>OW679197.1:125928590-126240114 GCA_940337035.1 Agriotes lineatus | reverse complement strand
GATAATAAATTTGAATAACACTGTGTAGTTTCAGATTAATTTTGAGCAAGTCGAGAGCCAGTTGGTAATATAACTTTTAAACATTGTCTTAATAATATGTGACCACTTAGATTATGTAAGTTGGATGCTAGATACCAAGCAAATTTAATAATGCTGCTTGTAGACTTGTAAGGTCCATACCATAATATCCCATTTTACTGATTATATTTTTTGTAAGTGGTAGGTGACGTTCAGGGTGTTTCCAAAAACGAATAAAAAACGACTGGAAATTGAAAAGTGTTTATGTATGCTGAGAAACAAAATTAATTTTTAATTACGGTAACAATTCTTTCAGTTGTCAAACTTATACATTAAGACTAATGCAGAAATGTTACAGAGAGTCGACTTTAATCTTTTGCACTACATCAATCTTTATTGAGGGAAATGTGGTGGAATTGAGTATTAATTGCATATTTATTAATCTAAGCAATAATACTGTTACGATTTATCTTCTGGTCTATTAAAAATTATACGCCGCTTCTTGTTTTAAGCATTTATTTACAGCAATTTAATTTAACGATTTACAAAAACACAAGAACTATTAATGCGGAACACAAATTATTTATACACTAACAGGAACTATTTATAACAACAAATACACTTTATTTATTTACATACGATTTAAACACGAATAATTTATATAGCAAGCTTCGCGCACTTCAAAGGTAGATTCAGACTGCCTGCTCTTCCGCTGCGCTTTTTTATATATATATCGCCGGGTGATTCCTTCTGGAAGCTTCGAGATATTTTCGACTATTCTAGCAACGCTGACGTGTCGCGCGCATTAATCACCGAGGTCGTTCTGGAATGATCTGGAAGGCTGACTAATCTGTCTGTACGCGATCCGGCTCGAAGGTCGTTACAATACTTTGTATCAAGTTTTTTGTACAAGCAACCAGTTTACACTTGTTCGAAAGCAAGCTTGACGCAGTTACTCAAATTTTTATTTGTTTAAATAATAAGTGATATCAAAAGTAACAAAGGCATACAAAAATTGCAATGGATGTCTCTTGCTGGAAAAGCATGCTAAAAGTTATCAGACTTTCCATCAAATATTTATTATCTCATCTATGTCACCCGAATTTCATCTACTAGTGGTCCACCGATAATAACCAATATCATCTCAAGATTTGGAGTATTACAGGGAGTATCATCAACATCGATCCAAGCGTTCTGTACTTAAAAGCAAAGTTCAAACGTGAATTGATAACTTAAACACACTGTATTTCGAAAAATTTGAGATAAAAGCCCTTTTCTACGAGTTTTCGACTTCTTTTTGTTATAATGTAGTTACACGGTTGACTTAAGAGACACCTTGCACATGAAAAATATGTGATAAACTATTTTTCTCGAGATATGGAAAAAGGGTACAGTAAATAATACAAAGACAAATAATTCTAATTAAGAAAAATAACAAAACTAAACACTATACACTGTGAAAAGAGGTAAGTTACTAACTGGAAAAAGTATTATCAAGCATTATATGATATAAAAACAGAAAATACAAAGGACCATACCGATCAAGAAAAGAAACATATAAATGTTAATTCAAAAGAAATGCAAGTAACAAGTGAGACAATATTCTAACGGTAATGATAAAAGAAGGCAAATGCACATTATTGGAAAAACTTAATAAATACTAGTAGCAAGAAGAAATATCGGAACAATTTGAGGACGTTATAGCGGTATTAATATTTAAGAAAGGGGGCGAAAGCTGTCACACAGTGAATTTATTTTCAAATTCGTAAAATTGTTGCAAGAATATTGATTATCAGACCACAGAAAAAACTAGAGCAACAATAACTATAGAAGCAAACACATCAGACCATCAATAGACACCAAGAAGCCTTTTCGAAAGGTCAAAAACATACCGGATGCTTCTTTGTCTAGGATACACTCCAAAGAGGCGTTTGATAGCAGTGAAGTATGAAGGGAGGAGACATTTTGCTTTGTACATTAGTTTTATAAATTTGCATTTTTGTGTTTTTTGTTATTTCTTTGACCCACAGTATTGCATTTGGGATTCGAATGTAAGCAGTGAAGCGGTGCGGATGCCACGCGTGTGCTCCGTTATCACAGTGCAAACGTTTGACCTCTAGCCTTACAATCTGTGAGTACACATTTCTATTTTTAATACGAATTTGTACGCAAGAACACCACGGATTTTCAAGAAACCCTTAACAATGAAACCAACTTGCAAAATCAAACAGCTAAACGAAAAATAGATGAATTAACACCACCCATAAATGAGGTGCAGAAACGGTATCTGTGGTCTACCGAAGAATTACTACAACAAAACAAATACCACAGCTTATCCCAAAATCCCGAAGACGAAGCAAGCAAACAGCAAACACAAAATGAATCATCACAACAAACAATAAACACAATTAAAACCAAAATACCACCAATTTACCTACAAAATACAGTAAATCACACAGCTTTAGTGGCAGATATCAAATCTTTGGTAAAAGGCGATTTCACAACAACTTGCAATTCAAGTACAATACGCGTGAACCTCACTCAAGAAGATGATTACCGAATTCTCACCGAATTCTACTCTAAAAATAAAATCCCGTATCACACTTTTCAAAATCCGAACAGTAAACCCCTCTCAGTGGTGATTAAAAACGTGCCACTTTCCTTAACTAAAGAGGAAATAAAAGAAGCTTTGAAAACCTTGCCAATTAAAAACATAACACGATTACTAACGAAAGATAAAAAGCCACTGCCAGTATGCGCAGTCGAGTTAACCAACAACGACGAAGGTAAACGAATATTCCAATTAAAACAGCTTTATTACTCCATCGTTACAGTTGAGGTTAGAAAAGAGACAACAATCATACCGCAGTGTCACAGATGCCAGCAATACTGGCATACGAAAAACTACTGTACCCTCGCTTATAGATGCGTCAAGTGCGCAGGAAACCATAATCATACTGAATGCAATAAAAAGACAAATGAAAAACCTAAATGTGCAAATTGCGGAGAGGAACATGCAGCAAGCTATCGAGGATGCAGCTTCCATAAGGCTACTCCAGCAAAAACGCTTGAATAATATCAGAAATACTAAAAGAATGTCACGCAATGCATATGTTAACGAAAGTCAAACCTTTGCCAACCGAGTCAAAAATCTCCCTAACACCCCTCCTTCCACCTCAGTAAATACGCCAAACCAAACAACAGAACCCACCATACCAAATAACATCATTACAATCCTGTTGAATCTATTAACGCCCTATTTACCTCAAATCAAAACATTCCTAGTAAACACCGTCATACCCCTCCTCCTTAATGTACAATAACCAACACAGAACATTTGAAAATACAACAATCCTCAACTGGAATGCTAATGGCATAGCCCAACAACGATCAATATTTATAACCTTCCTGGCTAGACATAGAGTCGGCATCGCTTGCATCTCAGAGACCCACCTAACCAAACGAGAGATCTTTAAAATTCCGGGATACCGTGTTTACCGGAAAGACAAAAATGCCCAAGTAGCCTCAGGAGGAGTTGCAATCATCATCAAACAAAAGTTAGATCACAATCCAATCCCAGACTTTCCCGACTTTAACCTAGAAGTTACAGGAGTGAAACTAAAACTAAATGATGCGAGCTACGTTACAATCGTAAGCGCATACAGGCAGCCCAACAAAAAGTTAAATGAAAACGAACTCAAAACAATTTTCAACACATCTGAACCGATATTGCTAATTGGAGATTTAAACAGCAAGCTCACAACATGGGGTTGCCGAGCGACAAACCCTGAAGGGGTCAAACTCGAACACTATTCAATAATTCATGGCTTTCAAATTATAACTCCTGACGAATACACATATTACCCCTACAGAGCCGACCATCAGCCCGACATATTGGACATTGTTCTTCAGAAAAATTTCTCCAAACTTATTAACCAAAGCGTGATAACCGAATTAAACTCTGATCATTTACCTGTACTCATATCCTTTCCCAGTTCAGCCAAACCAAAAATTCCCTCACCCAGACTAACCAACGGACCAATCAACTGGGATATCTTTCAAACAACTCTGGACCACAATCTCACAAAATCAACACCGCTCAAAAGAATGGAAGATATAGACATCGCTGTCTCCAGCATAACCTCATCAATAGTTAATGCTGCCAAAACAGCAACCATAATAACACCACGATATCGAAGCCCTAACTTTAACCTTCCCCCCAACTACATAACTGAATTAATTAAAAAACGGAGCCAAACCAGAAGACAGTGGCAAAGAACAAGAATCCCAGAAACGAAGAGGCTATTAAACGTCCTCACGCACCAATTAAAGAAAGAATTGGACGCCTTTCGAATGCAATCGTACCAAAAATACATAGAAGATATCGGCCCTGGAGACCCGGGGATGTGGAAAACCACCAGAAGGATCCTGAAAACTCATGAAGAGCTGCCGACACTCAAATCTGGAACTGACACCTTTTACACAGACAGTGAGAAATCGAAAGCTTTTGCCATCCATCTTGAACAGGTATTCACACCGACAGTCACATGCTCCCCAGGTCACACTTTACAAATAATAAACCGTATTGAGACGCATCAACCAGTAATTACTGAAAACATCGAACCCACATCGCCAAAAGAACTAAGAGAACTCATAACAGCGCTACCAAAACTAAAATCACCTGGATGCGATCTAATACCAAATTCGGTCCTCCAGCACCTCACTAGCAAAAGCCTGGCATATTTAACCTCCCTATTTAATGCATGCTTACGCATAGGCTACTTCCCCCAGGAGTGGAAACATGCGCACGTTCTTATGTTCGCAAAGCCTGGCAAAAGTAAAGAAAATATAATAAACTACCGTCCAATAAGCCTTTTAACTACTCTTTCAAAACTCCTAGAGAAAGTAATTCATATCCGTCTTATTAAAATTGTAGAAACACTCCATATCCTGCCACCTTTCCAGTTTGGCTTCAAAAAAGGCCATTCGACTTGCCATCAACTTCAGCGAATCAGTGAAATAGTTGAAACTGGCTTTGAAAACAAATGGTACACCACAGCAGCCTTCTTAGACATTGCTCAGGCTTTTGATAAGGTGTGGATAGAAGGTCTTAAAGCAAAACTTCTAGAAAGAAACATACCTAGCTACCTTCAAGCCATAATCTTTTCGTTCCTCGAAAAAAGAACATTCGCTGTCAAGGTTAACTCGGCCATCTCTGAAACAAAGGATATAAAAGCGGGAGTCCCACAAGGGAGTATTTTAGGACCTCTACTATTCAACATATATACATCCGATATCCCCGAACCATCAGTGTCGTTAGCAATGTTTGCTGACGATACGGCTATTCTTACTCAGAGCGAAGACTTGGAAGAAGCCATTCAACAACTGCAAAATACAACAGACAAAATCAGTAAATGGTGCAAACAATGGAACATTCAAATCAACCCCATAAAATGTCAATGCAAAATATTCACACTCAGAAGAATAATCGATCCACCTAACATCAAAATTAATGGAAATGTAATACCTTGGAATCCCCAAGATTCCGCCATTAAATACCTTGGAGTACACCTGGACAAGAGGTTAAGTTGGAGTTTCCATATAAATCATAAGCTAAAGCAATGCTATCACCGATTGAAACAACTGTATCCACTAATAAATCGGAAATCTTCGCTCAGACCAGAGTGTGCAATGCTTATGTACAAAACCTTACTTCGACCTCTGGCATTATACGCTTCCTCAGTTTGGTGTAATACTACTAAAACCAACATCACCAAATTGCAGAGATTTCAAAACAAGGTCCTCCGAATAGCAGTTAACGCTCCGTGGCACATTAGGAACACACAACTACATCATGAACTAGGAATATCATTAATACAAGACTATATCCACGCGAGGGCCAAGACCTTCTTAGATAATATCAACAACTGTGATGGAGCAAAATACTACAATCTTTGTAAGCCCAATATTCACATACGACTCAAGAGAAAGTTACCCCAAGATGTAATACCAGATGAGATTAATAATTAAAGTGAACCTACTTCATACTGTTATGTAATTCGGGATATTACTGTAAACCCGCATAGTAATTGGCATTGTTAAAATGTAAAACAATTTAATGTAGCTATTTGCATATACAATCAATAATGTCATGTATAACAATTTAAAATGTTGATCTGACAAATAAATTAAACTAAAAAAAAAAAAAGTATTGCATTTAATTGCCGAATACAAGCCATTGTTGCTATCAGACTTATATCTATACAGTTTTTGTAGTTTTGACCGTTTTCTTTTTTGACTTCCCTCAACTAAAAGACGAAAGAAGTATTGCAATCGTGAAAAAATCAACTTCCGAGATTTCTTCAGATCTTCACGTTTCAGGGTCTCTAGATAACGAAAAACAGGTTTTCTCAATTCCGTCTGTCTGTCTGTTGCAGGTATAACTCAAAAACTATTTGCTGGAAGAAGGCCATATTTTGCAAGCAGATTATATCTACCTGGCATGAAAATATATACAGGGGCAGCACCTTTAAAAAGTAAAACTTTATCTATTTTTGCTTTAACTGAGGAATAGGTAAAAGTATTAATTTGCAAATAGCTCAAGCTTTACCCTTGGCAAAAATGGGACCCAACAGATACAGGGTAAATGTTGTAAATACACAAAAGCAGTCACTGCGCGGCGATATGACGCACAGCTCCGTGGCAAGATGCGATCGACGGATTTGCTATGCGCGGTCTACTTGATTTCCGTTGAAATGCCTTCCGTAGACGCTGAGTTCGAACCTGCCTACACTAGCTTTTATATCCGCAAATATTTAATGTCACAACTCCCACTTGTGAGGGAAGTTCTGAGTAAAGCCCGCTACAGATCTTTTCTTAAATAGCAGATATATAGGACTCTTTCCACTCGCGAAGTTTTCTCTCCATTTATTGTTGGTTGGAATATGTATTACTTCCCTCGTCGATAAGACGAAAAAATTACCTTCCGAGACTTCTTCAGATATTCATGTTTCAGGGTCCATAGAGAACGAAAAACAAGTTTTCTCAATTCCGTCTGTCGGTCTGTCTGTCTGCCTGTCTGTCTGCCATATCTAACACGAGAAATTAAAAAGTTTTAAGAGAACTATTTCTATATACTTTCCATCAATTGCATGTAATGTCTAATCTACTGTTGCATTTTAAGTCTCTAACTGTCTATACGAGGAATGGGATATACTTTTACCATTCGAGAATTACACATATATATATCTCAGGTACTCTATGCAGTCTCCTACCAATTTTAGCGTTTGGCCTGTCGATGTTTCAACATTATAGCCCCCTCCTCTTAAAAGTCCGCACTTTGATCATTTAACCATGAAGTAACCTATGCTTTTAAACTGTCATCGTCCTTGAAATACATGAAAGTAAGCTTTCAATTTTCCGAACAGAAATAAATTCGTGGATGCGAAATAACCCAAATAATAGGCTGGGTATGGAAGAATTTCTAAGCCCAGTCACTTTTAATATCGCTACAGCGCATTGTCGTGGTGTAGGACCGCTCATTTTCACGGTCGTCCACGGTGTTTGATCTTGGTTTGGTCTCTCCCGGGTTGGCCAAAAGGTTGCAGTACGACCATAGTCTAGGAGTCTCGAAAATCCTAGAGCGTCACTTTGCCTATCGACAATTTCGTTCTGAACTTTTTTGGAGGCGAAAAGTTGGAATGCCCCCACTCCATGCTGGCTGGCTTGGTTATAAGGCTGTGGTAATGGAACCAACTTTCGTCCATAATTATCAGAATCTGCATCAGCACGGGGAAAAGCTCATGGCAAATGTTCACTCGATCCCGGTTATGCAAGGATGTCAACATTCAAGAAACCCTTCGGCCTGACACCTTATTCATATGTAAAATGTCATGTAGTATCGATGTCACTGATTTATCGTCAATCTTTACATCTTGGCTATCATTTTAACAATATCTCACCTATCTTACGTCACTACACATTTTTGCAGGGTGTTCAAAGCTCTTTCTGTCATTTTTAATGGTCGATTCTTATGGCAAAGCATCCTGGTAAACTCTTCAACCTTTTACCTATTTCAGTAAAATGAACAACCTCCTTAGTGGAGAATTTCATAAATATCCGGGTTCAACTTGCTCCACTTGGAGAAACTAATACAATAGAAATACTAAATCGATTAAGTTAAGTTTTGTACGAATCAGGACAACAGAAATTGTATATTGGAGAAGAAGCTGCGAACTCACTAGAAGAGACAGAATCACAAACAATGAATTAAGAAGAAGAATGCAAGTCGAACTAGATATCAGCACCTAAATCGAAGAAATGAGACTGCATTGATACGTACAAAACGGACATGCCTGACGAGTCGACAGGACAAGATGAATAAATATCATAACCAGTTGGAGCCCACAGAGACGATGAAAAAGAGGACGACCAAGGAGATCCCGGAGATGCGAGATAGATGGAAAGAAGATGTTTACAAGATGAAGGATGAGAGAACAAAGACGAGTGGATAGCCTTGCTCAGAGAACGAAGACAGCGACAGCTATAGACATCCTTACTTGTAGTATACATATAGGAGGCCGAAATTAAAATTATTTACAGCAATCTACTTCGCAAGACTGTGCAAAAACCACGAGACGAAACTTTCGGAAGAAACGGATCCAAGATCGGAAGGTTTTAAATTCAATAGCTTTAACAGCCAAAGTCTTAAGAGTTGCATGAGCTTTTTT
This sequence comes from Agriotes lineatus, assembly GCA_940337035.1. NCBI lineage: Eukaryota > Metazoa > Arthropoda > Insecta > Coleoptera > Elateridae > Agriotes > Agriotes lineatus. The sequence continues at coordinate 126,231,367 of OW679197.1, read as the reverse complement.
GTGTATCTAAATGTAATTGATCATTAGAGCCTTTGTTAAATTAAAACTTCTTATTTTGCCGGTTCTATACGAGATACTAGTCTATCATCTTTTTCTTACAAAATCGAACATAATAATAATAATTATAATAGTGTGTCTCCATCCACAGCAATATACAGAGTGGTGTATGAAAAACGGTCCAGCAGTAGGGTAATCATTTGTCAGGGGATTTTTAAAATTCCAACACCAAATTAAATGGTTTAGATCTCTCTATGTCCTGACAGTAATAGTAATTTACGTTACAAGACCGGAAAGTAGTGTTTTGCAGGTCGAACCAACTAGCTTGGGGAAACCTGGAAAACACTTTCCGGTCATGTTTTCTACAATATTTTTGTTACGACATCCGAGTCCATATTTTCAAACTAGCGCATTCACTTTCGAAAACTATGAATTAGCATCTATTACCAGTATTTGACTTATCCAAGAAATAACACAAACTTGTTTCCGTAGTAACGAAGGCATGAGGGATCGGCGAAAGCTTTTGCCGATATCCGATGCCCGTTTTCCGATCTTGGATGGCAAAACGTAACTTTCTCGAAAAAAATTCTCCAGAAACTGGAGTTAGTTCAAAATGCCTCTGGGCAACGTCAACTTATTTTTCAAATAGCAACTACAATCTTTTTACGGAGTATTTCATAAGAATTCTGTAGTGTTTTGTAAATTTTCTGGAATTTTATAACAATTTAATAATAGTTCATCGTAGTTTTAGTAATTTCGTAGTATATTTATATAATTTCCTAGCATTTTATCATCTCAATAATTCTCTCGTATTTTATGATCATTTCAATAATTTCAATGTATTTCATAATCATTCTACAGCTTTTTATAATTTTTGTTAAATTTCAATAATTCCATAGTATTTTGATTGCTTAGTATTTCATAATTTTCATTGCCATTTCAATAATTACTTTCTGCTTCGCGTCGCGCTTTAAACATTCGTTCGCGCTATAATCTATTGATGATGCTCTTAATACATAATAACTATTATGCATTTTATCATAATGTATTTGCACTTCATCATTTTAATAATTTTCTTGCATTGCATGATCATTTAGTAGCATTCAGCAACTTTGTAGTATTTTATGATAATTTCAATAAGTATTTCATAATAATTTTAGAGTGTTTTATCGATTTCGTATAATTTTACAATGATTTTTTAACATTTCATCATAATTAAAATTTCGTAGTATTTTGTAGTATCGAGAATTGTGTAGCATCCCGACAATCCCTTTGATTTTGATAAGAATTCTATAGCATTATTAGTATTTCATAATAATGTATTGTATTTTACAATAATTTGAATTCCTTCTTAGCATTATTTTAATAATTTTCCAGCATTTCATGATCATTTAATAATTGAATGGCATTTCGTAATAATTATACCGTATTTAACAATAATATCATAATTTATCATTATCACTTGAACAATAATTGTATATAAGCTTAGCAATTTTAATAGTTTTATATTTCATTATAATTTCCAAAATTTACTAATATTTCATCATGATTTTAATAATTTGGTAGCATATCCTAATTTTGATAGATTTAAAGTATGTATTATTAATTTCATAATTTACAATAATTTAAATAGTCTTGCAAATGTTTCAGACATTGTGTGATACTTCTTTAGCATTTCATAATTAGTAAAGATAAAATAGTCTCACACAATTTCAGAAAATGTATAATAATTTCAATATTCTCGAAAAATTTAAAAACATTTTGTAACCATTCGTTAGCATTTCATAATAATTTAATTATATTTAGTAGTAATAATAATTTATTTACAATTTCAAACAGCATTTCAATTTGAAAATTATTTATTTAATACGATTTCGTAGTATTTTCATGAATGCTACCACATTCAAGTCTCTAGCAATTTTCTTTTTAACCCTAAATAATTTAATTTAAACATTAAAAAATGAAAGTTGATATGACTTTGTTCCTGGATGTACCAGAACAATCCAGATATCAAAGCAGAAGATGTCTTTGATGAAGGCTTATTTGCGTAATGGTCGACGGTTACCGAATCGTAAATGGAAATTTTCAATGCGCGCATGGAAAGAAAAAAATGTTGCTACATTTCCTGATGATGTTTTCAAACATCACCCAGTTAGTAGAGTGTTTCAAGAACACAGGGTGCATAAGCCATCGTCGGAGAAATGGAAGGCCCCTTGTTAGAAACGAAAATGTGTTAGAAAACCCTGAGATGTGATTCAATAAGAGCCTACAATATTTATTAGAAGACTGTCGCAGCAATTACATTTACGGAATTTACAACACCATTCTTTCTCAACATTTCGATATGCATCTCTACAGGTTGCAAATATATCCTTGAACTATTTATACCCGAACTTAAGGACGTTGAATTACAGACTGGGTACTTCTAACAGGACTCAGCACGAGCTCATATTGCATAAGCTATCATAGACTATTTACAAGAATGTTTCGACGATATACTAATTAGTGATCGTGTGATCTAACTCCCCTTAATTACTTTTAATTGTCTTAATTTGAAGAATAATTGTTTTTCTAATCCAGTGCATACAATAGGCGAGCTAAGAAATAATATTTGTACAGAAAACCATACTCGCCCAGGACTGAAAGACTTTTTCGTCACTCTACATCTAAATCTTAAGATGTTTTTAAAAAATATCCGATTCTGCAGTAATCAAATGTAAAGTACCGACACAATTTGTCGGTCGTTCCTATAGTTTCCCAATTGACCTACATTGTGTATTACGATACAACCTTGCAAGTGTGTAAATGTGGAGTCTCTCCGGAATTGCCACACTTCTGAATTCTTTGAAATCCTAGCATATTGAAGTAAGATATTCGGAATGGCAGGGCGAGGAATAGGCACGCAGTAACATAATTGCTTGAGGTTTGATACTACCGAAGCAGCGATATCATAACACAACGCCAACGGCGATTCGGCCTTAAACCGTGAATGTTCCACGCTTCTTTCCTATGCTTTTCAATCTCATTTTTACGCTTTGTAACGAGTTAACTGTCAACAGTTCCAGATTATATTTTTGGTCGCTTTGTGCTGCGACGAAAATTAATTTTCAACCAACAGTGTTTGGGTCTGCTAGAACAAGTCGTTGTTCACATTTTTGATTTAAAAAGCAATTTGCATGTAATTTGAAAAAGATGGAGAGGGTTTGCAGGTCCTGCGAATGTATTATTCTGATTTAAACAGCGCGAGTATTCGAGGTTTAGAACAATTTATGCAGATGTATACGTACCCACATGATTACACAGAGAAAAACCACATTCGAGACCAGAACTGCCATGGCGGGAACTTGATAAATCCAGTCTGAAATGTGGGTAGTCCAGGGACAACTTCTTATTACTTCTCCGGCCTGAAATTTAAAGTTTTCATTAGACTCCCAGTTTTATGGTGATAACTCTGCTATGTTGGGATGTATCCGTAGGGAAATATTGTCATTAAATTCCAGATAAAAAAGGCGTTCTCTGATGCAATGCATCGGAAAATTACGGAAAGGAGTAATGTTTCAAAAGCGACTACGAAAGAATTTAGAACAGAATATCTAAAGAATGTTTATTCATCGCACAGTTGAAACGATTGGCTGTTGTTTTAAAAATGTGTTCTCTTTAATACTATCCAGGATTGGTATATGAAACATATCAGAATTAGGCTTTTCAGATGTGAATTTCGAATTTACGTATGAAGCTAAGTGTTATCATATTTTTTTATTTAAACTCAGTATTTAAGTAGTCTTAAGATATTTTTTTTGCAAATAATTTGAAAAGTATTTAGCCGCATTCTTTGAAGAATACCAATATCTAATTTACTGCTTTTCTAAAGTTCCAGGAAACCGAAATATATTTAATTACTGACCAAATGCTTTGCAGTTCATCTTTAAAAATTAGAAATGGTTGCAAATATTTACTCACATATTACCTATGTCCCACCACAATAATTTTGAAGAAAAGTTCTTATGGATACAAGGTGTAGTTAAGCCTCATAAAACTATGTTTGAGATATATCTCACTGTAAAAATGTTGTCTAAAGCTTTTGTGAAAACTGATCACATCCTTGACCTATAATTGAAAAGTCAGATTGGGTTGGAGTGTCTTGATTTATACCTACTACTACCCCACGTAATTTGCAAGTTTTTTCTCATTCGCAACCGAAACCTTAAATGCCAATCACAAATTACTCTTTACAGGGTTTGCATATTTCCACAACTGTTTACAATGGCACATGAGCTTAATGAAAAAGGCAAACTTAGAATTAGTGACGGTTTTGAAAGTTTTATTGACATTTTCATATAAAATTTACGTAAAAGCATTCTATTGATATAGATGCATGAAACGTGGAAGAATAGTAATTTACGATACAAGTGCGTAAAGATACTCTTTAGTCACGAGTGGGGTAGAGTTAAAACGCGAGTGAGCGAGCGTTTTAAGCTCCGCGAATGACTAAAAATGCTTTAAGCATGTGTATCGTACAATATTTTATCTACGATAGAATCTAAAAAACACGGTAAATAGAAAAAAAATTAAATGCAAATTAAAATTACCAGTAACCGGTCGTAATTTTACTACTTTTGCTACTGACAACGTGCCTAATAAAATCTTTTAAACAGGTTACTACTGACGACGTAAACTAATGAAAACATGTTATTAAACAGTCGTTTTACAAACTTAAAACTGCCAACTAAAAGGCAATTTTACACACTCTCGTAGATAAAAAATGTATTGTTATGACATTTGATTATTTCAATTTTAAAATATCTCTCATTTTGACAGGGTTACTGACAATAAGAAATATTGTTGTATTTCATGTGTTGTAATTTGGGTTGGCTAGGCTTGTTACGACAGCCTTTACTACATATGAGAAGCACTTCTGAATTTTCCGCAGCCGGTGTTTTGCATAAATCGCGAATTTACCCTCAGCAGAAACAGTAGTAACAGCTCTTTGAATAAATACACTGGTAAAGCCGAACAGAAGTATTAACCGAACAATGCACGCCAGTAATACTAGGACAATAGCATTTTTACCGCTTTTAGTCCATTTCCGCTTGGCTCCTCATGACCATATACGAGTGCAACGGTGATTACGTACTAGCCTTAATTCCTTTTCGCTCATCGCGATTGCTGCAGCAGAAGAATTTCAGATTTGCTTCGAAATAAAATTGGAACTAAAGTGGGTTTATGTGTCTTCATCACAGCATGAGATAACTGTCATAGTTTAAGAGCTGCTCGTGGTAGTGCTCATTTAGTTTATGCTCGCGATATTGCTATATTCAGCTCGATATAAAAATTACGATTATACGAGACGTATTGGCTGTTTCATAAGACAATAAGTCTAGAGCATTTTCGATTGTCGAGTTGTATACATGTAGACGATACATGAGTAAAAAAATATGTAAAATAAAAAGTAAACAGGAGATTCATAAATGTAAAGTCTATTTTTTTTAAATCAGCTGTCAACGTGTTGTCAAGTTGGTATGAGGAATTGAAAGTAGCAAATCGTGCATGTCACAATGTAGGTTGGCAGCGTCGAGCCGTTCAAGGTCATGCACCTTCAACATTTCAATTACGTTAGACAGACATAACCTCAATTTTGACATGGGGAAACTGTTATACAGTTGGTCGGTAAGTACAGAATTTAGGGTAACACAGTTTGGTTTTTTTATAAAGTTTTGACACTGACAGCTGATTTAAAAAAAATTATTCTGTGATTACTTGTCAGCTTTGTAATTCGTTTATGTGGTTTTAGTATTGTTTAAAAACATCTGTCATATTTTTTTTCGTACACTAGCATTGAAAGAGCTACTTTGCCGTACAATTTATTAATCAGAAAGTTGCACTTTGCGGTATTCGTACGGCAAAGTAGTATTTTGCGGTATTCGTACATTACATTAATATTACTCTACTTATTTGCTATATACGAGGATATGGGGGTGACTTTATCGCAACGAGATGCTAATCAAGAAGAGCATCCGGTGCTGTATCTGAGCAAAAAACTCACGGATAGGGAGCAAGCTTATAGCGCAAGTGAACTCGAATGTGCAGCTTTAGTCTGGGCAGTCGGAAAATTAAAGCCTTATTTGTTTCTGAGCCATTTTACCGTAGAAACGGATCACTGTCCTTTGACCTGGTTACGGCAGATGAGCAATAAGAATGGCAGATTACTGCGGTGGTCATTAATTTTACAAATGTTAAATTTCACTGTTCTCTATAAACCGGGAAAGAAATGCGGAAACGTGGATTCCTTATCTAGGTATTTTGTTTAGTTAAGTCACCGAGAACCAAAGTATTACTGACAATTACACCAGATAACTGATGTTAATTCATGTAGGTTAGTTAAATTAGGGTAAGCATAATGAGACCATATAGTTCTGAGATTTATGACTGGTATTGCTTAAGTGCGAAAGAAGAACGTCTTGTGGTGTAAAAATCGATAGATTTAAACCCCAAAGACTATCTTAATCCGGGGGCAACTGTTACGATTTGCGTTCTTTAATTTAATGAACTATGTAGGAATATACTGTACTTTAGTTAGCTGTAAGCCATCTGTATAATATTTTAAGGTAAAATTCGTAGGAAAATGTCATATTTAAATTACAACAAGCGGATGTTTAGAAACGTGCCTTTCGCTTGGGAAGCTGGAGATATTCCAATCTCACGAATAAGATTAGCGTAAGTTTATGCAGCGTTTACTTCATAAACCGAAATATTGAGTGATGTATATGACCGGTACGTGATTAGAAGAAGCAACGGTTGCAACTCGATCATAAAAACTATTTGCAGCTGGGACCAAATGCTTTAGTAGAATTTTAGATCTTTATGGCGGCAATTTACTAAGGGTCCGAACAGGCCACATTTCACCATGGGAAATCCTCAAGCTTGTAAAAATTCATAGAACTATTATGAACGGTCACGTCCGCGTAATGCCAAATGTCCAAAATTTAGACCAGCTCTGATAGGTTATTGGAAACTTTGTAAGCGCCCACCGAGCTTTCTTGGTCAGAATGGACTTAGAATTAAGTTAGTTAATAAGAAGATGTAAATACGTAAACTTAAGAATTCTGTAAACGGCAGAAAAATAAATGCAAGTATTTGTATCTACTTAAGTGTTCTTATTAATCTCAGTAGCTTTGGTCTTCGTGTCCGAGTGTGTTTCAATTAAAAGGATTGCCAGTTACCCCGACTTTAGGCGTCTCGCAATACCTACTGTAATTATAAGGTCGATTTTCAATTGTTGGACAATTGTCGAATTGTGCTTATTTAATTCTACATTTATTGTTTGTCCTCAAAATTTACAAGTTTAAAAGGGAAACAAGTCAGAGGAGGAGTTGCTGCTAATTGTAGAATAATGCTTTTCAACTTAGGAAAGAATGACCGAAGAGATTTAACTGCAGATTACTAAATAAATATGTGGTGACTCAATGGACGTAAAATTCTATTGTAGCTTAAAGCTTCCATATATCATAGTTAGCTTTATTATTTAAATGATGTTCACCAAAAAATGCCAGTAGATTGTTTGACCCCCAAACACTCGCATATGTTAAACAGTTATGAGAATTTATTATTACATATCTAAAATATAGGAATACTAAATAGCAAAAAAATGTTATATTTGTAGTCACTGAGTAAAGCAACTTACCTATCTTTCTATTATTTTAAAAGATTAGTTTATAGTTACCTGTCTATCGTCTTCAGTGACGGAAAAACTCTTGGTTATACCCCAAATTAGGACGAATATTAACGGACCTCCTGGAAAAAAACCCGTATTTAGTAACATTTAGATCATTTTTCGAAGGAGTTTATTTAAGATCATAATTTAGAAAAGATGCACATGAAATTAACGTTTGAGGGGATACATGGAAAACATTTATTTAATTACACAGACAATTAAATGGTTTGAAATAATGTTGCTCTCTGTAATAGCAATATTGTCCACAAACGATAGATGGTTTAAACGTTTTCCATTACCAAAGCTTTTATTTTCATACAGAGACTCCTTGAACAATTTGCCGCCCGCCAGGGTAAATAGTTTAGACTAACTTATGTCTCCTTCGCTCCTTGTCTCTTTGTTAGGATGTGGGTTGCCAAACACGGCGAAAAGTCTCTATTCTGTATGTAATAGATACCTCAGAAGCACGAAACAAGCTAGGCTATGATTATATTAGGGGTAAAAAAGGGTTTGCCGATTCAGATAAAGAAAGGGCGTTATTTTTAGGAAAAAAAGTTATATACTATTGTTCCAATATCAACGAGCGGTTTGCTATGCAATATACTGTTTAGAGTAGAACATTGGCGATCGTGAAAAATTTACCTTTCGACATTCCTTCAGATTTTCATGTTTGAGGGTCTCTAGATAACGAAAAATATGTTTTTCAATTCCGCATGTCTGTTTGTTCGTTGGTCTGTCTATCCGTCTGCTGCTCAAAAATTGTTTGTTGTAGGAAAGTGATATTTTCCTTGCGGATTTTATGTCTACCTGGCTCAAAACCGAATATACTTTCGGTCAAATATATACAGCGCAAGATTCTTAAAAAAATACAATTTTGTCTATATTTGCTTTAACTGAGTAATAGATAAAAGTAATAATTTGCATATAGCTAAGGCTTTACCATACAGGGTAAATATTGTAAAAAGGCAAAAATGAGCAACGATAAGCGCGTTCGTATATAATCCAGCCAGTAGGGCAAATGTGGTCCGCTAAAATCGCGCCGAGTTCGAATCCCATCGCCTGCAATGTTTTTTCTAATTTGCAAATTGATGTAATTTGCATTACAAAGTGTTTCCATTTATTGTTTCAGTATTATTAAAACGTTAAGATATTTTTACGCATACTTTCCTTTGATCTTTAGACATTTTTGGTGTTACGACTTCTACTTGCGAGGGAAGTTCTGAGTAAATCCCTTTACATATTTTATTTATAATTTTACTAATACAATGAGTATGATTTCGAAGTATTTCACGAACGTTGTCATTGTGTAATGAACACTTCCGGGACTGGGCCGTGTCATTATTGAGATCGAAATAGTTCTTCTGACTCAACAATGACACGGTCTAATTCCGAAAGTCGTTCAATATACTATGAGTATGTCGATATTTTCATATATTTATCAAATAACCCAAGAAAATATACGTTGTGATTTATATGTACAGTCGTGTGCAAATAAATCTGGGACAGTGTTTTTTTCACATGCAGATTCAGTTAAGAATTTGAAGAATATTTCCATGGATTTCCTCTTATCAGAGAGAGTTACGGGTTTCAGTACCTGTTAAAGTTTAATGTAACTCTTTCTGATAGCAGGAAATCCATGGAGATATTCTTCAATTCTTAACTGAATCTGCATGTGAAAAAAACACTGTCCCAGATTTATTTGCACACGACTGTACATCGACAAATACATACATAATTTTTTCAATGTACTCGCACTCGCAGACTTGATATTACGCCTTTTCATCTATTATGTTCAACAAGTAAAGTATATAGGAAAGTTCTAAAAATGTTCACCTACCACAATTTGTTGCTCCTTGCCCATTAAAAAACTGACTTTGAAAAATATTATTGTGATTTTCAAACAAAAGAATTACCAAACATCAAATTAAAACCATGGTTGGTTGTCTTGGCAAATAACATGAATACCTTAAGGAATATTTTATTGTGTATAAACTACGCAGTTGTTTTATATTTTGTTTTGTGTTTTTGTTACCACTTCTCGTTCATTGCTTTTATTGTTGTAGTATCAATGTCACGGTGAATACGTAGTATCCACAGGTTACAAGATTAATGGACGATACGTTTGTTTTCTAAATACTTGTGTCGCAATTATGGTAACTACCAACCCTGAAGCCTTACATCGCTTCTATGTTCATGTAATTTGTTAAACCATTCATGTTTTGGTTAATATTTTACTTGAAATTATATTGGACTATTCAATCTTTTTCGGTCTTTTTAGAAACAGCTTTATTATATTACGGCATTCAAATTTTTCTTCACTTAATATAGTCTGTAAAATTCTTAACAGACTTGGAGAATTATACAGCTAGTTCTGAACTGAGAGTTAGAGAGAGAATTTTTTCATCGCTAGGTGGATTACCTATAAATCTACCTTTGTATTGCGGCACCCTTTGGTGAAGTTTGTGCGTTTATGTGTAATCCTTGTCCGCCTTATTAAATTTTCTTTTGACTACAGATTTACATATTATTAACTTGGGCATACGCCAGCGAGGCTTCCTTTGAGGAAACACGCTAAGATATTAATTACTTTCCAGTAAAGAACAGAAACTTTGAGGTTGCCAACTTCAGTGAAGATACTTGTTTGCGCCCCACACTTAACCTACGAACCATTTTTATGTTACAGTAAACATTCTTTAAAATTTTTATATCCATATGATATAGAAAATACTGCGGCCGCACCTAATTTTATTACTGGACGGGCATTTTGTAATAATAATGTTTTTATATCTGCCGTAAAAATATTTATAATCCTTATTTGTTCTTGGAGGTGGTAATATACGATATGAAATGAGCAATATTTTAAAACTAATAAAACAGATAGCTGCAGAACGACGGCGAAGGTATTTTGCTAAGCGTGAAGGAACGTTTTGATTTTATGCGGGCAGCACTACTACGACGACCCTTCCAAGATCAGAATTTTAATAAAGTAAGACTTCACAGTTCGAGAGTATAATACAGTCACGTCTTGGCAGGTAGAGTATTATCTGTCGTTTTTATGGTGAATTGGTTTATAAATATAAATACATAGATCGACAGAAATATTTCGCTAAATAATTGCTTTCTAGATTTGGCAAAAAAATTAGACGAATTAATAAATCATTTGTAGTCAATATCCATCAATAGGTAAAGTATAGTTGATAAAACACGATTTTAGTGTAGGTAGAAAATTTTAGCGAACTTGAACATTGAAACCAAATTTGGAAGAAGTCAGTTAGTTTTCTTCTTCTATTAGTTTTTAACTTTGATGTGACAGTACATTGCGTACACATCTCTAATAGATTTTTCAAATCTGTACAAATTCCTACTCCTTTTATTATTGATAATAGTTCGATTAAAGGCAAAAAGTGACAACTTTTCAACATTATAAAATGTTTATTACAGTTGACTGTAACCTTTGAAACAGTCCATTTCGTTAAGAGTTGTTTAAAGCGGCGTTGGTATAAGAACAGTATCTAAACGTTGCACCCGATGAGTAAATACTAGGAGACACCATTCAATTTGATTCAATTTGACTACGTTTAATTAATGTTTTGTTAGCACGATACTCACTTAAACGATGTTGTTTTACTGCCACCTTTGGTCGATACGCCTAGCACCCTTCTCTGTTGAAAAATGTTAGCGGATTAATTCTACCCGAAGTTTCAAGGATTATTCATTATTTCATTGTTCAATTTGTGAAGTTAACAAGTTTTAGTTTCTATCTAGAAAAATATAATTTTCTTCAAATTTCATACAAAAAAATTGCGTTGCGAATCGTACACTAGTTCAAATGTCATTAAGGAAATTTTTAGCAATCGAAAAAGGGGGTTTCATACTTATTGGGCGAATAGAGGCACATCCTATTAGACTATTTTCCAACAAGGTTATATAAGGTGCACTACAGAATCAGGTCACATTTTAGTGCTGTAGGTTAAGTTCTATACATACACGGGCGGGCCTTTATCATTACATTTTTCAGCCACTCTTCATGTTTCTTTTCTTACGTTATTTTTACAACTTTTGGGGTTCTAGGCCGTGGATAATTTATGTAAATTTTACTTTGTGATGAATCTCAGGCTCCTAAATTAGGAGACTTGGTAGCCTGTGGCAAACCTTCACTCCGAGAAGAAGTGGTTTTGAAACAAATGTCATAAAATGCCCATAGAAACTTTTGCTGGGTGAGCAGAGTCCATCCTGTTGAATTCATGGCACCACGACTGTGCTGAAGGTAAAGCCAGTATATTCACATGTCGAACTGATGTTGATCTGTCGTTGAAGTAATCGTTGAATGCCTATTGCAAACCCATTGCTGAAATATTGCTCAATAAAGAATATATCATGTTGAACAGTTTAAAATGCTGCAATAATATACACCATGTATGCAATAGCAGCCAACAAAATAATAGCAGAGTATATCAAGCTTTAAGGCGACCCAGCTTAATCGCGCGCCATGTAAATACATTAAAATTATTTGTATTTGTATCTTATAATATCCATTCTTGTTCTCGAATATCTGGAAGTTCGTAAACATAACGTTTAAGCATTTAACCGAATGTGTTATTAGAAAAGAATAAAATCTAAAACCTTGTGTGAAATGTATAAAAATTTGAATTTTATATTTAAATGTAATATTCGATTTGAAGTGGGAAAAAGAAAACTAAAAAAAAATTAAAATAATGATGAGGCGACCTGACAACATCGAATATTGGAGGACTAAATGAAAAAGAAGTCGAACTGAACGAAAGTATTTATAACAGTAAAATTAGAAATACTAGCGGTACTGGAAACGAAAAAGAAGGGACCCGAGGGGGGGATACTTACTTATACTAGGTGAGTTTTGTAAAGTGTCACAAGGCGATATCTCGAAAACCGTTTAAAATATTTTTATGAAATTTTGTTGAGGTAGTAGGGAGATGGGGGGGGGGGGACATATTTAAACATATTTTTGACATTTATTCCCTCTCTCTGCTTTGGGGGATGGGGGGTAACTTTGGAATTTTAAATTGGATGATGTACTTTTGTTTATAAAATTCGAATCTATGTAAAAAACTACGTATGTGTACACACTTTTTTTTAATTGTTCGACCGAATCCGCTTTGCCTGCTTATTAGTGGCGCCTGAAATGTTAGCAGGTACAAAATTCATTTAGAAAAAGAGTGAGAAAGTGTTTGAAAGTTGAAGGGCGGCATTTTTAACAAATTCTCAAGCATGACAGACGATAAATAAGTTGAAATTAAATGATAGATATATTTTTTTGTATTTTAAAACCTAATAAATCATAAAAGTAAGAAAGAACCAAATATAGCATTAAGATTAATGTAGAATATGAAATTATTTAGAAGTAAGATTTTCATGTTTTGAGACTTATATGTCAGTTTACGCAAAATATCACCATTTTCAATAGACACTTGAACATCTCTTTCAAAGAACATTAACATGATAGTAACCAAATGAACTTGAGACAAATAGCTCCTTGCTCTATTTAAATAAATGTTAATTTATATAAGAACCTTTCATATGCAACATGTGAAATAGAAAGTGTTAATATAGCTATTTAATTATCAAGTTGCAAAATGAAAGTATTTTTCACCCTAGAAGTTTGGGCAACACGTTGTGTGTGAAAGTAGTAATTTTGCAAGGCGTTGTATACAAGATTTTCTGTAATTTTGAGATATTCATTTTTAAAGTAAATAAATGTACTTAAATCTACCAAGTTCTAAATTTTAATATTAGCACTACTTTAAATATGAAATCTCATATTGCAACTAGTGTGAATATCCGTATACATTTTTTGCAATCGTGTACTGAAACGACAGCTTCTTAGTTTCCATTATTAATGTCAAAATGACATGCTTTTTTCGCTAGTGGTAAATTGTTATTTACCAAGGGCGTCAGAAGGGAATTATGGCCCGCGCCGTGAAAACAAGGGCAATAAACGCTAATTATGTACGAAGTGGATAAAACGTCGTCTTTTTTAACGAAAAATCGTATTGAAAGTTCCACTTTTTTAACGCAAAAATCGTGAAAAAGTACACTTTTTTAACAATTTTATTGAAATGTCAATTTGACAGTTGTCAATTCCGAAGTCCTTTTCCAATAAATTTCGACCAAGAGATCACTATGCAAAAAAACTACGTGAACAACACGTTTTAAAAGTCCCTTTTTTCATTCATTTGCTTGATTAATTCGGGTTTCGCCCACGTTATCAAACTGTAAATTCATGAAAAAAGTATGACTTGTTAAACTAGTTGTACAAATTACTATTACATACAGGCCGGGGTATTCACAATTAAAACCAGATTTATAATTTTTATAAATGTTGGCAACCTACGATGTTATTGCCTGTTAAACTGAAAAACAAAACACTAAGCGGGATCTAAATTACTTTTTGCAATTCTGTACATATATCAACTATTTATTTGTCATCATTAATTTTAAAATTACATTCTTTTTTATTAACGAAAAAGTACTACTTTTTTAATATTACCATTGGTAATAATTTTGTGTTTATTAGAGAATTGCAAAACATTTTGTATGCAACGCTTTGCAAAAATTAGTCTTTTTTCACTGGTCGTAATTTACAACATTTACAAGTCGTAAAAACACCCACATTTTGCAACTTGTTTTAAAAATAGTTATTACGACCCGTTTAGTCTCGCTTAGCGGGCCATAAAGTAGATTTTCTATTTTCCAATGATCTATTATTTGTTAATTATATCTATGATACGAGGTATAGAATGATTTTTAAGTTTTTCAAGCTTTTCAATTTATATACGTATTCAGAGTGGAAAATGAAATGTTGTTTGCACCACGGGTATTACTTGATGTTAATACTCCTAGGGCACAACCATCATCATAATGCCCTTGGTACATAAAGAAATATTATCACCCTAGGGCCGTAAAGTAACATATAGGCCCCCAAAAGATAGGGTATAAAGTGACTTTTTTCCATCGATGACGTGAGAAAATTACATTGTGAACATAACCTAGAACAGTCTTTCCCAACCTGTGGTACGCGTACCACTAGTGGTACGCAGAGGCCACTGCGGTGGTACGTGGTGCTCTGCACACGAGAAGAAAAATTTTTGTTTTAAAATTTGGTTGTTGAACAAAGCCACATTTTTTAAAAGAATACATTTCAACAATTATGGCAACACAACTTCTTGCCATGCAGATCAACTTTTATTCGCAGTTCAGCTTCAAAAAGTGATGTTGAAAGCTTATTCCTATTTTAGTTTTAATATATGTAATATTAGACAATATTCTTTCAACATCAGCATTCTCGTGTGGAATACACAAAATAATAAGGGCTCGTACGGCAATACAAAATAAATTTTTAACTGATTGCATTCCTTCGAGCAACTGATGTCGACATGATAATGCGAATTGACGAAACTAATTTATTGTGTAAGTACGTTAAATAAATGTTAAAAGAATTTTGCTTAATCGTGATTTAAAAAAAATCCTTAAATATTATTATTTTTGGTAGACACAAATTCCGCTAATTCTCTTTAAAAAAAGGTCTTGCCGCCACTACGCGGGCTGAAAATCCGCTACCGTAGCGGAATTCCGCTTGTTCATATTAATTAATAAAATATTATAACACTACACAGAATTCTATTTTTCATACTTATGATTGGAAAATGGGTTAGTTAGATTAGTAAAATAATAATCATATTCCATCCATAATTACCTCCACGTGACTAAGTGGTACGCAAAATATTTTTGTGTTGTGAAGTGGTACGCCAGGAGAAACGGTTGGGAAACACTGACCTAGAATACCTAAAAAAAATTTTTAGTACAGATTTGCAAAAAATCAGTGTTGCTTCAACTGGTCGTAATTGACAACATTTGTCTCGTGAAAAAAACACCTTCATTTTGGAACTTGATCATAAATAACTATTTTGCAATCCTGTACTAACAAATATAAATTTTTTAGTTGTCATTGTTAATGTGAAAATGACATACCTTTTTTCACGATTTACCGTAAAATTTTATGTTAACATAACATATCTAAAATTTTGTTTATTACAGAATTTAAAAAAAAATTGTATGTAAAAGTTAGTATTTTCTTCACTCCTTGTAATTGTTCAACAAGCAAAGCGACTCATGAAATAAGCCCTCATTTTGCAACTTGTTTCATAAATAACTAATATTCTTTTCCTAGATCGGGGTATGCTTCATAAATTATATTTTTTCAGAACGCAGCAGCAACAAACTATACCTATCTATTTTTCAGAATTTGTGATTAACAGTAGGATTTTCTGCTTCATAACCATCCTGTTCAATTCGTTCCTTGGTAACGCTGATGGCAACTTTTTCAACTTGGGACCAAAATTTAAAAGTTTCATTTCGGATACTTAGGATTACAAAATAAAACTTTTGTGGAAAATAAGTCGACAGGTTTGGAAGGAGAGAAACTCGACGGATGAAAGCATTCAAAGTCCTGTGACAACCCCGTGTGAAATGCAATTTGGATCCTAAGATACTGACAACTTTGTCCATAGTCATATTAAAAATCCATATTATAAATTTGTTATTTATAACTGGATTTTATCGTGCTTCATCATGGCAACTTTTGCCGTGAAATATTTTTTTTCGTATTCTCTGGACACACGACTTTTTCTTAACGACATCATCTAGCGGAATTTCATTTATAAAGAATTGTTTATTTACTTAATTTCCATATTCTTCAGTCTCGTTGCAATTTTATGAAATTCTCGGTAAATTTTCTTCAGATAAGTGTCCTCGACAATGTCGTACTTTTGCATGAAATATACAGGGTGTTTGGTTCACCGACGTATATCCGAAAGGAGGTGGTAGGTGAGTCGGTTTGGAACTTATTTAACCAAAAATACCTTTATACAAAGTGTCACGGTTTCTGAGATAAAGCCAACTTATATCTTATATCTAGAGAATACATTTTTGAACTTTAGTCGACTCCATATTTTGTTTTATCAAATGTAGAGTGTATCAAGTGATTTGATTTGATAGAACAGATATCAAAGACTACTAAAATAAAAGTTACAAGAAATTAAAAGATTGCAGTTGTGTCTAATTAAAATTAATCATACTAAAACTGCAGTAATTTAATAAAATCACAAAGTTGGCTTTATCTCAGAAACCGTGACACTTTGTATAATAGTAGTTTATGTAACTAGTCCTCAAAGCAAGGCTTTAGGGGACGAGTCGTAATGTTTCCGGACGAGGCGGAGCGAAGCGCAGCCGAGTCCGTAATATGAAGACGTGTTGCATACAACGTTTTTTTGTATTAGCTCTCCAAACATTATAATATGAAGTTTCAATTACCATTAACGCGGCATTATATTAGGAGGCCGCGCGAAAATGTATTTTTCGCTCCCCAAACTGGTTACTTTGGAAACTGTCTAGGATCCTCAAAATGGCCATTTAGAGGCCTTGTACTTAAAGTCGTCATGCCAACTAATGTTTGAGTCCGCTAAAATGTCGCCATGACGACTTTAAGTACAAGGCCTCTAAATGGCCATTTTGAGGATCCTAGACAGTTTCCAAAGTAACCAGTTTGGGGAGCGAATACAAAAAAGGTATTTTTGGTTAAATAAGTTCCAAACCGACTCACCTACCACCTCCTTTCGGATATACGTCGGTGAACCAAACACCCTGTATATATCTGATATTTGCAGACACTTTGAGAGAGGTTTCCTTTTATACTCTTATTTCGTGGGCAGAGAACAAATATTTCATATAATTATGTACTACAGCATTATCGTTCACAAAACACGTCACACAAAATGGGTCCTCAATTGATTCTTCTAACTTTCATACTCTTTATTTGTCAATTCTAGATTATTGTTCACTTTCAAGCATCTTATCGCTCTATTTAAAGGCTTTAGGAAAAATTAAGACCAGATTATGTTTGTACGTTTTAATTGTTATCGACATTTATAACAAACGGTAGTATTGTGCTATTAATTATAGTAATATTAAATCGTTGTCTTCATAGTAGGCGTCTTGCTCCTAATTTAACTATTTTAATGGAAATTCGTCATTAGCAAGTAACTTGAGCATATTTCCTATAAATCGTCTTACGTAAGCTCATTCACAAATATGCTGCCATTACAATTTGCCTGACGTGTATGAGGAAGAAGTTAACTATTTATAGCTAAACACACACTATTAATAATGAAATTGATATTAAATGCATGATAAACGATACTTTTATTGATTTTAGTATTAATCGCGCATACACACTGTGGCACATAAACTGCATTAAACCGGAGAAGTGTTACTCTGTTAATTGGAATCCACTCTACGTGATATTCCCGAGGGACCAACCGCTATTGACCCTGTCTTTAGGGACGCCATTGGTGAAATTAATTAGATCTGAATTCGAATGGACGAGATACAAGCTGTTATTTGGAACTTTGATTTGTACAATTTGTGCTTCAGAGTTGTGCAAATTTCAGACCGTACGGTTTCGATCACAAGTTATTTCTCGCAGGGAACTTACTTATTCACTGTTTAAAGATTTGATTTGTTTAAATAATAATACACCGATGTGTTACTTCCCTTTTATGGCTGGGAAGGTCATACGTTTAGAGTAATCTATGGTTGAGACACAATAGTAAAGTTTGGAAGAATCACAATGACTATTGTAGTACCTACTACAAACAACATATGGCAAAATACAAACATTACTTTATACAGGGTGTTCCAGAATTACCAATAAGGGTTCAGATAATGTTAGATTTTAAGAATAATTATAATAATTATAAATGCAACCAACACGATTGTCTTTAACAAGGCTCGTAGCTATTCTGATGCATATAATACGTTCATACCTTTTTTGCATTAAGGTTGGTCTTGGATTTTTGTTATTAAGTTGCAAGTGAACAGAACCATAATTTTTAAGTTGTTGTATCATCTGTATATAGCTTCCAACAACCTTACTGTTATTTTATAGAATAGAATATTGTTGCCAAATGGACTGTTTATTTTGATAGTACACGTTTACATTTAAAGAAAGTGTTGTAAGATTTTCCATGTAGGTAGGTAGTTTATTAAAAATGTCTTCAATTACACAACTACTGTAACTGGATATATACATAAAAAATATTCAAATGCCATTTTACGCTCTGCTTAAGTATGCCAGTTTTGCGTTTGAAGGTGTTGTCATGTTTCTAACCAAAATGCAATTGGAAACCATAACCTCAAATGTAAACTCGTTTAAACACAACAAAGCAATTCTACATAGCTAAATTGTGGAAACTGCCATAGAAAACCTTCATGTAAAAAGGAAAAAGAGTGTAGGTAGAGTAGTATTTTTTAGAGAAGGACCTGCCACATGGTTATGCCAGCGTACATAAATCAAACAAGTAGAGACACTCACTGTCGGTTCCTTTGATATCAAAATACCGATTTGGATGACCTTGAAAGGCTTCCGGGGGGGGGGGGTTACTTTCAGATAGTACTAACAGATGGCGCCACTACTTTGTCATTATGATTGGTAGCAGAGCTAGCAACTGGCTCTGATTGGTAGAATTTTGTGCTGCTATCTGATAGTCAAGCTTAGAAATACCCCCCGAGTTACTGTCCTAGGCACTCTAGGCAGGTTTCAACATTTGGCATGAGTGTCTCTATTTGTTTGATGTATGTACGCTAGTCATGCCATGTGCGACGGTAAAAATCCAGTGGCGTAACATAGTTTTTTTGATCACGAAAAAATTAAATTTAAAAACTATTTTAGATCTTTGCCTTCAGAATTTTCTGGATTTACAGTAAAACGTAAATTGTCTAAAGCATCGTCTAAAAATGTTCTTTTTCCATATAAGCAAACGACCCCTGCTTAATATATGTCGACTAGTGTCAATGTCACAGTTTATAGATATTTCCTGAGTTTACTTACAAGTTTATTTTTTTCAGGATTGTACACTGGCTTGTAAAAAATCGCGTAAGTTGTTTTTCGTTGTATTTTAAGTTGACCTTGATTTTTCATTTTCCAGTGTCAAAAACGTTAAATTCTAAGATAGACAGAAAATGATAAAATTCTAATCATTTCCAAGTTAGAGGAGGGATAAGGTGTGTAAGAGCAGTAGCAAATAATTATGGCATAAATAAGAGTACATACTTGATTTTTACATTGTACGCGAATTTTTTGCAAGCCAGTGTAATTAAAACCTAGTGAAAAAAGTTAGGTTATGAAATAATTGTCAAAAAATTGAATTTTACTCTTTTTTCTAACTAGTATTTTACGTTTTTCCTTGCTAGTAGGGCAACTCTCTTTTTAATATTATTATTATTAATATTGATATTTGCTTAACACTTGAGAAATAAATTGTAATTGAACATGTCACTTTGACTATTACCTCAAATTTTAAAATGTGAAATATTTTTAGTGTTGCCTATTTACAAAACTGAGCGTTCCCTAAAAATGCAAATGATATTACTAACTGTAAGACAGTTGTAGGGGTTTTGAGAACACATTATACGCACACCAATAATATAATGGTCTGAACTCCCCTAACTCATAAGTTGAAGCCCTCCTCACGCGCCATTCGTTAGTCCATTCAGCTCGATTCTTGACTATTAGAGAGTTTTCTTGGAATAGCCATCGTAGGTAATTCCAAACTTTTAAGAAAAACAGATATTAATTAATCATGTTACATATTCAAAATGTCTTCTTTTTTACAACCATCAGCAAATGCTTCCAGTCACAGGATCATGATCATCCAGGGAAAATCAACCAGAAAATCATTTAGGCATAATGGTCATGATCATCCAGGTTACATCAATTCTATTAATATAATCTAGCGTGGTATCTGTCAGAAAGAACAAGTGCCCGAGTGTCAACACTAAAATGTGGGTAAATAATTAAAGAATAATCAAAATGTAAAGTTTTAAATCGCTAATATGGGGTTTCATTAATTAACCTTATTGTTATCATTGAGATAACTCTCAAGAATATTTGCACAATTTTCCAAACATCAATCCTTTGTCTAGACACGCATCTGGCAGGCAAATGGTGCTGCAACATTACCAACATAACATGTCTAAGTTCATGTCGGTTGGGTGGTTGGACATTCGTCATTCTGTATGGACACATCTAGCAGGATAAAATTTTGTTGGATTTAACTGCTTCATCATCTCCGACATTAAAAGATTTCTATGATTTCAAGTGCGTTTTTGCATATGTTCCCTAGATTGTCGTCATTTTTTATATTTATATAAAGTCTATAGTTTGGAGCATTTTCAATATTGTGTGGAATCCGGGCAATTTATTATCACCGGCAAATAAGGTTTGAAGAAGCGTCTTTGTTTTGTGTACTGTGGAGATGATGATTAGTTGAATACGAAAGACGAGTGCACTCTATTCAGATGCACCTTCAACATGAACACATAACAAGTTAGTAATAAAACTGATACAACTCTCTGCCTGACCATTAACTTGATGCACGTATGGTATTATAAAATGCCATTCAATGTCCTATTCAATCAGAAAGTTTTTGAACTGCTCGTAGTGAAGTGTCATTATCAGTTATTACACGAGCGCGAATGCCCACCAGATATTGCGGGTGTTCATTAATAAAACCAATTGGGGTTGGCTATGACTTGAAAACGGTATGCCTTCTCTTAATTAAAAATTCGAAAATCACACGACAGATAACCTGACAACTAAGAGTAGGTGTACTAAATCTAGACATACGTTTCGTAAATCATTGCTAAGCCCAAACGATTTTATTATTAAAAACCCTTTACAATATTATAAATGCAAGCCGCTATTCATCTGTTTTAAGGCCTTTACTATAGGTGAATCTAAGGTACTATATTTATACGAGCAAGCTCGTCCGCCATTTTGAGTTACTGAAAGTGGCGGCAAATTCAAATTCTAGTTACTTTCCAAATAGCATACGGTTAGTCGGAAAAACAACGATCATGTCATTTAATTTTATCGGTCTTAAAAAAGATTGGTTTTTAAACAAATAAAAAGAAAGCAGAAAAAATCGAAACGAAAACACTGTTCACTAACACGCAGGTGGTTCAAACTAGAGAACTTTAATAGTACCTTAGTCCAAACAGTGACGAGTGACAGAACTCGATAGAACTGACAGATACAGTTGACAGCACAGAACAACACCTACACACTGTATATAGATTTAAGTAACCACACTTGGATGAAGACTGTAATTATAATTAGCATCGTAATGGAATGCACCAAGATTTAAATCAGCATGCATTGTTCGTCTGGATCGAGCAGTACGTACTCCAACGGTTTCTAGTCTTGCTTGGTTGACAGACGACAGAATGCACGGTTACCGGTCAGCGCAGCCAACGGCTTGGCGCTAAAATCCCTGTGACACAAAATCTAGTGGGATAAGCTTGCCTGGTTAATAAAGCACTCTAGGTGAATCCATTGTCAGTTAGAGACAAGAGACTAAAACAGTTTACATGAATGGTGTTGAAAAGAATCACCACCTTTACTATGGAGTATACATCGTAAGAATGCGTCTTTGGTAGTATTTTTCGGGTGATGCAGGTTAAGTAGGAATCAATATAATTTTTAATAAATACAAAAATTCTTGCAAACCAAAAATGAGAGCGTATGCTTAAAATTGTTGTCGCTGCTGAATGCTCTAATACGCAATTCCACTAGAATAAACTAATGATACCTTGTAACACTTTTAATGCAAGTCGGATAGTGAGCTGTGAATACCCAAAAAAATCCCGTAGCCAACTGCGTTTAACGGGCCAGCTGAGCCACTCCGGACGAAACGGTAGGTTTACACTAAAATTACCAATACCGAATACGAGGCGCCACCACCTTGATTGGTCAACAACTCACGAATCTAAGTTTGAAGATCCTCCGACGATATGGTAATCGTAACTTACTTATCTTTGATAAGCTATAACCTGTTATAGAAAATAAAAGACGTAAATACCGCACAATTAAAGTGATATATATTTCCAATACAAGCAGATAAATAATATAAGAGGATAATTACTCGTACCGAAATAATAGTATATTACATACCGAGGTGGGTGAGTAGTTAACCGAGACGCGCAGTGTCGAGGTAAACTTTATCTCGAGACAGGAATGAAACTTTTCACAGTGGTATGTATACTATTTTATTCGCAATCATCTAACTTTAAAAATAACTACAATCGAATTCTGAATAATAGTTATCTTGATGTAGCAAATATTTTTGTTACCATGAAATCAACCCACTCAATATTTTTATTACCATGAAAACAACCCAGTCTTCAGGTATGTAATATTTGTCGGGGTATGTAATAATTTCCCGGCTAGTTTCAGTAATCATCTAATTCCCAGCTGTTGACATGTCATGAAATTGACACATTACAATGTGATTGCGAATAAAATATTATATAAAGCACCAGCCTCTACACCCCAAGGTAAATGAGGTTACATATTATACATACATACATTTGTGGTTTTAAAGACAAAGTACGCACGTAACTGAGACAAACCCAATACTAAACTCGCTTCGTGAACGGGGTGCGCTCATCGCATAACGTGGCCAATTTTTAATTTCAAATACAAGCTTCACGCCCAAATACGCAAAGTTCAAGGTACGTAGGAAATACACATAAGTTTGGCAATAAACTAGAACAATTCAATATAGTAACTTCGAAAACTGATGTATGACAATACACAATTGCGGAAAATATTTAGTTCAGTGAAAGGTTGCGGATTATCAATAGTAATATAACAAGGGCGAGACATACTTACCGATAATTTTGCACACGCCAAGGGTCGAGTGCTGGTTGCAATGAAAACTGTCCCGAGGGCAGTTTTCTAAGGGCAACCAGGACGATAACTCTTGGCACGGGCAAAATTATATGTAAGTGTGTTGCCCGCGTTTATATTTTGAAGATTATCACACAAAACCTGCATACGAATTATGATTTAAAATTGTTTATTGTTTATTGTTTATTATTAATACATTAATTGATCTAATAATGCCAACAAACTCATAATTGCTTGTTTCTTACATTTCTATTTCTAATTATGACAATATCTACTGGGTCGATAATCAGCTCTAGGGCGCTTATCGCTTGATAACCATCCCTAGGGAGCTTATCAGGTAATCAGTTAGGGATTAGTCGATTTTCAAAAGATGGTTCTCATTAGGTGATATCAGTCATGTGACAGTTGTGTGTAATAATCAAGGGTAATACCACAAGCAGTGGATATATTTTTGACATGTCACGAGCCGAAGGCGAGTGACATTTGAATGTGATTTTGTTGAGTGAAATTTGCAATAATTTTTATGGAAATGGCAAAATATTTAAAAAATATATATCCACTTCGAGTGGTATTTGGGACGACTATTTAACAATATTAATACATAACGATTAACTTTATTGAAAAATAATTCAACAATTAATATAATTATTCATTCTCAATTAAATTCAGCGGAATACTTCCAAAACACAGCATTTTAAAATTTTTAAAACAAGCCACACCGTTTGTTGGGGTTTAGTGTTACGTAACCTAGCGATATCACTAAGGACAGAACATCGTTGCTAAGCGATACTTCGCAACAAGGCTATTTATTTTTTGAGTAAGTACATTGTTTTGTGAATATTTTGCATGGTGCCCAATATTCAGTGATATACTGCTGTTATTGGTTGAAAAAAGCAAATGTCTGCAATGTGATTGGCTTATATGTTATAGTGTTGAATAGTCTATAGTATTTCTCGTCCTACGAATACGAAGTCCAAAGAGCCAAAGTCGCAACTAGAAACTTCACTTCAGCAAATACAATCCAAATCTAGAAGAACAATCCAACAACTAAACATGCAAATCTAGAAGACTACCTACAAGGCAAAAATATCTCAATACGAAAACACTAAAATCGTCACTACGAAAACACTAACACCCTAAAACTGTAACAATAAGACGCAATTAGCTTACAGGCGTGGAGACCATTCAGAAGAACTAATTTTAGGTGCAATTCTGCTTAACATTCTTTCCTTAGTCTTAAATAAAGTAATCCGGAGGTACTGACTTAAAGACGATTACTAAAATTAAATGAAAATGCATCAGAAAATTGCCAACAATTGTTGCACAACAGGATTCACCATAAAAACTTGCTAGTTCTAATAGATCCACGAAAATGGCGTTTTTATCAAATTTTATGTAAGTAACGTAAGGATTGGGGAAATAACGAAGATGCAGTAACCAACATATCACACAGCTTTCCTAAAGGACGAGACGTGAGGCTCCGACGACTTCTCTTGCTTGTTTTTACGAATTCGGTAGGAAGTTTTTTAATAAACAGATGAAAGGAAACTGATAAGTTGTTTTACCACCACAATGGAATGATAGACTACTTGAAAATCTGACCTTAGAAGAAATTGTATAAGCGCCAACATTCGCGGTGGCAATACGATAAATTCGGGAAATAAGGAGTTAATACTCCAAAACCCAACTCAACAGAATAAGTCTGGTTAACCCAGATTTGACTAAACGCTACACACTACATTAGCGTGAATGAACTGTTAAGTGGTGTCCTCCCTGAGGGCAGCAGTTACCGTCCTTTTACAATCCATGCATACGTAACCTCCAAAATGTCAAAGCAGAAATTTTGCTTAAAACAGATAAGTATGTAAATTACTAGACCTAATTAAACTATATCACACTTTTAGAGGTGCCTTACAAGTTTAGGAAACATACCATTGCTTGCGAAGCGATACTGCGAAAAATCCAAACCAAACTCACGATTGCCCATTACCTCAATGTTAACCGTAGCAGATAGGAGATCCTTTTAAATTTGCATAGCCATTAAGTAGCTTAAAGCGGAAGCTAAGGTAAGTTAGGTCGCTACCGCTAACTTTAGTAAATACTGTAAAAATGTTAAAATCTACTTAACATTGTTTTATCTGGACTGTCCTGCATTTTGCGGTACGAAATGATGAGTAACTTTTTAAAAATGTCTTTCGATCAAGTGACACAGAGTATTGTCTATCACACAAAATTACTTTTTACCCAGTTCTCCGGCAGGTGGTTTTTCTTCCAACTCTAGCGTTTGGTTATTGGTACTTTGTAGTGTGGACAACCAACCATAAAATGATTTAGTTTCAGTTTCGTCATCATAAGCTTATGATATTTGCAATTGCTAGTTTTGGAGGATTACGACTCAAATAATCGACATAACTATTTGATTTCCAGTATAATCTAAAAATGTAAAAATCCTGTAGATAATCCCACCAACGACTCACTCGAGGACTCAAATTGCGTTTACACTGAAGACATTTTAAGTATTACAGTCTGTAACGAGTTCGCAAGAAATGCATCTGAAGTAAATTAGTATCTAAAACGTTTGATATATGCATCTGTACGTAATTCAAGTGGAAGATTTGCATTACAACATATGTTCATTAGAGAGGATTTTGCTGACATACGAAAATGATCGATTATATTTTAAGATTAATTACATAATTTATCATACTTAGCATCCAGATGGGACTACACACGGTGAAGCTGCCATTATTATCTGTGAAACCATTATATATCCAAGTCCGAATCGGATTCCCTACAGGCACCAACGATCTAGGTCAACATGCAGGACAATTTAACAACAATATCTACGGTGTACTGTTCCAAAAAAGGCACAATATTAAGAAGAATTATTTTAAATAGTTCTTTGAATGGTTGGGACAAAGGTTTATTAGACGTGGAGACTTTAACGCCAAGCATGTTAACTGGTGATTGAGATTCATAAAGTCATGGCGATGGCGTAGAGAATTTTTTATCAATGAAAAAGTATACCTCACATTATCCACGGGTGAACCAAAACATTGGCCATCAGACCCGGTTAAAGTCCCTGGCTTTCTGGTTTTTATATCACAAGTGATATTTCATCTAATTATACCGATATAAAGTCGCACTTCGATCTACAGGGTTTTCATTAATTCCCATTTCCCACGTGACTAAATTTAAATTTGCCGCTATAAATTTGTTTTTCGAAGGTTGGTGGTATTGGTTGGCAGTAGACGAGCTTCCGTTCGGGGACCCGCTGCGCGAGGATCGTCCTCGGCGATCGCTAAAATTACATTCGCATCGGCTTTAACAATCTTCGGCAGATTTCAAGTGTTATTTAGTCTATGTCGTGTCTAGGTCACTGATAATTTTGAGTTACTGTATTTAGGAAGTACTGCCAATCGTGTATGTTTGGTTGCCTAGCATTTATTGTGAATACATGGTCACGTGGGATATGGGAATTAATGAAAACCTGTTACGGTATTAAAACAACTTTACGACACCCACCCAAGGTGAGCATCGCACCACTGAATCAGTCCTGGAAAACTGGCACACTTGCCCTAAGATTTGCTAAAAACAGACTAAAGGCCACGGCTGGAACGCTCAGGGAGTCGGGTGTGAGTCACACGATACGTTCTGGGCAAGCGTGATGAGGCATATATAGGGTACGTCAAAATTATAAGGGCGCCACCAAACCTGACTTTAAATGGGCTCGGGTAACCGGGCTTGGGCGGTTAGACGAGGCAACAAGTACGCTAGTTACTACTTGATAAGGGTACTCGAGAAGTATCGAACTCGGATGACGAAATCGATAATTTGAGGTTTGAATCGTTAGTTCGGGATTGTGCTGCCACTGCGGGGGCGGCCGCTCCACTTACCTGCACACTCCACTACTCAGAGGTCGTCGTACATCTAATCGTGACACTAGCTGTTTATTCTGAAAAAGTAAAGCATGCAGGGGTTGTACACAGTAATAATCCCCGCGCTTGCACAATTGTCTATTGAATGACGTTATACAGGATCAGGCAACGAATGGGTCACCATACTAAACCTAGGGCTTAACGTAAACCCCAGCTGGAGGTAATCGCACTATAACTAAAGCGTGCAAATGTTACACACAAAAAAACAATATCCAAATAGAATATTACAAGAAAGCGTTCGAAACGCCTAAAATTAGCAACGCAGCGAAAGTCAATGTTTGCACAGTTACAAACCAAGAATGTACTACTGAATGAATGCGACCAAAGTCCATCGCTTACATGGCACATTCGCGTAAAAGGGATCACTAAGTTACATAATCTCTTTAAATGGTACCTGGTATTTATTCTGGACTTCTCCTGAGCAGTACGGGTGGCAGTCAGCAGCGCCTGCATTTGCAAGCACATCTCCTTGGGCAAAGATTCCGCCGAATAATGGCGTAATGTTTCAATGTAGTCACTCACATGGGATCGGTGTGACAGAAACGTATGGGCATTATTCACGTCCTGCAGCGAGTCCCCAACAACTTGTAGGAATGAAAGAACCACTTCTTTTCACGACATGGCCGGACGTAGCCCCCAACAACAACGCCAAGGAAAACGCGCTCACAAAACGACACGTACGTCACACACAAGGGCTTCCTGCCGACTCTACTCTGCTTGAAAACATAAGAATACCCACGGGAAACACAACTAGCCTTTGCGGCAACGACACAAACAACCAACGGCAGGCGCCTTCAAGCGCCGAGACGCAAGAGAACGCCTCCCACGGTAACACAATAACTAACTGTTCTCTTCAGCGGCCTGAGATCAACTGCCAAGCAAGAAGCGTTACGACGCCGGAAGTGGCGTGAGCCAAAACGGCGTTACCACGTGACTCTCGACAGCCAATGGCGATGCGCCCAATAAAACAAATACGTTCTGGTGACAAAGAGAGCGCGAGGCCTCGCAGTCACACGCGTTCAAAAGGGTGTTCCAAAAGATCCAAGCGCGTCTACATACAGGGTACTCGGAAACGAATGAGCACGGAATGAGCTTGCGTTTGTGACTAAAAAGTTAAAAATAGGTTTTCGATATAACTAAACGGCCCTAAAGGCGTGAAATGTAATTCAAATTACTGCCGACGGCAAAATGGCTTAACAAACCCTGTATCTTCGGACCATACACCTGAAACGGAGACTAATTTCGAGGAGGCAACAAACTATTTTATTATCAGCGTTCAACAAGCTGTTTAGAACACAACCCCCCCTCATAAAATAGAAGAACGCTAAACACAAAACATTCCTATAGAAATAATGGATCTGGTGGGTGCAAAAGGAAGAACAAGATCTGGATGGCAAAGAAGCTGGCCTCCAGCAGATAAAAATACCTATACCAAACTCATTAACAAGGAAAAGAACACCGCATTTCCAATTCGTAAACCTGATAGCAGTTGGATAAGGTCCCATAGTGAAAGCCGAAGCATAACATCTTGCTTTAGCTTTCAAACATCACACACCAATGATTCAGAAATAAAAAGTTGATGAATTTTTGGATGTAGCTATCACCACCAATTGTAAACTTGTAAAATTTAAAACATGTGAAATAGAAGATGGAATAAAATATCTAAGAGTAAATCAACGCGATATGACGTATTTACTGAAAATGTCCTATTAGTCGAATCATCAAAGGTTCAGAAACGCCTTTTCCAGGAAAAAAATGTAGAAGTTTTTTTCTCAACGGTTCTATATGTTTTTGGGGGCGCTGAATCCAAATATGAGGTTTGCCACCTCGCCAGGCGTCGGCTTCGTAACGAAAAAGACAAAAAAACTGAAATTTTCTGCAGTCTTTCAATTTTTATTACTATAACTCGAAAAATAAGCGTTTTTCGAAGATATTAATCATATACCGAATTAAAGTATACAAAATTTCCTACAAAATGCATATTTTAACTTTGAAGTTTGGATTATCTATAATGACGCTAGCGCGTGTTGAAGAAAGGTAATTTTTTTACTCTCTTTTAAAAAAGGTAAAAACGCGATTCTAACTGTGCTCTTGTGCCCTACTATAAACTTCATACACCTAAAATCACTTATTTTATGAATACCTGAGATACCAGGTCATATTTAAGGAATTGTCAAACGTCAGCGAGGTCAATTTTTTAGTTATATATTTAATACACCTGACCATTTAGTCGGTCTGCTGCAGCGATCGTATATTGTACCTACGATTTTTAGTCCAGTTAGTATATGTCAAAATGTCTCGCGAGTGTATCATATGCGACGAATCTTTAGATGATGGCACCAAGACGAATGTAATAAAAACAAAAGGGTTGCACGGTTTCATTGAAGCAAGCAGATGTCGAGAGGATGGAAAGATAGTGTTGTTTAAAAGATGTAAGATTGATAAAGAGATTAAGGTCCACGAAAAATGTAGGAAGAGCTACACTAATGAAAAATTGATTAATGCGGCCCGTAAGAGGAATAGACAAAGTAAGGATTTACCTGCACTTCGTTCGAATATGCCTCTATTTTCATTCAAAGCCGACTGTTTTATATGTGAGGTGGAAGGAAGTGCCACCAGATTATTCAAACAAACAAATTAAAAAACCACCACAATACCGCAATCCTGTGTACCTTGTGGCTCAATATACTGTAGCCAAAAACGTAAATAGATTGCTGAAAGATCGAAATGATGAAACTGCAAATACTATTTAACATCGTATACATTTAGTGCATGATTTGGCAGCTGCTGATGCTCAATACCATTTCTTATGTATGAAACAGTTATACCTCCCCAAACCCCAGACAAAAACACAAGGTAGACCTAGAGATGATGTGGATGGAGTCATGCAATCTATTTTCACATATATTGAAGAATGCCAGTTTAAAATAGAAAAACTAATGAATGAGATTGAAGGTGATTTTCGTCCTCACCCAAGAACAATAAAACAGCGCCTCATTGAGAAATATGGCATTCATATGCTTCTACAGAAATTCAGTGCAGCCCAAATCAACACGAAGCAAGCAAGTGAAGATCCAGACACTCTGATTGTGCAAACAGCCCAATCCCTTGCTGCAGAGCATGAAACTGTTGTAGTGGTTGGTGAGGATATAGACCTCCTGGTTATTATGACTGGAACCCTGACGTCTCCTAATGTATATTTTCTAAAGCCAGGTAAAACTAAAGCTCTTCCATCTGTTTACCATCTTCCAAGCGCCATCGACAAAAGGCTGGCAGAACATATACTATTTATACATGCCGTCAGTGGTTGTGACTCCACCTCTGCTATTTTCAAACAAGGGAAAGCCAAGTTCCTGAAAACCCTTACAAGGCATCCTGACCTCCCAGTCTACATCCGCCGTTTCAGAAACCCTCTTGCCACATCACAGGAAATTTCGGAGGCAGGCGAAAAATGTCTGGTGGCCTTATATGGTGGAGATTATCGCACCACTTCAATCAATAAACTGCGGTACAAACAGTATGTGTCGTCAGCATCAAAGTTAGTGGAAATGTAGCATCCATCCCACCCACTAAAGCTGCAACTCAGCAACACAGTTACAGGGCGTTTCACCAAGCACAGCAGCGGCTGGGGAATATTCTACCACCGGAGCAGTGGGAATGGAAAGTAATTAAAGGCAACTTGGTTCCCATCACGACCCTTGAGCCCCCAGCCCCAGAGAAGCTTTTGAAACCCATTGCCTGCAAGTGCCAGAAGGGCTGCAAGGACAACTGCGGCTGCAAAAGGGTTGGGTTATACTGCTCAAAACTTCGTTTAGAGTGTGAAGGAAGGTGCTCTAATGTAGAAATACTGTTGAGTGATGACGATCAAGACGTCTCACCTGAGAAGATTCACTATAAATTATAAACTGAACCTTCACTTATTAAATTGTTATTATAATATTTTTCCACAGTGGAGAGACCGACGCCCATCCACCAAGAGATTGAGCAGTCCACTGCCTGGAGAGGACTAAAAAGAAAATGTGACGACACTCTAGAATAGCGTTTTCGACTTTATTAGCAAAGATTAAAAAAATGTCGTTATGGATTTTCCAAACTTTAGAGTTAATATATGCATTTTAAAGGAAATTTTGTCTAGTTTAATTTTCTATAGGGTTTGTATCATCGAAAGACGCTTAGTTTTCGAGTTATAGTCAAAAAACTTTTTTGCAATTTTCGTTGTGAAGGTGAGGTGGCAAACCTCAGATTCGGATTCAGCTCCCCAAAAAACATGTAGAACCGTTGAGAAAAGAACTTCTACATTTTTTTCCTGGAAAAAACCCTTGCTTATTGGACTATATCTGAACTGCCCAAATCTAGATTCCTGTTTATATATGTGTTTGTTTGCTTGTTTGTTATTGGTAAGGTCTAGGCATGTGCAATGTGCACTACGAGGTACAGCTTACAGATTCTAGATTGAAGCGCGGTGAAAATCGGAACTAATGTTAGAATCTAACAAGTTCCAAGTTTTGTATTGGTAACACTTTTGACATCTATCATATTGACATTAAATTGTTAACCTTATTTAAGCTAAATGGCACAATAAATCAGAGGCGTAGTCAACATTGTGGTATGGCGCATTTCAAAACAGAATTAACAACACACACAAAAATAGCAACCATAACAATATCAATAATAAAATAACAGAATTAACAAAATCAACAGCAGTACCAATTTAAAACGCAAAGAATCTGTCATAAAACGTTAGTCACTGCGCAAACGAAATCCCTCTACCCACCGCTACTGATTACTTGTCATTTAAAATATAGCCAAACTTCGTATGTTTGACAATTACTTCTTTCCACATATTGCTTATTTAGTGAAATCAAATATGATCACACCGCCTTTCATGGCCTACCTTAAGAGTCAATCTAGATTCTGTAAGCTGTACCTTAGACACCAACTGCTATAGTCATATGGTCAAATACCTACTTAGAATTTTGCTTTTTGCATGCTACACACATAGCAACATTGGACCCGTGGTTTTCCATTATTTCTGAATGATGGCACATTCTGTAGAGGTTTTTATCCATTTTTTTATGTTTAAAATCCCACCGACTTTTACCAGTACTATTAAAACTTCTGGAAAAACTACTAAAGTACCACATGCCAACGAAATTCGATACTTGTGATTATAGATAACAGGTTGACCTGGAAATCACCCATAATAAGTAAAAGCAAGAAAATGGATCTGAAAATTACAAAAATAAATTGACTAATTGGAAGGAGTCTCTCTTTCAATTGAAAATACACGTTTTGTTTATAAAGGAATAATTAAGCCCATATGGAATTACGGGGTTGTTCGAAAGTTTCGGATGGGGCCATAATTATACAGTGAGAATAATGTAAGACTCTATATGGCTAAATTATGCAAAATTAGACATAGGGAATTTACTCAATGTTATCATGGTATTTGTAAACAAAATAACAACACAGTGACTACAGAAACTAATTGAAACTGAATTATTTCATTGTAATTTCAAAATCGACAGTTCTTACTAGCATGGGTAAATTGATTAATGCGAATAATGTTAGACTGTACATGGCTGAATTATGCAAAATTACACATAGGAAATTTACTTAATGTTACCATGGTGTTTGTAAACCAAATAACAACACAGTGACCAAGGTCCGTAAATCACGTTTGCTTTGTCCAGATACGAAGCAAACGTGATTTACGGACCTTGACAGTGACTACAGAAAGAAACGACAATTGCTACCAGCATGAGTGAATTGATTAATGCTAAAATAAAGTTGCCAGTCTTACATTATTCACACGGTATATAACAGCAATGAGATAACATGATCAACAAAATAGAATGCTTGAGTAAGAAAGAGATGACCATACGAAAAGATTATTTTGTAGGCATGTTTGGTTGACAACTGTCATAATTAAAGTGAGCGTCAGGCCTACTCGAATATGTATTTGCTTCTATTTTTATCTCTTTCTTAACACAAGCAATACGTGTTATTTTCTTGTTCATGTTATCTCATTGCTGTTATATACCGAGTGACCATAAACGGTTGTGTTTTTTTCCTAGGTTGGCACTGTTTATGTTGGTGGCATTGTAAGTCTGTGTCAAATTCGACATTAGCAGGTTAGCTTTTGCGTCAGTTTGTGTCAAAACTGGCACTGTGACCAGGTATAATTTTGGCCCTATCGGTATAATACAAAGAGTCCAATCTAAAGTCTTCCGATAAATAGAAAATGCACCATTGGTATGTTATCAATAAAACTCTACACAAACATTTAAAGATGACATTTATAAATAAAGAAATCCAACAACGTGCAGTGAAACACCATGATTGTCTGGTAGCATGTACAAACCCATCCGTTGAAACTCTGCTAGAAGAACCAGGCTTCAAACGATTAAAAAAGAAATGGTCTCGAGTCCTGTTATACAATATTAAAGTTTCTAGTATATATATTGCCAATAGACGAAGTCTCTCAAGCCGTCTTATCATCAAGTCAGCTCATAGAACCAATACATGCATAGGGAAGAAGCAATATTAAAAATTACGAAGAATCTATTATATCTGTGGGCATGTAACATAGCAACGTTTTATTGTCCTCGCAACGAGCTATTCGTGTTATACGTTTGGCAGTACCGAAGTGAACTGCTGGTGGCACTGGAAAACGATGTCAAATTTGAGGTTAGGGTAGGTTTTGCTTGTTATTTGACACAGACTGACGTAAAACCTAACCTGCTAACTTCAAATTTGAGAGCGACTACCAGTGCCAACAACAATATACTTCGGTACTGCCAAACGTATAACACGACTCTCTTTGCGCGGATAATAAAACAAACAACGTTGCTACGTTACATGCCCGCAGATATTATTGATCCGTCGTAATTTTTAACATTGTCCT
Organism: Agriotes lineatus; assembly: GCA_940337035.1. Lineage (NCBI taxonomy): Eukaryota > Metazoa > Arthropoda > Insecta > Coleoptera > Elateridae > Agriotes > Agriotes lineatus. The sequence goes on along the minus strand of OW679197.1, from coordinate 126,197,030 downwards.
TTTCTTTTGTACGATATTTACATGTACACACTGTATATTATTAATGTATATGCACATAGTCTTCATTGTTGATCTAATTTACCAATACATCTTTTTATGTTATTGAAAAGAACTTTACATATGAAAGTAATGAAACATGACTTAAGACAACTGGATAACGAGGAAATAAAGCAGAAAGTAGAACAACAATTACAAAAACATATTGAAGACGTAATGAAGACCCAAGATGAAATAACAAACGCTGAAGACGAGATACATAAATTACAAGAAATTAACGACAACATTCTGGGCAAGCATCTACGACCCAAAAAGATGAAGAGGAAATCGCGGATGACCGACAGCATACTGAAAATGATGGAGGACAGGAGGAAATGCAAAGATAGAGATGTGACAAGATATAAACAGAGAAATAAGGAAGGCTATTAGAGAAGCTAAAAACAGATGGTTTGAAGAACAGTGCACAGAAATAGAAATATTGGACGATAAACATGATGCCTTCAATCTCCATAAAAAGGTTAAAGAAGCGGCAGGATTATATTCTACTAAAAAATAAGGACACCTAACAGACGACCATGGAAACCCGGTTGTGGATATACACGAGAAAAAGGTCATTTGGATGAAGTACGTGGAAAAAACCTTCGACGATGACAGACACAGCACCGTATGTAATGAAGAATGCAACACCGGGCCCCAATCTCAGTTGACGAGGTGAGAAATCCGGTAAAGAGCATGAAAGATGGTAAGGCAACAGGACCGGACAACTTATATGCAGAATTTCTTAAGATCATGAACGACAATATGTTAAATTTGACTTTTCAATTAATTACATTTTAAAAATTATTTTAGGAGATTATTCAAGTCAAAGTTTTTTGTTAAAATTTGCATGATTAATATATATAAGATAAATAAACAACAAAATAAAATGCTTGAGTAAGAAAGAGATAACCATACGAAAAAAATATTTTAGTAGGCATGTTTAGTTGACTTATGTCATAATTAGAATGAGCGTCAAGCCTCCTCAAATATTTGCTACTATGTTTATCTCTTTCTTACTCAAACAATACCTGTTATTTTCTTGTTCATTTCATCTCATTGCTGTTATATACAGTGCGTAAATTAAGTATGGAAACGGTTATATTATTTGAATACGGCCATAGATAGAACTCTGAAATTTGGTATAGAAGTAAAACATACGGTTTTCTACTAATATTCGTGGTTCCAATTTTTTTATCGATCGTTACGACTGCAGCACGGCCAAATTGATTATTTTTTTAAATTTAAATGGGGGTCGAAAGTTGTTTTTGTGTAGAATCCAACGATATAGCACTTGATATGGCAGTTTTGAAAAATAACTTCACTACACCAAATTAAAAGTTGTAAGAAGATAAAAATTTATTAGATAATTGAAACCGATAGTAAGCGGCGAAAACAAAACAATGCTACTGTTGTTTAACAAATATTGAACGTCAAAAATTATAAGTGTTGTTTGAATTTGCGTAGTTAGTGAGAAAGTACCATGGAAAATCTTACACAAAAGGAGAGAATAGAGATTCTCATGAAGAGAGGGTATGGTGATAGAAGACGTAGTTATGCGGAAGTACGTAATTTATTTAATGCAATATACCCTAATGGTTAAATGGGTATTCTTCATAAAGGTACTGTTTAAAGTTGAAAAACAAAACAAAGCATTCACCGCCAACTAAATTTTTAGCATATCTAGCAAGTAATATTCTCAAAGTTTAATTTGGTATAGTGACGTTATTTTTCAAAACTGCCATATCAAGTGCTATATCGTTGGATTCTACACAAAAATAGCTTTCTAATGATGGCACTTTCGACCCCCATTTCAATTTTAAAAAATAATCAAGTTGGCCGTGCTGCAGTCGTAACGATCGATAACAAAATTGGAACCACGAATATTAGTAGAAAACCGTATGTTTTACTTCTATACCAAATTTCGGAGTTCTATCTATGGCCGTATTCAAATAATACCACCGTTTCCATACTTAATTTACGCATTGTATATTTGTGGCCCCATAGGTATTTTACTGAAATTTAACGAATCTAGAAATTTTGTAGAAATTATAAAATGTCGTCATTACATGAGATACTAAGTGAATTTTCAAGAGTTGATAAACTATTACCAAATATTTCTACAGTGATGTCATCTTTGGCAATTAGCTGATATGGTATTCTAATTGCATCTTGTTCACCTGTAATTGTGGGATATTCTCAATTTTCAATTTTCAAAAGAAATGTAGGGTACTGAATTTCACTTTCTTTGGCACGTATTTTTCAAAACAGTTTTAAGATCTTAAAAGAATGTCATAGGGAGCAGTTTTTAATGCAATGCTAACTCGTTGATTGGGGTGATCCATGTGGATATGGCTTCCAGTTATTTACAATTTTATTAACAACTTGTAAGTGCTTGTGCCGATGGTTATCTTCACTCCCATTAACACGGAAAGAAATCGGTCGAAATAAAGAATTACCATCAGAAACGATATAAACTTTTGTGTAAAACCTGTGAGACATATTTACCTCAGTAGAATACTTGTAGTATGGTATGGCCACGTCCAACTAATGGCCAATTGAGAATTGAAGACTCCTAAACAGGGAATATAATGGGTACCACAAAGAAGGAGAGCTAGGGGTAGGCCGAAGAAAACTTGAAAAAACACAATCTAAACGAAAGGAACTGGGAGGATGGAAGAGTATGGAAAATAGGAGCCGGGTAACTTTGAAAGACGCATGAACAACTGATTAGTTAACGTTTAACATTGCCCTCAAATTGTGAATTAAACCTCAGTTGCTGGCTTTAAAAGAATTGTTAAAACCACGATCGTTAGTAAAAAGTAAATACGGCAGTTATGCTTATGGCAATATTACAAATTTTAAGAGTGCTTCTTTTAATATTTTTGATAATTGTTGCACGCTTAAGTTAGGTTCTATTTGCATTTTTGTTCCGTTTCTCTTCATGCTGAACAATTATATTTAGTTTAATTTTTATATTTGCCGTTTTTAGGCCATTTTCGACTTTAATTCGTGTTTGTATTAATTTTTAATAGCACAACAATTTACTGATATACGTCGTTACTCATGGAATACACCTTTGTTGAATATATAGACCTGATATGGATTTTTGGGGAGTGTGATGGAAATTCTAATGCAGCTGTTAAGATGTATGCTGAACAGTACCCCAATAGGCGACATCCGAATCACTCTGTGATAAGAGCTAGAAATAAAATATTTCGAAAACACGAAGTACTCGTCCTAACAATGTGGGCCGAGGTTTACAACCAAGAGATCACAATTCAGTAGATAGTATGTCAGATAATGTAATAGGAGAGCCAGGTACGCGTAAAACGTTGATGTATCAAATTCAACGATTAAGAGGATTTTAGAAGATGAAAAGCACCGAAGACATCGAATGGAATTTTTTATTTCCACAACTAACATATTTGGGCTCATGGAACTCCTCATGCTGTACGCAAAAAAAGCTTTCAGTTTCGATTTTCAGTAAATGCATAAGCTGGTGTAACGGGGAATAGATTGGTTGGACCTGTTATTTTTCCAAATAGACTAAACGCAAATAATCCATGTTAATTGATAGGTTAAACTGATCAAATAATTCATGCTGTAATACTGACTTTGATTATAAAGAAATTTGTAAACGGTTCATCTACTTATGAACAGTATAAATTTTTTGTTAGTTTTTGATTAGCAGCGTTGCCAAATCTACATTTATATTTTTCTTCGTATTAAGAAGCTAAAGGTCTCAGGCATCTCCAAATCTCCAGTCCAAGAAAAACTAACCAAGCTGAATTTTGGCACGCACTTATCTCATAACCTTCTAAAAAATGTTAAAAGTCCTCATCCATAGGTGGTGTGCTTAAAGTTTGACAGCGCGAGAAAAAGTTAAGAAGATGTTTTTTTTCGCGAATATCTCTATTCCTTCTTACTAATTCAAATTTTGGAAAATTCTCTACAAGAAAGACATCTTACAGTTTTTCCATGCGAGCAACCGTTTTTGAATTATGGGACTTTGAAGGATATATCTACAGTGAATTCTACAGTTTCCTTGATTCTATATATAAATTGGAGTATGAAGTAATAAAATAAACGCTATTTAAGTTACCAAATATAGACTACAAGCTCAACATAGTCGTCTTCTTTTTCTTCCTGTAATATGACTATATCATGTTAATTTACGTTTTTATCTTGCCTCCTGCGATGTTGACGTTCAGCTTTCACACCACCTCTTCGGGGGTCTATCTACTAGTTTTCTTTGCGTTTACGTTTTAGCACATTTCGCTTATCGCTCTCGATGCACTTTGTCGACGTGGTCTTTTCTAGATCTCGTCCATTTTACAACATCCTGTTCTTGAAGCTCTTCTCTTATCGCACTACTTCTCATCCAATTCTTCAGGGTGCCACCTTTGATGGTTCTCAGTAGGTACTTTTTCATAGTCTCTTTCAACATATTCAAAATTATAAGTGTCTGTTATGCTGTCGACGCACTTATTGTATCGAAGAGTGAAGACAATTTGCTAAAGGTACTACAAATATTTAAAATAAAAGCCCAAAAATAAAATATGAAGGTCTCGTTATATCCAAGGACAGACGAGGACCCAAGCTAGTTTTGGATAATCGAAATATTCAGCAAGTATAGATATTTATGCATTAAGGGAGATATGAATATGTTTTTTCCCTGAGGTTGACATGTGTTACAGAATTTAGGTATGAAATGGGTATCAAAATTATTAAAATATATTTGGTAAAGAAAGGAAATAGAATTTAAAATTCAATTAAATGAAGCTACATAAGAAACAGTAGGATTTTAACATAATTTAATTTATCTGAACTGAAAAGGGGAATTACTGGCAAATACTTTTTCGAGATATACTATTTAACATAGTGGGTATTAGACAAATATAATAAAGCTTCTGTAGTGTGTTGGACTGTGAAATAGATGCTAAACTAGATCACTAAGGAGATATTTATTGATCAATAATACAATTTGATACAAAAAGATGTAATACAATTTCTAGCGGTTGAAATTATAAAAATAAAGCCTTTATAAAAGTTTTAAAAGATGTGCAGGCTATATGGATGAAGATAAAGGCAAAAGCAAATTTCTGGAAGGGAATGCTGACCTGAGTTTATTGTCAAATTACATTGCATCATCTGGGTTGGATAGCGGGGAATGGTTTTTACTGGAAGTGGTTTACATCGAGATCATTAGTAGAGTGAGCGTTTTATGGGGTGGATAGGAGATTTTCATCTGAATGAGTTCCAATTCGACAATCTTGTTATTGAAGTGACATCTTATAACTTGTATCTAGTCGAGGTTCGTGATACTAGGTCGTCGGTGGCTTGAGGATTTTGGTGGGACGACGTGGATGGTGATTGCTGCTGGCATTGCTGCTAAAAGGGGTTGATAGGTGCCTTGTCGTGTTTTTGGGCAAGGAAGAATTTGAGGATCCAGGTGTGTTTTTGGCGGAGTTTGTGCAGGCAGTGTTCTTGGAAGTTGAGAGATCTTGGTGAGGTTGCTGGATGCATTGGGCTTGGTAGAGGAGAGCGTTGAGTCTAATAACAGGTGACATAATACAAGTATTTAAATAAAAACTGGATAAAAATATAGAAAGAGCGAAATGAGGCAATTTTAATTAAGGGAGTACTTACCATTTGATATTGTTGAATGACAAAAATGCAACGAGAAAGTATTTGTAATTCATTTTGCACAAAAATAATTGCCAGGTGACAGACGTAAGGGTTGTTATAAAATAAGAAAATAAAATTTCAGAATAGAAGCAGTCTAGATTATAAAGAATCGGACCTGTGTTTCAGTCAAGTGTTTTCTACCGAAGCTAGCAGTTAAATAATCTTGATAATCCATAATTAAAAAAGGGCAAACGAGTTAATTAAAATTCAATTTTAAACAGAATTGATTGAGAATAAACTAAAGTAACGTTTAAGTCAATTATAATATAACACTATAACGTGGTAGAGTCACCTTAACAGTATATCTAGGCCTACAAAAATCCAGTCAAGAAAATCTGGTGAAATAGGTAATTAATGCCAAGTTATTAGGAATTATTGTCCTTAAACGCTTTGTTAAACTGACAATTAATACTTTGACTTTAGAAGGTTATCAGCTACGTCCATTACAAAATTCAGCAGATTTTTTTCCCGGAAGAAAAACTTACTTTCAAGAGGATGACCTAATGCTCTACTGCTATTTCTGGGACATACTATATAGAAACATATTGTCGTATGAAAATCAAACATGTTACCACGATGTGTAGTTCAGTTGGGATAACATCGAAACATCTTCGTTCGGGCAATATTTTAATGGAGTTTTGAGTATGCAACTATAAACTGGTCGATACCGAAGTTATTTGATTCGCTGCAGGCTCATTGCAAGCAGCAATATCCTATGAATAAATTTGAGAAAAATTACAGTGTAATATGCTTTCGATATGTGCCGCATAAATAAAAACTTGAAGAACTATGTTTAATAATTCAGAATTTAAGATTTACGTTAGAATTTTGAAAAACCTCCTAAATTTCTAATTTCAGTGTGTCATTTAATCCCCAAGGTGAAGTTTCGACTCTGGATTAAATGGCGCTTAAAGTCACAATATGGGGTAATTCATAAGTATGGTCACTAAATTTAAGGGTAGTTAGAGGACACCAAGCCGAACAACTTTGCGTACTAAACTATAAGTCAAAAATGATTAATAATCCTACAAAAAATAAAGAATGTAATTGCTTTAACTAAATGAGGGAAACTGGAATGAATTTCTATAAACATGAGCTTAGTTCGCACATGTGGTTGCGATAAAACCGAATTTGGATAAAATTTTTCTCCCTTGAAAATGGTTCACCTTCGTGGGTGGTGTAATTATCGCATTATGGCAATATTCTACCCCACTTAGTCTCGTTGGGGGTTAAATTTCGATAAATACTAAAAATAGTTTAACCCGATTTAAGGAGTATTAATATCACGAATTTAAACTTCTTACCTCTAGTGCTTTCTCGTTTTTGGCGATCTTTAGAAAAACACACCCACTCCACTGAACTTCTTTGGGGGATGAATTCCGAAAAACTCTGAAAACTGTTTGACTCGGTTTGTGAAAGGAACTCCCAACTTTCTAGGTGCAGTGGTTTCCTAATTTTTGAATGGAACTACGTTTTTCTTTTAACTTGGCTGTAACACCTAGACGACGGAAGCGGCCATTTTGAAAACCCATGTATGACTAATGAGGTGTGATACCGGTTTGACAGTTGTGGGTTTTAGTTAGTTTGAGACTAATTTTGGCTGTTCTCAGACCCCAAATACCAGGACTTTGGGCATTACATTCCATCAGGAAGTATTAATATTACTTTTCACTTCAAATAGAGAGATAATTTCTCTGAACATGTCACTTGTCATACGTACTTGTACACAACAATAGTCATGGGCATAGAAGAAAACGTATAATAGGGTCATTATTTGTAATCACACAATCTGAGGAAGCAATTTAAATTACAGACAGTGACTGAAGTCACACAAAATCACATGTAGTCATAAATCACATAGTGTAAAGTGCACTTAATAAAACTGTTGAAATTGTTTGCTACACATGCACCCACTCGATATGATACGCCACTGCCAAAAGGAAACAACCATCCGCCATTTTGAAAACCCATCGCGGTCGCACGGATGTCTTACAAATGCGGCTTCCTGTCTATTTTCTGTTCTAAGGTTAAATGTAAAACTTGACATTTGATTTTTAAGTGAGTTATAGTTGCATTCATAAATTAAGAACTATTCCATAGTCATACTAGATGAATATAATTTTTGATCACACTATATAAGTCACTATTTAATGCATTTACTTATACATTTCAGTAACATATTTTTCTCTTTTTAGGTAAAGTAAAAAAGATGTGTGACTTGTTATTACGTATGACAACTAACCTAAAACTGAAATAATCAACTTTTGTGTGGAACCATATGAAATACAAGTTTTCTTGAAACTTAACAAAAAATATTTAAAAATAAAGTCTTTTGAAAAAATAATTTTACTGATAACAATAGAATATTTGTATAGCTTTGGATTAAGTCTATTCACTTCTAATTTCATGAGTAGTCAAAGTTACGTCGACTACTTTTGCTGTGGTATAACGAATGTCCATTGCGCTCCCGTACGATTAAGACGAGTGCGCTAGCACGAGTTTTAATCCCAAGACCGAAAGAGTCTTCACTCCTAAATCCACTTGCCCTCTAACACCTTCGCCTACATAATTCACCACATAGAATATAACTAGCCAGTAATAACTGAGCCGATATCTCCCACTACCCCCCACGAAATCAAAACATTAATAGACAATCTTCCAACAAAAAAAATCCCCTGGGCCTGACCTCATCCCAAACCTAGTCCTAAAACAACTCAACAAAAAATCATTAGCCTACCTTGCAACTACTTATAACGCATGTCTTCGTCTAGGCTACTTCCCACAGGCCTAGAAGCACGCTCACATAGGTATTGGTATTCCTTAAGCCGGGAAAAGATAAAAAGAAGCTCAACAGCTACAGATCAATAAGCTAGCTTCGAGCATTCTCAAAACTACTAGAAAAGATCATCTATCTACCCTCACCTAATGAATGAACCAACCCCTCTCAATATAATATCAACATTCCAGTTCGGCTTTAGGCAAACCTATTCTAGACTACACCAGTTGCAACGCATCTCCGAAACATAGAAGAAGGCTTTGAAAACAAAGGTTATACCGTAGCAGTTTTTCTAGACATAGCCCAGGCCTTCGTCAAGGTCTGAAAACAAAATCATCAGTCTCCGAATAGCCAACTACCTTAAAGCTATCGTCTTCTCCTTTCTGAAAAATAGACCTTTTGGTGTACGCATCAACTCCGCAATCTCTGAAAAAAGGCTATTAAAGCTGGCGTCCCTCAATGAAGTGTGCTGGGACCACTACTATTAATCATTTTGACATATGATATCCTACCTATTGAAGCAACCTTAACGACCTTTGCAGATGATACAGCAGTCCTAGTACAACTCACTGACCTTATCCAAGCCATCAATAATTTAGAGAATGCAATACACCAATTGACAACGCTTTTATTTGCAGACGATCAAGTCATCATAGCCAACGAGGAGGAAGACATAGACTTTATGATCAGGAAGTTGATAGAGGAGTACAAAAAGTGGGGTCTAAATATGAACATGACGAAGACCGAATACCTTGTAATAGGAGATAATATAGAAGATCCAACACTACAAATAAATAAAAAAATAAAAAAATGTACAAAATACAAATATCTGGGTACGGTAATATCACAAGAAGGAACGTCAAATAAAGATATTGATAATAGAATTCAGCAAGGTCGGAAAAGTGTTCGTCTGCTAAATTCGTTACTATGGTCCAATCACATAAAGTTAAACACAAAATATACGGTACCCCCCACTCAAGAAAAGCGCCCTTCCGTGCTTTCCAAGAATACTTCGATACTCAGCATCACTCCGTTTCGCTAATACAATGAAATGCTATGAACCAGTTATTTATCAAAAAAAAAAAACAAAACAAAAATTTTTTTTGCCGACGACCATAGCTCAAAAGTTGATGTTGCCTTCATTTTCGGAAGACCTATCGTATGAAAACGATCCAAGACTTCAGGAAGGTTCCTGGCGACCGGAATCGTGTACACATACGAACATACATCCCCGCACAGCACGTTTAGGCACCCCCCAATGCGGGGGATATATCTAGCGGGCTGGGATCTTCACCAAAAGATCCGCACCGCCGAGACGGAGATTTGATATAGTGGGTTCATTAGTCGGTTGGCTCGAATTTTAGAGATATTTGACTCAGAGTGGTTTTCGATATGAGGGAATTTCAATACTTCGTACACTTCGTGTCGAAGTAAAATGACAATCTAAAAATCAATAGTGGAGCCCATATTAACTTATGGTTCGGAGGTTTGGCAGCTAACTGCCAAGAATACCAGAAGGCTTGAGACTGTCGAAATGGATTTCATGCGAAGGGCATGTAGAATATCAAGGTTGGAACATGTCCCAAATGTAGACATAAAACGCAAAACAAATCGAATCTATGGCACTATTGACAGAGTAGAATCCAGACAATTGATATGGTACGGCCATGTCATGAGAATGCCAGAGGAAAGGTGGCCAAAGAGAGCTCTGGAGTATACACCACAGAACCGAAGGAAAAGGGGAAGACCAAAAACATCCTGGATTCAAGGCATAAAGAAAATTATGTCTGATAGAGCAATAGATGAAGAAGCTTGGAGAGAAAAAGACAAATGGCGATCGAAATGCGGGATGCGGCAAAGGCTGTAGGACCCCCGCTTATATATATATATATAATACACCAATTATATTCGTGGTACAGCAAATGAAATCTATAAATTAATCCGGACAAATGTCAATCTAAAATTGTCTATCTAAGACGTATCAGAAATATACCCATCCTAATAATTAACTATAACACTGACGTAGCAGTCAAGTAACTAGGGGTACTACTTGAACACGACTTACCTGGAAGCTCAACCAATGCTACGCGGGATTAGCTCAACTGTATCCTCTTATTAACAGAAAATCATCACTCAAGCCTAAATGTGCCATCCTGATATATACATCACTAATAAGGCTACTGATATTATATACATCACCGATCTGGGGCAATACAGCCACATCCAATATACTAAAAGTACAACGTCTTCAAAATAAAATTCTCCGAATAGCAGTGAATGCTTCCTGGTACATCCGGAACCAACAGCTACAGTATGAACTAGATATACCTACAATATAAACTTCTATCAGCGCAAGTACTAACAAGTTCTTTAAAAACATTCGCCAGTGCGATTGCGCTATCTATTACAATATCGGCAGAAGAAATGTCCATCACAGACTCAAACGGAAACCACCCCAAAACGGTTCACCCGATCCCAATAGTGATTAGCTAATAAGATAAAAGTCACACAATTATGTAATAGTTATTTACTATACAGGTGGGATAACACATTAATATACGTGTGTGTAAGTTACAAACGAGTGCGTAGCACGAGTTATGCAAGCACACAAGTGTCAAAATATTTTAGTAGGCAAATATCATTATGTCATTAATTTGACACTATTTCAGTTATGTAATGAAGTCATTACACAACTCAGTTGCGTAATGAAACCATTACATAACTGAGTGGTGTATTGAGCTTCATTACCTAACTGAAATAGTGTCAAATGGGTGACGTAATGCGTTACTTATCCCACTGGAGTAGATAAAATCAAATATACCACGTTTTTCTATATCGTATTAACAATATGTTGCTGCTAATGTTTATATTACTGTTATCATTAATGCCATGGAGAACATTGTTATTGTTGAGCTGGCAATATTTAATTTAAAAAAAAAAACTATGAGTATGCTAAAACATCTATCTGAAGAATGCATCATAAGCAAAGGTGTCAGACAAGGATGCGTTCTTTTGTCATTGATTTTCAATATCTATTGCGAAATAATAATGGGACAAGTGCTGAAAGAGTGGAATGGTGGTATAACTATCGGGGGTACAAAAATATCAAACCTTAGGTATGCAGCAACTGTGAATCACGAAAATCTAACTCGTTAACTCGCTAGTATTTTCCATATTTCTTTATGCCGCCGAGGCATGGCTTGTCAAAGAAACAGACCGCCGTCGAATTGACGTGTGTAGATCTCGAGACGCATGTTGCGAATTCTATGGACGGCTCGCCTTACAAACGTTCGACCACGACAAAGACTCTCGTGCACCGTTTATAGTCCCATTTTGTCCTTCTTTGGACATATCCAAAGCAGCGAACACAATATTGAAAGGCTGGTAGATCTAGGTAAACCAGGTGGAAAAAGAAGACCTGGACGATCACCAAAACATTGGATAGACTTACCAAGGGATCTTCTTCACACTAGTTTGAGTGAGGCGCCCGTATGGCTTCCAGTAGACGAAGATGGTGAAACACGGTAAAAAGAGCCATCAGTAACACCCAAAATTAATAATAGGACACAACACATCTGTCAAGATATTATGAATAAGAAGAATGTGGTGAAATTAACAAATATTTTACACATCCATTATTACAATATAACGACATGAATCATAAAAATTGTACTGTATATTTCAAGGTATGAAGTTTCCCAAAGAAAAGCAACTTTTACCCAATTTTGAGTATTTATCCAGGTTTGAGAAGCACTAATTTCTTCTTCAGAGGGAAATGGTGGTAATTTATATCGGAATAATGTTATTGTTTCCAAAATTTCAATATTCTTCTATAAAAATAAGAAATGAATATGTCTGGTTAGGTATTCAAATAAAGAAATACGATCAAATAAATATGTAATATAAAGAACTAATAAAACCAAAGTGTGAATATGGGACCATTCAATGCAAATGTGATTTTTTAGGTCTACCTCTTTATATCAAATTAGAAACAATTACCAAGCTTTATATAACTACTATTATGCGCTTTTTAAAAGATAACATTAATATCGGCAAGAAATAAAATTATGCTTGGAGTTAGTTGATGTAATATAAAGAGGTATAGACCGAAATACATTAATTGTCAGCCATACTGTTCTGCTAGTAAATCTAATTTAAAAAGTCTGAACGCAGTGCACAATTCTGCACTTCGTTTTTTCCTTGGAGCTTTTTGATCTAGCCCTGTTGTATCGCTCTATTGCGAGGCAAATGAACTCCCTCTTACACTACGTCGCGAACTACTTCTCGTATCGTATTCTGCCAGAGTATCTGCTAAACCTATTAATCCAGTCTTCAGTAGAATCAACTCTACTCAAATATTACCACCTAACTCTCCTAGAAGGCTTCCCTCGGTCACACAAATATTAAGACCATTATTAGGAAACATTAATCTCACCAAGACCTCTGCTAACCCAATTTCAAAGATACCTCCTTGGACCAAAAGGTTATCCTGCATTAATACATCTCTGTCTAAATACAAAAAGCACGAAACTCCTAACTGCATCTTTGTGCAATCCTTCTTAGAATTGATCAACTCGGAACAGTTTGATAACATTCTATATACTGATGCATCAAAAAACGAAAATGGTGTTAGTTGCTCAGTTACCACAACAGATGCTACCATGGCAAGGCATCTACTGCCCACCAACTGCAGTGTTCATACCGGGGAACTGTACGGAATCCTGATGGCACTTAATATGACAACGGACGTAAATGAGACAGTTGCAATATGCACAGATTCACTTGCATCCATTCATTCCTTAGAAAACATGTACACTGAAAACCCTCTGGCTCAAGATATACATGAGGTTTGCCAACTTCCTGCCGCCACACGTCGGTATCACCGGCAATGAAAGAGCCGACCAAGCAGCTAAGGAAGCTTCATCGTATGACCAACCTGTAGAAGAAGTCTAACTCCACAAAAACCTCAAAAACCTTCTGAAGCAAGGAATTTCAAATAAATAGCAAAATATTTGGCACCATTCAAATACCAAGCTGTCTGCGATCCAACCCAGAATTAATAAAAGCAGCTTACCGCCTATGACCAGAAGAGATAAAATCATAATACGGAGACTAAGAATCGGACACACCCGTGCAACACATGGCTACGTTATAGCCTCAAATCAGACCTCAAAGAAGACCTTAACTGTTCTAACAATTTTAGAACATAATTAATTTCTTACAAAATATTAAAATATATGACCGCATTTGAAATAATTTAGACTAAACTTAGCGGTAATCACTTTATATGTATACTGTTAACCTCTATCTGCATTAATTTAATTTTTAGTTCATTGTAAACCCTTTGTACCCGTGCCATTGACCAAAAGTAGTCGATGCACGTAAAGCTAAAATAAATAAATAAAGTATAACATTAATATTGGCAAGAAATAAAATTATGCTTGGAGTTAGTTGATGTAATATAAAGAGGTAAACCGAAATATCGAGAGATAAAAAAGAAACTGTTCCTCAGCGGGCTGTGGAAATTCAACGTATGAATAATATGTTGGTGACACTGTACGTCAATGTCAAATTCGAGGTTATCAGGTTAGGTTTTCCGTCAGTTATGACACAAAATGACGCAAATCCTAACCTGCTAACCTCGAATTTGACATTGACGTACAGCGTCACCAACATATTATTCATACGTTGAATTTCCACAGCCCGCCGAGGAACAGTTTTTTTTTTATCTCTCGATACGTTAATTGACACCCATATAATCTGAAGCCCAGAAGTTAGCTGACGTTGAACTTCATTACTTCTTGGTAGCGAAGTTTCTGGGAACGATTTCATTAATTATATTGAATACGTTATTAGCTAAGCTATCAAAGAGCGGATATTCGAGCAACCAATATGCTTGAGTCTCAGGTGGCCGGACTAGGTTCGATCATCGGTATCTACAAAGGGATTTTTAAATATCGTACTCTCTCCGGCTACCACGCTAACACCTGTGGTAGTAACTCCTCAACGCGCAACGAGGGAACTTTTACTCAGTTTCGACAGGTAAAGCTAGCCATCTACCAGACTTTGTGGTAAAAAACAAGCCCCTAATATAAGAGGAAAAACAAGAACTTATTAAATTAAAGTTACTAAAGGTGCATAAAGCATAGCTAATATAATAAAAACAAAATGAAGTATATAATTTGAATAGTTAGTCAAATGTCGATTAGTATTATTATTATGCTATTTCAAATTTGTTTTGTTTGTCATACACGTAGACATGGAGAATGTCGGTGTATAAGATATACCCAATTCACTTCATTTGTAATTCTGAGCAGGCTTTGCATGCGCATTTGTTTAGCAATGAAAGTGACATTTAGTAACAAAATATTTGTGTGATTGTAATGGACCAGGTCCAGGCATGCGGAGTACCAGGTACCTTAGCCATCAACTGTTGTGGTTATACGGTCGACGTCCTACTTAGAATTTTGCTGATACTAACACCCGTATGCGTAGTCGTTCGCCAGCGGCTCGCCGGCGAGTCGCCGGAGTTTCGTTAAGAATAGTATGTTGGCGGCACTGTACGTCTATGTCAAATTCGAGGTTATCAGGTTAGGTTTTCCGTCAGTTTTGACAGAAATTGACACAAAATCTAACCTGCTAACCACGAATTTGACGTAGACGTACAGTGCCGCCAACATACTATTCATAACGAAACTCCGGCGACTCGCCGGCGAGCCGCTGGCGAACGACTATGAATACGGCTGTAAGTAGTTCCAACCCTATCAAGAGATATTTTACATGCTACACATTGTACTTAGTAGTATGGAACCCACGGCTTTACACCACTTCCGAATGATGGCATTCTGTAGAGGTTTTCATTCGCATTTTTCTCTTTTTAAAAACCTCACCGGGACCAGATCAGAATACATAATCACTGAGCTACCGAGTCCGGCAACAAATAATTACTAAAGTCAAAGAAATATTTAACAGTTTATCATTCTTCATTCGTCAAGTGAAGTAAAGTTGTTGAAAATAACATATCTGATTTCTCCAGTCCGGTAAGTACGTATGAGTTTTCTAAAACTGGAGTGATTTCATAAGTTACGAAATGTCAATGTTATTTTGACATTAATAACTAAATATTTGGTACACTGGTAAAAATGTTCATATTCAAGCCCCGCTTGGAATCACAAATTGAGTATACCTTATGCACCGACGACTGTGGTCGTATAGGCAAAGTTTTATTATTGTATATTACCTTACAAGATCGGTAAGTGCCTTAGAACAGGCCGATAAAGGCTTTGCTATTTTTTGAGGACTGTTCCAGTATAATTTTTTTTGCGCTACCAACTAATAAAAATAAAAATACCGTTGAATATGATAAATATTATTTGCTTAAATCAAGCTGATGTTGTTTCTAGTAATTAAATACAAAACAATGTTCTATAACAGTCCTAGAACCGTTATATTCATAACGGACTTGCTATTTTGATGTCATACCAACCAACAATAATTATACAATCTGAAAACAAGTAAAATAAGTTGGTAGCGCAAACAAGCTATAAGGACAGTTTGTTTTATTTCCAGCAAACAATGTCTTAGTTGATATGCGTCGTAGTCTTTACTGCCACTTTTGTGTGCGTAGTAGAGATGGCTCTTTTAAAGTTGAATAAGCGAAAGCATTTATTGCTGTGGTATAAACTAAGAGTTGTAGATTAATTCGGTAGTAATACAGCACATAAAAACGCATGAGCTTGTGAGTAGATGTACCAAATTACCCGCATCTGTCTGTCGGAATCCACAATCGCAGTAACTCATGGCGCGAACGCAAAATCAACAAACAACGTTGCATAGAACAATGTCCTACAACGTTAAAAGAGGCCATAGCAAAGGCGGCAAGTGGAATTAATTTCTATAAAATGAGAATGACCGAAAATACTGTCATATTGTTATAATGGCTTTTCCCTATCTTAGCTGGGATGACATCCGAATGCCAATATTCAGAGAAAACACGGTTGTCAACTTATCATGTCCAAAAGGGCTGCGCAATTAACGTAAGAGAATGGAATTTTAAATTAGGAAGCTCTGTTTGCCTCTACTAATCGAGTTATTTATTTAACTGTTTACGAGTTCTAAAACAGTAGTCTGGATATGCAGTACAGCCATATTAAGCTGTATCTGAGACATTGCTCGAACTTGTCAAATATGAAAACTAGGATACCAATTACGTAGGTAAAATTTACTCAGGTAGAAGTATGGAGTTGGTAAACGCAAACTTCTTTTCGAGCTCTACTTTTCACAATGAGTATGATAAACTGGTATTTCTGTTACTAGTTGCAGAAATGACTATTTATGTATGTATACCTATATAGTATTCGGTAATCTATTAAAGTGGTAAAATAGATACCTATGCTTAGTTGAATAATTATTACATTGTTACTTACAGAAAGAAAAGAAAAAATAATAATAGCCATCAATATGTATGTAATATAATTATTGCAAACATGGATATACAAGGGTATTTGCAGAATATAAGCTAAAGAAATTTATCGAAAATGATTCACCGACAACAAATCATTGAAAACAGTTGACCGAAAGAACAATTCACCTAAAGAGTAATTTTTCGAAATTATAATATGTATACCATTTTAGTATCGCCATATACCTCTACTTTTCCACTTAAAATCTAGACTATTCTGCTTAAGAAGACGTAATATATAAAAACATTATGTAAATACTGAGAACAAATGCCGAATCTCTAGTTCTGTATTTTTTCTAGTGTAAACGGTATAAAAAATAATAAAAAGAAAGAAAAACAAATATAAAGAAACCAAAAACCAAATTTTTAACAATAAAACTAAATGACAATGGAACGCGTTTCTGACTTTAAAACATGCTAGCACTTTGTTGTATTTTTCGGTGTATTACTTCTTCGGTAAATTGTTCTTATTTATTCTCAGTGAAGTGTTTTTGGTGAACAGTTTTCGGAAAATTTTCCAGGAGCGAATAAAGACAACCGTAGAAGCTATATCTGAAATGTAGGTGTAGTGAAGCCATAAATCGCAATAACTCGTTGTCAACAGTTAGCGTAAGAATTCCAAAGAAAGGAAACTCGCCCATAAAATTAAACAGTGCGTGCAATAAAAATTCTTGAAGTGCGAGCAGTTAGCTTAAGTGCCATTTGAAAACTTTCGAGCTAAAGGGGTAAAAACGACTAATGTCAAAAAGTCATTTGTATTCCGTCGTACAAATCACTTTTTGACATTAGTCGTTTTTACCCCTTTAGCTCGAAAGTTTTCAAATGGCACTTAAGCTAACTGCTCGCACTTCAAGAATTTTTATTACACGCACTGTTTAATTTTATGGGCGAGTTTCCTTTCTTTGGAATTCTTACGCTAACTGTTGACAACGAGTTATTGCGATTTATGCATGTAGTGAAGCCATAAATCGCAATAACTCGTTGTCAACAGTTAGCGTAAGAATTCCAAAGAAAGGAAACTCGCCCATAAAATTAAACAGTGCGTGCAATAAAAATTCTTGAAGTGCGAGCAGTTAGCTTAAGTGCCATTTGAAAACTTTCGAGCTAAAGGGGTAAAAACGACTAATGTCAAAAAGTGATTTGTACGACGGAATACAAAAGAGAGAACCTCTGTAAACGTCCACGAGTTCCTGCAAACAAAAGCGAAAAGGAATGCTCAAATCTGACGAACACTTTCCTAAATAAGAAGCGAAAGTGGACGAACAATACGGCAGTAAAACTGCAGCTTCAAAAATCGAAAGTGAATGTCCAGTGGGTGCATCATAAAACTCCAACCCTTGTGCGCGCTAGTGAAAGTGTGTCGACCCTTTTGCCCAATAGATACAATACCATTGTTGTCACTAGAATAGAAAATCCTTTTTGTATATTGTGTAAATTGTGTAACATGGGTATATAAACCAGAGCGATGGGGTTGAAGAGGCATTGCATATCAGGTCTTCGCCTGTTAAACCACTTTGGTTAAACAGACACGCAAAGAGTCAAATCCTCGATGCGATTGATATCAATCTCATACTTAGTGGAACATTTGCTTTGAATGTTTCCACGGGCCAAGTGTCAGATCCACAACCGCCCATACGTATGCCTGATTAAACAGACCTATTCGCTCTGCACTTGTAGTAATATAAAAAGCTAATCCGCACATTTAATTTTATGTCTGTAATCCGTTGCGTTAAATAAAGAATATTAAAAGTGGTGGAGTTATTCGTGTGTGTAATTTCTAACAAACACCGTAACCAACCCACTTTATTGGTGACCCCTGATAACGAATATCAGCAGTGTTTTCGCCGGGTAAACCCACCTTATTGGTGACCCCGGACTAAGAACATCGTAAAATAAACAAATCAGTCCTCAGTGTTATGTACCTCGAATTCATCCTAAATTGGTGATTCTCGACTACGAACTACGCAAAAACAGCATAAATTAGACGATTAAAAACTCGCGTTCGCGACCGGGTAATCGGTAAACAGTGAATTAAAATTAAGTGAAGTCCGCTACGACATTTCACGATGGAAACAGAAGGCAACATATCTGTCACTACCAACAGCGAATCAACAACCAGTTCAGTCGACAGGACTAACATCAGAGTACCTCCATTTTGGCCAACAAAACCTGCACTGTGGTTCGTACAACTAGAAGGACAGTTTGCCCTCAACAACATTACGCGAGATACCACCAAATATTATTACGTAAGTGCTAATCTAGACAATAAATACGCGCAAGAAGTCGAAGACATTCTCACCAACCCGCCACGTCAAGACATGTACGAGACGCTCAAACAGGCTCTAATTAAGCGCCTATCCACTTCTCGCGAGCAGAAGATAAAACAACTTCTAGAGCACGAGGAAATAGGCGATCGCACACCGTCCCAATTTTTGAGGCATCTCACGAATTTAGCAGACGGCGAGGTACCAGAGAACTTCATACGCACATTATGGATCGGGCGACTTCCAGATAGCATGCAAGCTATCCTGATGACGCAATCAAGCAGCAACCTCCAAGCCGTGTCCACTTTGGCAGACAAAATTGCCGAAATCACCCCCAGGACGTTCCAGGTGGCATCCACTGCTTCTCGCGGCGACGACGAAAAAATCAATCAACTGTGCAAGCAAATTGCTGAATTATCCCAGCAAGTAGCACGGATGAGCCGGGAAAAACAGCCGCGAAGCAACAGCACACAACGGTACCGTTCCAGGTCGCAATCTTCGTCGCGAATCTGTTGGTACCACCGCCGATTTAAAGACAATGCAACGAAATGCACTCAGCCGTGCCACTACCAAAAAAACGATCAGGGGAGTTCGTAAACGCGGCACATGACTCCTTGTCTAATAATCGCCGCCTATTTCTAACGGATATGTCAACTAAATGGCTTTTTCTTATTGACACAGGGGCGGATTTGTGTGTATTGCCGAGAACATTTATAAAAGGACCGCGTGCGCGTACCGAGTACGAACTTAGCGCGGTAAACAACTCGGTAATTAGTACATATGGACATATAGTGTTAAATTTAGATTTTAAGCTGAGGCGAACATTTTCGTGGAAATTTGTCGTCGCAGACATCGACAAGCCGATAATTGGCGCAGACTTTCTCAGCCACTTCGGTTTACTTGTTGATATTAGAAACAAGCGCCTAATAGACAATGTAACCCAGCTGAAAGCAATCGGTGTAGTGCGGGAGTGTGTATCGCCACAAATAAAAACAATTTCCGGCGACTCGGCTTTCCATAAGCTTCTAGCGAAGTTCCCGGACATCGCGCGTCCGTCAGTTCTGCCTAAGAAAATAAAACATGCCACTACACATCGAATAATTACGTCAGCTGGACCTCCTGTCACGTGCAGGCCTAGAAGACTCCCACCGGATAGGTTACATGCAGCTAAGAAAGAGTTCCAGTTTATGCTCGATCAAGGAATAGCTCGCCCATCCAAAAGTAATTGGTCTGCAGCCCTTCATCTAGCGCCCAAGAAAGACAATGGATGGCGTCCTTGCGGAGATTATAGAGCGCTAAACGCGAGAACTCTGGCTGATTGCTATCCTGAAGCCATAAATCGCAATAACTCGTTGTCAACAGTTAGCGTAAGAATTCCAAAGAAAGGAAACTCGCCCATAAAATTAAACAGTGCGTGCAATAAAAATTCTTGAAGTGCGAGCAGTTAGCTTAAGTGCCATTTGAAAACTTTCGAGCTAAAGGGGTAAAAACGACTAATGTCAAAAAGTGATTTGTACGACGGAATACAAAAGAGAGAAACTCTGTAAACGTCCACGAGTTCCTGCAAACAAAAGCGAAAAGGAATGCTCAAATCTGACGAACACTTTCCTAAATAAGAAGCGAAAGTGGACGAACAATACGGCAGTGAATACAAAAGAGAGAAACTCTGTAAACGTCCACGAGTTCCTGCAAACAAAAGCGAAAAGGAATGCTCAAATCTGACGAACACTTTCCTAAATAAGAAGCGAAAGTGGACGAACAATACGGCAGTAAAACTGCAGCTTCAAAAATCGAAAGTGAATGTCCAGTGGGTGCATCATAAAACTCCAACCCTTGTGCGCGCTAGTGAAAGTGTGTCGACCCTTTTGCCCAATAGATACAATACCATTGTTGTCACTAGAATAGAAAATCCTTTTTGTATATTGTGTAAATTGTGTAACATGGGTATATAAACCAGAGCGATGGGGTTGAAGAGGCATTGCATATCAGGTCTTCGCCTGTTAAACCACTTTGGTTAAACAGACACGCAAAGAGTCAAATCCTCGATGCGATTGATATCAATCTCATACTTAGTGGAACATTTGCTTTGAATGTTTCCACGGGCCAAGTGTCAGATCCACAACCGCCCATACGTATGCCTGATTAAACAGACCTATTCGCTCTGCACTTGTAGTAATATAAAAAGCTAATCCGCACATTTAATTTTGTCTGTAATCCGTTGCGTTAAATAAAGAATATTAAAAGTGGTGGAGTTATTCGTGTGTGTAATTTCTAACAAACACCGTAACCAACCCACTTTATAGGTATAAGTAGTAAAACTGCAAGAAGTAAAATACAAAAGGCAGGCTACATAATAATAACACGAGAGTGTAATGAAAGAGTCAAAAACAGACTAAATGATGTAATTGGAAAACAAGGATCACAACGTATCAGTTACAGCCAGAAAAGTTTTTAATAAATTCGTTCAGTGGAATGTAAAAGGCAAAACCAAATAGCACACAAAAGAAGGATGAGAGTAAAGAGAGCTCAAAACTAAATAAAGTGGCAATGGACAACATAAAAATTGAAAAATGATATAAATAATATTAACATATCCACATATGGGAATACAGATGTACTCTAACAATTTAGATTTTTGAAAGAAAGGCGGACATCTGCTAAACAGCAAAAAGACGTCACTGCAAAAGAGAAAAACATTGTCATTGAAGCAAGCTGAAACATTGAGAGTGATTTGATGAAGATATTCAGAAAAGCTTAAAGATAGCCGTTGTAAACTTTTTAGAATGATTAAAAGAAACATTAGATTTAACAGCTACGACACCATCTAGCGTAAAAAGGGGGAGATGAGAAAGAGATGAAGAGAAGGTAAAAGATCACAAAAAAGTTGAAAATGAGTAGCTAAAAAATAAAATGTATAACATATATAGGACGTTGCAAAAATGTAGGACTGACACCATGTTACGCCATTAAGAGGCACTTCCTGAGTAGGAAAAAATTGTGTCATATTTCCAATTGCATTAATACTAGTATGGACTATGATGGAAAACGCTCCACATTTAAAGTTATTTATACGAATGTAAATACCCCCACGAATTTAAATTCAAAATTCAAAAAATGTGTTGAAATTACCAAAAAACATCATTTGACAACAGTGCCTTTAATAAGTTGCGTAGACGTTATTTCAATGTGTTTATTCATGAAGCAATGTAGACTTACTTATTTGTAATTAAACAATCATGCCAATTCAGTTAATTTTGAAGTTAATTGTTATTCGTTGATAATGAGATCAGATTGTCCCTCGAAACGTTCGTTATTAATATTTTCGTTATGTAATATTTTTAATTTGCAGAGTGGCGAAATACCCAAATAAGAATATGAATTATGAATTCACGCCACAAAGAAGTTTCAGAGATTATCTTAATAAAACGTCGCTATATCTTCAAAAATATAACACAATGCACTTTTAAATGATCTTTTCCAATTCAGGAAGTGTATATTACTATAAAATTCCATAAAGAACGGAAATAGGTTTTGAGAAAACTACATACATGGTATTTCTAAAATATGTGGACATGGCTTGACCACAAATTTCTGAATCCAAAATTAACGATTTTACTCAACTGCGTTTTGTTAAACCAATACTCTGCATCAAAGTTCTTTAAAAAAATTGATTCGGTATGACACTCCGCACCGGATAAGTAATTTATGACATAATATTGGTTATTATCCGTTGACTACTAGTGGATAAAACATGGGTGCCACACCGCAGATCAGCCAGTAACTCTTTAATGGCAAGGCCAATAATTTTTGCTTTTTCTGAAAGACACATTCTTTACTAAATGTTTTCGTCTCTTTATACTTTTTTCGGTTCGATTTCGACATAAAAAATAAATGTGTGACTAGGCCCATCTTTTTTGTAAATAGGTGTAATCTAGTTGTGTGTCTGTTTAATTGTAACAGATATCAAACATTACAAAGATATAAAAAATTGACAAATGCAATAATCTTTAAAAAATATGTAAAAGGCTTTACCCAGAGCTTCCCTCGTCGACATTGTGACACTATATAATTTTAAAAATAAAATTAAGTTAGGAATAAAAATATCTTCACGTTTCTAATAAATTAAATAAATTTTCAAATAAAAAAAGACGTTACCGGTGCTCGAATTCGAACGGCAGGAGGACCGCGTGTGGAGCCCCAACGTTTAGTGGGATATCGTAAGTGACTGCGTAATTTCTACCTGCGCCACGGAAGACCGACCTCTCGAATTTCTACGTCGCAGCTATATTTAGTAACGCGCTAATTTATCCTCGTTTTTGTATTGTAAAAAATTTATTCTGTAATTTTTGGCTCCCATTTTTAATAAGAATAAAGCCTGCAATATGTATAAATTATTACTTGTATTTATTACTAAGTTGAATGAAAAAAAAATTTAAAATTTTTTTTTAAGATGCTCACCCTGTATATATTTGTCTGACATTTTCCCATTTTCATTCCAGGTATATATATATATATAATGTGTATGCAAAATATCGTCTTCTTCCGACAAATATTTTTTGAGTTATACCGCCAACAGATAGACAGACAGACAGACAGACAGACAGACCGACAGACAGACAGACAGACAGACGGAATTGAGCAAACCCCTTTTTCGTCATCTAGGGACTCTGAAACGTGAAGATCTGAAGAAATCTCGGAAGGTGATTTTTTCTTGATTAAAATACTTCCTTCGTCTTTCAGACGAGGGAAGTAAATAGGTAAATGTTATTGGCCTTGCCATTAAGAGTAGCAGTGACGCTGGTCTAGAGCCTCAGTGTTTAAAAACCTTAGTAACTCCAACGGTCTTCACTGTGATTCCTCAATCCGGTTTTGGCAACCTTGCAATTTTTATGCTTAACACACCTTAAAGATACTTCTGCAGTGGGGATATTAACATCGAGCTTGACAACAACATTAAACAGTTACTATCTGACCTGTATCGTGACAAAAATGCTTTATTTAATGCCCACCATGCATAAATAAAATCATCTCAATATACAGGGTGTTTCAAAATTGCACGGAACAAATAAAAGGGAGTTATTCTGCCTCAAAAACTAAGAGAAACATTCTGATGAACATATGTCCTAAAATCATTCATTACAAAGATATCCTTGATCAAACAATTAAAGGTGTGGGCGTTGTTCCATAGTAAAAAGTAGAAAAATAATAAACATCCGTTAAAAAATGCTTTCAGCTTTTCCTTTTTATTTGCTTTTTTCTATTCTTTTTTTAAAGTAAGATTTGTAGTAACTGTTCGAAGTAATGTTTTTCTTCTGAGTCACTTATAATAATTCTGACAGTTGTAAGTAAAACAAACAGATAATAAAAACAAAATACCGGCCTACTAAATCTAAACGTTTTAAAAACGAATTGCGATATTTAATTCTTTGATCAAGGATATCTTTGAAATGAATGATTTTAAGACATATGTTTATTAGAGTTTTTCTCTTAGTTTTTGCTGCAGACTAACGCCCTTATATTTGTTCTATGCAATTTTGAAACACCCTGTATGTATACTGATATTTAGAGTGTTATATTAAATATCATTCAAATCAATCAAAACCTTCTATTGTTACAAGCAAATCCGATTTAAAAAAAACTTTGAAAAATACTCGCTTAACAAAACACATTTGGATGTTGATTTAAATCGTCTTGCATCGAAAAATATGTGGTTAAGCCATGTTCACATATCTTAGGAACACCATGAAAAATGTTCGAACGAATATGAACAACAAGGATTGATAGCACTCGACCAACGGATATTTGAAATGGAAAGTGTCTATAGCACGAGAAGAAAAAGAAAGAGTGATGAAATAAAGAGAAATGGTGGTTATTCAATGAGACTTTTAACAGCATTTACAAAATAAAGGAGAACCACATAGTGTTTAGCAAAATCACGGGAGATCGGTATCATCATTCCAGACTGAGACACGAATGATTGAATAAAAAGCAAAACTAAGGTGAATGATGAGTTTGGTAGATTTATATACTTATAAATTGGGATGGAACTGGGTACAGTGTACAGCATACAGCTCGAATTCATGGTAAACGATAAAGATATCGATTTCGAGCACATGAAAGATTTAGAAGAAAAAACACAAATAGAACGCACAGAAGACCGACAACGCCAAGCAGGAAAAACAGAGATTACTTGAGTATGTTAAGAAAGGCTTAACTTCGTCATGAATGACACAATCTGAATAGGGGTGATCATGACATTGTGCTATCATCTCGTATTTTACAAGAAATTATAGAAGAATTAGTAACCTGATCATAACTATGTTCAAAATAGAAGATGGCTTATCAAAGGCATGGCAATTATTGAAAAATCGGAAAGAAAATTATAAAACATTTAAAATATATGGGCAAGGATGATGAAAATTACATAATGGTGGCAATGATTGAAGCAAGGAACGTAAATATAATTGTAGAAAATGGAAAATTTTAGATATTTGTATAGAACGTCGAGTAGTAATGAACACGATCAAAGTAAAATAAACAGTACATTGCAAACTATAGCCGTAAGAAACAAAACAAAACAGAATTGCTAAAATGAATAAAAATTAATAGGCAGCATAATCACCAATCCACAGCTCTGAAAAGCACAGAAATGGAAAGGGAAACCACAAGGGAGAAATGTTTCTTCCGCCAAGTACTGAAGAAGGGGGGAGGGGGGGGGGAGAATATAAAACGTTAATGAATATGAAAATTAGCAGACCATGTTTGTTTAAATATACGCCAACTAGTGATGCTGCCAAAACGAGAAAATTCTCGATCTCGTCTGGAAATTCGAGATCGAGATTGACCAAATTGTTGACCTCGACAATTTTTCAGTAGTATTTTCAAAACCTACATAAAAACTTAGCAGAGCCGGCCCGTTAGAAGTGATGTTGCCAATGTGAGATAAGTCTCGATCTCCTCTCGAAATTCGAGATCGAGATTAACATTTTTCGATCTCAAATTTTCGAGACGAGATTAACCAAATTGTTGACCTCGATAATTTTTCAGTAGCATTTTCAAAACCTACATAAAAACTTAGCAGAGTCGGCCCGTTAGTAGTGATGTTGCCAATATGTGATAAGTCTCGATCTCCACTCGAAATTCGAGATCGAGATTGACATTTTTCGATCTCGAATTTTCGAGACGAGATTAACCAAATTGTTGACCTCGACAATTTTTCAGTAGTATTTTCAAAACCTACATAAAAACTTAGCAGAGCCGGCCCGTTAGAAGTGATGTTGCCAATGTGAGATAAGTCTCGATCTCCTCTCGAAATTCGAGATCGAGATTGACATTTTTCGATCTCAAATTTTCGAGACGAGATTAACCAAATTGTTGACCTCGATAATTTTTCAGTAGCATTTTCAAAACCTACATAAAAACTTAGCAGAGTCGGCCCGTTAGTAGTGATGTTGCCAATATGAGATAAGTCTCGATCTCCACTCGAAATTCGAGATCGAGATTGACATTTTTCGATCTCGAATTTTCGAGACGAGATTAACCAAATTGTTGACCTCGACAATTTTTCAGTAGTATTTTCAAAACCTACATAAAACTTAGCAGAGCCGGCCCGTTAGAAGTCTCGATTTCCTCTCGAAATTCGAGATCAAGATTGACATTTTTCGATCTCGAATTATCGAGACTTGCAAGATTTATGAAATTTTCGAATTCGAGAGCGACAATCAACTTTCGAGACTTGTTGAGATCGAGATCGAGAATGAGCAAATCTCGTCTAGTCTCGTCTCACGGAAACACTAAAACCTACACGCAGTATAAATAAACACACCTGCACATTGTTTGGGGCAATAGCGGAAACGGAAGAGCTACAAAATGAAAAAAAAACTGCAATTACAAGTTTCCATAAAAGTTTCCAATAATCATGTATGCAGATCGTAACGTGTAAACTAAAACACTACAGATAAATCTAGTGATAGATAATAGTTATTTACTATACAAGTAGTGTTACGTGGGTAATACCTCATAACACTATGCATGCAGTACAACATTGTATCCAACACCTCTCAATAAACAGAGAAGAAGCATCAAAACCAAAATTTTTGTTGGAAATCACAGTAACTTGTTACGTGCTAAAAGCCTATTGTACTAATGTTAATGGTTTACGGTATATATAGTCGTGAATAAACGATCAAGTGGGAACACGCGGTGAAAGTTTATAAAAATTAATATCAGAGTTGCAATGGTTGTTAAAAAAGAAAAGATGGTAGAAAGACGATAACAGATTTTGTTTTCAAAAACGAGTGACATAATTTAATTGTGCAAAAGGTTTTCGTGGGTAAAAATGTGGTAAACTCGTAATTTCTCGTGTTTCGGTGATAGTATGTGGATAGTGGCCGACCGTGCTTGAAGCAGATTCCAAAGGACAGAGATCCAAGTCATATTGACGATTTAGGAACCACGGAAAGCCTTGCATAGTTTGTTGCCTGTTAAGTACAGGGTATGTATAGTTGTTTTTGCGTCTACCTGATTCTATTTCCGTAATTCGACATAATAGCAACAAGTATTAGGCAAAAGAAATACAGCAGCTTGGGAAGCTTTTATTCTTAATTTCTTTACGGAGATCTTGTGATTGCTTGCGGTAGATGGCAACTGGTGTTTAGTGGCTGTCAGACTGACAGTTGGGGAGATGATTGACCTGCGGAGCAGTGGTGGCAGGTTTATTAAGCTTCTCAGGGGC
Source organism: Agriotes lineatus (assembly GCA_940337035.1). Taxonomy (NCBI): domain Eukaryota; kingdom Metazoa; phylum Arthropoda; class Insecta; order Coleoptera; family Elateridae; genus Agriotes; species Agriotes lineatus. Next base: position 126,169,071 of record OW679197.1, on the reverse strand, counting down.
CGGTCGTCGATGCCACAAGTGTAACAACGTAACACATAAGTAAATTAACGATAATTTGATGATAGTTCGCATACAGCCAAAAATAAGAACAGTGTATACCCATTAGTAATATTGATATAAGTTAAGTGGGGTACCCCGTTCGATTCCTTTGCTTAGATAAATAATTGTCCCTATCAATGACCAACACGAATAGTGTTAATACATTTAGTTAAAGTATTGCTTCTTTCATTTAAACTTTGAATGTTCAAGGATTGTATTGTGAATATATAGTGAAGTTTATAAGTTTCTTTAGCTATACCAGTGTGCTTGTTGGGGCTCAAATTTGAACATCTCATTAATAAAGAATACACGACGTCTTCACTGTAGCTAGAGACGGGCCTCAAGTACACTTTTATAGCGATCAATTTTTGAAAGTTAAAATATAAAACGTTGACCTAAAGGTAAGTAAACAGCTAACAGCCTGTTACTTTAACTTTTCGATTGCCAGCTGACATCACAACACGGATGACATTAAAACATTTATTGCGTAAACCCAAACTCACTAGTTGAATCATGACAACCAAAATGTAACTTTTGTGAAATATTGATGTTGTAATTGTTAAAATCGTCATAGTTATGGGGCGTTTACTGAGAGGTGTTAGATAAAATTATTTTCATAAGGTGTCAAATATGTAACCAGGAAATTAATCTAAATTCAGTCAACTTTGTGAAGTGGCATATCTGGGACTGTAAGTTAAATAGGCGCGTGCCTCTAGTCAGTGGTTTCTCTCCCTCTTACTTAAGAATCTTAAGTTCGTAGCTCTCCTCTGCTTGCACATTGAGATATAGTAGATGTAATATAAATCCTCATCTCCTCTGCGGTTACAATTTTCGAATTTTGAATGACGTCTGCTCACAAGATTTATGGTTACATTTCTCGAAAGGGATACACAGCGTAATGTAATTGCCGCTGGGCTAAATTTACAACGTCCTTTAATAGATGTATGCCAAACTCAAGTGTAAAGTTAGTAGTTTAATTACTATATGAGGAAGAACAGTACCAGCATTTATAAAAAAAACATCTGAGAATGCTTTTGGATAACTTAAATGAATTTTAAATCATGTTTATGAAAGAGTTTGAAAAAAATGGAATGAGTGGTCTTTTGAGCTGTATTCATTACATTCTTTAGCAGGTGCTCTTTATATCTTGGAATTATACAAGGACTTTAGAAAGTACGGTAGGTTTGTAAAGCCTGAGATAGGTAAATGGAGTAGCCACCAAATGCTTTTCTTGTTAATATTTGCTAGAAGAGACAACAAATCTTATTTAAAGTGAATCTTAAAGGTGAACTTTTATTGGGCAAATAAACGTGAACTGTTTCCGTTCGATGTGGCTGACATTTACAGCGTTCCTCTTTCTGCTTGGCCTCTAGGGAACGGCTGGTTTCTGCTCTGATATACAAAAGCATATAACATTTCCTCGAGAGGAACGAGGTGTATCAAATTGATAAATTACGTCTACCTTCAAGTTGCACACATGTGAACTGCGGAAATTAATGTTAATCAGTAATTTACTAAAATGCATGCCACGACAATTATAAAGTAAACTTTGGATCATGCCAAATGAAATTTGTAGCAAATGAGCGTATTTCAAGACAATATCCAGAGAAGGCAACGAGTATTTTACATGTCTGATCAAGAGAGCACGTCTCGGTGTAAATGTGCTTGTCAGTTAATTACGCTGATTAAAGCTATAGAATACTATAACAGGTAAATAATAGCAAGTAGAGATCAAAGCAATCTGATCTACGTACCCCATCCTATAGTAGCGTAAACGGGCAATTTAATATTCTCTCCGGTGAAAGTTTTTACCACGAGGATGTGGAGGTATAAACCTGCAAGAAAAAAACTGTATTAGACACAATAAAGAAGGGCGGCAGTTCATGAGCTGCGTCGCACGTAAGCTCCATTAAAATACTAACTCTGTTAATAAGGTCTCTTTATTCCACAGCAAATTTAATTTTATCCAGTGCAACAGGATTAGCCACTCTTAAACCCAATTATTCGGTGCTGCCGTTTAAAGGCGATCCACTTATGGAACCTATTAAAGTGTTTCGAGTGATGTTAGAAGTTTGAGATGTGTTGTGTGTTGATCTTAAACAACACGTAAATGTTTTCACCTGAACCTTAATACAAGTTAACTCAAATTTAAGTTTATGAAATAATACACCGATATTTCAAAGTTACATGTCGCATTATTAAAGAAAACACCATCTCTATTAATAATTTTCGCGATTCGATTGCAATTCTGACGATACAGTTGCTGAATTTCTTGCATAATACATTTTTAATTAAAATGTTCTCAAAGTTTCAGCTTGAAAATAAAACACAAACGGTTTTGGAACCCCATAAGAATTACTATTCAAAGATTGAAATATATGCGTCATTGTACCATGCTAACTTTATGTTCGAAGCCTTTAGGAAACTAAAACATTCAGCTTTTACAGATGTATACGTACTTCTCAAACATGTCAAAGCCATCGCAGCAAGCAGGTAATTTTGAAACTTGGTCCTAAGTGTTGACTTTCATGTAAATACCTAACTAGATCAAATTTGCAAGCTTGGCTTGTCGTATAACTTTACATAGCAAGATACAACTTAATATAGTGACCGCATATTGATAAAATTTTATTGAACCTGTAGCACGTTTATAAATTTATTATTTGCTTTCTAATGTTTGCTAGTTGGATACAAACACAAAGCCAGCAACCATTACATTATTTACAGCATAGAACAGCAACAAATTCCGATTGCCTGGCAATAATTTTACTTGGAAACTACCAAACCATTGATGATGTTTCTGAAATAACAAAACATGAGCTCAATACTTAAAAATACAACCATGTTTGTATTGTAACTGAAACTTGACCTTGCTCGCCTGAGTGTATTTGAAGTAACATTTTAATATATAATATACATTAGTTTGTGAAAGTAAAGCGGCCGATTTTGTTAATGTAAGTACGCGTTGGTGTGTGCAAAAACCTCACTTTACCGCGTCTGCAGAGAGCCAATGTGCTTTGAACTGTTGTAGGCACAAGTGAACGCCAGGTGTCCTAGAGTCAGTTAATAGTGAGCGCCTCTATACGTCTGGAAAACTCCTAAAAATAAGTTTCATAGTAGAGCTTGTCAACCTAACGGAGAGTCCTGTCGTCATTGTTATTTAGCGACTCGTAGGTACAACAAACCGACAAAAAAGCGTTAGCGACCGCAAGTGGTGTAACGTAGTAAAATCAGAGCCTGGAATATCTGCAAGGAGCAGGTCCAGGTTATTACATGACTGGAATGCAGTGATTATCATCACTTAAAGTGGGTGATTTAAGCCAGCTTTTGCGAGCAACCACGGGAGCGAAAACTGCGTATATTGTTAATATAAAGGCGTGGTAGAAAAAGCTGCTTCATTGTTTAGTTTATAAGTGTGGTAATTACTAGTTTACTAGGAAATATACATATATTTGTTTTTTATTCGTCTGTATGCAAGTTGGATTTTTATTTTATTAGTATTAACACTAGTACATGTTCAACTTCAAGTTTATTGCAACAAGAAATTTTCCTAGCTACGAACAAAGGTAGAAAGGAAAAGGGATATCATTGCTATTGAGGTAACTGCCAGACGAAAAGAACAAAATTGATAAAAATGTAGGGTCATAAATAGGCCCGCAAAAGCCAATGCGTTACAATTTGGCACCAAACGTAGGGCCACAAGACTCCGCGTTTTATTATATATTTGAATAACACAATTAGAGGGTTGTATAGTTTTAAGATTATATCTAAGGTATATTTGTTTTGAAATAGGTTTTGAATAACTATTTTATCTATACTTCACTATCTTTTTCATTTACAAATAGTAAAATAGTACTCGTCCTTTTCTAATGTAGTACGTACATTTGGAAACTCTATCTAAATCATATCTAAAATCATACTTGCAGAATTGTAAGTTGAGCTTTGTTACACTTGCTATTCTAAATTAAGAATTACATTAGCTAAGTCTGTACCGAATGTACAGTTATTTTTTCTTTTAATGCAATTCTAGTTTAGTTCGAAAATTCTGATAACATTAGACTTTATACCTATGTACGAAGACAGGTGTATAGTGTAAAGATAAAAGATCACTACATCTTAGAACTGCTATGATTTTACTTTCAAAGCATAAACACGTGCCATATCGCTGTCGCAAGTGTGTGAAAGATTAAGTGCTATATTTAACGAAGCTGATATCATATCAACCTAACTTGTAAGTACTTCTTGTTTTTGACAAAATAGCGGAAGGCTTAAGCCATGTTGACCCTATGGAAGTTCAAACGCAAAACAATGTCAACCCTACGGAAGTTCAAATAAGTAGCAAGCGTAAGCTGAGCTCATTAACACCTCCGATAAATGAAGTGCAAAAACGTTATGTATGGACACCAAATGTACCTACACAAAACAAATACAGCATGCTAACCAACCTCGAGAGCGAAACAACGGATAACCCAAATGATAGTAACAATCAACAAGAAAATTCCAACGACAAAACAGAAATCCCGATAACAAAGCCGAAGATACCTCCCATTTATCTACACAACGCCATAAATCATACGGCATTGACCGAGGATATCAAAAAATTAATAACCGGAGAATTTTCGACCTATTACAATACTAACGCATTAAAAATAAATTTAACTAAAGAGGAGGATTACAGAAATCTAACCAAACACTTTAATAATAACGGTATAAAATACCACACTTTTCAAAATCCAAATGGAAAGCCACTAAATGTTATAATTAAAAACGTACCTTTATCCTTAACTGAACTTGAGATCTTCGATGAACTTACCAAGTCAGTACCAGTTACTAAAGTCACACGCCTTCTGACAAAAAACAAACAACCGCTACCGGTATGTGCAGTAGACCTACCCGATAATGAAAATGCAAAAAAATTTTCTCCCTAAAAGGCCTTTTCCACTCAATCGTTGCAGTAGAATTAAGAAGAAAGCCATAATACACCCCTCAATGCCATCGTTGTCAAAATTACGGTCATACTAAGAACTACTGCGCACTAGATCCTCGATGCGTGAAATGCGGTGGCAATCACCAACATCAACTTTGTTCGAAAAAACCAGACGATGCACCAAAATGTGCCAACTGCGGAGGCCCTCACCCTACAAGCTATCGCGGATGTAAACATCACATCGAGATACTGAACAAACGAATGGCAGCCAACAACTTAAATAGCCGTCCCTACCTAAGATACAATAAAAATAACCTAACCAACCCTAACCGGACCCTACGCAGAGCAAGCACGAAACCCTACAGCAGCCAACTCCAACCCTAATACCAATCATCAACAATCCGCTCTTGATATACCCAACTTAATCAAATCCATCTTCAGCCTGCTTACTCCTTTCCTTCCCCAAATCAAAGAATTCTTCACCAACACGATCCTCCCCTTACTCTTTAATGGACCATAAGTCTCAGAAAACTATTGACAAAATAACAATCCTTAATTGGAATGCGAACGGTATTCTAAGCCAAAGAACAATCTTCATAACATTTCTTGCCAGGCACAACATAGATATAGCTTGCATCACTGAAACCCATTTATCTGAAACTGATGTGTTGAAAATACCAGGATATCAAGTGTATCGCAATGATAGAGTCGCACAAATAGCAGCCGGTGGAGTAGCTGTACTCATTAAGAAGAAAATCATTCATCATCCCATCCCTAACCTTCCCCTACTAGCCCTTGAAACAATTGGAGTCAAAATCGAACTAAACGACCTCTATCTCACAATAATAAGCGCTTATCGGCAGCCCAACAAAAAGCTGAACGACGAAGACCTTAAAACCATATTCAATACAACCGAACCACTCCTGATGATAGGAGACCTGAACTCCAAAAATCAACTATGGGGTTGTCGAGCTAACAACCCCGAAGGAAACAAAATGGAAGCATACGCAACAAAATACTCCTTTCAAATAATAGCTCCTGACAAATACACGTACTATCCATACCGTACTGACCATCAACCTGATATACTTGACGTCGCTTTGCAAAAGAACTTTGATAAGCAGATATACCAGAACGTAATTGAAGAGCTCGACTCAGACCATCTACCAGTTATCATATCGTTTATTAGCACCCCTCAAATGATACAACCCCCACCAAGACTTATTAATGGGGTGATAGAATGGGAAAACTTTCAAAACATCCTTGACAACCAGCTTAAGTGCCCCCTCAGTCTAAACAATCATGAAGAAATAGACGATGCAATAAGCAACCTAACAGCTACAGTAGCAGCCAGCGCTCAACAGGCAACACTAGCCATCAAACCACCACTACCTACCTATTGAAATAACGAATCTAATCAAAAGAAAAAGCCAAGCCAGACGTGAATGGCAAAGAACCCGTAACCCTGATTCTAAACGCTTACTAAATAAACTTACGCACAGCTTAAAACAAGTCTTGGACGAACTGCGAATCAATAATTACAAAAAATACATAGAGGACCTCGAACCAGGTGACCCGGGAATGTGGCGAGCCACCAAGCGAATCTTAAAAAAACGAGAAGAAATACCAACACTAACAGCAACTAGTACAACTCTCACTACTGACGCTGATAAATCAACAGCTTTTGCAGACCATTTTGAGAGAGTCTTCACTCCGAAATCCACTTGCGCTCCAAACCACTCCGCATACATAACTCACCACATCGAAACCAACCAGCCAGTAATAACTGAACCGATATCTCCCACCACCCCCCACGAAATCAAAACCTTAATAGACAATCTTCCAACTAAGAAATCCCCCGGGCCTGACCTCATCTCAAACCTTATCCTAAAACAACTCACAAAAAAATCCTTAGCCTACCTTGCAACCACCTATAACGCATGCCTTCGACTAGGCTACTTCCCTCAGGCCTGGAAGCATGCTCATATAATAGTATTCCCAAAGCCGGGAAAAGACAAAAAGAAGATCGACAGCTACAGGCCAATAAGCTTATTGCCAGCATTCTCAAAACTACTTGAGAAGATCATCTACTCCCGCCTAATGAGTGATCTAGCCCCTCTCAACATAATACCAACGTTCCAGTTCGGCTTTAGGAAAACATATTCTACCCTACACCAGTTACAGCGCATTTCTGAAACAATAGCAGAAGGCTTCGAAACCAAAAGTTATACCGTAGCAGTCTTCCTTGACATAGCTCAGGCCTTCGACAAGGTCTGGACCGAAGGCCTGAAAAGCAAAATCATCAATCTCCAAATAGCAAGCTACCTTAAAGCTATCGTATTCTCTTTTCTGGATAATAGAACTTTTGCCGTACGCATAAATTCCGCAACCTCTGAGAAAAAACCTATTAAAGCAGGCGTCCCTCAAGGAAGTGTGTTGGGACCACTACTATTCATCATTTTCACATCTGACATCCCGTGTATTGAAGCAACCTTAGCAACCTTTGCAGATGACACAGCCGTCCTTGTACAACACACTGACCTCACCCAAGCCATCAACAAGCTACAGAATGTAAAAAACAAAATAACACTCGTGGTACAACAAATTTACAAATTTACAAATTAATCCTGACAAGTGTCAAGCTAAAATCTTCTCTCTAAGGCGTATCAGAAATCCACCCAACCTAATAATTAACCATAACATTATTCCATGGAATCCCGCGGACGCAGCAGTCAAGTACTTAGGGGTACTGCTTGACACACGACTAACCTGGAAACTTCATGTTAATCTCAAGCTCAACCAAGGCTACGCGAGGCTAGCTCAGCTGTATCCTCTTATGAACAAAAAATCATCACTCAAACCAAAATGTGCCATCCTGATGTACAAATCACTAATAAGGCCATTAATACTATATGCATCGCCAATCTGGAGCAACACAGCCACATCCAAAATACTAAAAGTGCAACGTCTGCAAAATAAAATTCTCAGGATAGCAGTGAATGCCCCCTGGTACGTCCGGAACGAACAGCTACATTACGAACTGGATATCCCTACAGTCCAAACGTATATCTCCGCAAGTGCCAGCAAGTTCTTTAAAAACATTCGTGAGTGCAACGGCGCTATTCATTATAATATCGGCAGACGAAACATCCATCATAGACTCAAGCGCAAACTACCCCAAGACTTGTGTTCACCTGATTCCGACAGTGATTAGCTAATAAGACAAAAGTTATACAATTATGTAAATCTAATATACTATGTTTTTCTAAATCTTACTAACAAAATGTTACTGCTAATGTTTATATTACTGTTATCATCAATGCCATGAATAACATTGTCCTTGTTGAACTGGCAAAATAAACTATTAAAAAAAAAAAAAAAAGAAAGAACTGCTATGGTCATTCGATGGCTCTGTGTGCAGTATATCTTCTTGATATTCGAACTCTATTATGTAATGCGGCAGTAAGGCTTGAATAATCTAGAACACGTTTAAAACGTAGGTACTATTTAAAATCAGGAGCTTCAGTGTAGTGGACTCCTAAGTTGTGGCTCAAAATAAAAACTCAAATATTTTTAATACAGCAAATTTTTATTAGAAATTATTTTTCTTAAAATAAGTGGACTATCTGAGAACATAATTTAATTATTTAATTATATATAACTGCCCGTGCTGTTCCACGAGGCGCAATTTTCTTCGGACACTTCTCATAAGGGTCTGGGGGCGACAACATCAATTTTCCTGATCTTAGTCAAAATCCTATGACGTAGTTAGTCCTCATTTTGGTCTGTCCATCCTCCGTCGTACACTTTTCGTGCCAAAATTGCTCAAAAGTCTTTAATGGGTTTGGGGAGGTTATCATTTTTTGGTATATAAGGAATGTTATGCTGTCGAAGCCAATTTTGTGTTTCTCTGGCATAATGGCAAGAAGCAAAATCGGCCCAAAACATTATTTCATATCTAGACTTTTGGTCACTATTAGCACGAAAAGTGTACGACGTAGGATGGACTGCTCAAAATGGGGACCAACTACATCGTAAGATTTTGACTAAGATCAGGAAAATTGATGTTGTCGCCACCCAGACCCTTATAAGGGGTGTCCGAAGGAAATTGAGCCTCGTGGAACAGCACGGCCGTTACATATAATTAAATAATTAAAAAATGTTCTCAGATAGTCCACATATTTTAAGAAAAAGATAATTATATAGTTTGTGGATGAAATAGATTAAGTGTCCTGGTACAACCATCTCTTTCAGTCATCATCAGCAGCCCGTTGACGTCCACTTCTGGACATGGGCTTCTTCCATTTCCCTCCATGTGCGTCTGTCTTGTGCTGTATACAACTAGTTTTTGTCTGTATGCCATCCCGCCCTGGGTCTACTGAATCTTCTTTTAGTTTCCCTTGGGCGCCATTGCATAACCCTCCATTGCACGCTGACAAACCCGTAGATAGTGAGTGCCCTTTTAGGTTAACACAACAGTTTCAAGCCCATACATTGAACCAGGCAGCACAAAAGTGTTGGGATTTTTGGTTCTCCGAAGATATGCCCAAGATTTCCAAATGCAACCCATGTCAGAATTATTCTCCTCCCTTTCTATGCTATCTGGTTGCCCTTGTCCAGCTTTATGGGGTGTCCAAAATATATTGCACTGGCTACCCTATTTAAATTGTGCCTTTTAATATACAAACTTTCAAATATTGATATGATAGCGCCTGAAACTCTTACAGGGTTGGGTTCGGTTATCTAGTTACTTTGTTCCGAAAAAGTGATTTTCAAATATTTTAAACTATTCATTCAAATCGAAATGTCAACAACAACTTTCAAATCTCAACGACAAATGCCCAATCCTTAGAATGGTACATTATAACATTAAATAACACAGTATTTTATTGTTTCTTAATTAATTTCACCTTTTAAAATGTCTTTATTTGCTTTCTAGTTGGTATACTCTAAGAAATCTCCCACTTTGTATCCTTTAGCCGTAATCGACCCCTCTAAGCAGCTCCCTGCAATGCAGCTTTCACGAACAGACCACGAGTTCCAAGCTTCGTCCAACACTACGAAACCCAAAATCCTTGACAGCAACCAGCCTACAGAGCAATCTCAGATATCCTCCTGTCTTTGCCACTACCTTCCGGAATGTACTCTCTTGCTTCACCGACGCCCTTCTAGACTCTCCACTTAACAACAAAGATTGATGTAACTCTTTTCTATTTATGTTACTTGTCAAATGTATTCTTCTCAATAAAGCTGTTCCAATATAACTCTTCAATTATTCACTTGTAAATAACAATTCTTGTATTCATTATGTTTTACTACATGCTATTATCTTCTGTAGTTAATTCTTTACTTCTCTTACTTACTTCTTAATATTTAACTTCTTTATATACCATTCTTAAATAAGCCAAGACATTTTCACAGTAAAAGAGGGTAGAATTCGATATTTTTAATTAGACCAAAACGATTTTCTTACATATTTTTCAAGTTGTTATTTCTAATAATTGGAAACAAACTCCCTAACTACTACATTTTCATTCTTTATTCCTTCTAGTCCATATTTTTATTTGATATTCACCTACTTTAATTCTACCCTTATTAGAATTTTGCATTTGTCATTGCTTCTTCAACCGTATTTTATATATTCTCTTTATTTTCAATTCACCTGTAACCTTTCAATAGCTATCATTCAATTACTAATATGCTTTAACTCAGATTTATGCAGGAAACGTTTTAAACATCATCGACTATTATAATGGGTTGATATGGATTGTAATAACATTCCACTTTCTTTTATAAATTTTAATTTTATCTACCAACATAGTATAGTCGTACCATAACAATATATTCATCCACTCTTTCGAGCGTGTTATTGTCTATCGTTATGTAAATGTTGATTGGGTTCATGATTTGTGTCTTTTCGAGATTTATTTCGATACCTACTGCTTCACATACTTTTTTTAGCTCGTTAATCATATTTTTTAGTTTAGCAGCATCGGTGCTCATTACCACGTTATCTGCGAATCGAAGATGACTTATGCAGTTTTCGTCGATATTAGCACCTTTATGTTCCCACGTCATTTCTTAAAGACCTCTTCCAGAACCAGGGTGAACAATTTCGGAGAAATTGTATCCCTTTGCTTCTCTGAATTGGTATCTTTTCAGTGGTTAACTTTTCATTTATTTTGACGTGGAAAGTAGCTCCTTCGTAGATGTTTCGGATGATGTTTGTGCACCTTGAGTCGATTTTAGCTCTATGCATTGCTTCCAAAACTACCCAGATCTCTATTGATCCTTTTTATAGTAGACAAATTCAAGATAAATTGGAACATTATTCTTTGTGTATTTCTCAATGAGCGTGATTATCGTTCGGATGTGATGTATCGTGCTAAACATCTTCCTAAAACTGACCCGGCCCGTTTTCTTGCATTATGCATCACAATTGGGTCCACTGTAATATATCAAACGCATTTGATTAATTGAGAAAGCAGAAGGGGGTCGGGACGTTGAATTTGTGCAGTTTAGTTTAGTGTACTGTGCCTTCCACCTTATAAACTCCAGTAAGGATTTGAGTAATGGTTATGTTCTTTGGTAAACTTTACTAGCCATCCATGATTTGATCCGAGTTGGGATACCTTGTGCGTGCATCGTCGGAGTCAAAGTTGCTCCGACTTTGATTATGTAAGACGACTAGAAATAAGTCCAATTTTGCCTATGTATCCTTGCTCACAAGGTACTCTAACAACTCAGACCAAATCATGGGTGGTTTATAAGAGTTTATCTTCATCGGTGTTGTTATAGACTCTTAACCAAATTAACTTTAGTATCGTTAAGAGCTTCATTACCGCACTGAGTGCAGTAATGGATATTAACGCACTCAGTGCGGTAATAGATAGATATTACAGCACTCAGTGCGGTAACAAAATACGTTGAACCAGAGTTTATTGATGAAGATAAAATATTGAACAATAAACGTTTGCTTATGGCACATAACGAAATTCGTTTCATTGCCGCAAAAATCGGCTCACCGCCTCGTTTTGGCAATCAAATTCATTTCGTTAAGATGCTCATAATCAATCTTGTATCTATATCTATATGTATTACGAGACACCAAAGAACATAACCATCACTCAAATCCTTGCTTGAGTTTATAAAATCTAATGCACTTTAAGCCAAACAATGCGGAGTGCTTATCTATAAAAACGACGCGGTCTAAGAGGAAAGTGAATTTTAATATTGACAATTCGAGGAACTGCAAAAGCCTGAAACACTGTATATTTAGTTCTTTGATCATTTGTCTGATATTTATTAGCTATTTTCGATTCCTAGAACGGGCATGAAACTTACGGGCTCTTGAGGGATCTGAGGTAGTATGGTTTCAATCTTTCCTAGGTAATATGTAACAAAACTTAAATTCATGTCATATTAAGGTAATTTTTAAGCGAAAGACCTTCTTTTTGTTTTTTCTTCCTAAACGCTCCAAAGTACTCGTCGGGATACCACAGACAGTCGATACGGACACAGTTAGAACTCAGCTGGAGATCCAGTATTCTGGCCTTAGCACGGAAGACTGGCGACGTCTGAGTCGTAAGGAAGAAAAGGGAGAAGTATTCTTGGTTTTTTCAGTAGACGAGGTAGGGCGGTTTCGCTTGCTTTATGTAAACTGATGGACGGCCGCGATATTGCCCTCATACAGGAACCCTGAGTTTACAGGGGTAAGATTCAAGGCATTGGGGTAGTTGGTGGAAAACTTTTACACGGCAGATTCACTGACAGGCCCAGGGCCTGTAGGCTAGTTAATAAAACATATAAAACACTGTCGCTAATTAATTGCTGTTCACACGACTTGGGAGCAGTCAGAATCATATCAGGAGGGGAACGGCCAAAGGAGATTATTTTTGGATTGGCTTAGTTTCCTTATGACTCTCCCGATCCAGCATCAACAGCAGCTGTGGAGGAGCTGGCGACAAGTTGAAGCGGACAAGGATCGCAACTCATCATCGGATGTGATGCTAATGCACACCACACCTTCTGGGGAAGCAGCGAAACCAATTTTAAAGGTGAGTCTCTTTTACAATTCACTATGGCATTCCAGCTAGACATACTGAATAGGGGAAACAAACCTGTCTTTGTGACAGCCGAAGGCAGGAAGTTATATATTTAACTTTATGCGTAATTTTTTTCAGCAATTTGTTAAAATCTAGCAAGTGTCTAATGTTTCTGGATTAAAGTGTGTAACAAAAAGCTACTGTAACATTCGTAGAGCCGACTGGGAAGCCTATATAAAGAATACCAATCGTTATCTGTCGAGAGTAATCAAGACGGTAAATAATGAATCAGAGCTAGAAATTGCTGTAGAGCAGCTGACAGACGTAGTCATTTCTGCCTACAATGACAACTGTCCTCTCAGTAAGAATGGCCAACAGAAAAGTTCTCTAGTAGAATGATGACCTTAAGAAGATGATGAGGACAGGTAAGAAAACTCTTCAATAGAGCAAAAGCATCAGGAGATTGAGAGGAATATAGAAGATTCCTAATTAAATATATCAAAGCGAAAAGAAGGGCCTAGATAGCATCGCGGAGAAGGCATTCTGAGGAGATCGAAACCACTCCTGACTGTACCACACTTTACAGGATGTTCTCCAAGCACACTCAAGGTTCAATAACAACAACTTAAAAACCACAACGGGTGGTTTTATTAGAACAGGGAAGGCAACCATGACCGAAATATTTCGGGCACACTTTTCTGAATCGGTAACCATTGACCAATCACTGTCAGATTGAAGGAACCAGGGAATCGGTGATCCTGCAGACAGGGCATCAAGGGAGGACTAGCAGACTCATTTGGACAGTATATATCTCCAGGGCTGGATGGGATTTTTCCCGCCGTGTTCTAGAAGGGTTCGTACGTTCTACTTACTAAAATCTACATGTACTCATAGGCAGTTTAGCTCTGAACTATATGCCTAGTTTTCATACCAAAGACTAGTAAGACGACCTATTCTCAGAAAAAGTATTGTAGAGCCATTAGCCTTATGTCATTGATACTTAAGACAATGGAGAAACTGGTGGATGGGAATATTAGAGATGGTGTTCTGGTAAATAGTCCTCTACACCAAAATCAGTTTTCCTACAGAGCAGGTTGATCTACAGAAACAACGCTTCACCATCTCTTCAAAAGGGCGAAGAAAACGTTAGAAAACAAAGAGGGGCTAGGAGCTTTCCTAGACATAGAACATTTAACAACACATCCTTTAAGTCAATTACAACAGCCCTACGAGATCGTTGACTACAGGAGGCCTGCTGCAGGTGAATAGCTTGCATGCTGAGAGGAAGGGTAGTTTACACGTCACTGCTGGATAAAACCGTAGCAGTTCAAGTGGCAGGAGGGTATCCCCAGGGAGGAGATCTCTCCCCCATGCTTTGAAACCTTGTCATAGACTAGCTTCTACGAGAATTCAGCATTAAAGTGTTTTATCCCTTAGTATATGCTGACGATCTTGTCATAATAGTAGAAGGAAAATTTACCAACATAGTCAGAGAGCGTACGCAACAAGCTCTGAAAGCTGTATCTTGGCGAATTGAAAGGAAAAGCCTTAGGATCAGTCCCGAAAAAGCCACCCTAATACCATTTACGCGAAGAAAAAACTTAGAGGTTTTGAGACTCTTATTTCTTTGGGGTAAAGAAACTGTTTGTCGGGAAAGGTAAAGTATTTGGGTGTCGTAACGGATTTCAAACTAACCTGAAACCAACATATTGGCAAAATTATCAGAAAATCGGAAACTACGTTAGCAATAGTTATACGAATATACTATAAATCTTGTGGTCTGAAACCAGGAATAGACCAGCTACTATGTATGGGGCTCTGGAGTGGTGGGCCAAAGTAAAGCAAGAATTCAGCAAACTAAGGCTAAGCAAGATACAACGGCTTGCATGTCTTGGAATAACAGGGGCAATAAGAACAACGCTCACTGCTGCAATGGAGACTCTTCTAGATCTCCCCCTCTCCATATAGTAATACAGGGGAAGACAACATTGGGAATCCATACATTGCAAAATTCACTGCAAAACTACTTGAAATGAGGATAGACTATATGACTCCAAAATATCTCGTAAGGTCACTCTTCGAGGTGATCATTCATGATCGTGAGGAGTGACAAAACAGCCAAACAGGATACACTTCCTGGAAGCTTGATCTGGTATACGCGCAGTTCTAAGACTGAGACTAGTGCCGGATCAGCAAGTTATGGCGAAAAACCAAAAGAAAAGCTCAGCTTTTCACCGAGTAAGCACGCTTCCGTATACTATAGTGCGCTCGAGAAAACAAACGGAGGGCTTATAAACATAAGCGGACGGTAATGAGAAACTCGGCGACTTACATTGGTGCAGAACCAGCATTAAGTATTTCAAGAAGTTCTATCCGAGGCTATGAAGTGATTAGATCGGCATTCAACATGAAAGATACTGGATTGACAGACCAGGACAGAACCACAACAAGAGGACCCTGCAAGAAGAGAACTGCAGAACTACTTCTCATGGGTAGGGAGCAACTCAGGATCGTCACAGGTCTACTAACAGGACATGCGGCTGTTAAGGAATACATGTGTAAGACCGGAAAATACAATGGATACCTTACTTGAAGACTCTGCAATAATGAAGCAGAAACCGCAATGCACACTTTGTGTGTCTGTGATGCACTGGAATGGCGCAGCTCATATTCGGCCAACCTACTATGGAACCGAAGGACTTTGCTATACACCCGGTGAAGGACCTATATCTTTTGATATATGGAACAAAGATCACCCAATGAGCGTAACCCACTAATTAGGGTATGCACAACAAGCCTTTTAGGTTGCATTGTTTCGGAATCAGTAGAGAAGGAAGCCCTGAAGAGGAAAAAAGGTAATTGTTCTGTAGTTTTCGCTAATGTTACGCTAACCTTTTTTTTATAGATTGGGATGTATACCGATTCCGTCCAGTTAGTGACCTGGTCTCCAGATTTCAAAACTTTATTGCATATGTAGTGGATCAATTTATTCTACATCGGCTTCCCCAGTTGCTTTCAGTATTTCTGCAACTATGTTGTCCAACTCTTTTTTAAATAAACATGCTGCTAAAACCTACAATCAGTTTAAATTACCGAAATGACAAATATAATTTTCTGCAACTGATCGTGGAAGGACAAATAAAAAAAGGGGACTAGGAAAAAGAAAACACTCATAGTGGAGACTAGACCGGAGTGGACACACATACACTAATTAGAACAGCCAAAAACTTAGAAGACTTCGCCAACATTCACTGAACACTTTAAGAGGACGACAATAAGAGAAAAAAGTTATTAATTACAAATGCAACAAATTATGTTTCTAAAATAAGGGAAAATACTTTGAAGAAGTATTCTACGCTCAAAAATAAATTAAAAATTTCCAATAAGCCTGTGTCTGCAAATGCATCCTTTCTAAGATATTAAGCTTTCAAGTTTTGATGTAGGTCACCTTTAAAAGTAATATAAAACCTAGAAAATTATGATTGAATGGTTTTTGTTGCTTGGAAACGTGGATAATGTTATCAAAATTGAAGTTGTTAATCAAGTGAGTGTAATATTGAAATTTTACGCAAATAATTCGAATTCAGTTTTAGTAGCGCATTGGTGAGTTTTTCTTTTCCTGAAAAAGCGGAAATGATTTTTATGTACGATCGTGACAACGGGAATGGCCGCGAGGTTGCAAGGCTTTATGAAGAGTCTTTTACAAATCGACAGAAACCAGATCATAAAACGGTGGCTGCCTAAAATTCATATGATTTTTACTTACATTTGCAATAAAGGAAGTATTGGATTCACCCCTCAAATTCGAAATTGAATTTTCAACAGATCTTCATATTTTAGAGTCCCCTGAACCCAAAAAACATGTTTTTGTTCATTGGCCTGTCTGTCAGCCTGTGTGTCTGTCTGTGTGTCTGTCTGTGTGTGAACAGAATATATCTATAACGGAAAGAGCTATGGCGTTGAAATTCCATGTATAAGTTTCGTGTACTATCTAGATGCGATAGCAAGCTTTTGAAGAAAATCGCATAACCGGAAGTAGGTGTTTACTCTTGTGATTATTCAGTTTTTAAAAAATTTTAAAAACTGCTCTAACATATTTTTTTATTTTTATTACATTTTTAATGTTTATTAATGTGAGATAGGTGATTTTCATGTTGAATACCTCTAAAATGGGTTTCTTTTGTATTTTTATTAACTCCTATTTTAAATAGAAAACCCAGTATATTATTAAATTTTTGAATTCAGCTTAACATTTTGAGAGAAAATTTGTCTCTTTAACAAACGCTCTATTTTGTACGGTTCCCGTAGAATGTGTAATTTTTAAAATTTTTTGACAAGTTCTTAAAAATTTAAAATCAAATTTTTGACCAATTATAAGATCACTGTAGAAGGAAGTTGTGTGAGTGTATAACACCAGATTTTTCTATTTTTAATTGCCTACATTTAAACTTTAAAGCTTGATATCTTTGAAAGGATTCATTTGCAGACACGGGTTAATTAAAACTTTTTTATTTAGTTTTTATCGTAGAAACCTTCTGCAAAGTATGTTCCCTTATTTTAGAAACACCCTGTATATTTTTTTTCTAAGCGTATTATTTATATTCATATATACTGACACACGAGTGCGCCATTATCTCAATCCTACAATTTTGCAAAAATCTTTAATTTACTATTTAGATTTCTAAACTTATCTAAAACAATGCAGTCCGATCAATTCCAACAAATTGTAGTGGCGTGAAAGGATATCTTAACGCATTAGCACGTTTTCAGAGTAACTCGCTTAGATGTTGAGTACTTTCAAGACTGATATTGCGAAATCTACATATAACGTATGTAACAAAAGTGTGAAGCTAAAGAAATAAAATTGAACCATGCATTATCAAGTCGCCATTGGAAACAAAAAATCTATAGATATCAGAATCTTCGATAATAGTACAAAGTGTGCAATCACTTTGATCAAAACTTCACCTCTAGTGTGAAAAACACTTTTATTTTTCAACTTGATACATAAATAGCTATTCTTGTGTAACTTTACCTAAAAGTGAAGTCTGCACGTGAGGTAAGAGTGGTAAGAAGAGCTAAAGACAGAGTAAGGATATAAGTTCGAAGGTTAGGTCGACGTTTTCATGTTTCACACATGACTGTGCATCGAGAATTGAGTCGTAGTGTTTTCAACTATTGCAAAAGACGTAACTGCCCAAAATATACATGCTAATGATAACATAATATTTTGGTCAGACGTACTTTTAATCAGCACAATGCTCCATTTGGCAAGCCACCCAAAATTCCTCGGGCAAGACCTATCAAGGATATTAGGTTTTACTCAACGACCCAACCGACAACGGCTAGGATGCACAAAATAAGAAACAACTTCGTCTTAGAATATTTCAAAAAATTATGAAATTGACGTAAATTCCATCCACAGCTTATGCGACATTTGACGGGAAGCTTGGGGGCCATTGAAAATAATGGAACGCTTGTCATTATATAATGTTGTGATTAATGTTACTTTTTGAATACAATTAAATTTGAATTAAATATATCTACGTACCTACCCAAACTTTCTCCCAAAACTTTTGTTACATACGTTAGTACGCTTATTTTTTATTTTGCTGTATTTTACGTTTATATTTAATTTGAGTATTAGGCTATTAAATGGTTCTGGAATAGTACGAATGTCGGTTAGATACACAAATACAAGGGAATGCCTCTGCGACATCATCATCTGGCGGCTCTGCCGGCAGATGTTTAACTCTCACGTTCTCGTCTAAAACCCCGGACAATGCACCACAAAGAGGGTGTAGCAAACGAGAGCGGTGTTAGTACTGGACACCGTCGGATAAAGGAAGTAAATCCTAAAACAAAGAAGTATATACAGTTTGATGCACAGGTCTGTCATTAAACTTATCATTCGCTAGAAATCTCAGAATTGAACCTCCGAAAAGCCGACCTGTTTAAAAGACACATTGCAAAACTGTATTAGTGTGGTTAAGTGAAATATATAAAGATTATTACCAAACAAACACTATGAGGCGATTAGATAACTGTGTAGATTAAATGTAGACACAATTGAGCTTACAACGACTAAAAAGCAAGATCAAGGAAGCAGGAAATTAAATGATCAAGTCCATATATGTTCTAAAGAAGGGGAAGACGTAACACAGTGGCTAGTGTTTCAATAGTAATTTAAATCGTATTGAAAGGTACGAACAGATAATGAAAAGAACGTTGTCATGTGGTCACTGTTGGTGTCTAAGTGCCACCAAACGATAACGAAAAAAAAACGACATGGTTTTCTTATATATTAGAGAAATAAACAAAAGAGCAAACATTTCATCGATAGGAAATTTTAAAGCCAAAAAAAGATAAAACACTGTGGTGGCGAAAACCATAAAGGAACTCTACAACCAAAAATTTATATAACTACGCATGTATTGGACCTGCCCAACAGCTTATACCGCCAATTGATGATGTACGAGTAACTTATAAACGACACACAAGAGTAAATATAAAAGCTATGAGGGTATAGAAATGCTAAATCAAAAACTTTGCTCTTATTCAGTGTGATATGTAACGAGCTACAGAGGGCGAAAGATAATGTACTACTGTAAAAGAATGCATAGGGTATTACGGGCTATAAGTTAATTGACGCCTATATGGTTCGAATTTTCTGCGTCGTGATTATTGCTTCGGCCAAAAGTTGTCTGAATCGACAGTTGGTTCGCTCGCGGTAAGATTTCGAGCGTCTTCATTTGCACGTTTCACTTCCCAAGAATGTGTACGCGCTGACTGTCGCTTTCGATGACGCAGTCCTGTTTTTTCTCGCCTCGTGGTTAAAAATTGCGGATGGTATTTTGTTTCACTCACTAAAAGGTAGATTCAGCGGGGTTAGGAAAAATTATTTCCTCGTCAAGATGACGGATTAGGCAGCTGTTTCGAAGCCGGATGCTTTTCAATTCCCCCCAAATTGGGGTAAGTCACACAGAACGTTTTTTTCTTTGCTTGTTTGTTGAAGCAGCATCGTTTTACTTTGTGTGGTATTTACAGCTGTTCCCGTTAGCTATAGTGCTGTCAGTTAACTGACCTCTGTTTTCTTTCAATGGCGCTTCTTCAATTCTGTGGACGTCGTTTTGTGTGGCTCTAAACGTTAGGAGTTCACCTCGTTATTTTTGCAGCGGCCTACTGCGAACGTTTGTTATGAGCCGATGCCCAGGATCCATTAAGGCTCAGTGGATAGACAGTTTTTTGTTCGTGCACGTAGCTATAAGTTTGTAATTTGTGGAAAGTGGTAGAGAAGAGGAGGGTATTATGAAATAGTCGGGAAATATGGAATACCGAGGTTTCGGCTTTGTTCAGTGCTGCTATCACGTGGGAATACCATGAACTACTCAAAAAAGAGTCCTATGATGCACTGCAGTGAGAGTTGATCGCTTGTTTTTGTCGTACCACTCGCTACAGAACAAAGTGAGTTTTGTGATTTTAAAGAGTTTTTGCAGAAAACATTTTAACCTACTAGTACACATGTGACTTGATCATTGATGTTAAGCATAATGTACACTAAAAGAATTGTAGTTTGTTATACTGTGGTCGCTTTTTAGCTGACAATGTTTTGTCCATCAGTTTAAAAGTTCATTTTCCAAGATGGCGTGTTGGGTATTATGAAAAGCTAGGTAAAGAACCGGAAAACAAAGACGCTGAATGTATCTTCTGTAACGGAAAATTCTCCGAAGATCAAGGAGGGGAAATTTGGATTCAATGCTTTAGCTGTTCTCTGTGGGCTCATCTTGTCTGTACTGGAGCAGAGAAAAAAGATTATATCTGTGACTTTTGTAAATAGCCTAGAAGCAGAAATGACTTGCACATAATCTTAAAAATATGGTTTCTATAGTTGAAAATAACTGTGTTTTATGGAGTCTAATTAGTATTTTTAATGGTTTAAACCACCTATTCCATATTACCCGCTATTTAACCTACATTTGTAATTTTTTTTAAATATTTTTTTTATAACAACTAAATAAATAGTATTTTTTTACAAGTGACAGTTCATGACAATTAGTTATAGTATGTACTCATGATGATTTTGGGGATTTTTATTCAAAAACCAGTAAAGTTATTTTTAGAAATGTAAATGATATTCCATAATACCCTACTCTCCCCTATCATTTGTCCAGAGCAATTCTGTAAATCTTCGAGAGTTTTATTTTTGTTTGTATCAAAACTGTATCGCTGGATCAAGTACCAACGTTTTCGACTGGGATCCTTAAGGTTTCCCCAAGCTTCACTTTTGCCCTTTTTTACTATCGTACGTTGATTTCTGCGTTATGCCGTTGAACCGATGGACCAAATCCTTCGATTAGGTGCCTTCCGGTATCGTTGGAGCTTTATTTGAGTTGGTAATAGTATTCATTTTGAATTTTAAACATGTTAGTTCGTCTATTTCATTATTTTGGTTTGTAATTATATTATATTTTATGTCTTTGCTATTACCCTGGTCGCTTTAAGCTGGGGAATGTGTAATATTTCGTTGCCGTTTTTTGTAATGAATAGTGAGAAATACATAAATGATAATAGTCTGACTTTTGGCTGCACCGTGCTTTATGAACGTTTTAAAGTTCTTTAAGCTAATTGTATTTGTTGATAGATCATTGGCTATTGTATGTACTTTTATTTTTTCTAATTTTCACTAAGCTTTGAGTTTATGAATTCTCGTTTCTATCTGAGCATATTTGTTGCAGTAGACCCATTAGACCGATTGTAATGAACAGAAGGTCGGTCCTCAGATGCAGATGTGGTCACGATGGTTTGAATATTAATTTGGCAAAAATTAGATATCCATGGTAACGGAAATAGGTCACCGGGGTTTACAACATCACATAAAGCATGAAAAACAATTGGTTGCATTTAAATGTTACTACTGTAAATATTACAGTTATTATAATAGTAGAAGTGTCAAGTTATTTAAATTATCAAGTTTTAAATTACCTATGTTTAATTAAGAACAAAAGGTTTTTATAATCGAAATAATTGATGTATCAAATGTAACATTGTTTAAGCGTTGGTTTATATGTTAATTGTGAAATAAAGTTTTGACATGATAGTCGGTGACAGTTATATAATGGTTTAGGTGTATGTGTATTTCATTCTAGAAAATTAACATAATGTGAATTAATACTCGACATATATTTATATTTTCAAAGCCAAGCTTGGTTTCACTTTCGTTTGCTCATATGTTATTAACGATGTGAGTTTTTCTTCTTCATCCTTGATAACTTTGCAGATATGTAGTGATGCATTTAAATATTTATGAATTAATTATTTTGGTCGTATTTTTATTGCATTGGGCCTATATCTCTGTTGCGGGTTGTTTTCTCCTCCACGTTGGTTTCTCGAAAAATTGTCAGTCAATCTTTGTGGCGATCTTCAGCATCTTTTCTTGCTTTCGATTTTAAGCTGCACTGCAAGTTTCTGCATGCTATAGTCACGTACTATATGTCCAAAGTCGCTGTGGAGCGCTAATCTCGTGTAGCACAGATACATTATTTTCAATCTATGATACTGTTAGCATGCGTCTTCTGAAACACTTTTTTGGCTTTGCCTAATTGTTTCGCCATTTATCCAATTATTTCAGGCTTAACCTGTATATTTTTAGTTGAATTATAAATCCTTTTGCATTTCGAATTCGTAAATTTTCCAAACCAACGCATTTTGTACCTGCATCAAGTTCTTATCGTTTGCGCAATGCCCTCTCGACCTCCGCTCTATCTCTTATCAGAGTGGGAGCCTTCCTCGAGGAAACGAAATTTTCGTCCGAGGCACTCATTCTTTTCACCTCGGGCAGCGCATTTCGCGCGGCCGAGATTTTATGTTAATTATATTAAATTACGTGCGCTCAACCAATTTCAATGAGCAATGTGTTTTCTAAGGGCTGATTATTGTCAGGTACGATTGCGCTTTTCTGTCTTATTATCCCCATAGTAATTAAATTTTTTGTTAGCTCTTAATTACCAGTTCCGTTTCAACAACGAGTTTATCTCGGAGGCCAAGCCTTATCGCACTTTCGACACCTGCTGGGTTCGGCGTTTTGCGGCCTTTTGAAGATGCTTTTGCTGCCTTTTTGGGGATGCTCTGCAGCAATTTTCTGCGCATCCTTGGCGATTCCAACAAGGGTTGTAGCCGTTCACGTCCAGCTTATTTTGCGAGGTTAGTTGTGCTGTTCCGAGATTTATCGTGTTTTTGATAACTGGTTTCTCCATTTATACATTTTAAACCCGTCAATATTTAAAACTTAAATTCATACGTTTTGCAATTATTAAAATGTAATGTTCAATTTGATACATGATCTTGCTTTTTACATTAAATTTTCATGCTTATAGTTAATTATGCACAGTTATAAATTTTGCTATTTTTGATGTGTGTTTTGACCCTATGTAAAAGGTACAGTCACGCTATTTATTTTCAATAGCCTAACAGAAGGTTTTATTAGATGACTGTGATAAGCTTATCCCACGAGTGTTTTTGTTAAAGTTATTAAAATAACCCGAAAGGGGTTCTTAATTTTATGCGTGTCGCAACCTTCAGTTAAGATACACAATTGTGTTATTACATTATTTACATTTTAGTTATCCTGATTATTGGTTACTGACTCTTCAAAACTTTTATTAATGATTAATTAAACGCTAGTCACTTGTAGTTTATTTTTCTTCTTGTTATTTGAAATCTTTTGATTTCTGGCGCCCATTTCCATTTTCCTTTCCTTTTTTTGAAGACATTCCAGGGTACATAGCTGATGATCTGAACCTACGATCTAAGGCCGCCGATATTTGAGCTAGTCGGCCATCGCGGCGAGTAAGTAACAGTTTTTCAGAGCTGCCGTGGTGTATAAATGGTAGGGGGGTTGATCTGCGATTTTTACTACCATTGCTTATTTTATTAATTAATCGCAGGTCGGCTTTCTTATTGTTTCACTTCATACCAACATGCAAAAAGCATAGTTTTTTCTAGTCTGAGGCTCGTATGGTCCATGTTTCTGATGCGTATAGAAATATTGGAGATATTAGTGTTTTTACTATTGTTATCCTTGTTTTGCCAGTTCTGTTTTTGACTTTCTAGATATTAGTTAATTGGACTATTGCACTTTTAGCTAATCGGTTCCCCCGTTATATTTGTTGTTCACAGTTGCCGGCTTTGTTTATTAGTGCCCCAAGGTAAATAATTTTGTCTACAGCCGCTCACCTTCAAATTTGTTACAAATATGGTTTGATGTTGTTTCGTCGATCAACCACCATCCCTAATTTTTTAAGCAAAATATTAGAGAACATTGTGATTTTGGAGTGAAATATATTTTTTTAAATAAACCGAGTAATTAAGAAGAGGCAAACGTGTATTCACGAACCATACCTTACATTTATTTATTTATTTATTTAACTAAGACTTCTGATAGACTAAGATCAACATATAAGCAACGTACTTATATATACTATAGTATATGTTAAAAAAATAGTATTATTACGTCATGCATCATACGTCAAATAGCGTATCTATTTGAAATGTTTAATAGTTTGATATTTACAGTTTAATCAAGATGTGGTAAACTGTGTATTATTTTTTAACTACTGCTGATAATAATTATATAGTGCGTCTAGCAAATATCCGGAAAATCATTCTTTTTAGCCTTTTAAAAATAACATATTTAACATATAGAATTGTCTTTTGTTTTATCTATGATAAAGCCGTGCTATATCCCGTGTGAAGGAATATTGATCGTAGAGGGATTTTGGGAATGCTTCAGTAATTCAGCCTCAAAGCGAACGAATGCAGCCCCAGTTCCATCCTTGGCATTGAATAAACCTTTGGCACCAGGTATCGTGGTTATCTTACGTCTCCAGAATTTGAATGCTTAATTTGCACACGTTCCACTATAGTTTCGTTTTTATATAACTTAATTGATTTATTGGTCTCACCGTTTAGATGTAATTGTAATTTATGCTTAACACCGAAAATATCTTTTTCTCGCTAGCTATTGCTGAGGAAGCTTTTCATGAATAAGTTGATACTTTATTTATGTGATTTTGAAAGCTAAGTGGATAATGGAATACTTTTTACAGGCATTCCCAAGTTTAGTTCGCTAGTTTATAAAGTTGCAGGCAAGGTTACTATTCAAATCTTTATTTTTTTGTATTTTACAAGCGAACATACAGGCGCTTGAATGCTAAGCAACCCGTGTTACATTACAAAATTATTTGGGAGGTTGTCCTTCAGCGAGCGGGATTATTTTCCCAATTAATTGAGTTTCAATATTGGTTTAACATTGCTAAAATATTATACATTTCGAGCATAATTCAGCAGCCAAGTTAATGTGATACCAGATTTTGATTCTTTGGCGAATTCTCTCAAAATCAAATGACTACGTGGATATAATACTCTGAAAGAAATCACACAAAATAACGTAAGCGTGACGGTGCAATAATACCAATGTATAATAACCACAGATAATAAATTGCATACAAAGCCATCACAGGGTACAGGTGATTATTCTATAAATATACACAAAGATTAGGTGAACCTCAAAACACATAAATTTGACTAATATTGCGAGTAAGTTAACATTTATAATATTTTAAAATGTGCAAATACAAACTACGTTAAGTAGGCTCTGATGATGAAAATCACTGAGTGTATTAATTTAATCGTTCAGGCTCTAAAGGGTATCCATGGAGATCGTTACGCAAGCTACAATTTACAGCAAAGCGTTGGTTGGGTTAAACGTATTAACGCAAAGATATGAACCAGATAGTATATACCTGTTTCGTCGATTTTGAATAAGCATTCGACAGCGTGAGGCATGAACAACTAAGAAAAATACTTATTAGTAAAAACTTAGACAACAGAGACATTAAAATGATTTCAACACTCTACTGGAACCAAAACGCTAGGGTAAAAGTCGAAGACGAATTGATTGATGAAATTGAAATACGCGGTGGTATACGCCAGGGTTGAGGGTTGTATCCTGTCTCCTTTGCGATTCAATTTATACAGTGAAGAAATCTTCCAAAAAGCACTGCAAGGAGAACAGAGAGGCGTCGAAATTAACGGAGAAATAGTGAATAACGTAAGATTCGCGGACGACACGGTGATAATAGCAAGTAACTTAGAAGAAATAGCTTGTCGACAACACCAATTTATACTGCAACGAATACGGTATAACGTACATGTAGAAAGGGTCAGCTGCTATAAATAACTATGGACATGGATATAGGAACAATGCGACCAGACTAAAGAAATCAGAACCCAAATTAAAATCGCCAGGATGTTTTTAATAAAATGAGAAAATTCCTCTGCAATCGGGACATTAATAATAATTTAAAACTAAGAATGCTCCGCTGCTACGTGTTCTCCACGCTAATGTACGGAGTCGAGGCCTGGACTATGAAACAGACTCACATCAGGAAATTTGAGGCCTTTGAGATGTGGTGTTACAGAAGGATGCTCAGGGTTTCGTGGACCGAAAGGGTAACAAACGTAGAGATATTACAAACTATGAGGTTATGGTAACTATTAAGAGACGAAAACTTGGACACGTAATTAGAGGGACAAAATATGGGGAAAATATGAGACACATCATGCAAGGAAAAATATGGGGAAAACGAAGTGTTGGTGGAAGAAGGATGTCCTGAGAAACCTACGGGAATGGTTTAACTGCAGCTCCGAGGAATTATTCAGAAGAACTGCCAACAAAATTAAAGTTGCCATAATGATTTACAATCTCCGATAGGAGGGAAACCTAAAGAATAAGAAGAAGTACCGATAAAATATATCAAGACAAAGGAAGGGTGCGCGCAAAGTTCAGAATATGAGCTGTAAACCCAAAATCCATTAGAACGCGCTCAATGGCCTGTAAACCTATATTTTACTTAGTCTTGAGTTTCACTGTTATATTTTCTGTTGTTTACGATTAGTCACTTAATGTTTTATTAGCTCAATAATTCTTTGGGAACCGTGCCAATTGGGACTACTAGGCGCCTTATAATTTAGTTCTACTTCCTTTCGAAGTAAGTCGATCCCGACTGTGTCCCAAATTAGTCGGTGGGAAGCTTCCAATCTATTAGCGGCAAAAATTAATGTAACACCGCGGCTTCACCCTTTTCTACGAGTATGTGTGCGTGTATGTATGTTTCCTATATATTTACTTAGATGGCTGCTCAACTCTATTGGTGGCTTCTTGCATGCTTATACATTCTCAATCGCGAAATTTTCACCGAAGTTGATTAGACTGCCGTGGGATTGGTTGTCTTCTAGTTAATTAGAGCGCTAGATGAGTACTTGCTCCCATTGGTATTTGCCTCTATATTTTCCTGTCTCTATTTTCCCACCTAACTTTTGGCCATTTTTCCTACCGGCCTGTGAAGGCCATCTTGATAAAAGTTTTATAGCCCTTGTACTCCCAATGCGTCTTACATAACCACCTCCCATTAGTTGTAAAATTCCATGGTTCATAATTGTCCTCCAAGCTCCATCTTTATGTTTCGGCCCAGCTATTCTTCTTAATATTCTCCTTTTCTACGTTCTTAATTTTCCCTCATTTGCTTTCGTTAATGGCTACGTTTCCGCTCACTGGTATTATTGCCGATTTATAGATTCTGCTGTTTGATGTGTGTCCGAGTGTTTTATTGTTCAGAAGATGTTTAAGGGTGTGGTAACACCTATGCTAGGTGAATATGTTTTTTTTAATTTCTAATTCTAGACTATTCTCGATGTGTAGTAGTAAGCCACGAATGTTAAAACTAACAACTTCTTTATACTCTTTTATTTCCATTAATTTCATTTAATAAACTTTGTTTTCTCTTGATTTACAGTTAAATCATACTTCTTTTGTAGCTGTTCCAACTTCTGGAACGTGGCTATCAAGTGTTTTCGTGTTCTGCATCATCTGCATACACTGTAACTTGTACTATTTCTGTACTCACCCATCCTCCAATTTCCGACTTTCGGATAATCAGTTCCAGCATTAAATTGAACAGGAGTGGTGATGCACATCTTCTTGCTTAGCCCCAATTTTAGTAATATTTCTTCGAAGAATTCAGTCCTGACGTTTAGTTTGTTATCATCTAAGGTTGCTCTTGTTAAATTGTCTGGTACTATTAGCTTCCTCAACGCTTGCACCATTTTGTTCTGTTAATTCTCTTGAAAGCATTCTGGTATTACTGGAAAAAGATGTAGAGGTCAATATCATGCGTGTAGCTTTTTACTTCCCTCGTCTGAAGGCATGCATAAGCAAAGCATATTTCAGAGGGTTGGGATTTGAAGTTGAATAAAGTAATATAATTAATAATAGGTTCGTGCATATTTAAAGCCAGACCAAACAAAATTTAATTGACACAAACGGTTTGATATGTGCAGAATAAATGAGCGAAAGTATTAATAAAAGCAAAGATTACTGAATGGCAAGTAATCTGAAAGGTAAAGGAGATCGGATTAGAGGAAAATAGAAAATTGCAAAGAGCAATCCCGAAATTAAGCAACAGAATAGAAGCAAAGCGAGCAACGTGTGTAAATTGGAACTTAATCTCCAGTGCATTAATAATACAAAGTGAAAAGCAGAGCAGTGAATTTTAAAACATTTGTGTGCGTGACAGAAGGAACAGTAATAGTTATAAGCAAAAGACAATTCGTTTTACATTTAAGAAAATATTAATTTAAAATTTATGTAATAAAATTTTACTCCATTTGTGTATTTTACTATCAAAACTAATTTCTAGTTAACAAAAAAACATCGCGGTAACATAGCAACGTGATGCCTTTTTGTTGTTAGAGGGAGAACAATTTAAATTAAAATTAATGAATCTTCAGGAATTTTTGCTCCATCTTTAAGTAATGTTTTTTATAAATAAAAAGTTTGTTAAATAAATAAAAAGTATACCATTTTATTGATCAAGTGTTCAGCCAGCTGTGGGAGTGTTTGTAGCCACTTCCACGAGATAAAATTAAAATTTTTTAATTCGCCTCCGAAAGTGGACATCGGCAGCCGACACCTAGATCTTTTGAGCTTCATCTGCGACCAAACTAAGCATCGAAAGTCAGAGATCTCCACTGCAACAGGTCAGGAGGGTCTGCAAGTACGTCTCATTCAAAATCTGCTGCCTGGGAAGCGGAGCCAGAGGCACAAAATCGAACTGCGTCAACTGGTGCCAGCATCGAAACAACATCGACGAAAACTGCTATTTATTGAGTGTCAGGTCCGCAGGAAGCTGCGGTACTCTAAGATTAGGCCTTGTAGAAGGTACTCAACGTGTTTCCAAGCGTCCGGCTACATCCCAAATTTCATAAATTAGCATAGCATCATCAGAATCTGCGTATTTGCAAGAATTTCCAAGCCACCAGAAACAGTTGAAAGTTGGCGTGGGTCTACGTCATCCTCGAATAAAGAAGGCGAGGTTTTTGTTGCCAAGCAGAATAATCAAATTAATTAGTTGATCACTTTTAAAAGTTCAAATAATCGCTGTAGCACTGGCGACATTTTTTGTCGTTTGACGGATTGTAAATTGTATCTACCAGAACCGTATGTATGAACTAAAAATAGCGCAGTGGAGCTGCTGATTTTAAATATAGCCCATTTCAGAACTCAATCTGAGATATGCAGTTTTGTGTTTGCTTAAATAATATTGCAGTTAAATAAAATATTAGGAAAGGGACATTCAACCATTTTGCAATTAATTAATACATTTCAATTTAACCAGCCTTAAAATTTCTGACAGACAAAAAGTCAGCA
The DNA here is from genome assembly GCA_940337035.1 of Agriotes lineatus. Classification (NCBI taxonomy): domain Eukaryota; kingdom Metazoa; phylum Arthropoda; class Insecta; order Coleoptera; family Elateridae; genus Agriotes; species Agriotes lineatus. The sequence goes on along the minus strand of OW679197.1, from coordinate 126,139,295 downwards.
CAGTATAAAAATTAAATTAAGAATTGGGTGTATGTATGGTTTTGCCCTAATTAAATTTATAATTTTAAACAAACAACAGTCAATCATTTCACAACAAACAGGCATCGCAACGTGGAGTTTTTACAACATTGCATTGCAATATATATACCTGGCATGAAACCGGTAAAATTTCAAACAAATATGTACAGAGTCAGCACCTTAAAAAAAACGTTTCAACAATAAGACCGTTCTGTTCAAGAAAGACGCGCGCCGCACTCGTTCCAATGTCTCGATGGCGCAGTCCAAAAATCGATGTGGTTACAATCTGCTTCTCAGATGCGGCGGAGTTTAAATCCCTCCAGCGGGCTACATTTTTTATTTGAAAACTTATCCAGTCTATTCTTACTCTCTATCACTTTATATGTAATGCTCAGAAGTGGTGTGCTTCTATAATCCGTTGTATCCTCCTTTGTGTAGTGTCACTACTATTCCATTTTTCTATTTGGTATTCGTTTCTCACTTGAATATCTTTTCATTATTTGAATGTGTATTTTCAATTTTTCTCTACATATTTAATCATTTCTGGGACAATATCATCGTGTCTTGCTGCTTTGTCGTTTTGTTTCATTTATATAAATTATTGGAATATCCCTTTCCTACCACCCTTTTTAAAACAATTGATTCAAGGAAGCCGAATATCTGTCGTTTCATTAGACATTTTCCGTTGTTTTGAAATTTGCGACAACAAAATATTTTTTAAAATGTATTGTCTTAAAGTTTCTTTAGATTCCTGGTAACCAATATCATCTTGATTTTTTCTGAACTATTTGAAGGGCAGAAATCGTTTTTTATTGCATAATAGTCTATAATACACGTTCAAAATGTTCAGTTTGCGCTTTATTCCAAGTAGAGATTGAGATACCTGAAGGAAAGAGCTCCCCGCTATTAAAACAAGGCTTCTTAATGAGTATTAAAATTTATCATGTCATCCTAGCTCTGTCAATATATTTACTAGGTATTACAATTATATTTCAAACCGAGTTCTGTAGGCTAGTGGTTACCAACTCTGTTTAGAATTCGGGAGGTCACGGGTTTGATTTCCGTGACCATCTGCTCTGATTCTGGTTTTTAGGTGGTTTTCCTGAATCAACAGAGTACCTTCTCAGAGGCGAATGCTGGGGCAGCACTTCTCTACCTTTCCTGGTCTCTCTTCCATTCTCCACCCTTCCTTTCTTTCACCCATCCTATAATTTATGTTCTTGGTTGAAGAGTTACGCAAGGTCCCGATAGCAGCCCACCCCCAGTTAGGGGAATTGAAATTACCCTGAACCTTTTACTTTTACCTTTATATTTTAAAATGTAAATATTTAAAAATGCATTGTCGTTTGCTGTATGTTAGAACTTCTTTTCATACCAAATTTAATTGTAATCTGAAGTTTGGTCTCTTATTTCTTCCTTATTTTAATATTTGTTTAGTTTGGATTCTCGAGGAAATGAACTTGCAGAAAGCATTTAAAAGTTTTGGTCGACTTCCGAACTAAAGCTGAACAGCTGCTGCATTCTCGAAATCATTGATGTCGGATTTACAAGGACTTGAATGGTTTGATTAAATGAATCCTAAATTTCTCAAATTGTTCGACATGTTTTTAATTAGCTAACGAACAATTTTCGAGAATTTGCATTAGCCGAACGATCTAAGCGTTCATTAGCAATGTTTATTTTATTTTATGAGACACAATAGAATTGTCTCATAAATGTATTATTTGAAGTCGCAGTCAAAACAAAAGACATCAGGCAGGTATGATTTTATTTTCACTAATTACTACCTTGCTCATTAAGATTGGGCGAGTAAGTCGCAGTCATTGCCAATAATTGCCAGCTTCAGCATAACTAAGTCCTAATTTTTGAGAGCCCGTGAAGCGAACAGGAGCATTAATCTTTGTTCCAATTTTCCGTAGCATTTGCTTACAAATTCAATACGAATTGGAAAACCGAACCAACTCTCTGTAACGTTTCCGTCGTGAATGGGAGCTATGCACAGATAATCCGTAGCTGGCTGCTGGCTCAATAGTTATGTTTCAAAATTGTGATTGCTTTTCGCAACTGCTGAAATGTTTTATCAGCAACGCTTCCCCCAAACAATGCACACCGCTCATATAACTTTATAAGCTTTGAAAATAAACTAAGCTGCTTTTATAAACGGTAATTTAAAATTTTCAGCGATCGGTTCTCTGTGAAACTTCTATTTTATAGCTTGCGAAGGTGGAACTTTAGCTATTTTCATTAGGTAAATGCCATATAATCCCCTGTTTTCACGGGAAAGCATGTTCTGGACGGAGAATTAACTTGAAATAGCTTAGTGTTAAATTTAGAATTTTTTGGCACAGATCAATGTCAGAGGAATTTATAGTTTTTTGTAGGTGAAATAGAATGATCGTAATAGTAATTTAAATTATTGGTATTCTCTATAAAATAAAAGTAAAGTAGTAGAGCGAAACAATACCATCCGAATGGAAAGAGAGCTGGATCACACCACTACATAAAAAGGGTCCAGGAAATCAATGTGAAAACTATAGAGGGCTCTCCATGGCTAGCACATTTAGTAGACTCTACGAACGAACTACAACAAAGCTTATTACCAATGACTACTAACTGTATCAAACAGAGGAACAATCAGGATGTAGAGCCCGCCTTTCAACAATAGATAATATATTCTGCATAACACAAATAATAGAAAAACGCATGGCAACAGCGAGGGAAACTCACCTGCTATTCGTAGACCTCACAAAAGAGTACGACAACATACCCATAAGAAAGTTATTTAAAATTCTAGTGGAATCCCCTATTAACTCTACCATTATAAAAGCAATAAAGGAAATGTATGGAGACACATATGCTAGAGTGAAAGTTGGGACAAAACTAACATCTAACTTCCAAGTCACAAAAGGACTCAGACAAGGATGTTGTATGTCGCCAATTTTATTCAACATATACTTAGACGCAGCACTGAAGCAATAGAGAAGCAAATGCGAAGGGATGGGCATACCAATAGGAGACAGAACATTATATACTTTACACTGCGCAGATGATCAGGTAGTAATTGACCAGGGCTATGACGATGCAGATTATGTGATGAGAAAGCTTAGTGAAGAATATGCTAAATGAGGACTAAGAGTCAATCTAAATAAAACGGAATACATGTGTGTAGGTGGTATGAACCAAGACATCAGGTTGGATGATGGAACATTGATAAAAAGCTGTGACAACTACACATACTTAGAAATGTAATTTAGGAGATTATTAAGTCAAAGTTATTTAATAAGCATGATTTTTAATGATAAATAAAAATAATTTTGTCGTAAAACATACTTTAATAAAAGGTGGAAAGATTTTAAATAGTTAATTAAACGTTTCGCCAAATATGTTGGCTTCTTCAGTAATTTAATTAAAACATTAAAATTTAGAAAGTTATTACATTCTGAAAATAGCAAAAAAAGGATTACGGAACAAATTACGTTTTCCTTTAATGTTTCCCTACTTACGTGATTAGAGGTATAACATTTTTGGAAATTCGTTCACGACAATTTGCAAAGTTTTTAAAATTAATAATAAATCAAGGAAGGTATTATTCATGATAATCCATACTTGAAAGTAATTAAACAGAAAGCTTAGCTATTCTGAAAGCGAGAATGCAACTGAATTTGATAAAGGGGGCTTGCAAGGCCGTTCACATATTTATGTTATCAATCAATGCCCAAAGCTGTATAATGTTTGGAAATGAAGGTGCCATGGGCAGGGTAGTATTAAGTTAATATTTGATTTAATTGAAAAGTTAGTTTTAATAATAATTGCATATCTATGAGTAAAGTATTTAGTGTATGCAAACAAAATTTATTTAAATAAATTATGATAAATAGAACTGAGGTTATCTATATCAGATCTATAATTAATTGCATTAGGACTTTTTTGTATTTGAATCATCTCCAAGCATAGATGTTTTTTTAGGCTATTCTCTCTATGTAAGATCTTGGATGTATTGAAGTTAAATTTATGTAGAGATTCATTGGCGTGGTCAGTCAATGCTGTTTTTTTTATTAGAAGGGGATAAATTATTAATTTTAATTGAGTATTTCTGCTGGTTAATTCTGTTCTTTAATAACTGTTTTGTTTGTCCTACGTAGATGGAGTTGCAATTATTACAGTTACTTGTTTATCAAATTAAATGTAATAATTATGATTATTTTTTAAACAGTCCTATCAGCCAATAGTAATGAGAAATAAATTCAAATCGACCAATAGCATCAAAATTACACTGACTATTTGCTAGTAGCTAATTACACTGACTATTTGCTAGTAGCATCAAAATTACACTGACTATTTGCTAGTAGAAAATTACAGCGACTATTTTTTCACAAACCATTCAAATCGTTCTTCTGCTGTAACACAACTAGCTAAAAGTGGAGTAGGTGAGCAGGAGTTGTTAAAAATAACAGGACACTCATCTGGAAGCTCCATCAAACCCAATCTACAACTTGAACTGTTTAAAAAATAATCACGCCGAATTACATTCGTGGCAATAATTTTTTTTATAATTTTAACTAGATTAGCACTCATCTTTGTTGCTATTAAGAAATCTCACGAGTGGACGAAGTGAATCTAGTTAAAATTATCAAAAAATTATCACCACTTATGTAATTACTGTTGAACATTTTTAACACATACTTAGGAACAAAAATGGAAAAAAAACAGAGAAAAGTGAAGAGATGATTAGCAGCAGAATAAATAATGCCCAACTGAGGGTGGACTACTCTTCAGTCAAGAACGGGTATTGCAGAATTAGCGGGAGAACTCTGCTGACTCAGGAAAACCACCTAAAAACCTGAGTCAGCGCAGATGGCTGTGGGATTAAACCCACGACCACCCGAATCGGTAACGTTATCCTACAGAGCTGGGTTTCCAACAGAGCTAATGAGACTCAGACGACAGATTAACACTAGCTGCAGACAAAAATTAAAGTAAGAGATGAGTCGCAGACGATATTCCTGTGACAGGAGCTATAAGGCAGAATTATTCTCTAAGCCCTAGATTGTTTAATTTAATCATGCACAAAATTATAGCTTCGGTTAAATCAAAAACAGAATACAAAATGGGAGCTGAGAATATATAGTGTAATGATACGATGCTTATAGCAATTCTGGTTGCATTGCTAACTTACGAAAGCTAATAAAATATTCAAATAAACCCAGAATTAGTATTGTATTTATTTCAACAGTAAGTCACTTATAAACATTGATAATTACATAAAACATGATTAGCAGTAACTGTAATTAATTAACAGAGGTTAGTAATTGTATAAAACAGTATCGTCAGGGTTGCGATCAACCTGTATTCAAATTTGTGCTCAATATGGCAAATGTAGCTTTTAGTTTATGATGACTGACAGATTACTTGTGTAACGTCAGGACACGATAATTAAGTCGCTTTAGTACAAAAGCGTTTCGAGGCTTTACAGAGGCTTAATGCGGCATTTGCAGTCATATCGAAATGCCAACAGTCGATGACACAGCTAAAGGGCAATAAAGCAGTGTAAGAATGATTAATATCAAGAGCAAATAAGAAGCAACCTGGGAATTACTGAAGACTACAAGAATGTGCTAGTGGCTTGCAAATCATAGTTTACTAACAAGTGGAACTCAAGTAAAAGTGTGACCAATTGTGAGGTTAGAGATTCCTGAATGACATTTATAAAAACAATTACAAACAAGATAAACAATTGAGGAGCAGACTTTCATAATGCATTTTGTCCACTTTTTCGACTTTTGAGTTATAGGTGGCGCCTCATTCTACATTCAAAGGGCTAACTTTTTTATATATGTATAGACGTTCAAAATGCAGTTTATACCGTAGAAAATAATATTTGAAAACCTCCTGGACATTCAAAGCGGTGTTTGTCCAACAAGAAATGACAATCAAGATGCATTTTGTCCAGAAACCACGGACACACTGCGTTTTGTCTGTCCGTGCGCTTTAGTTGTCAGTTTATCTTAAAAGTGTTAAGGAAGTTTGTTAATTATTAACGAGGAAATATTAATAGAAATGAGCGAAGGAGAACATATAGTGGGTGACAGTAATCGTGGTAGCCGTAAAAGACAAAAACGTGTGACTAGTGCCCAAAGAAAGAAGGAAGTTAGGTATGTTTGTTAATGTTCTTTGTAGATTTGTAGGTTAGGTTGGTAATTTTGTACTAAATTTCAATTCTATGGTACTAAAACATTGAAAGTAATGAACATTATATAACTAATATAATAATTATTAACAATTAGGTACTCTAACCATGACCCCAACTTGGAAAACTTTGTTTTGCCATGTAATCACAAACGTGGAAATTTCGAATGCCGCAATATTACCATGGATGATGTACAAAAGTGCCGTTCACTGTTTTTCAAATTTCCTAACAGAATTAAACAAAATGAAATAATTGCTCAATTAATTAAGATTGGGTTACCAAAAAGGAGTAGATCCCGGAAAGAAAATGGAAAATCACATGAGATGACTATACAATATCAGGTTGAAACTTCTATACTGTGTACGAGGTTTAGAAAAATATTTTTTTCTTTTCAGATGTGGCTTAACCAAACGCTTGTAGAAGTATGTCAAAAGTTTTTCTTGGCTGTGTATAGTATTACTCAAAGGAGAGTAAGCACTATCGCCAAACAGGTGAAATCTGGGACAGGTATTATTGAACATCGAGGTGGGGATAGACAGTCAGCTAAAAATTTACAAAAATGCAAGAAAGTGAAAGAATTTATTAGCAAGTTGAAGGGACGCGAAAGTCACTATGGCAGGGGAAAATCTAGGAGAATTTATTTATCCTCTGAATACAATATTGCAATTCTTCTGAGGCTTTATAATCAAAGTATTGGAGAAGAAGAAAAAAGTTTCAAGGTTAATTACAAATATTTTAGCCGCATTTTTAACAAATATTTCAACATAGGCTTTGGTTGTCCAGCCACCGACGTTTGTAGTTATTGCGTCAGACACTCTACAGAAATAAGTATTTGTAATAATCGCAACAAAATCAACAGGCTTAGTACAGATTTACGAGTGCATAAAATCCGAGCAAAACAATTTTATGCAATTATGAAGGAGAAACCAGAAAAAACTGTTTCTTATTGCTTTGATCTTCAACAAGTGCAAGTATTACCAAAAGTACCCATTCAAGAAGCTTTTTATTCCCAACAACTCTCATTTTACGCATTATGTGTAACAGACACTCGATGTAAAAATCCAATATTCTATTCTTGGCTAGAAAATCAAGCCGGCAGGGGAGCCAATGAAATAGGTTCAGCTCTTTGCGATTTTCTAAATAAAACTGAGTTTTTACCAGATATAGAAGAAGTGAGACTATTTTCTGATGGTTGCTCGGGTCAAAATAAAAATAGTCACATTATACACATGATCATGTTATGGCTACATAATAATGCCCCAAAATCAATTAAATCAGTAAGACTCATTTTTCCTGTTAGGGGACACTCCTATCTACCTGCCGATAGGATTTTTGGCCGAATAGAAAGAGTTCTTAGATCTCGTAGTGTTATAAAATCACCAGAACAATACTGGGAAATCTATTCTACGGTTGGAGAAGTTAGAAAGTTAGGTACGGATTGGTTACTCTATGATATTAAGCACGCTGAGTTATGGTTCAAGAAGCTTGTCGGAATACGGGAAGCCAAACGCATCATTATACATAGATCCAAAAATAACAAGAACCGTGATTACATTTTTGTAAAATCAGAGATGTTCTATAGAAGTGATGATCCTTCCAAGAAATCTGAAACTCTATTAAAAAAACGCACCAACCGCAATAAAATGGACTTACCAAAACTACCTCTTGTAAAACAAATTAAAGCAAAGAAACTATCTAGTCTGCTTAAACTATTAGTTAGTCTATCTGGAAGTAACTGGCGTGAGGATCCAGAACTGAAGTGGTTAGAACCGATTTTTCCGAATGAACAAGGAATGGAAATCGAAGTTGATAGTAATGAAGATGCAAACGACAACAGTACAGCCAGTCTTACTTGCGAGTGTATGGACGATGAGAAGGATATGATATGAACTTTGTTTTTTGCATGAAAGTGTAATGTATGTTTATCAATAAAAGTAATCTAAAAATGTTTCTTTCATTGAATTTCAGCGAAATAACTACCAAGGAACAAACAAAATGCAGTTAGTCCTAAGTTGACAATCAAATTGCAGTTTGTCCATTAAACTTATTGCGTTTCCATGGAAACTTAAAACAACCTATGAGTAGAAATTTGCCATTAATACAAACATATTTTTTTACATTTTTAGAATAGTCAGTTTTTCCTTTACAAATACATCTTAACCAGCTAGTAGTTTTCTTCAATTCCTGAAAATTCTTATAAATGGACAAAATGCATTATGAAAGTCTGCTCCTCAATTGTAAATCATGGTGTTATGGTGACCTTGAGTATAGTTTATTATTGTTTGTTGGGGAAAGCCCAGCCGAAAGCTTGTGTGTTAGTTGGCTCCCTGGTTTTGATAAATTTGTTGACAAAAGTAAATATTTTGTACCCAGTTGTGCGTTTTATTTATTTGCCTGTGTGGAGGCCAGCTGTGGTTAAATTGGTAGTATTTCGGAGTACAGTTTCAGAGTATATTAGACCTGGAGCTGAGAAATCCTCTTCGAAGCTGAGATTCAACAAAATTGGTAGCTGGGAAAGCGGACAGCAGGGTGTAGGACCTAGAGGAGGCTTTCTTTAATGTTTAGTTCCCAAATCAAAGAATTTTATTTTTAACCAAGTTTTTTTATTATGAAATAAAAAACTTTGTAAAAAATATTTGTTTTTTCATAGCAGTCTTTGTTAAAAGTAAAATTCTTTGATATGGGACCTAAACATAAAAGAAAATGTAAGAGATCAAAGTTGGCCGCGGATTTTGAAATTTGGTATAGCAGCCTAGATGTTGATTCTAAACAACTTTTCTTAATAACTTTTTGTCGTATTTGCTACATAAAAGGCACGCTACTCTACATTAAAATAGGTTTTTTGAAAACTTCTAAGGCATACTTGGTTTTTCAAAACTGAAATGCTGTTAGAAATTCGCCTTTAAACAAGCAGGGCTGAACCCCAAAAAAAATGAAAATTTAAATCGAGAATTTTTTACCTTTAAAAGAGTTGTTTCACCTATCCGGGGAAACACTGTATATGCAGGGTGATTTTTAAGTTGATTCTTTCCTTTTACCAGGATATAAAGCTAAAAAAATAAGTTTTTTTCTCATTTGCCACTTTCACTTCCGAAATATCAAAAATAAAGGAGGTACAACATCTAGGCTGCTATACCAAATTTCAAAATCTTCGGCCAACTTTGATCTCTCACATTTTCTTATATGTTTAGGTCCCATATCAAAGAATTTTACTTTTAACAAAGACTGCTATGGAAAAACAAATATTTTTAACAAAGTTTTTTATTTCATAATAAAAAAACTTTGTTAAAAATAAAATTCTTTGATTTGGGAAATAAACATTAAAGAAATATTTATCACATAAAAGGCACTTTATTTAGTTAGAAAATGGCGTTTTTCGAAATTGTATAAATCCAAAAAGTGCTATTTTTCGGAAATTAGCAAGATATCCATGAGATTTTGTGTGTGTTAGTTTTAGCTGACTGAAGAATCTCAAGGCCAGAAAACTTTTTTTCGTAAAATGTGTCTCTACCTTGACTAGTAAATGCATGTTTCGTAATTATTTAAAAAAAAATTAATATTTTACTGATAACGGAAGTCACGTGACAACTTTTGTTTGGCCCCTTTGTAATCACTTTGCAATCACCTCTGGTCGTCAGTGTTTGCTTTTCCAAGAAATTCTAAATATTTTTTTTCATTTGATGCCAGCTTTTTGGCGATCACTTTATTGATTATTTGTTTATAATAATTTTCTTACGTAGTGTACACTGTAGTTTGCGAATTTGATTTCGGCGCCGAGTTGGCTGGCGCCGAGATGGCTCCGCGCCGAGTTGTCCCGGCGCCGAGCTGGCCCCGCGCCGAGATGGCGGCGCCGAAGTGGCGGCGCCGAAGTGGCGGCGCCGAGATGTCCTAGACCCGTAAACAAAAACCATTCCCAATCCGCGCCAATAGACATGTTTTCTAGCAAAATTCAGTCGATCTCTGCGGTGGTCTGCAGTCAATGTTGGGCCTGTAGTTGGTCTTCTGGGTTTCAAATGATCTTCAACAAGACGTTTCCTCACAGTTTCGATGCTCACCTTGATGTTATGGAAAAAATTCAGGATCCGGTCCATACTCACGATTTTGACATTAGCCTGAAGATGGTTTAACAGCTAAACCGAAACATGTAGCGTGTGTAAAAATATATGTTAATTGTTATGAGGAAGACTGTGTTTTAATTTACATTAAATTTGATGTTATGGGTCGTTGCTAGCTGCATCTGGAGACTTCTTGTTGTTATGAAGCGCTCTCTTAACGTTTGTAGCACCAGACAACGATTTTGTGCAGCAGAAGTCTTGCGATGTCTACCTTGTGCTGGACGTCTAGAGTGACCTCCCGTTTCTCTGTACCATTGACCAGCTCGAGATATTGCGATATGGGAAACACCAAGCCTCTGTGCCATGGACCTGTAGTTCGAGCCTTCATCCGCCAAAACAACTGATTGGACGCATTCATCACGACTCAAATGTCTACTTTGCCGATTCATATTATTCAAAAATCAAAAAAAATTACTGGACGTTTTTCAATCTTTCATTATACAGACGATTACACTATTATATTTATGACTTCAAACTTTTATTCTTTAAGGCAAATTTCACTTTATTTACATTTTATGCATTTAAACATCTATAACGTATCAAAATAAAAACAAAATTCAAAGCGTTTTTCTGCATTTCAAAGACGCTAACAGGAAATACACCAAAATTGTACACATTTCTAAAATTTTCGAGAAATTGCAGGTGGTGCGTTAATTTCTTGGAGCAGTGTATATCCAAATATGTATAACATATCGGCATTGAACTTTCTGCAATGTGTTCTATCTCGTGAGATTCGGTTATTTTCTCATTGTTTAGACTTTCAGTTTAGTTTTCGAAACTTTCAGCTTCGTTTTTAGAACTTTCAGCGACTCTAGCATTTTCACTTTCGCTTTCACAAACTTTATCACCCACCTCGGAGTTCTCAGACATTTCAATTTCATTAAAATTTACTTGTTACTCTATTTTAATTTTACAAATATTTACATGTTTTGTAGCTTCTTTTTCAGCTACTTTTTTCTATTACAATTTTTATTTGCTAATAAAACGTATTAACACGTAAATTGAGGAACTGTAAGCTGCAGGGGAACGATACGCATCACAACCAAGCCAAACAATAACTGATAAGTGTTTAAGTGCGGTAGCGATCTTCTGCAGCATGGCGGCAGTTAGAATAGTAGCAATTAAACAGCATTTTTGTCAAATTCGGAGTTTCGGAAATCTTAATGGATTAGTATTGAATGATTGATTTATGGCGCCCCTCAGGATTGTGCTCCACAGGCCATTGCCTGATAGTTGGCCTGTCATTCGGGCCGGCCCTGCTGATTTCTATTTATCTGTTATTTTAGACTATAGCCTCATTAATATCAAATTTTCTATTCCCTGTTGATTTCTCTTTCGCGATACAGAGAGCAACTGTAGAAATGGTATGCTGTTCTGTAGGAATTCAGGTAACAGCCAGCCAATAATGATGTTGCAGTACAACATATAACACTATAGTGCATGCAAATAGACGCTACCATATAAATGTTTAGCAGCAATACCAGAATGAAAAATAAAGACAGGAGGGAAAAAGATGTATGTGTGCCTTCTCGACTAATATTATAGAGCAAGGAAGAAATGTAGAAATAATAGAAAGAACATCAACACTGAATTGTAGAAGAAACGTGTGGTTAAGTATCTTGTCCTATCAATAATCTGTATATACAACAAGAAAACAAAAATGTATCTGGCAATTTAAATTGAAAATCTGAGTTATTGAAACAAGAGAGACAACCATTTTTGAAAATGCTACCAAATGCAATTGCTAAATGAACCTCTGTGACTAATGAAAGCAAAGGGTGTAATAAGCAGAGTTAAATCAATATCAATAGTAGCGCTTAGGGGTGAGCTTTAGCAGAGTTGTTTGAATATTTTTTATATTTGAATTTATTTTGTTAGTATTATGCCAACATTATTTTATTAGACGATGCCGTTAGGTATTCCATTTTCAACCAAACATTTGTTTAATTGCACCACTTAATTACGTTAGGAGGAAGCATTTTCGTGTTTTGGCTGCATTTACATTGTCAGTTAACATGAAATTTATGATTTAAGAGATAAACGGAGTTTTAGTAAAAAAATCACAGACGATGAGTTTTAAAGACACTCAGATGTGGTTTTCTGGAAACCGGGTGAAATAAATTCATGTTTTATTCAGCCTTTGTTGATTCGTGCAAAAGAAGCGTTAAGTATGTCAACTTCTTAAAATATTAAATTGATGGCGTAATTTCGTAGAGTATCGATTTGCTACTTGAATTTAACGATTCCCGTAAATTTTGCATTTTTACCGCGGAGCTACGAAAGAAATCTTTCATAGAGCATTATGTATAATTTATAAAGAACAGTGATATTTTGAATCCAACTGGGGACTGTCGCTTTCCATATGTTTCCGGAACATATTTCAAGTGACAACAAACCACGAGCAGTTTTTCACATGTTCTGTATATCTGAAGTTGACAGTATTTAGCTTCAAAGCAAAAAATCGTCTTCCAAATCTGTATGGCAATCAACTATGAATGATACGGGAGGTAAATATTCAAGCATAAAATTTCATTAGAACATATGTTGAAAACTGAAATATATATGCTTCTATAATGGAAGCAATAAAATTGCGAAGAAATATTTGGCGCCAGCAGCTGACAATATTAGAATATGAAACACTTCAATAACATAAGAAACTCAAGTCTTTCAAGCTATTCAATTATTAATAATTCAGTTGAATAAAATATTGTATTCAAATGCAAACAAATAAATATGCAGTAGCTTATTATCTATGCTGAAATTTTGCATTTGTGCGTCCCAGATTCAATTTTACCGAATAGGTTTTAGTGCTTGCTCTTATCAGTGCTGTTTTTTTAATAGAAGTGTATGCTGAATTACTGAATTTTAAATTTCACATTCATAGAAATACGGACTAAATATACATCAGTTCAATTAATTCTAGGCTAAAAATGCCATCAACAACTAAAATATAACCTTTCCCAATCAAGTTCAGTAATTCGAACACTTTTTCGCCGACTGTGTCCGTTTCTCTTCACAATCATCTTGGCTATTAAGCGTAGAAGCATTTAATCTCACCGCTTTATCTAGTGCTGATTTGTTCTTTATGTAGATAGTAGATAGGTCGGTGCCATGCCCTAGTTAATGGACGATTTGTCCGATAATAAAATGTATGAGACAAGGGGAACAGTTTACGTCTTTCAGGTAATTAACATGACGTCAAAGGGACTGACAAATTGTTGAAATCTTCTCTGTAAGAGGGCGATTGCTGTAGGCCAAAAATTCCGAGAAATATTATTGCCTTATATCCCACAAAACTGGTGGCGAAGTGGATAGAGTGCCACGCTTGGTGGTTCATATAGCAGACAATTTTCTGCAGTCCGCTGGACCGGTGCTGATCCCGCTTACCATTCTATGTTGGGATACTGGTCTATGGGGTAGAGTAATAAGGCTACACACAATACATATACACAAACGTAACTTGGAGGTAGCACAACATGTCCACCCAAGACTTACGTGCGCGTGAATTTGGTTCACCTGCACCCAAAAATCCAAACATGCAAAGTATTATTTATAGCATTGTGGTATTCTCCCGTCTCTGAATTTAAAATCCCGCTTCTACAGAAGCATTTCGAATCATGTGCCTCCCTTCAGCTGCTTAAACAGCACTAGAAGGAATCGATTGCTGTCAGTGCAAACGTGTCTTTTATCGATCCGTTTTTAGACTTGAATTTTGTAGCAACGCTCGCGTTTTAAGCCAAGTCGCTAAGAAAGAGTCATTGTGTGTATAAGAATGAGAGGAAGCGAAGGTTTTTCACTCGCCCTGTGTGGCTTCGTCGTGACAAGTGTGCTAGGTTTGGGCTTTTTGTAGGGGATTCTTACGCGAGATCTCGACAGAGCAACGAGTGATTTTTGTTGTGTGTTGTTTCTTTCGCCCCCTTCGCCCTAGGCCGGGGGCGGCCACTGGTTGTTTCCTCTGTGTGCGTACCGCCTGAATAAATGAGCCGCTATTTGAAGTCCCGTCCGTCGGTTAGATATTGCAATAATTGGGGTTTTAAAGTAAAAGTAACTTTTTCCGTATTTGTGTTTGAACTGCACTTCCTGCTTGACGGTCGATCTTGGGGTTTGTTAAGTGTCGTCTGTGGATGTCGTCAAAGTCCGAAAGGTCCTGTTTGGCGGATTATTATGTGGGAACCTTTTGGCGGCTTATTTGACATCACAAAGTGCCGTCTCTCCCGTTTAGAACCCTTGCCATGTCGTCAAGGACTTCGTATTACAATCGATTTCGGATGTTAGTATCGACCAGACCACTTCCGTCGACCGCATCTGTGGGTCATTTTACAGTTTCTGCGAGCCTCTTCAGGCAGTTGTTGGAAGCGGCCACCTGCAGTTTCGTTGGACACCGTATGCAGCCACCTGGACTCCTTGTTAAAGTATGTACCGTTTTATTGTATTAGTATTACAGTGCCATAGATTACACTGCACGTAGTGTTTTTCTGAAGTGTCGGACAGTTTGCGTATCGTTGCTGTCAATTGAGAATTTCCTGTTTGAGCTATTGTCGTTGTCAGTACGTTGTATCAATCATTTCCCGCCAGATTTTATTTTTTTTGTTTAACTTAACGTTGTTGCGATTAAAGTATGTACCGCATTTGAGCCACCTTTATTTGTTTATCGTCAAGTTTAATTGTTTATGGGTCAGTTCTTTGAATATTTACTGCTGTTGCCGTTGTGAGTCATTTCGTTTATTTGTTGTCGAGTTTATCTAGTTTAAAACGCTACGTAACCCTTGCTAACCGATTTCGTTACATTTATTTACTAAACAATTGTTTATTTACATATTATTGTTAATACAGTTCATTTTCATTTAACTGAGTTTTTCTTTTTGATGCTTACGATATTTGTATGCGATTTTGTATGTGTTTTAGTTTGTAACAGGAGTTTAGAAAGCTGCACAAGAACTTCCCCGCAGGGTAAGTCCAACGCTGTTGTTCGTAGCTCGTCGACCAAGCACTGCCAAGGTTGGAGTTAGAAGGTGTACGCATTGGCTTCCACTTTTTTCAGTGGGATCACCTGTGTATTTGCCCTATTAGGAAAGTGGTGGCGCCTTGGCATCTAAGAGCTGCTTTTCTTTTATTAGGCCGTTGCCCTATGTAGTCTCGTGTTGAACCACCCCAGCTCCACTTAGCTGCCGGCGTCGCCCTTTTGTTACGGGTTGAGTCATTTTACGCGCTAGTCATTTAGCTAATTAGTGTCATGTCGTAAGTCCTGTTTATGTGGTAACAAACTGACGCCTTGTCGTAAAGTAGTGTTTTATGCTGTAACCAACTATTGCTAATTAGAGCCTTCTTGTTAGAGGCGTTTCTAGCCTGTAACAATACATCTGTATATAGTGTGGTTCAGAAGATTTATAAGAAATCGATTTCTTTACTAATTTCATCAAAATTATATTACGATAAAAATCAAAGCATAGAGAAACTGAAATGGTACAAATTAATCAACGAAAATTGGCATTATAAACAAAGTGGAGCAACCATATCAAAATTGGCTCCCCAGTATACAATTTATATTTTATAACACAACGAAAAGCTTTATCAGAAAATGCTTTTTAATAATCATAAATGAATATATTCACTAAAAATAATAACTATTGGCATTATAAAATTGAAACTACTGTTCTAATTTCAAGTTTAATAAGTTTACTAATGGGCGTTAGGTCACTGTAAACACTGGCCGCCGCTACTGATTTTTTATGCATGCGGAGAAGGTGTTCAACTCCTTCCCCCGGTCCCACGTTAGCATAGAGCACGGAGACAGTCATTCAAAGTTGCAGTATGCCAGTGCTTCGCTTGAGTGCTATCTTTTCGTGTGATGTAGCAGTTATTTTGTTAGGCAACTTTAACATTGTGGAATTTATTATTATGAAGGTTTAGACCACCACAACTCTAAAATTCCATTTTCCGTCCTCTTGTTGTGCAGTGGAATTTAATTTCGACCCCTGGTCGGATATTTGGAAAAATTTGTATCGTCGCCCTATCAAACCCTCTGCAACTAACCCGTAAAGCGTAGCTCTGAGTAGCGACGTAGCTCTGGTGGACCCTTCTTTTCGCTGTCTAATACCGACGCCTTGAACTGAAACTGACTATTCCTACTTTGGAAATGTTTTATTCTTTGTTAATTTGTTTGTTAATAGACTGGTTAAGACGTATTCTTGTGGAAGTGCAGAGACGTCTTAAGCGAACTGTTGCTAGTTTATATCTAGAATATCGATATTGTTTTTCTCGTTGAATCGTACCCAGGTAATCACATAGTGAGGTTATTTTATCTTTGTGTAGCATACGTGACGTCATGTGCCAGGTAATTGTAGAAATAATATATGACGTTTACCAACCTTCAGGGGACAGCCGCCTAAATATTGCATATGTGTTTCCTTAATACAGTAAAATTTTATAATGTGTGGTTTGTGAAGAGGACTGCAGCTACGCGAATTGTTGACGTAAGAAAAGCATTTTAGAAGTACAAGAGGTAACGAATCGTAGAGTTGAGCGCCTTTTTTGTAGCCGAAGGGAATCTTTCTGGTGAGAGCCTCAATCCATCCCTGATAAATAGATCCGGTGGCCCCTAAACCAAAAGACTCAGATTATTGTGCGGGAGCTACTGGACCGCCTTTTTAGTTTGTTGCAGGCGGAAATCGGATTTCCTTCAGAAAAAGGTTGACGATGACATCATCCAACGCTTCTCTGTCGTATACTGTTATGAATAAGGTCTCCATAGTCATTTCTGTTCACTGCTGTATATTTTTGAGACACGAGTACTTTTTTCTGTAATCTATTATGGATGAAACGTCGGTTATTGAGGTATGTAGAATATCTGGTGTCTAAGTATATGCCCGAGATACACAATTTAAAGTTTTTTGGTTGTACTTATCGATTGTCGTTTTTTTGTAATATTCGATTGTATATGTCATGTTTGACCTAACCAAAAGCTTTCTCAAAATCGATAGAGCTTATTATATAGGTCTTTGATTTGGTCTCTACAATTTTATTCAGAGTGAGCACTTGAATCGAAAACAACCACTCGTGTTCCAAACCCATTTCTGAATCCAAGCTTCTCGATAAAAATATTTCTAACAGATTACTCAATAAGCTGATTAATCTGAACTCTGAAACTTGATTGAATAAATGTATTATTATGTCTAAGTATAGTTTATTGAGCACGGTGGCTTCCCCGATTTTCGTTTTCTGCATTGCACTTTCCACCTCTGGTTTTAGTGCATAATTTCTCATTTTAAAGATCTCTTGTAAGATTTACATCAATTCTGTTATCAGCAAACAGTACTTTTATATTTATTTCCCAAATTTTAAGTTCTTCCTTATGGTCTAGAACTATGGGATTTCTACGTTTTTGTGGATGTTACAATCATCGTGTTTCTTCTGTAAATTCTCCATTTTCGTACAATTTTCTTTCGTCCAGTTTTTCTTTTCCAAGTCTAATTTGTCTGCATATAATTCTATTTGATTTCTTATACTTTATATATTTGAATTTCTGTACTGACTACGTTGATACATACGGTCTAAAATGTCGTATATTACCCATTATTTCTTTTATTTTCTATTCCTGGTTTATATGTGTTCAGTTGTTACCATATTCAAAATTTATATTATATCTTCGCGCGTTATATATGTTTTTTCTCTCTGCAGCTTAAACTGCAAAGAATTAAAATTGATGTAATGGCCTATATCTGCTTTTATCGTTACCTTTTTAAATTTACGTTTCGCAAAAATTTGCCTAACATATAGGCCACTTCATGCGCTCCTATTTGAATCAGGATTGTATTTCGCATTTTGAGTAAGATTTTTGGTTGGTTTTGAAAATGTAAGATTGGCTCTCACTGCCTCTCGGGTCTAGCTTTAAAGTGTCGCGTTCTTTCGTGTCTTTCTCTAGTTGTGACACTTCTTTTTGTTATCCCGAAAGAGGCGGATATACGGTGCTTCATGCAGTGCCGGACCGAAGCGTTTCCTTTCCCGTGTCATCTGAGGGCCGTTTTAGATCTGCAGATACCGATCGTTTTATATGATGTTCTTGTAGCAGGAGGTGACTCCGTTTGCAGGCCAATTTTTTGCCATCGTAAAATCCGTGTTTTTCTCTTGGTGAAATGGGATTGAAGGCTTTGCCTTCACATTTTGAGAGATGTTATCTATGTTTTTGCTACAGTTAAGTATTTACTTTGGGTATTTTAAAGTCATTTAATGTAGTGTATTAGTAATTTGTACAACTAGTTTTGAAAGTCATACTTTTTTCCAGTTTGATAACGAGGGCGAAGCCAGAGTTAATCAAGCAAATGAATGAAAAATAGGACTTTCAAAACGTGTTGTACATGTAGTTTTTTTGCATAGTGATCTTTTGGTCGAAATTTGGTCGAAAAGGACTTCGGAATTGACAACTGTCAAATTGACATTTCAATAAAATAGCTAAAAAAAGTGTACCTTTTTTCACGATTTTTGCGTTAAAAAAGTGGATCTTTCAATACGATTTTTCGTTAAAAAAAGACGACTTTCATGATCACTATGCAAAAAAAAGTTTGCTTTATTAGCGACACGAATATTTTTATACAACCTTTGTTGGTTATCACTTTGATTGTTATGTTTTTCCTGTATTCACATAACGTGATACTGAATTGTCAAGGTACCAGACAGGTTACTGATAGTGTCTGATGCATGGGGTTTAGCGGTATTTTAAGGCCTTCGATACGAGTTCATACGAGAGTGGTTAAGAACGTAGTTTTTTTTATTGGAGCACCGGAGTACCCTCTCTTTATTTAGGATTGAATTTCGCTATAAGGATTTAGTCGTATCGGTGTTTGCCTAGTTCCAGCTGGCAATCAGTAATTTAACAATTTCAGTGAATCACGCAAACTTATATTCAGCCCAAAAAACATAATTGATAACTATGAAGTATGGCCAATAATATACTCTCAGTCTACATTGAAGACTTTCTGATGATTTAAAATTTTTGCAGAATAATATGTATCTGCATAAATTCGAGAAAATTTTGAGAATTTTTCATAAACCCTCAACTTGAGAGGGATAGTCGTTTATTCGAACTTTGGACTTTGGCCACACTTAAATGAAGCTCTCAGACAGCGGTCTACAAGAAAATTTGTTCGAAGATGAATATATGACACTACATTACGAAAAACACCAATCAAAACAATTAATTAACGTACAACCTATAAGACTGGACTCTTTGTGCAACTACGGATATATGTTTACTTTTAAAATATACAGGGTTCTCCAAATTGTAGGACATACTTTTATAAGTAAAAAAACTATTAAACGAGAAAATAAAATAATTTGGGAATGTTCATCTATACCATAAAATCTGTGGTCTCTTTCTTTGTATGTATGTATGTATGTATGTTTGTTTGCTACCTCCTCCGATTATATTGTATGTAGGATTTCCAGTCCCGGGATTCTACCACCAAAACCGAGTCTCAGGACCACAGCCAGCCCAGGCGAAGTCCCGGAACCATGTCGACATGCGTGCGTATATTCGATATCAGAGAATTAGGACGGGTATTCACCGGCGTCCGGCGTATTACTCATGCCTCTTGCACATTCTTCAGTATTTGCGTTTTGCGTAGGCATATTTTTCATGTAGATTATACAGTGTGGTCCATTAAGTGTGCAACAAATGGGAATTTTTTTTATTAGTTGTACAATCGAAATTTAAATATTGCCAAAAGTTAGTGCATGTTTGATAACTATATCAGATGCCCTTAGAATGGCTTCAAGCCAAACAATATACAGGGCAGGACAAAAAATATGAAATTCGTTCAAGAACAAAGTTACCGTATTTCAAAAAATATAGCAAAATTTTATTGAGAAAAGTTGTTTAGAATTAAAAGCTATGCTCAAATACAAAGTCACGGCCTCCTATTCGAATTTTGATTATTTTTTGAAAAATTTTATATTACCCCCGTATGATACATATTTTTATTATTTTGATTTTATATGTATTTAAAGTAGCCACACCCACATCCCTTTTAAATAACTTTTAGCAACTTCAGGCGTATTTGTAAAATTTACTTGGATTTATATTTTTTTAGGTAACCGTCCACTTCATGTTTGTTGCAACGATATTTAACAGAACTTTAGAATTTCGCAAATATTCTTCCTAACAAGGCAAATGCTTTACTAATAATAATTTACATATGAAAAACTCTTAATAAAATCAGAATAATAAAAATATGTATCATACGGGGATAATAAAAAAATTTTACAAAAAAAGAATAAAAATTAGAATAAGAGGCCGTGACTTTGTATTTGAGCATAACTTTTGATTCTAAACAACTTTTCTCAATAAAATGTTGCTATATTTTTCTAACTAAGGTAACTTTATTCTTGAACGAATTTCATATTTTTTGTCCTGCCCTGTATATTGTTTGACTTGAAGCCATTCTAAGGGCATCTGATATGGTTATCGAACATGCACTAACTTTTGGCGGTATTTAAATTTCGGTTTTACAACTAATAAAAAAATGTCCCATTTGTTGCACACTTAATGGACCACACTGTATATCTACCTGGCATAAAAACCGACACAATTTAGGACAAATATATACAGGGTGAGTACCTTTAAAAAATAAAATTTTGTTTTATAGATAAAAGCAGCAATTTTCACATACCTCAGACTATACCCTGAACGAAAATGGAAACCAACAGATACTCAATAAATGTTCTAAAAAATAAAACATGCGTTAACAAAAAATTCGTTCTATTTAAGGCAGCCGCGTCTCACCGAGCGAAGGCATCCTTGGTGGCGAATGCGTGCTTGATTTCGGGCCGCGTGCACATAATTAAGATAGCATACGCTAGCTCGTCGCACCGTGAATATTCACTCATGGGCCCATCTCTAACGTGAAGATCTGTTGAAAACTCAATTTCGATATTTTAGGGTGAATCCAATAAATACTTCCTTTAACGTAAAAGGAAGGAAAAATACACGCACTGTGTGACTGTAACAGAAAAGTGATAGGTCTCATTCTATATGATTCTGAACGCTCTATTGTAAATACATGAGACAATGTTAAGAAAAGATGGAATATTAGGTGCAGTGCTAAATATTCATAACATTTGGGGAGTCGACGTAATGAAGCTGCTCGAAAGAGGAAACAAACACTGTTGTAGGAAATAATAATCATTTGATACATCTGCTATCAACGTATTAAATAAATGTAATTTCGCAAATGCTTTGATAGAATATACTGTATACTCCTATGTAGAATACTTACAAACCATACGTTTGTTAATTGAATAAATTACGAATGCAATCAAATCCTTCTGGAATTAATTGATTTCCACGGTGATTTTGATAATTGAATCGTGCCCATTTGTAACAGTACTAGGTAGAGGTGATATTGAAGCTATAGATTCGCGATATGCAAACGCTCAATGCATTAATTACGTGTATCAGGTAATAATTAAAAAAAAATAAACCACCGTGCAAGTTTTTTATTGAAGGTGTTGTTCTTCGTGTTGTTCATGCATTTCGGTTTAGCAGACCTATTATCCTCGTCGTATTTTTAGTCCTCATCTAGATAGTCCAGTCACTTCTAAGAGGCCCAGGAGTTTTTGTCCTGCGGATAATGAATTGCACTTCAATCTTTTTTTTTCACAAGACCTTCACACAGGATTTTGCTAAAGCTCCTGTTGGGGGTTATTAAATGATCCCTTTATGAGAGATTTTTATCCAATGCGTACAAATGGGCGTCTCGTAGCTTCTAGTCTGTTTTCTAGCAGTACTGGGTTGAAATGGTTCGGCATCAGCACCTTTAACGCTGCCTGTTCTCTGTCAAAATGACAATTCTTCTATTTTTAATGGACCTCTATATCGTATATTAGCGCAGGTAAGAATAACGTTAACGTCCCAAGTTTATGCGGAGTTAGTTTGTCATACAAGTATATATTCTTAGATCCGCCCTATTTTATGTTGTGCATCTATCTGTATATTAGACTCATCCATTTAATTTTTTCTCTTCTCGCCATTTAACTTCAATATTTCTGTTTTGGAAGGCTCCCAACCTCACCTCCGCTTTCACTCGCAGTTGTAAGGAGGCGAGTCGAGTAAAACTTTTAATGCGACTGTCGAAGTTGTTCTAGTCCCCGTAGTTTACTTACTGGTCTACAGTTTCTTCCACTACATTGAGGCGTGTAACTGAGTTGAAACGACTTGTTTCATTATCCTCTCGCTTAACGATACCACTCTGACATTTTTTGAGTTAATACCTTCAAAACCTCACTTTTGGATTCAGTATATCCACCTTGAGGTTTCTGCCATGAGCTAGTTGAGTAAACTAGGGAGGGATAGTAATATTTCAATTAAAATTAAGAAATTCTTGGTATACGCTAAGGTATTCCCTGTATTGAACGTGGGTCATAAAAGCTCCAGACAAACGTCGTATTGACGCATTTGAGATGTGGTGCTGGCGTAGAATCTTGAGAATCTCTTGGGCAGATTACCGTACCAATGCATCTGTGCTCAACGAAATCCGATCTGATCATCACCTTTCAACTCTGACATCCGTCAGAACTCTAAAATTATTTTGCCACATAGCACGCCACCAGACTGTAGAAAGACATATTGTACAAGGAATGTTAAATAGAAAACGACGCAGTGGACGACCTACTAGATGGATTGGTCTATTCATCAGTTAACTGGATGTTAATTAGAAGAAGCAACAAGGGATTAGTTCTCGTGATTAATACTCTAGATAACAACCAAGGTAGTCAAGTTTGATGCAAGATGATTACTATACGTGGTTTACGACGATGGACTAAGAACAGAATAGTTCAGGGTCGTTGTATTCGCAAATCAGGTATTCTCTATATCAGACCACTGCTGGATGCAAGCCTTCCCCATTTATTTTAATTTATTAAATTCAACACGTTCTAGGCGTTTTGTTATTGCCATATCGTCTTGGTTTTTCTTATTTTATTGAGGTTTCTTACATTCCTCATTATGTCTTGTAGTTTCTACGTTAGTATTCTTCATAGGCATCTGTTCAAAAGTTTCGGCAGACTGCCGTTTCAACTATCAAATACATTGTAGAATGTCAATTATTCGTAAGTTGACTTATTCAAGCATTTTCCTTTCAATAGTCTTTCATAAGCTCTCCGAGTTTTTGCAATTTTCTGAGCGTTTCCCTTTGTTAAACATCAAGTTCCGATTTATACGTTAGCATATTTTATTATGATTTTATTGGTTGTAAATGTAAAATGGTTTATGATTTTACATAGGTATATCGGCAAAAAATAATTCAAATAAACTAAATAAAAAACGAATCCCCTCCAGTAGCACACGTTCTTACAACCTCAAGTGAATTCCAAGCGATAACCAGGAAGCTAAAATTTGCGTCTATGAGTTTCGAGTTATAAACCAAAAGTCCGCACGCTAGGCCTATGCGTCCGAATTCATATACACTTCATCTCTGAATGTCATTTTTTGGCAGTGGTCTATTATGATATGTTTTTCGGACTTTTTCCACTGTCTAGGGTGTAAATCACACAACGTTTCGGGAGTTTTGTTCTACTCCCGTCTTCAGGTGTTCCTGGTTAGTCCTGAGAAGGACTTATATTCTACGTTTTTCTCCGTAAATTTGTGCCTCCCCCGGGGTTGCAAGCACAAAACAGAACTTCAGTGCTCCCTCGCAAGATTGTCGCGAAGATATGCTGTCAAATGCGTTTTTGCTAAGCAAAGAGTTGGTTGCGACCAAAGTCGTCGAACGCTGACAGCCACTATAAAAATACTAACAGATTTTCTCAACAATTTGCATGAAATCGTGAGCGCACATCGTAAGTAAAGTATATATTACAACATCCAGTGTTACGAGCAGCTTCATTATGACGGGAAAATACGAGTACCTGTGGATCCACAATCTTGTAGGGGCGGCGACCTTAAAGAATAAGCTGCCCCAACACGAGTTGTGCGAGCCTTTCTACAGGTCGAGATGTGGAGTAGCACGAGGAAAGGGTGCATCGGGCGACTTCGGAGAAGGGTAATTACTAGCCTAGCTTGACAGGAGACTCAAATCTGTTTTCCGCGTGGTGGCAACAGAACCCAAAAGGGAAATACACTAAACGGGGCAATAAAAAGCGTAAAATATACACCACACCGTGCGATTTCAAAGGAGAACCTACATTGACGTACCAGAGTTGAAAGGTGGCCGCAGGTTAGCTGTGCTTCTGAAATAACTGCTAATCCTGGAATAACCAGATGAATTTCAGCATCTGCATACACCACATATCGTACACTTCTGGAAAAGTTAACCACACAGCACCAGAATCAATCTATCAATCAATTTTCTCAAAATGGCTACAGGAAATCGCTCTCTTTATTCTCGACCATTTTCAAAAATCGCAAAAGTTCCATAGGCCTCAAAGACTAGAAATTCACAGAGACATGCAAAAGGAGGTTAAGCACTATCAAAAACGTGGCGACCCAATCCACATCATACTATTATAGGTGAAAATAGCTGGAAACTGTAGACAATTCCTGAATAAATAACTTAATTTTAAATCAGTGTACGGAACAAGTTGTCCTGTATTTTTTGTCTTTTGTAATAGTATATTAATCGCATAAAGAACGTTTAATTAAATGCAAAATTATACATAAATACGTGCAAGGACACCAACGTAATCCCCATAAAAAAATATTACTACGAAGGAACGCACAGTCTGATCCAAATTATTCATTACTGTGTTGATGATGGTAACGGGTGTCTACAAAAAAAAATCCGCCAAGAGTGGTTTGAAAAATTATGCTAGTGCATGTAACATGTGTTAAATTTAGTTGAACAGGAAACCACGGTTAAGCGTCAAAAGATTGTTTAGTTTTCACTCGGTAGATAATAAATATAGCCTCACAATAATTGAATTATGACACTTATGCAGTGTTTGCAGAAATCCTCGAATCAATCCTTCCCTAACAGGTTAAAAATCCCTTCTTCTCTCTACGAACCAGTAAATCGCAGTAATAGCAATAGTAACGGTACGGCACTAACACTCCTCGGACGAGTATGATTACATCCCATGGTCGCAAAAGGTCATGAATTAAAAAAAAATTAATTAAAATTTTATATTTTTTCATGTGGAAATGCAAATAACGAAAGTTTAGAGAAACTATTGGCGACAAGCGTTATCACTAGATTAAATTATGTTGGTGCATAAGCTTCTGGTTATTATTTTTCCAGTGAGGTTAGGTTTCATTTTGATTCGGTTTTGGTTCTGGCTATTATACACTTGAAATGTGACTTTATAATTTGGTTTTAGACAAGTATTGAACTGAGGACAATTGCAGTTTATAGTACCTAGTCACAGCTACAATTTTAAATATTTAACCAACTAATCTGTCAATATGAAACCTAACCTCACTGCAAAAATAATAACCAGAAGCTTATGTACCAACACAATTCAATCTAGTAACAATGGTTGTTGCCAATGCTTTCCTTAGAATGCATTTTCACATGAACGAATGGACTATACCTAAGTCACCCTTTAAAAAATAATAACAAATTCACTTGGACGTAATAGTTATTTACGTGACAAGCTTAGTAAATTAGCCTTTATGGACGAGCCGGATAATTTGCAGGGAGAGCGACGTAGGAGCGACCCCTGTAATCTGGTGAGCCCCAATAAAGGCTAATTGCAAGTGAGCCGCGTACAACGTTTTATTTCCTCTTGGGGAACATCCTAAAAATTAATATTAGTGATTAATGAAGGATGTGATTATTAGAAAAGAAGGTGCTTGTAAAGTCGCGATGGCAGCATTTTACAGGCACCTGTCCTGTAAAGACTCTTTTACAGGTCAGTTCAGACGACAGTAATGACCGTTTAGTAAGTCAAGATGATATAAAACATTATACGTGAACATAATATAAATTCTAAATACGTTTTATTATTGGGATTTCAGTTTCAGATTCTGAATGGATGTTGAGATATTATCATCAACGGGGCAGTATAAAAATTTCAAATTCTTTCAAAATTCTGGCGAAATACATTTTTTTTAAATTTTATTACTCTACATTACTGCCTTTATTAAAAGACCTTCTCTACCTTTCTTTTTTGACAAAGTTATGTGTAAGAAAAAATCGCTACAACACTGCTCTTATTACACTTAATCACAAATTGGAGGTTAAATCTAACACTGACAGGACCAAATGCTGCAAGCTGTGTCCTACAGAACGTCAAAATATGTTAGTCAAAGCACTCTTGACCTTTTATACCAGCGCATAGTGTTAGCATAGTGCACAGGAACAATATACCACATGTAAACTATCTGAAATTGATAGCTGACGTTGTTGTAACAGTCACATGTAAGAATTAGAAGTAATTTAGAGAACTCCAGGAACCTTCAGAAGCAATAGCATTAAAAATTAGTAGGCAATTAGAAAACTTTGATCAGTGTATACTTTTGTCGCGCAATTAAGATGAGTAAAAAATAAAGCTGTGGAAATAGAAGAATGAATTTGACGTATAATGCGTTTGAGAAGGCATCACTATTGAAGTACCAAACGGGGTTTTACAATAAATAAATTGAATTTACAGTTAAATAGCATATAGGTTCGAGGACGTTGTTGAATAGAATTCTTTTCTTGTTTTAAAGCGTATCTTATTTAGTTATTTATAGTAACACTCGTAGAGCAGCGGTATGTAATAAAAGTCTATATCAAACTCAATATTAAGGGGATAAAAATAGAAATAATTTAGAAAAAGCCGTCATAACTTGGTAGCTAGGATTGCGCAATCTGACGAAATATGTCACGTGACGAACTCTTGTAAAGAACGTTTGATAAACTAAGTGCGATAATTACATGCACTTAAATGTTTTACAAGTGGAAGTGAATATTGGTCAGGTATAGCTGAAATAACGAACAATGCGGCGTTAATTAATAAAAAAAGCTGAATAGTTTGGAAGAAGAACCTAAGTAGGCTAAGTGATATAAGTAAACTGACAGTGGGTGGAGCGCGTTTATATGTAGCCAAGCAACAAACAACAACGTGAACTTGCAAGTTAGTGGAGAGCAAAAGAGGAAAAAAGCTTCAAAATCGTATAGAAAATATGGCGTATAAAATCAATTGCTGATACATATTTTTTTCAATCAACTTAAGACAGGAGTGCAGAGAACTGAGCAACCATAAGTTAATGAAACGGTAAAATAGGGACAAAAGATATGTAGAGGAGTTTACACGAAACTTCCCTAGCTCGAATGACAGTAATTTGCAAATAAAACGATATAGTCGGTTGGGATTTAAACTCCGCGCTCCCAGGCGAATATTTCGAGCCTAGTTTCTAGTCCCCCGCTCGGGGGGGGGGGGGGGGGGCATGATCGTGCTCGAATTGTACGTTATAAAGGCACCATACTATTCTGTTCCATTTGTGATTGTTTACTCTGTATCTGTTAGGTCTCATTTTTGCTAATGATAAAGCCTGAGCAAATTATTACTTTTATCTATTTATCAATTAAAGTAAAAATAAACAAAAATTTAATTTTTTAAGGTGCTCACTCTGTATATATTTCTCTGACATTTAATCAGTTTCATGCCAGGTAGACATATAATCTGTATGCACAATATCTCCTACTCCCAACAAATAGTTAGTGAGTTATACCGCCAACAGACAAACAGACATGACGGAATTGAGAAAACGTATTTTTCGTCATCTAGGGATTATGAAACACACAACATTAAATTTGACGGCACCAAAAACATAAAAAGACCGTGCTGTATAACTTGGAAGTGCACATGTGATTCATAAGGTAAAAGTCATTTCAAATCCCTCAACTGGGGATGGGATGCTATAGGGAACTTACGTTTCTCTTCAGCCAATAACGGGAATTCCAGGATGTGTGAGACAAACGAGGTGAAGAATGAAAGAGAGGCCAGAAAAGGTGGAGAAATACTGCCCCTGCATTCGCCTCCGAGAAGCTGCTCTGTTGAATCAGGGAAACCACCTAAAACCTGAATCAAAGCAGACGGCCAGGGAAATCGAACCCAAGATCGCCCGAATGCTAAGGAGACGTGCTAGTCACTAATCCCTAGAGCTTCGTTAATTCATAAGTTATGAATCATAATTAATGTCTATGCGGTGACACTTCTCAGTGGTGAGCGGTACCTATCGAGCCCGATTTACAGAGGCGTCGTAGAGGTAATAGGTATATGGTCGCTAGGCATAAATCTCAATTGCGGTATATTGTGTTGCTTGCTACTTAGCTTAATACATATGAACCGTTAGGAGAATGAGCGCAGTAAAAGTGTACCTGGTATACATCTGCCTGTCGTCTAAAGCAACCACCAACGAGAATTTGGTTCCCTATTCCGGTTATCGCTGTAAAGTTTTTCTCCGTCTGTCTGTTGTTGGTATAACTCAAAAATTTTTTGTTAGGGAAAGATCATATTTTGCATGCAGATTATATGCCTTCCTAGCACGAAACAGAGAAAATTTCGGTAAAATGTATACAGGGTTCTTTAGATCTTCACGTTTTAGGGTCTCTAGATAACGAAAAACAGGTTTTCGCAATTTTGTCGGTCTGTTTATCTGTTGACGGTATAACTCAAAAACTATTTGTTGGAGGAAGATTATATTTTTCATGCAGATTATATGTCTACCTGGCATGAAATCAAGAAAATTTCGGACAAATACATAGAGGGTGACCACCCTAGAAAATGAAATTTTGTTTGTTTTTACGTTAACTGAGAAATAGATAAAATTAATAATTTACACTTGACGACAAAATGGGATCCAACAGAAAGTTTCAACAATAAGTCCGCCCTGTTAAATGCAACCGCGCATCGCAAAGCCTGGAGAGGTCCTCGATGGACCCATGGATGAGACGCCGGATTTAAATTCGCGTTTGCAGGCGCTGTAGTTCGAATTCAATCGCCGGTAATGCTTTTTTATTTTAAATTGATTTAATTCGCATTACCAAGTGTTTCCTTTTGTTGTTTGAGTATTATTACGTGCAGATATTTTTACGCCTATTTTCCATTGATTTTTAAAATTGTTTAGTGCCACAACGTCCACTTGCGAGAGAAGTTCTAAGTAAAGCCCTTTACAGATTCTTGCTCTTATTTTTGCCATATTTTTAATAGTTGGCATAATGAAACATTGCTGAACTAAACGAAAATTGTGGAATTATGAACGTGGAATTGAAACTTATTCACACCTTAGGATTTTTTTAGTATAGACGATGTTGCGGTATAATCTTCAAATTCACAATACATTTGTAATTTGAACTAAACTAAGTTAAAGAAGTAACCAACAGTTGTTTAAAAATAGTAGAAACATTATCAGTTCTACACAGTAAACCATCGACTGAAATAAGTCGAAATTGTGGTATTATTTTTTGTGAAGACCGAAAATTAGATTAGAAGTGTAACGTCAGAATCGGACCAATTTTCATTTCATAAGCAAACTATTTCTTAATGAGAAAAATAAGTAAGAAACAAATGTATGAAACTACGCAAGACGATTTAAAAAGATATCAATGCATTTGGTGAGGGTCATGCTAAAACAAGGCCTACTTATTAATGAATTTTCCATGGAAATACACAGCTTTAACCTAGCAGCATTTAGAGGTCAAGTCCTATTATTTAATTATAGGTTTCACATCAAAAATGTGTTATTTTAACTTAACGCTTATAGAAACTATTTTTTAGGCAATTATGATCTCGACACTTTTATTCAGTATTGCAAAAATCGTTCAACAGTCTCACAGCATTAAAATCTCATATTGACAGAAAATGATATAGGTTCTCCAACAAAAGCCGTCTTCCGTATCTTAAAACATCGGTCATAATTTGACCCTGTTTACGTTCGAAATTTATATTTTATTTTTTTTAGTGTGTCAGTTACACAAAGGAACATCATGAATACTAGCGTCCTAAAAGAGATTGCAGAGATGGTCTTAATGAACAGTTCACAGTACAATCTAAAAAAGAGCATAAAAGATTTCTTTAATAACGTATGTCTAGAGATTATTATAAAAAGATGAAAGCAATACAAGACTACTTAACTCCGAGACTACAGCCAGGGACATAGTGACTTATCTCGACTTTGCGTTCCTGCAATTAGCCGCTGTCAGCTGCGCTAGTCAGATTGCCTATCAACAAATCTGCTAGGATCTCATTCTCTCAGGCACTGTATACTATTTTAATATTATTATACGATTATTGTCTCTTAGGCCAGTCGGCATGGAACTAAAAAGTATGGCTGACTTACATTAATTGTGAATAAACTGAATTTTTGTATACACGTAACTCTGCAGGTCCCAATCAACATCTAATATTTTTCTGACAAAAATAGGCTCGGCGTTGTTCGCCGACAAATGGCGGCTGTAATCGAATTCTTCCTTTTATCTTACGTACCTTAAGTCTGACGATAAATATAATTGTTAGTAAATATGTAGAGAGGAAAATTTCTTATAAAAAATATTAAAGCATTTTTGCTGTCACCTCAACGGCTAGCTGTCAAATTGATTAAGTAGCGGATAATTTATTCTTCTTCTTTTTCTTCTTTTTGTATTAGGCATTCGTCTGTTGTATCCAACATATTATGTTGCGACGTTGAGGTCCAGCACTCCTTCCATCTTTCGGTTGGTCTTCCTGGAAGTCGACTTGTCATGGGTTTCCCGTCACGGGCTATTCTTGTTCTATACACATGCTGATTTCATTCCTTTCTGCTTTGTTTTGTCCATCTCACGACGTTTGGAACATTGTACTCTCCTATTATATCTTCATCTCCTTTGGGCTATGCCCAGTTATTAAGCAGAGTATTCTCATTTCTGGCATCCTAAGCATAGATTTTGTCTTAACTGTCTCTGCTTTTGCTTCAGCGGCATAATTTATTATTGGTCGGATGCACGTTTTATATATGTGTGTTTTTGCATCGTGGTTTAAGTATTGATTGTTCTAGTTATATTACATCCCTTAGACATCCTGCAATTTTGCTACATTTGTTGATTTGGCTTCTGGTTTTCGGAATTCTGTTTTGACTAGATGAGGTTATCTCGGCGCCTATATATTTGAATGATATCACCTTCTTTATTATTTTATCAATGGTTGCCAGTATTCAAAGCGTTGGTTGTATTGCTACCACAAGTAACTTTGTGTTTTTCAACTGCTATCTCCATGTTGTATTTCAGGGCGGTTATATAAAACGAGTGGAATAGTCTTTAAGGTCGTTTTGATCTTCCCTCATTATAGCGGCGTCGGCGTCGTCAGAATAGCATAATATGTTTAATTCTCCTTTGTCCATTTTATATCCTCTTTCTATCCCTTTAATTTGTTTTTGACTAGTTGATCCATTACTGACTTAACGAGTCCCCTTGTCTAATTCTTGCGTGTACCAATAATTTCACTAATACAGGGTGTCCCGAAAAATCGTTTACAAATTTTCAGGGATTGGAGAGGAAGGCAAGTGAAGTAATTTTTGCTACGCAACATATGGTTGGAAACGTCACCTTGGTATTAAAAAAAGTGATTTATTGCATATCGCTTGTTATTTTACGTTACAACGATAATTGATAAAATGCATAAAACAGGCATAAACTTGCATAGTTTAATGTGCTGTTGGGTGTTTTGCTGCTTGTTGATCGTCGCCAAAGTTACTACAATTCGTGTTGAGTTGCTGAATGGCGAAATTTATGTAATCTTCCTCCAAGAAGTTTTGCTGGAGTTATTAGAAGACGTGCCCTTAGCAGTCAGGTAGGGTATGTGGTTTCAACATGATGGGCCCCCCTCTCATTTCAGTCACGCTGTACGCCAACATCTGGATCTGACATATCGCAATCATTGGATAGGCAGGGGCGGGACCATCAATTGGCCAGCACGTTCCCCTGATTTAACGCCGCTGGATTTTTTCCTATGGGGAGATTTAAAAAGCTTAACGTACGCGACTCCAGTGAACACACAGGAGGACTTGGTAGCCCGAATGATTGATGCCTGTGGAAGGATCCGGGAAACTCCAGGAATTTTGGCCAGAGTTCGAGCTAACAAGGTGCGTCGCTGCCACGCTTGCAACGATGTTGTAGGTCGACAGTTCGAGCAATTATTATGAATGATCGTTGTTAAGTACCATTTTGTTGTTTTTACTTTTGTAACTTACGATAAAAAGCAATATGTAATAAATCATTTTTTTCCATAACAAGGAGACGTTTCCGACCATATGTTGCGTAGCGAAAATTACTTCACTTGCCTTCCTCTCCCATTCCTAAAAATTTGTAAACGATTTTTCGGGGCACCCTGTATATGTGTTTTGGTGGGGGTATTCAGTTCTTTAATTATTTTTATAATATTAGCTGGTGTATTGAGTTGTTTCAGAATTTCTAATACATGTCGAATTTTAACTCTGTCGAACGATTTCTTAAGATCAACAAAGCACATGAATGCCGGCTTATTATATTTGATATATTTTTCCACTACTCGACTAACTGCGAATATTGAGCCTAGAGTAGATTTATTTTTACGAAAACTATATTGCTCCTCGTTGTTCGCTAATCGTATTAATATTAGTGAACACTTTTATAATATAGCTGACAAAAGTTATTCCTCCATAGTTTTCAGGGTGTTTTTTACAATCTTTTTTGAAAATCGATATTGTAATGCTGTTTTTCCATTATAGCGGGATTTAACCAGTGTCTATTACTCGTTGGTATAATTTTGTCAAATCAAAGTGCATGCCGGTCTGTTGCTCCATATTTTAGCAACTCATTTGAAAAGCCGTCCAGTTCAGGAAACTTTCTATTTTTTAGTCGTTCTATGTTGCTAGCTCTTAGCTGTTCTTCTAGCCAAGTCGTTATTTCTATTGGGTCTGTCACTTTTACTTCATCATCATCCCCCATTTCTCTTATTGTATAGAGTTTTGAAGTAATCCATCGATGTTTCTTCAGCTATTGCTTGAGTCTGAATATATTCATTTGTTTCCTGCTTTCTGCGTCTGAGCATACCCCATATTTTCTATTGGACTCCGTAGACGTCGTGTTTCATTTCTTTTGTAAAGTTGTTCCAGTATTCCTCTTCCAACCGTCTTACTTGACTCCTTATCTGCACGTAGCTGCAGCGTTAGTCGTTTGTTTTGGTTGCTCATGTATTTTATGTAAGCTTTACGTTTCTCGGTAGCTAGTTCTTCTATCTCAGATGTAAACCACGGTTTCTTATTTTTTCTGGAATTTATTTTATTGTTCTGCAACCTATAGGCCAGTCGATAAGTACATTTTAGCGGGAATAATTCCGGACAAGCTGGAATAAATTTTAATCTGTTCTGTTGGGACTCAGAAAATATATATTAATATGCACCCCTTGACAGGCCCGGATTTAACCGCTATGCTTATTAAATAAATAAATAAATAAATGTTGCTAGCTCTTAGCTGTTCTTCTAGCCAAGTCGTTATTTCTATTGGGTCTGTCACTTTTACTTCATCATCATCCCCCATTTCTCTTATTGTATAGAGTTTTGAAGTAATCCATCGATGTTTCTTCAGCTATTGCTTGAGTCTGAATATATTCATTTGTTTCCTGCTTTCTGCGTCTGAGCATACCCCATATTTTTTATTGGACTCCGTAGACGTCGTGTTTCATTTCTTTTGTAAAGTTGTTCCAGTATTCCTCTTCCAGCCGTCTTACTTGACTCCTTATCTGCACGTAGCTGCAGCGTTAGTCGTTTGTTTTGGTTGCTCATGTATTTTATGTAAGCTTTACGTTTCTCGGTAGCTAGTTCTTCTATCTCAGATGTAAACCACGGTTTCTTATTTTTTCTGGAATTTATTTTATTGTTCTGCGACCTATAGGCCAGTCGATAAGTACATTTTAGCGGGAATAATTCCGGACAAGCTGGAATAAATTTTAATCTGTTCTGTTGGGACTCAGAAAATATATATTAATTTGCACCCCTTGACAGGCCCGGATTTAACCGCTATGCTTAAAAAAGGTCTAAATTTTTATATTTTTCTTAATATTAGTGAATATCTCGATTAGTATCAACTTTTGAGCAAAATACGTAGTTATCAAAATTAAAGAAGAGTAAATTCTCTACAAAAAATGTTCTATACATTTTAGTCATATATTCGCTTGTTTGGAATTTATAGGCGTCGAAATATATTTTTTTTCGAGCATTTGCTTGTTACTTTCTTTTACGATAGAAGAAGTATTGGATTCACCCTAAAAATTCGAAATTGAGTTTTCAACAGATCTTCACGTTTTAAAGTGCCCTGAACCCAAAAAACATGTTTTTGTTCATTGCTCTGTCTGTGTGTCGGTCTGTCTGTGTGTCTGTTTGTGAACAGAATATCTCAAAACGAAAAGAGGTATGACGTTGAAACTTCATATATAAGTTTTGTGTACTATCTAGATGCGACAGCAAGCTTTTGAAGAAAATCGCATAACCGGAAGTTGGTGTTTACTCTTGTGATTTTTCAGTTTTTTTGGATTTTTTCAAAAACGGTTCTAACGATTTTTTTCAAACTTTACAATTTTATTAAATTTTTAATGTATATTGATGTGAGCTAGGCAATTTTTCAGTCCAATACCTCTAAAATGGGTTTCTTTTGTTTTCTTTTCCAATTTTTTTTATTAACTCATATTTTAAATAGAACACCCAGTATATTATTACATTCTTGAATTCAGCTTAAAATTTTAGAGAAAAATTGTCTCTTGAACTAACGCTCTATTTTGTATGGTTTCTGTACAAATTGCAATTTTTGAAAATTTTTGACAAATGCTTGAATGTATGTACCTATGTATGTATGTATAATCGATAACCTCGTTTTACCTTGCGGTGTAGAGGCTGGTGCTTTATGTGCTTGCATCTAGCGGTACAATGCTCAACTTGCTCCGGATTCGGGATATAAAGTTAAAGATTAAAAATCAAATTTTGGCTAATTAGAAAATCACTATGAAAGGAAGTTGTGTGCGTGTATCACACCAGATTTTTTTTATTATTATTGACGTTCCACTATTCCAACTTTGCTAACTTCAAGTTTCTTTTGAAGTTGACTGTTCATCAATTTTTTTGCCTTTGTGATGTTGGTGGTTGTTAAATATTCACTTTGACTTTCAACAATATCTGTTTCGTGTTCCGAATTTGCTTCATAATCTTGGGAATGTTCTATTGATTGTTCTAGATCGATATGCAAGTCCTCGTCGTCGTCTTCGTCGTCTACTTCGGTGACGTCCACAGTATTCAAACAAGATTTGCCCTGACAGAAACCACATATTACTGAGCAATGAAAACCTGCTTTGCGACAAGATACATTACAACCTTTGGCGCATTTACAAGAAATTAGTTTCAGTAATTCTTGGGGAGCTGCGTCTTGTACAGTGGGAATGGGCATTAATCCATTCAAAAATTGCAATTTGTACAGAAACCATACAAAATAGAGCGATAGTTCAAGAGACAATTTTTCTCTAAAATTTTAAGCTGAATTCAAGAATGTAATAATATACTGGGTGTTTTATTTAAAATAGGAGTTAATAAAAAAAATTGGAAAAGAAAACCAAATAAACCCATTTTAGAGGTATTCGACTGAAAAATTGCCTAGCTCACATCAATACACATTAGAAATTTAATAAAATTGTAAAGTTTGAAAAAAATCGTTAGAGCCGTTTTTGAAAAAATCTAAAAAAACTGAAAAATTACAAGTGTACACCTACTTCTGGTTATGCGATTTTCTTCAAAAGCTTGCTGTCGCATCTAGATAGTACACAAAACTTATATCTGAAGTTTCAACGTCATACCTCTTTTCGTTTTGAGATATTCTGTTCACAAACAGACACACAGACAGACAGACACACAGACAGAGCAATGAACAAAAACATGTTTTTTGGGTTCAGGGGACTTTAAAAAGTGAACATCTGTTGAAAACGCAATTTCGAATTTTTGGGGTGAATCCAATACTTCTTTTATCGTAAAAGAAAGTAACAAGCAAATGCTCGAAAAAAAAATATATTTCGACGCCTATGAATTCGAAACAAGCTAACGTATGACAAAAATGTATAGAACATTTTTTGTAGAGAATTTACTCTTCTTCAATTTTGACAACTACGCATTTTGCTCAAAAGTTGATACTAATCGAGATATTCACTAATATTAGGAAAAATATAAAAATTTAGACCTTTTTTTAAGCATAGCGGTTAAATCCGGGCCTGTCAAGGGGTGCAAAATTAATATATATTTTCTGAGTCCCAACAGAACAGATTAAAATTTATTCCAGCTTGTCCGGAATTACTCCCGCTAACAGCCATTTTAAAAGACTTATCGACTGGCCTACTACTGCTTTGTTTACATTTTTGGCTTATTTACTCCAGCAGACCTCTACGTCGTCTCCTTGGCTTATGCTATTTTCTTTTATCTTTCGAAATAAGCGGTTTGCGTATAGTGATCTACTAGACTCATTGATGGACGATTCTATATTTATTTCTTCTACATTGATGGGAGGCAATTTCTTTTTCCGTTGAATAACTAAACGTATTTTTTCTAAGACTAATTTATGGTCTGAGCCAATATTAGCGGAGGTTAAGGATCGAACATCTAGAATTTGGGAGGGATGAAATTGTTTATTTGTTATTATAAACTCTATAGCTCTCTGTTGCCCTATTGAGTTGGGCCATATTGTCTTTTGTTGGCTCTTGTGGCTGAAGAAAGTATTATTAGTTCTTAGTTTGTTTATTACGAAGAAGGCAGTTAGTGTTTCACCACTGTTGTTGAGGGATTGTTAAACCGTTGGTTAGTTCCATCTATTGCGTTGTCTCCTACTCGTGCGTTCAGGTCCCCCATTATAATTATCAAAACTTTGTACATTAGTGATGTTTTGTATAGTTCTGTCTGTAGTGTGTCATAGAAATCATCGATTTATTCTGCCGTTTTTCCCGTGTCTGGAGCGTAGACGCTGAAATATTTTTATTGTTCTCGGGGTCTATTTAAGTATACGATTAAGAAGAACCAGCACAATCAAAGTGCAACTTTTATTATTTTGATCAAAATTTAAATCTTTTTACACCAAAAACAAAAAAAACACAATTTTCTATTTAGTGACAAACTTAGATATAAATTTACTACAGTTAATAGAAAAATAAAGAGACTTTTTAAAGTGCTCACCCTCTATATATTTGAACGACAGTCCGTTTTGAGCCAGGTAGGCATATAATCCGCATGGAAAATGTCGTTTTTGTCCAACAAATTATTTTTGAACTACACCGTCAACATATGGACAGACGGACAGTCAGAAAGACGGAATTAAAAAAATATATTGTTCGTCATCTAGGGCGCTGCAACGTGAAGATCTGAAGAAATCTTGGAGGGCGTTTTTATCACGATTACAACACTTCCTCCGTCGTTTAGATAAGGTAAGTAAAAATCACCTTCTCACATTTCATCCTATCTTCACGTTTCAGGGTCGCTAGGTGACGAAAAACATATTTGCTCAATTCTGTCTGTCTGTCCGTATGTTGGCGGTATAGCTTGACAACTGTTTATTGGGGGAAGACGGTATCTTGCATGCGAGTTACATAAGTTCGGTAAAATATATACAGGGTGAGCACCTTAAAAAATGAAATTCTCTCTATTTTTGTCAAAAGCGAGTGTTTATACCATACCTAGACCTTGTCCATAACAAACTCTTAATTTTAACTTGCGAATTATGTTTCTTTTTCACTCGTTGCCATTGATGAAGTGTTTTAATAGCTTAATTTTAACATTAATTTGACTTAGCGACACTAAAAGCACTCCTCTTAGCGTCGTGCCTGCTTTAAAGGCTTCCTTATACACTAGCGTCATAAAATACTACTAAAATTAGTTTTTAAATATTTAAGACTTGGGCATTGTTCGTCAAGTAGATGAAGAAATAGCATGTTCAACGCGTTAGAAAATTCTTCCTTGCTCGTGTAATATTAATTAACTCGCTTCGTTGAGCTCGCCCGTTAATTAAACGTTTACAATCGCTGGATAACTATCTTCTTTATAACTTCTAGAACAATTTACTATTAAATAATGAAGACAACAGAATGTGGAGCTGCTGCCGGATTACATGCACTATTACCAAGCCATATTTATTTAATAGATAAAATAAGTTTGCGAGGTCACCATTACCATAATCTAATTACAGAATGGAGAATAAACGATATTTATAAAATGTTTACACTTCTACAGTTAGTTTAATAATTTAAGTTACTTCTATGGCCCCAAAAAGCAGAGTACTGTAAATTATCTGTTATTATTGATGACCTTCAATGTGAACTCATTGAATATATGTATTTACGGAATTTCGAATATTTTCTTTCGATCATACCACTTCAGTGTGAATATAATGACTACCTGATTATCACAATGCTAGATAATGAAAATATTTGCTAAATTATAACATGAATTATAATACTAACGTGCGTTCCACAACTTTTGTTATCGCGTAGGCATTGAAAGTAAACAAAATGAAAAATAAATTACCAAATACTTTCAGTGCCTACCCTATAACGAAAGTTTTGGGACACACATTATGTCCTAGAAGGCAACTTAAAATGTTAAACGTCAGTTAAATATTTGGGGTATTACTATTTCTATTCTATTTTACATGTTTCTATAAAGAAACACCTTAAAATTGTAACTTTCTGAAGATTATGATGCTGTTAAATTCCGGCCTGTTGTAGCACAAGACTAACTCAAGTTTCTAATAATGTTTGCCCGGTCTTCCTGTTTAACTTTAGCTTATTATGTCGCTTGCTTGAGTTAGTTTAGTTCCATATTTACACACCGTCGCAGCTCTATTTGCGGAAGAGGTTCACAGACTCTCAGTAAGTCACAACTTGCAAATAGTTGAATTATGTGGTCTTAGGAAACTGCATTAGTATTTTAG
The DNA here is from genome assembly GCA_940337035.1 of Agriotes lineatus. Taxonomy (NCBI): domain Eukaryota; kingdom Metazoa; phylum Arthropoda; class Insecta; order Coleoptera; family Elateridae; genus Agriotes; species Agriotes lineatus. The sequence goes on along the minus strand of OW679197.1, from coordinate 126,100,101 downwards.
CTATCATGAAACGCAGATATTTTATATATTATGTTGCGGCATTGAGAGTAAGTGAACAAAGAATAAAAGATTACATTAACAGAAAACCAAAACGAGCTTTCAGAAGGCCTACGCTTTATTGGGTCTCTGGAGATGAACAAATTTGAAATGGCCCACCTCAAAGGCTTCTCAGGAGAGCTGGCTGCGAAAATGCCAGAGTAAGATATGAAATGGATCTGGAGAAAGATGTCTTCATATATTAAATGATTAATTTAGAAAATGTGCACATTATTTCTATAGATACCTACTATGGCGAGAAAAAATGAAGGTATGTGGAAATATATTACCAAAATCAATAAATTATAATAGTTATACCAGTAGTGAAACCTTTAGTCATAAAGTAAGTCCTAAAACAAAATAAAATAACTGTATATAAGTAATAAAATAACATTTTTCCTACCATATTCTTAATAGTGATTATATTAATTTATCATCTCTGTTTATAGATGTAACGCTAAGAAAAATCAATTGACTATTGACCACTGCTTCTTTGTTTGGATGGCAATTTAATCACAGACAATGTAATAACAAGCACTGGGGAGACGTTGTGGTTTGTTTTAGATACATTGTCAGTTCTGAAGGAATTACTGCCGAGGACAACTTCCGACTTGGGATTATCTGTGCTTAACTTTCGGCGGAGACGAGCTTTATGCAATACGTTCCTATTCAACTTTTCAGCAGAGTTTCGTAATTTTCAAAGTGGGCTGTGAGGGGCCGTCGTTGTTTATTTGATATTCTTTCCATCCGGAAAATATCCCTTTGTTGCGACTATTAACAATTGAGTTCTTATTTACTTACTGGGAAATGTCTGTCCCTTTTGTAGCAAGAGATCAATTATCTGAAAAGAAAAAAATCGCCCCAGACAAACAGTAAGACTGCCGACTATTTAAACAAGAGCCTGAGAATATTTGTTTGCCTGAGCGTTGGTTTAGATTTAATTCTACTCGTAATAGCTATCGATTGTATTCGCTTGGCGCAGTCTTTTAGCAGTGAAAACATGTCATTCAATTTTTTATAATCACCTTAAATGAACTTTAATTAAACGTCAAAGGCATAAGGTTAATCTATCGCGGGTGTTCTTTAAATAGAAAGAGAATAATCTAGCTGATTTCTACTAAATAGTTACACATTATATACACATTTCTATAAATAATGTTCTTGTTGATACAAGAAAACTCTTATGCATAATATTTTCTTAGGCTCAACATTAGTTGTGATTCTCTGTAACATATTAGAAGTCCTTACACCTAGACACCTTGCAATTTAGCCATAAAACAAAATTTACTAAACCATCTAAGCATCAGAGCCCCATTGTATCGACGGATTTGAGGCGTTTTGCTGACAAAGGATGCTGAGAGTGTCGCGGATGGAGAGGTTTGCAAACATATCAATTTAAGTAAAAAGTCGCCGTAAAATATATACGTCTATAAACATTATGTTATGAAAAGAACTAGGGAATGTATAAACAAATTAATCACAGAGAGACAGATTCTGGAAACGTCGAAGAAGATTTCTGTTGATAGACTTGCTAAAGTAATAAAAATGACAATACTCCAATGGCTTCTTGAAGCCCAACACAGGAACAAATTGAATCAATCCACTAGCTATACGTTGGTTATATAAACTATCGAATAATATATTGAAATCCTCCTAGAATTAATTAATTACTACAAATAATCAGAACAATAAGAAGCGTGAGCATTTGTGAGAGCATAAGGTAGATGTTAATTCAATCTATAGACTAACTGTTTATAAATTGTTTATGTATGGATCACGTGCAGAGCAAGGAAGGAATTTCCAACGAGGTGTTAAATGCCTCGATGCATCCCCAAGGTTTTCATAAAAGTAAAAGAGATACTTTAAATATTGTCTGACGTTGTTGTGGGTGTACAGCTGTTAAAATCCGAAAGTGTTACTTTCTTATTTACGCCCGCTGTTGCTGTGCCGTCGGCAACTTTCAACGCCTTCGTGGATTTCAGGTTGCCTAAGTAGTTTTTAGTGACTTTTGAATTCGCATTCCTTTCTTTACAAAAGTTTGCTGCACTCTTTATTTTGACTTTCTTCTCCGATATTTTTACGAGTGATCTCGAGATTTATCATGCTACCTGTCGAAAATTTCGTGGATTTTTGAAGTATCATTACCTTTTTTTCTGCTCGCCTGTTGAATTGTAGATTTAGGACTGGGAAAAGTTACATCGCTTGCAATTGTGAGCCTGTGCTGACACGATATCCACGATTTTTCATCACGTGTCGCACCTAATGGAATACGTGGTTTAATAACTTGCGACGATCATTAAGCCTACTTATCGTTCATCCTAAATCGTTGTTGGCAACTTCTGATTAATTTAATTTGATCGTAACTTGGTGGTTGGTGAACAACCATTTGTTGTATAAGAAATGGAATGTACTGTATGTTTTCTGATTTTTTGCTGTAATTTTTATTTGTCTGGAATATTAGACGGCTAATTCTATTGATCCCTGAGAAGGACTAATTTTTTGTACGTTTTTTATAGCGTACACTTAGGCACCCTGAAGTTTGAACACGATACCACTGATCGCTGTGATTACAAATCTGTCACTCTTACCACTAGGCCACCAGCGCGGTTATATATTTTAGTTATAAACTTATATATGTTACAGCTGGAGATCAGAAACTCCCGAAACGTTGTGTGATAAACACTCGAGACAGCGGAGGAAGTCTGATAAAAACATATTATAGTAGACCACGGGCAAAAAAATGACAGCATTCAGAAATCATGTATACTAATGGAAACAAAAAGAAAGAAGGGAAAAGGCTCCATGAAAGTTTGGAAACTACATATTAGTTATCTAGGTAGTATTGTTCAGGCAGGATTACAACAACGTGAACTCATAAAACACATGAATTACATATTCTATCTTTGTTTACATCTTTCTGTTTCATGGGACCATAAGGTTTGTCTTCCATGTTTTTGCAACAGCATAATATATTTGTGTCTCTTTTTAATACATATAAAAAAGAGAAAACTAAGAAGGTGTAAAGTTTTTTTAATAGGCGAAAAAATCAGTTCTAAAACAAGCATGGAATGTCATAAAGAGAAATGTCAAATATCACCATAAAAAACGATAGGGACAATGCAAAATATATGCAGTGTTAATATTTGACGAAGAATAATTTTTATGTAGGCACTGAATGTAGTACTACTTGAAATGTTGACAGTGAATAATTAATAGAACGACCTGTGGATAGCGAATAGTTTTATTATGCATAACTTACAAGTAACTTTAATTATTGTAACATGAAGAATATTATTAGATTTTATTATTACTAAAGCAGGAAAACTGTAAAGAAGACAATTTCCATTAAGCGCCCAGCATACTTTTATTTTGTACTGCGAGGGAGCACGTTATCATCAATATATACATATAATCATCAATTTTGTTGGAAAATGATACAAGTATAGGTTTCTCACTAGCTCATTATGGCAACACCGTCATAATTTTCAGAAATAAAATTTTCGCAAACTGTAATTTAACCAATTCCATAAGCTTAACGATAGGTCACGTTCTCATCGATATTGAGTTCTCTTCCATTTATCGACACTCTTACTTTTTCATCTCAGCAATTGAGACGTGCATACTCTGCTTTCGTCTTAGAACAAGTAGCGAGCCCAGACTTTCAGACAATGGCAATTTCTGATCTATTGTAACGCCTCGTTTCAACTTTGTTTCAAAAGCGCCATAATGCATTTAACATCGACTTTCGGACCACCTTATAGCTACATTTTGTAGCAAAACTATTCAAGCTTATCGAGGCAGACGCTCGCATTCAGAGATTAAAACACCTCCACATTTTCGCGCTTCGATTTGTCATCGCATTTTCGATCCACATTGGCTGTGAAAACAGTGCAATATCTGACATAGTATTAATTTTTCGTAGCGTTCTTGTTTTTCAAGCAAGCGAAGCCGCTTGTAGCATTGTTTGCGGTCGCGCTTTCAGCGCTGGTAAGAGCGTTTCTTCTAATTCTATTCTTTGCGTATTAATTTTGGCTATTTAGTTAGGATTGCTCTGAGCGCTTCCGCACATCGAAATCACTGCAATGCGTCTTCCACATTAGGCCGAGAACACCGTTCGGTAAGAATGCTTTTGCGAGCTTATTTCACTTTCTAATTTTCACATATTTAGGCCGTTTAGTTTAGGCTGAAATTCGTTTAGTTTGGGCTGAAATACGTTTAGTTTCGGCTGAAATTCGTGTAGTATGGACTAGCTTGGGTTGACATTCGTTTACTTTGAGCTAGAAACCGCTTGTATTGGCTCACTTCACGAAGGTTTAAACTCAGCATCCCGGAGCTAACGTTTCCAGCATGCTCTTATCAGCATTTATTTTTTATTGTCACAGGTGTTATGCCGCAACTTATATCAGTTCTACTAGATCTTAGAAAATCAAACTGAAGGAGGTTAAACAACCTTTTGGGCTCAATTGTTATTACCGCTAAGTGAGGGTATGTAAATAATACAAAATTTCTGAAAGAGCGTGTATATTATATTATCATTAATGCGATTGCACAGGTGTTAGCCTGTAGTGGTTATTTAAGCTTAGCAAATTCCGAAATGCCACTTCGAATTGAAGTTTTTAAAATGTTGTTTTGTTTGTTTTGTCCCGATATACCTGTGTGTGTGTAAGTTTGGTGACGCCAATCTTGATTTAATTGTTTTGATATTAAATATTTTTCGACGGTTACTGTTTGTATTTGTTGTTGTCCGCTTTACTACATTTAAATTGAGGTATGCAGCGAAGCTTACAAGGTAGGTGTTAATATATTTTTCTAGCTAGGTTTGTTTATTTGTTGTGATAACGACATGGCGCCTAATTATTTTATTAATCTACTGTTCAATTGTAAACGCCCGAAGCATTTCCTAGCCTGATCCTTACACCACGCCATAGTCTGCCGAGAGCTAAAAGAGCTAGCCGAGGCCTTGTCAACCCCTTCGTTTAAGGGTGGTACACTATAGACTAACGACAAGCGAGAAAAGATAGTCTTACAGGTGAAGCGCCGCGCCGAAATGAATTGGTTTGGTCATACTATAAGGAAACCAAGAGAAAGTATTCAATGGAATCCTTAGACTGCAGAAATGTGATGACAAAGTTCGGTATTGATCGAGTCAGTAAGATCGTGGATCCAGTGAAAGCATGAATTGAGAAGACTAAAATTAAGCAGATTTGTAGGGACTTTGAAACGAGACTAGACCTAGTTCAACCTGAGCACATTAACAACAATTAATAACCGTACGAAATACAGCTAATTTGTGCCCTTGTTTATTGTCACAGGCAAAAAGTGATGGAGTTTTCTAATTGGCCGTGCTGTCGTTCTGGTTTTGTCCGCTTTTGTCTCGGCTAGCGTGATTTCCTGTCTTTGAAATTTGCTGGAAATTTGTTGTCCACTTTCGTCCCAATACTCGCAGAGCTTAGATGCCTCTCTGTTCAGCCCAATTTCGAACTGTGGGGTAAGTGGCACGTGGTCATTTGTGCTTGCTTTCTTATTCTTTAATTCGTAAACTTTAATAATATATGTTGTTTGTATATTGAACGTAATTATAGTTGTATTTATACAGTCGACTGTTGCATTTTTACAATGTATGTTTATTGGGTACACTAGGCTTTTGTACCCAAGTGCCAAGATATTGACTATTATACATTTTATGATGATCATGTGTTGAACTGATCCTTACAACGTGTTGTCTATATTTACTTTTAATAAGTTATTAAATTTTATTATTAATTTTTAACACATTGGGCAGTCGCGAATTTGATAAGATTCTCGTTGCGACACCTTTAATATACTATGAACATGCAATTCAAGTTATTTTAAACTGTTTTTAAATTAAAAATTGCCCTACTATAATTAGAATATCAATAATTCTTATTAGATATTAGCTCCTGAAAATCAAGGGTGGATTCCTTTATCTAGTTAACTAATTTCTGAAAATTAATATTCTTATTTTCCCAATATTATTCGCATAAGTCACAATTACTTATGTCAACCAAATGTCAAAACAGATTTGAAATTCAAATGACAAATACCAAACTGTTACAATGGTACACAACAATATTTAATCAGTAAGTAATTCATTCATAAATAGTTCACTTTTTTATTGTCTTTATTTCCTTTTATAGTTATGACCTTAATAAGAAATGACCCACCTTTCATTTGGTCAGCACAAACTCTCCAGATGCCAAACAAACTGCTCCTCTTTGATGACTAATCGATTCTCTCCAGTACCTTCCTGCAATGAGTGGTCCACGGACAGACAAGACTTCTTAACCGTCACACATCAGTTACTCAACCCTTTTCTACAGCACGCAGCCAATAGACCAAACTTGCAGACAGCTACCTGCACTACTGCATTCACCAACCTCCTGGAACACACCTCTTTTACTCTGATGATCCTCCTCTGGAAGTGTCCTTTAACACCAAATAGTTTGACGTAATACAATTTGATTAATGTATTCTGTCAAATAGACTTTTTAAATAAAGTTGACCCATTATTATCATCCAATGATTCACTTTTGTAGAGTGCTTCCGATATCCATTAGTTTTTACCACATATTTGCAAGCTTCATTAGTTTATGTTTTTACCTATTCTTGTTGATATTAAATTTCCATATTATTTCACCTTGTAGATTTTACTTATTCCATTTTTATAATAACAACAGAGTCATTATTACACCAAAATCTTTTGCTACATTTTTTTAAGTTTGTTATTTTCAATAATCAAAACAAATTTTCGTAACGATATCAAATCCTTTAATATACACTCTAGTTTTTAATATCTTTGATATAAATCTACTAAATTTCTATTTTATTTCAATTGAGTGTTGGTCATTCGCTTCAAACTGCAATTTTTATAATGTTATCTTATTGTCAAATCTGTTTTCCAAATAGCTATTTCCTATTCAATTATAAATTCACTTTCACTTTGTAATAACATCAAAGTATTTACATTTCCACCTTATACATGAATAAATCCAAATTATTTTTAACCATTGCAATCCCTTAATATTTTATAAATTTGCTTCTAACACACACATGGTTGTATATCATTACAGTATATTTTCGTTACTGCAAACGAATTAATGACCAGATTGAGATATTGATTGGATTTCAGATTATTATGATCTTTTGCTCTTCTATGTGAGCACATTTGTTTGTATAAAAACTAATTGGCGCCATTTTTGCATTAATAAAGAAATTTTACCTTTTGTAAAAAACTGTACGCCATTTTCACTGGTTAGCTAGCCGGCACAAAAATATGCCCATGTAGTCACTATGGATTGATTTTGAACTTAAATTCGGTATCAGTATTGTAATGTTCCAGTTTCAAGAGTTACAAGAGTAGGTGATCTGACATCTTCAGCCCGTGTTTTCGTATGTGAAATATTTTAGTGCGGTGCCGGAAGCAGCGGAACTCGCATTAATAGCCGAGCAGTGGTCAGAAGAAGAAGGGAACTCAGCTAGTGCAGTGATTTTGGTGGCAGAAAACCGAGAGTTAATTCATGAGCCAAGCGAAGAGTCTGCTAGAAAATTAACAGGTAGCGAGAAGTTGAAACCGGGGGGGGGGGGGGGGGGCATCGCAGCATCGCCAGCAAGATTCTGCCGTCCCAAGGAAACGACAGTTATCAAAGAAGAGCCTTGTCAGAGGGGGTGAAGATTAGGTCCAGGTATCTAGCGACCCGACTGAATCAAAGGTGAACGTTTTTACTCTGAAATTAACAGCGTAAGAATTCGGCTTTATGCTTATTCAGAATCAATGCGCATTGAGCAATCAATATTTATATAGTTGGTATTTATTTATTTATTTTCGTACTCAGCCAACAGCCGTTAGGCCAATTATAGGCGTCGCTGTACATTTATGGGGACTTCCAACCCCACTAACGACTGTATTGATGTTATTATGCCATCCGGGACCAACTATTTCCGTGGCAGCCGTACCACGAGGCGCCGACAGAAGCAGCCGTGAAACCCATCTAAGTTCTGACCAGAAAGAGTATTGCTTAATTCTACTGATCGTAAGTGGACGCTTGTTCAAGCTGCACCACCCGGGACCCTTGAAACTAGTGAACGGACCTCACGGTTTCATGTTGCAATTCGTTGTGAACTGCGTTTGCATTTTGCGTATTCAAGACAGGTGTGTGGTGGACCTTAACTTTGGTTATTGTAAAGACGCTGTAAAACAGTATTTGCGTACAGTTTAACTTTATGATTGACGCATAATAGAATTAGTTGTTTTGTCGGTCGATCTAATGTTAATTAAAATAACGGGTGGGGTAGAATAAGGACCGATTTTGAAAAGCGCGGGAATCGTGCTGTGTTGTTAGGAGGTGGTGGAGAAGCTGTCGGCCATTTTCCACGCACATTAGCATTCAGTTTTCAGCATCGTGCGTAAGCTTGTCAAAGGATTTTATCAAAACGGTAATTTTTACGAGCAGGTGCGTCGTGCTTTCCGGAACCATTTTAACATTCATCATTATCGACCGGTGCCGTCTGTATGTGCGATTAAAAAATGGGTTGAGAACTTTTAGGAGACTTCGTCAACGACAAGAGAAAAGCCTGGGAGACCAAAAACAGTGCGAACGTCCAAAAACATCGAGCGTGATGAATCACTTTAGGGCTCGGCTAGAAGAGTATGTACATCTGAACGGACGTCATCTTACCGGAGTTATTTTAAAAAATTAGTTTTTTTTAATGCTTTTTTGTAGTTTAAGGTGGCGGAAAAATAATTTGGAAAAATTAAATGTCTTTTCTTTTACAGCCTTTTCAAAATCGCTCTTTATTCTGTCCCACCCGTTATAAATGCGTATAGAAATAACCTTTTGCGCATCGATTGCAATTTCTTGTTTAAAACCAGCGTTTTGTATGTTGTGTATTTAACAGGCAATATATTATATTTGTTATCTTAACGTATGTAATAAATGTTTTGGGAGAAAGTTTGAGTACGTATATTTAATTCAAATTCATCTAAGATTACATGACAAGCGTTCCATTAAATTCAATGACCAGCAATTTTACCGTTACATGTCGCATAAGGTTTTCGACAGAATTTACAGCAATTTCGTAACCTTTTTAAATCTGCGATGAAATGTTTATTTATTTTGTACGAAACATGAAAACGTTAAGCTAACCTTCGAACTGATGTTTTTATCCTGCCTTCATCTCTTCTTACCACTCTGTAGTCAACTCATGCAGACAAATTTTGTGGTGTTGGCATTTAGGTAAATTTACAAGGTATTCTTTGTTCGCATTCTCTTATAGTTCGATAAATATTGAAACTAACCCATTTTTCAAGATGTTGACAATATCTTACTTAGGCATTCGTCCAACGAATTGCTAAATACTCATTCGAATTTCAAGTTTGTAAGACATGTTGATCAATGTGATCGCAAATTAGTAAATTCTGATCCATAGATGGTTTGTTTCCAATCGCGAATAAATCGTTTTTACAAACGTTATTGAATATAAGCAAATTGGCTTTTATTTGAGTAAAAGTTTGGAACATACATTTTCAACTGTTACGAGCACAGATTCCCGAACTTCTGGTTTCTTGTAACATTTATTTTCCATAACCACGAACTAGGATAATAAGGTAAGAGGTAACTTATTGCTTATTGAGTTAGCTGACAATAAAAAGAGCAAGGTAATTTATAAAAATATAATGACGTGTTCAGTCTTCTGAATGCTTTCTTGCAACGTTTCATTTGGCTGGCATCCAGCATCTTCTATAGTTTGTTTGATGTACTGTAACTGCAGTCTTTCCATTTATTTTTACTTTGCTAGCTTTTCTGTTATCTTTAGATCAACCTTCTATATTTGACTTCAAAAATCATACGCTATAAAAGTGTACTTGGAGGCACTAGCTTCAGTGAAGACGGCGTGTATTCTTTACTAATGGAAATTTCTAATTATCTGGGCGCCAACACATTTTATCACTCCCAAGTACACTAATATAGGTGAAAGAAAACTTATAAACGTCACTATATACAGGGTGTATAGAAATTGGAGCAAAAGCTCCAGGTAGCGATATTTCTTGTACAATTCTGAGTCGAAAATTTTAATACGAACATTTTGGATTGGTCTTCATGAGCCCTCACGAGAGATAGATAAAAATAGTTGTTTTTTCAGGTAAAGCACCACTTCTGTTTTAAATACGACAAAATGTCATAAGGAAGAGTTGTTCTAAATGTAAAATTATGGTCTTATGCCAAATTTAAGAAATATCGGCTTACTTTTATGAAACCATGTTATCACAAAAGTACATCTAATGCACATGGTTGCATAAATTTTATATGGGATCATAATTTTACATTTTGAACAATTTTTCCTTATAACATTTTGTCGTATTTAAAACAGGATGGGTACTTTACCTGAAAACACAATTGATTTTATCTACAGCTCGTGAGGGCTCATGAAGACCAATTCAACATTTTCGTATTAAGATTTTCTACTCAGAATTGTACAAGAAATATCGCTACCTGGAGCTTTTGCGCCAATTTGTATACACCCTGTATATACAGCACAATATAGTCTTTGAACTTTAACGATAAAATGAACGAAGCAGTTCTTTACATAGTTGTATCAATACTTATTGTTTTGTTTATTGTGGCTGCACACAAGGAAGAAATAGTGAACTTCAATTTTATATCTAATTATATTTCAATTATCACAAGGGTGCACCCCATTTAAAATTACGTCAATTAACTTTTTACTACTTTGACGCTAATAACTAACACACAAGCGTTTATTAGCTAGTGCACAGATATGGGGTTATAAACTGTTCTTACTTTTGAAAGTATGCGAAATATCACGGTTTTAACTTTTAATTCACTTATGTGAATTTGTTACGCTGGCGGAATTGAAGACTAGTCTCTCAGAAGCTTAACCAGCATGCATCACTGACCAAGAGGATGATATTCTCTCCTAAACGCTTTCTCTGACAGCCCCTAAACGTCATCTGTCAGCTGACCGCAATCAACCGTACGACGCTCTCTCCGTAGTGAAGTCCGTTGGAAGATATTTTGAAGCTAATACGATTACGTCGCGTCGCCCCAAACGTGTCGCTGTAATTTCCAATAACGAAAATAGAAGCAAATAGTTCCAAAACAATTATACATACCCTGTAACAACAGGTAAAAACTATGCAACGATTCTCGTGGTCCTCAATCAGTCAACATGACTTGGAACAAATTCCTTTGGAAAATGGTACCCGCTCTCTAAATCTGCCTCTACCAATCTTTCTTAGTATCAACAACCGTTTATTAAGAACGAGAAATCCTGGGTTTACCACGAAACTCTTAATGTACAGCTATGTTTTTCTCATGTCACGGATTCGATAACAAAAACCTGTTATTATTTTCTTACCCTCTTTTCTTTTTTAAAAACCCTTGCAACTCTGATATTAATTTTTATACGCTTCGACTGCGTGTTCCCAATTATTCGTCTATTCATGGCCATATACGTATAACGTAAACTACGAGTAATAATGCTAATACAATAGGATTTTAACACGTGACACCTTCTAGGATTACGTTTAGTATACCTTCTCTTATAGATAAGTTCTACTGACTGATTTCTCTTTTTAATTCTCTCGTCTAAATGACAAAGGAAGTATTCTATTCGCGAAAAAATCATCTTCCGAGATTTTTTCAGATCTTTACGTTTCAGGGTACCTAGAGGACGTCTGTCTCTGTTGCAGGTATAATTCAAAAAATATTTGTTAGTGGAACAAGATATTTTGCATGCCATTAATATGTCTACCTGGCATGAAACCTTGACATTTCGGACAAACAAGTATATACAGGGTGAGAACCTTAAAAAATAAAATGTTGTCTATTTTTGTTTTAACTGAGAAATAGATAAAAGTAATCATTTGCATATAGCTTTACCCTTGACAAAAATAGAACCCAACAGATATACGATACATTTTGTAAAATAGATAGAAATGGGCAACAGTAAGCTTGTTAGTGTAATGCAGTTGCATCGCCCACATGCGCGCGATTAATCCGTGGCAGGATGAGATCTTCGGGCGCACTATGGACAGCCTGCAGCCCGTTACAATCCCTTTCGCAGGCGTTGAAATCGCGCAGGGTTCGAATCCTGTCTGCAATACTTTTTTATCGGCAAATTGATGTAAGACGCATTACCAAGTTTTTCCTTTTATTGTTTCAGTATTATTAGGCACGTTAAGGTATGGTTACCTTTAGTTTTCTTTGATTTTTCAAAATATTTAGTGTCACAACTTCCACTTGCGGGGAAGTTATGAGTAAAGCTCTTTACAGATTATTTACTTTACTTTACTTCGTCAAATGAAGTATAGTAATCATGATTTTTTGGGAGAAATATTTGTTTTCGTGTCGTCTATCATCCCTACAGCCCAGACGGTTTAATCGATTGGGCTGCGAATTTATATCTTAGTTTTCAATATAAATTCGGAGATCCCAGTGCGTTTTTATTAAAATCGGGCAACCAATAGTGGTGTTTTACGTTAGTAACTGTTTTTGTAGTGTTATAGTTATAATGATTCCGTAAGGACTAGACAAACTATCCATTCTTTCATAGATTAAATGATAACCGCAAAACGATAACCAGAAATGTTCTCGTTCACGTCAAAACCTATCATAAATTAATAATAATTTTATATGTTCTATTTATTTTAGTAAGCAATTCATATTTAGTGCTATGTTAAATCTACAGCTTACAACTATACTAATTTTCTTAAAAAAATACGTAATGGCCTCGTATCAAGACTGTATAGTTACGTGGCGATTTTGAGTTGTACATTTGTGAATGTTCGAATGCATTTAATTATTGAAATGTAAAGAGTAGCTTACCTTCAACAAACATCCAGAAGAAGTTGGTTAGGTGAAAGTAATGAAGTAGAAGCGTCAGTAGTATGCATAACCCTTTATTAGTTTGTAGTGACATCTGAAAATAAAAAAAAACCTTCTTTGTAATATATTTTTAAGAACTTTAAAAACTACTATTATAAACAGCAAGCAACAATTTCTAACCCACAATAACTTCTTAATAATTACAAACACCACGCAAACGCATATACAACTTAAAATAATAGTCGGTCGGCTGCTCTGTATTTTAATTCACCTACCCAATATCGCAGTATAGCTCAATATCAGCTGCACAATCCTATTTGCTGTGTTTTAATGTAGGGAGAGTTGTCGACATTCTGCGTTGGTGTAGATAAAAAGAACAGAAAAAAATTGATGTTCAAGATTCGTTCGTTTTATTTTAGCGACGAATAAGAATAGATCGGCTGTTCGGCTGCTAGATGCCTCATAAATATCACTTTACTCTAATATAATCGTAAAAAAATCAAAGGTTATTTCTAATCTAATAAAATAAATTACGTAGATTTTTGTTTAAGGATACTACCAATTTCCTTCCCAAATGAATTGATGAAGGCTGAATTTATAGCTAAATATTAATTGAAAATTTTATGACTTTAGAGACCATTTATTTATATCGTTTAAATCGGCTTGCTTAAGTACGTGGCTATTCATTTTATAGGGGTGATTTTATAGCGTGTAACAAACTAATGGATTTTAAGCGAAGTTACAGTCCCCAAAAGGAAGCATTTCACGAACGAAGTTTATATGATCACATAAACGCTCGCCTTTTCTAATGTTATTCTCCAACCACGTTTAATTTTCCGAACTTTGTAAAATAGAGTCATCTAAAATTCGTTGTGTTGGTGTCCGTTTGTGTGTTTATTCGGATTTTTTAATTTTCTTCTTCCGAGTCGGACAGACGATGAAAAGTAGAATAGGAATGTCTGAAAAGCCAACCTCCTATCTTGTAAGGAACATGGACGCAATGGTGGACAAATTTAAAAAGTTAACATATGGGGTTTGTGATTTATGAATTCTATGTAGGATTTTATTATATTTATCAATATTCTATAGAAATAGATTACAACCTTTTACGACAAATATAAAACAATTTTTTATTAAAAAAATATTTTAAACAACATTTGAAATGATGCCTAAGGGTTCGTCTGGTAATGCTAGGCTTAACGCTTTCAATTGTTTGATTTTTATATAACTGAAATTAGTGGTTTGGAGTAAAATGGTTGGATAACTTTTGTATCTGCTTTTAGCTTTTTCTAAAAGCAATAAATAAAATGAATACACATTCTCAAACACGATTGCACGGCACAAAGCTGGCAGTCGTTGTGATGCATAATAGTTTGTCGTACAGCACCAATGAATCGCTAGTTGGACTTGCATCACAGTGATATAAGAAGAATATTGGATATTCTCCTTGTTGTTGCATATGTTCCGGTTAGAACATAGATTACATATTCATACACAAGAATTAACGATGTGATAATATTTAGTGTTGAAAATACGATGTTCATAAATATTTATTTGGAATAAACCGCGACGTCTATCGGCGGTTACAGTTAAAAATGCATCAGCGAGCAAACATATTTCTTACTTCAGCAGTCGTCCGGCTAGATATTCATTAGATAGCTAGTGGCTATAACTGTCACATTACGTTACATCAGACCGCCTTCCGGCGCTTTGAAAATTATGTCAAGGGTGCAACACAAACAAGAAAGTTCTCCGAACTTTCGAAGGCGCTGTTAAGGTTGTCTTAACTTTTTTGTTAGAAACATGTACTGTGCATTATAGTTTAAGAAAGCTTTCTGTAGTTAGTAAATTCGATAATCGGATCGTTTTACTCCGATGCAATTTGTTGCTAGTTAGGAAAGGTTTGCGACACAATTTTTAATTGAATGTTCATATTGATTGTAAAATTTTGTTATAGTTTTCAAGATATACAGAAACTTGCTTTCGAAATTAGACATAATAATAACGTTACATTTGTAGTGAATTTTGATTTTATCTTTTACTGACCAATCAATTGTCAACTACATACATAACGATAAGTATAATCGAACAATGTAATGGAACAAATTATCAAGCGAATTCATTAGTGTAACAAAGTGAATATAACATGTATTTTAACTATTAACTTAGCTTAAAGCCATTATTTTCAACATCCAATTTCGTTAGTTAACGAATTTATAATCCTTTCGATAATTAACGAATAAATGAATCATTCATTGTGTGCTTTCAGTAGAGTTAAATAAATTCCTTCGTAAGAAGTACTTCTGACTAATTACACTAATCGTTTTAATTTCCAATTACGTTTTTATATTTGTAATACAACTAACATAATAGGATCATCATTGATTTAAAAAAAATATGCGCAATATGCCAGATCATGGAATACTTTTTAAATACGGTTAGTGAACAGAAGAAACTTTATACATGACGCCTATAAATTGGCCTAACGGCTGTTGGCTGCGTACCAAAAAAATAAAATAAAATAAAAATAAAATAATCCATGTAGAAGTTGAATATAATTATTCATAACGTTGGTCTATTTGTAATGCTCTTTCATTGGAATTATTCGAACATCACAAGCCTTAGCAGCTCTAAAGATTCGGAGATTGTGGTAGTGTGTTGAAAGCACAAAAACAGCTCTTAAATGAAGATTCAACAAAAAAAAGATAATAAAATGCAAATAATCGAATTGTTAAAATTTTTATATTTTTATTTTTTGAGAAAGTATATCTCTTTTTGCAATCCGTTTGTACAATATGCAAAAAATAGCTTAGAAACAATTAAAATGACGTGAATTAATGACATAAAATTGAAACTCAGCGATTTACAATACAGAAGTTACTTAAAAATAAGGTTTGTGTAATAATAACTTTAGTCAAATATATGAGGTAGGTCTAGCGGTTTGTGTCTATAGTTCATTCAAATTCACGATAGAGCAAAATCTGCAACCCATGTTACAAATATCAGCAAGTTAGTTGATTACTAATTTGATTTTATTAAAATGTAGATCATGGGATATACGAGTTATATGCACCTGCTTATCAAGAACACCACGCCACGCTGATAAGGCACATCCCAGCGGATTGTTGTCTCTTTGCCACATTGCGAATTATGTAAAATGTTAGATTCATTCTTTGCTAGTATGTAACAGTGTTAAGACGGTTATTGCTTTTATCTGTAATTACGAAATAAAGTTTATTTTTAAAAAGCTGTCTTTCCGATTTAATCATTTAATTGGCGCAGTCGGTAGGATAGTGCGCGGTTGTGGAAAATCTCTTTCGCGTCGTGTCGGAAAATTAGAGACTTTCACGACTTTGGAGTTTCAACCCCTTCAGCGTAGATCCTGAACCATTCATTCAAGGACATCGGGAACAGCATCACTGTGAGCAGCAAAGGATCGGAAAAGGAACACCAAGGTCTACAAACCAAGTAGGTGCCAAATTCCTTTTTGCCTTTTCCAGACCCTCTGTCTAAGGACTTTGGGGAAGATAGGGTAGTGTACAGTCTATTGCAGACAATTTAGTATGTAAGAGGATATTTTTGAATAAAACGTTCTTTTAAAATATTTAACAAATAAAAAGTAATTATAATCGATAAATTATTCTTTATGATTAAAATTGACTACCTGTTGGATCAGTTAAATAACCTTACGTTTGAAGAAAATCCAACACGTTCTGACATTGTTCAAATTGAGGCAGGTTATTCTAATAGTGATAATAATACAGCATTAAACATGACGTGTACTAATCAAACTAATCAACCAAATCAACCGGCTCAAATGAACTGTAATCTTTTTAAGTCTAAAATAGAAATTATTAAACCTTTTGATGGCGACAGCGATACTTTGAATAAATTTATCACTCGCTGTGAAAGTTTGATCGCAAGTTATAGTAAATTTAAAGATCCAGAACTTGATTAACACATTTTCGAATGCATCCAAGAAAAGTTAATTGGTAGGGCAGAAGCGATGGTAGGTAATAGAGTAGAAGTGAATACCTGGTCTAGTTTAAAAGTGGGTTTAGTGCAGTGTTTTTCGGACCGTAGGGATTTGAATTGCTTAGTGCAGGAATTAACCAGAAACAGGTCGTATAAAGGTGAACATTTGCTAAATTTCGGTAGCCGTCTCCAATTACTAAGAAGCAACGTTGCACAAAGAACAAGCAACGATGTTAAACTTAGTGAATCAGAAAAATTATGCCGAATCAATCATTATGATAAAATTGCACTTGATACGTTTAGTGCAGGTTGCACCGGTATTTTAAAAAATAACATGCATTTAAAAAAGCCAGCTTCTTTAGAAGACGCCATGGCATATGTTAATGAATTTGAGAATTTTGAAAGACTTCACGGTAGTTTAAACGATAATAGTAAACAAAACTTCAAAATTAATTTTGGCAGTAATAGAAACGTGTCTCCAACAAACATTCAAAACAATGCTTCATACTCTCAACCGAATGGGTTTCAATCGCACTTTAATGTCCCTCAATATTTGCAAAACCAAAATTTATCAGTAAAGCCAGTATGGACCAATCAGCCTATAAATATTCAACCCAAACAACAACCTCCTAGAAGATACCCCACTAATCGGGAAGTTTTCGGTCCCCCTCGTAATGTGTTTAGACCAAACCAATTGCCTAAACCGGAGCCCATGTCAACGACATCGAGACATCCAACGATGTTTTCAAAAAGATCCCTTACGCAACAATCTAATAAACCGCAGTTTTGGAATCAAAACTCTCAAAACAATTTTCACAATTTTCCAAGACACCCTAACGAACAAAGACCAAACTTTACTTTCGAGGAATTGCACGCCAATGAATGCGATAGCGAGAACGTAGATTCTTGCAATGTTTTTGACTCAGAAACTTATAATTATGATGAGACAAAAAATTACCCTTTAGAGGATCAGTATCAAATTTGCGAAAACGATTACAATAATGAACAATACACGGAAATAACATTGAATCGGATACCAATGAAACTGAAAATTTTCCCCTGGACAGCCGAACACAAAACCAAACCTAGCGGAAATAAATATCTCCTCCCATAATGCGTTGCCTTACGTAGAAATTGAAAACCCAAAATTCAAATTATTGATTGATACAGGTAGTTCTAGGTCAATTATGAAACCATCTACAGTAGAAGAATTTTATCCGCAAGCAATTTATCACGCCAATACCGTAATAAAAATAGCTATTGGGAGCAAAAACGTTAGATATCAAGAAATGATACCAGCATTTTCGGAATTCCATAGCTACCACGAAATTGATTTCATTTTATTTGATTTTCAGGATTATTTCGACGGATTAATAGGCTTAGAAGATCTTATTCAAATGAATATTAATATTGATTTAATTAACAAAAAATTACTAGGGCCGCACGTGCAAATTCCGTTTAAATTTCGACAACCCATTGATGTAAATTTTTCGTTTTCTGTAAATCCTGAAGAGAAGTTGATTAAGAATCTCCCAGTTACTGTGTATAATCACGAAATGTTAGTTAACGATAGCAACATTGATAAACTTTTCATTCCACAGGTTTTAACTTTTGCTAAAAGCGGTTATGCACCCGTAGAAATACAAAATCCAACACAAAAAACGATTTCAGTAACCTTAAATAAACCTATATCAACGATTCGCGTTAAACCATCTTTATATGAAATTTATAAATTCGAATCAGTCACTAATCCTTGCGAAAAAACAAACTCCCAAATTGACAAAAGTAGCATAAAAGACCTAATACGCACCTATCACATGAATCAAGAAGAGAAAATTGCTATTATAAATCTTTGTAACCAATTTTCAGATATTTTTCTTACACCAGGGGATAAATTAACTTTTACTTCAAAAATTAAGCACGCGATAAAAACTACAGACGAAATACCAATACACGCCAAGTCATATAGATACCCATACGCACATAAACAAGAAGTGCAACGAGAAATTCAGGAAATGTTAGAAAAAGAAATTATCAGGCCATCCTATAGCCCATGGTCCTCTCCTATTTGGATAGTCCCGAAAAAATGGAATATTAATGATATTTTGGATAAATTAGGTAGAGCACAATATTTTAGCACTCTTGATTTAGCTAGCGGTTTTCACCAGATAGAAATGAGGAAATGTTCTGTTGAAAATACTGCACTTAACGTCGAAAATGGACATTTTGAATATTTAAGGGTTCCATATGGATTAAAAAACGCGCATCAACCTTTCAGAGAGTGATTGCCGAAGTTTCAAAAAATCTACAAAATAAAATACGTATGGTTTATATGGACGACATAATTATTTTTAGTACAAGTTTCCAAGAACATGTTCAAAACTTAAAATTAGTATTTTCCAAATTACGCGAAGCACAACTAAAAGTTCAGTTACATAAATGCGAATTTTTACAGAAAGAAGTAGAATATTTAGGGCATGTCTTGACACCAGATGGCATCAAACCGAACAAAAAGAAAATAGAAGCTATCAGAAAATTTCCCATTCCACGTACACAAAAAGAAATCAAATCGTTTCTCGGTTTGTTAGATTATTATCGTAAATTTATACAGAATTGAGTTAAATTAACCATGCCAATGACGCAATGTCTTAAGAAAAATCACAAAGTAGAACACACTAAAGGATTTATTGAATGTTTCAATATATGTAAAAATATACTAACTTCGGAACTACTATTAGCGTACCCAGACTTTGACAAATCATTCGAATTGACGACAGACGTATCTAACTATGCTGTGGGTGCTGCACTCTCTCAAAATAGTTATCCAATTTCTTATGCATCTAGAACGCTAAATCCAGCCGAAATAAATTATTCGACTATTGAAAAAGAACTTCTTGCTGTCGTGTGAAGTTTTAAATATTTTAGACCATATCTTTTCGGTCGGAAATTCGTAATTCTAACAGATCATAAGCCATTACAATAGTTATTTTCGCCCAAACAACCAAATTCACGTTTAATTAGGTGGCGTTTAAAATTAGAAGAGTTCGATTATACTATTAAATATAAAAAGGGTAAAAACAACCAAGCAGCAGACACTTTTTCGAGAAATCCACCAGATTTTGATTTTAACCCTTTAGAAACTTCTTCTATTGACAATAATCTAGGAGATATTGATCAAGTAATTCAAGTATCACTAAACGAAAAGCATCCAATTCCATATTTGGATAATGATACTATTTCCGAAATACTGGAATCATTAGGTGAAAATCATCCAAAAGTTAATGTAATTGCTGACATTCAAATTAAACCCCCTGTAACAACACAGCAAAACGCCGTAACTGATCTAGAAACAGTGCATACATCTCAAGAAAACCCTATTTGTACTACCTATACCCATAACAGAACGATCTTTAAACACATATAAAAATCAATTGTTTATAACAAACGGCGACATCGATTCCGTACAATGTCGAAAAAAGGTAATTTTTGAAAATTGAAGGTTCTATATAACGTTGCCGAAAATTAAGGTCAAATATCACGTTGTGCAACTTCTTAAGAGTATATAGACCCTAAACAAATATATGCCGCTTACTTTCAGCATTCGCATTACCCAAAATTTTTGCCCTGACCGTTCAAGAAATATTTAAAAATTCGTATTTTAAGCTTATTCACTGTACTAAATTTCTTACAGACCTAGAAACGTTAGATGAACAAAAACAAAAACTTGAATACTATCATATTAGCAAATCCTGTCATAGAGGAATAAACGAAATGAAAATGTCAACTTCAAAATATTATTGGCCGAAAATGGCGCAAGATATCGAATATTATGTTAGCAACTGTGAAACATGTTTTAAAAAAACAAATACGA
Source organism: Agriotes lineatus (assembly GCA_940337035.1). Taxonomy (NCBI): domain Eukaryota; kingdom Metazoa; phylum Arthropoda; class Insecta; order Coleoptera; family Elateridae; genus Agriotes; species Agriotes lineatus. Next base: position 126,079,353 of record OW679197.1, on the reverse strand, counting down.
TCGAAATCCTCCAGTAATTAGATTTAATCTTACTCCAACAACTTCAAAGCCCTTCGAACACATTCATGTAGACACATTTAAAATAGCTAACGAAAGTTGTTTGACTATTATCGACGCATTTTCACGTTACGGTCAAGAGTATCAATTGAATTCTATCACAGGCATAGCAGTAGTAGAAAATCTTCTAAATTTTATCTCTCGCCATGGTTTACCTCAAAAAATAACAACTGATTGTGGTACCGAATTTACGAATCAAGATCTAGAAAATTTCTGTAGATTGCATTGTATAGAACTTCACTACACAACTCCAAAAAATAGTAATTCAAATTACACAGTAGAGCAATTTCATTCCACTCTAATCGAACATTTTCGTTGTTTAAAAGATCACAAAAATCTCAATTCAAACCAGCTTATGAAGCGAGCTATATTAGGTTACAATAATGCAATTCACAGTGTCACAAAATTCACCCCGTTCGAAGTTATTAAAGGTCACATCAATAATACCAATCCCTTTGATTTAAATGATCATGTTACTGTATCAGATTACATTCAGGACTAAAAAGAAATCTCTAAAAAATTATATGAAAAAATCAAAGACGCTAATGAAAATGCCAAAGAAAATATTATTTCCAAACACAATGAAAACCGAAATGCCCCTCCAAATTTCGAAAACGTAATTATTAATCAGTTAAATAACTTAAAGAAACAATTTTTCGTAGTTAGAGATAGTATAAGCAAAGTACATATTACAAACTCTATATCCTACCACGGCTTAGCCGAAGGCATGTTACTTAGATCAGAATATTTAATTCAAACAACTCAACAGAAATTCGAAAATCTGCACCCTTATATCCGCAATAAAAGAGGCGCAATTAATGGCATAGGCAAAATTAATAAGTGGCTTTTTGGCAATCTTGATGCAGACGATGGAAAACGTTACGATCAGGCTATTAATGTACTAGAACAAAATCAGAAAAATTTAACACATGAAATAAATTTACAAATCTCTTTATCCAAAAAACTAATTGCAAACTACAATAAAACAATAATAATATTAAATAAAAACCAAGAAAAACTTGAAAATGACTTAAAAACTTTCCAGACAGCAGTTCAGAATACTATTAATGACTTCAGTACTTACATTACTTTTCAAGGCACAATCGCTCAATTGAATTTGGACTGTCAAATTTCAATAACTTTCATAGACAATATAGAAAATGCTATAGTATTCTCGAAATTGAATACCCTGCATAATTCAATAATATCAAGTTACGAACTCCGAGAGATGCTCAATTACTTAGAAAAAATATACAGTAAAACACAAATTCCGAAATTCAAAAATCTCCTCACGTACTACCAGTTTTTGGGAACGCAAGTAACTTTTGTAAACTCCAAATTAGTTTTTGCTATACACGTCCCTATAATAAGAACCGAACTCCTGGACTTTTACCGTCCTTATCCAATTATCCAAACCCACCAAATTATTATTCCAAAACACCGATATTTGGCTCTGAAAAACTCCAAGGCACAGTTCGAGAAAGTGGAATGCCCGGTACTGGAAGAAACATTTTATTGCACCGAAAACGTCATTGTGGAGGACAACTGCACCCTTAGGCTTCTCGAAAGAAATCTAGCGAAAAACTGTCACGCCCTCGAAATATTTATAGAAGAGTCCATCATCAAGCAAGTCACCCAAGAAGAAGTGTATAATTCCTGTAAATCAAGAAAGGCTTTTTTCCAAATGTACATCGGACCAATATTTAGAAATAAATCTTCCATCCCTAATAAAGATTCCCAAATTGTGTGAAATCCAAGTGGACAGCAAAAAATTTATAAATGACGTTAAATTGCAACAAGACAAACCACTCATTTTACCGAAGTTTGGCATAGGACATTTTGAAATTTTGAAGCAACACAAGACTGCATATTTTACAAAACTGGACATAGAAGAAATTTACCAAATTAGTGAAATCGCAAGGCAACTAACACCACCCCAATTATTAGCACCCTGATTGGCCTACTAGTTTACGCAATAATTGTGCTGTTTATGTTAACATTTAGAAAACGATGCGAAAAATCATTGGAAAGTCCAAAGAAAGCTGAAAAGAAAAACCAAAACGAAGCTGAAGAAGTGGAAATGGGACAGAATCCAAAAATCAACTCCGTTATTTTTGCATCTTAAGGAGGGAAGAGTTATATGCACCTGCTTATCAAGAACACGACGCCACGCTGATAAGGCACATCCCAGCGCATTTTTATCTCTTTGCCACATTGAGAATTATGTAAAATGTTAGATTCATTCTTTGCTAGTTTGTAACAGAGTTAAGACGGTTTTTGCTTTTACCTGTAAGTACGAAATAAAGTTTATTTTTAAAAAGCTGTTTTTCCGATTTAGCGCCGGTTCTACAAACCAAGGATAAAGTTATCCGGGGAATAAATACCCTAGAAACTATTTTTCTAATAAAAGAAACTATGACAATTATACCTTGGATAGCTTATTCTAGGTATATACTTGTATTGTAGAATTGGCCCTTAATCGTTTAACTTACGTAGTACTTTACACTGAAATCTTTTTAATGTTTTAAAGTTGGAGTTGGCTGCTGTACCCCACAGATGGATGCCGTAGGTCCAGATGGGTTTGAGGACTGTGATAATATACGAGGAGCTTGTTAGTTAACGATTTGGATTTTCATGCTTTACGCACCATAGGGATTTCAATGGTAATTCCTTCATATGAAAATATTTGCTTCCCTAATTATTTTAGAGCAAACTTGTATTGAAGTTTTTTGAAGAGAAAAAAATTCTGTATCCATTTAAGCCCGAATTTGTCATTTTACATTTCGGAAAACCGAAAATTTAAATAAATAAAATACCATTTTTAGACAAATCAGCGGTGCCTTGAAATTACTAAATCATCTCAAAGCATCAATAAATTAGTTTGCTGTTTATTTGGTTGCCGTTACATTTGACAGATGCAAACAAATAAACAGCAAACTAATTTGTTGATGCTTTGAGATGATTTAGTAATTTCAAGGCACCACTGATTTGTCTAAAAATGGTATTTTATTTATTTAAATTTTCGGTTTTCCGAAATGTAAAATTTGGGCTTAAATGGATACAGAATTTTTTTCTCTACAAAAAACTTCAATACAAGTTTGCTCTAAAATAATTAGGGAAGCAAATATTTTCATATGAAGAAATTACCATTGAAATCCCTATGGTGCGTAAAGCATTTCTACACCCTGTATAACAGCAATGAGATAACATGAATAACAAAATAGAATACTTGAGTAAGAAAGAGATGGCCATACGAAAAAATTATTTTAGTAGGCTTGTTTAGTTGACAAATGTCATAATTAAATTAAGCGTCAAGCCTTCTCGAATATTTGCTACTATGTTTATCTCTTTCTTACTCAAACAATACGAGTTATTTTCTTGTTCATGTTATCTCATTGCTGTTATATACCGGGTGTCTTAAAATGAATTACATCTAGTATGCTTTGAATTTCCCATAATGCAATCTAAAATTTTACTTGACATTGGCAAGACTGTAAGTCTATGTCAAATTCGAGGTTAGCAGGTTAGATTTTGCGTCAGTCTTGCCAATTTCAAGTAAAATTTTAGATTGCATTATGGGAAATACTAGATGTAATACATTTTAAGACACCAGGTATAATTGTGGCACCATCGGTATATATAACATGGTCAGCATCACTAGACCCTTGCTCGGTAATTCTTCGATTAATATCCCTGTGATTAAATCGTAGCCTGGGGCTTTAATTAGTCCCTTGACTTTTCTAACAGTGAATAGTTCTATGGGCAGAGCAAGTTGTTGGGGAATATCCAGAAAGTCCTGTATTTCCGTTTTCTCATCAGCGGTTATTTGAGATGGAAGAAGATGCAAGACATTTACCAAATGTTGAGCAAACAGATCGGCTTTCTCTAGGTATAATCGCGCCCATAAACCATTTGTTTTCCTTGGGGGGGGGGGGTTAATTTTGGTTAATTTTGGTTTTGTCTTCCAAAGAGAATAATTCTTGTCTGCTGTTGGGCTTAAGTTTGTAAGGAATTATTGAAAACTCTAATTTTTTTAGGTTTTTATAAGTATTTTCAATTCTAATGAAGCTTGATTATATTTTTTTTGTCAGATGGGTACCTTTGCCAGATTTTTCTGTCTTCTTTTTTCTGCAATGTTCTTCTTAATTGTTATAGGGCAACGGGCTTATAGTTGTTTGGATGGAAAGTTTTCTGCGGACATTCTTGTTATAACTCCATACGGTCCAAAGAAGATGTAACAACTCCCAAGTATTGGGTAGCAACTGCAATCAATTGTTTCCTGTTTTGCAATTTCAAAATCGTCGTCCTGGCAAGTTTCCTGTCATATACAGTCTATATAATTATTTATATTACATTTATTTGTCGTTTAATTAACAGCTGGGGATATGCCAGTTATAGGTCTTATTGCCAAAGCGCGTTGTACAATTTTCATTCTATTGATTCGTTAAGTGTCAACACATTATAAGCATTTATAATTATAATAGCAATTTATAATATTTATTTATTTATTTATTTTGTACTCAGCCAACAGCCGTTAGGCCAATTATAGGCGTCGCTGTACATTTTATGGGGACTTCTTGATTTGTTCGGTTTATTCTAATTAAACGAAAGATATCTGTTCAGATGTAATTAGATTCTATTATTTAATTTTGATATAAGAATTTTCTCACATTACTGCACGTTTGTAATATGACTGCTTTTCGGCCAAATTTCGAGCTACCAGCGATCACTATGTAAAAAAATAATGTGTACAACACGAATGAAAACATTTTTTTTTACTAATTTGATTGATAAACTCGGGTTTCGCCCTCGTTAATAAAGCTGCAAATTCGTGAAAAAAGTATGATTTTCATAATTAGTTGTACAATATACTATTGTATACTATTGTAGAACTGTCATTAAAAATCAGCAAGATCATTTTTACGGACTAATAAATGTACCTTTTATTAATTTGATTATAATATAGAAAACCGTGGTAGACATTTTTCAAAATAATCATGTTAGTTTTGACATTTGATTAGAAAACAGAAAGCATTACTAGATTTTTTTCAAAATACCGACCTGTCGAACAACTGAAAGTTATTGATTTTCCTTAGTTATCTGACAAATATTGGTTTACTAAGTATTTTTGTCTACTCCGGTGGGATAAGTAACTCATTACGTCACTCATTTGACACTATTTCAGTTAGGTAATGAAGCTCATTACACCACTCAGTTATGTAATGGTTTCATTACGCAACTGAGTTGTGTAATGACTTCATTACCTAATTGAAATAGTGTCAAATGAATGACATAATGACATTGGCCTACTAAAATATTTTTGAAAATGACAGATCTGACATTTCTCTTAATGCACTTTTCTCAATTTTAGGCAGTCGTAGATAAAATTTTGTACAATACAATGCTACGCACTCGTTTGTAACTTACACATACGTATATTAATGATGCTGTTATCCCACTTGTATAGTAAATAACTATAAACGTGTTAAAAGTGTTTACTTTTAAAGTGTTCTCCTATAATATTTAATTTTGACATATATAAGTGTAGTTACCTGGAATAAAAATGTAATTTTTATTGCCAGTTGCACAAAAAGTAATTTTTTTACGAAAGTGATAGTTTTACGAGGGTAAAAATGACTATGTTAGACGTCGCTATACAATAGAGTTTTATTAGATATATGGTTTTCCAATAACGGCGTCAGAACTTTCAAAACTGATTGTAGTCGTCTTGGATTGGTTGAGCCTTCAATTGTTTGATAGTTGTGTTTAGTCAACTTTGACAAATCATCGTGGAACGCTATACGACTTCAACAACATATACTTTTTGACGAATTCATCTAACCAAAATTTTTGCCGAATTCGGGATCGATTTCTAACTGTTCCAGAGTCCGATCAGCGAACTGTCAACTCTGCAAATGGTCATTTAGCTTCAGTTATTGTATGAATTAAATCTTGTAAGGATAAAACCTAAGTCTTTACGCAAAATAATTCGGCAAGTTGTGGTCTGACAGACCATAAACTTCATGTAGAGCTCCGAACGTTGCTTGAACAGAAAGAGAAATTTTGATAATAAATACGAACTCTTTCTATACAGTGTTAAAAGATTTAACGTGCCCTGATGATTTGTCAAAGTTGACTGAACACAACTATCAAAAAATGGAAAGCTCAACCAATCTAAGATGACTACAATTAGTTTTTTAAAGTTCTGACGCCGCTATTGGAAAACCCTATAGTTTAGCGTTTATAAAGTAGCTCTTTATTTCACACTACAGATGAAAGTACGCGTTGCTATGGAAATTATAAACAAAACCACTTGTTTGCTCGCAAGAATGGTGGCAGTTTTGTTTATTACAACCACATTAAGTAAGCCGAAAACGGCCATATTCTAAATTCATTTGTAGTTTTTGCAATACATAATTTTTTTTATATTCGTAGAAAAATAACATTTACTTCTTGCGATAAAATTTTTCGTTCGTAAAATTACCATGACGCTGCTCGTGGACAAATCTTCATCACCCGAAAAAAAAACTATACTTTTATCTTTTGACAAAAAATATACTATTTACTTATATTAATGTTTTAATGTGGTTATTATAACACCGAAAACAGTGCAAATGGAGTCTATAAAAGCACTGTTTTTGTATTGTTATTTTCATATGAAAAACATTGAAACGGTCTATTTTGTTGCAAACAACTGACAGATTGTCATATTTATGAAATGTCAAAATAAAAGTTTTTGATTATTTTTGTTGAAAGTATACAAAATTAGTGTATTATCCTCGTTTAATAAAATTCATTGCAGCTCTAGTTCTATTGGAGGACTCCTCGTTGCGCACGTCGTGCCCTAAACCCGCTCGTGCTACAATATGCCCTCTTATTAAACTAGTATAATAATTAAATGTACTTCTACGACAGTGCAGAAAGTACTCACTTTCTGCACTCTCATGTAAGAATCATACTGGCTAAAACTGACAACTTTTTAACAAATGTCAAATTAAAAGATTAAATTTGTTATAGAATGCGAAACCGTCGCAGGAAAAATAGTATGTAACACACGTGTGGGATGGCCATCGGAAAATGTATGTGAATACATAACATGTAGTCATTCAAAAACAACTACAGTTCCCATTGAAATAACTTGCACAATTTGTTATGTGCCGCTTTATTTCTTATTGTTTTCAAACCAGCCTAAGTTGTCGATACTTACAAATGACAATTTTGTCTAGTTCGAGAACAATAAGGACAAATAAAAAGTACATGCTTATGGCAGGCGATTTAACAAGGCAAAGCCGAGTTGGACTACATAATAAGTGCCATAATCACACTTTATTACTTGTTACATACAATATTTTTTCTACGACACAACAGAAGTATAAAAATTTAGTTCGTTAAAACTTTTTCAGTCACAGTGTATTAGACATTCTAAGTTATGTTGACATACAAATTTACGATAAACCCTGCCATCTATGATTTTAATGCACGTTACCTTGGACTAACTTTTAACACTGATGTTTAAAATAATTCAGTTATTTTTGTATGTACAACGCAATAGTATACTGTACAATTAGTTAGTCATACTGTTTTTCACAAATTTGCAAATGAGTAAAAAAGTTGCTTTCATATGTGTTGCTCACGTTATTTTTTGCATAGTGATCCCTTGTAACTCGAAATTTGGTCGAAAAGGACTTTAAAATTTACAACTACCAAATTGACAATTGACATTTTCAATAAAATAGTTTAAAAAATGTTACGTTCTTTACGTTTGTTGTTTAAAAAAGTGATACTTTCTTCACGATTTTTCGTTAAAAAAGACTAGTTACAAATAGAATGTTTGAGAATATTGAATTAATATTAAGCAAAATTGAAATAAAAATGATAGAACTGTGAACATCAATTTATTTGATAGATTATGAATAATAATTATAACATTTATGTCATTTTAACATTGAAACTCTATTAATGTACTTGCATATAGTAATTAATTAACTTTAGTATAATAGAGGGTTAAAACTAACTGTTTAAGTTAAAATAATAAATTGGTAAATATCCTGATCCATTTTATTCACTAAATTAAATCAAACGCTGCTGGACGCGTTTTAGAACGTAATAGTGTTAACATTACAAGCCAGGTAAAACAGGTTTTACTGGCGATAGGATTGGGATGACTGGCGAGCCGTTAGGCGAGCCTGTCATATCCTTGAGCCAGTAAAAATGGTTACCTGCCGTGTATTGTTGAATGTTTTATTTGTTCCTCACTTGTAAATAACTAGAAATTCACCATTTATTCAAAATGTCAAACTGACAAGCAACTAAATTAATCAATATGACACATACTAAGGAAGACAACTCTGGCTTTGCACGCTATCATTTATCTATGAGCACGCTTGTAAAATTTACTGGCTAGCCAGTTAAGAAACATTTTCAAGGTGAATACAGTGACTTGATAAATTGATGTTTACAAGTGAGGAACAAATAAAAGTATTTTGCGCCCTGTTGTGTGTGTGTTGTGTGTACGAACATTAACCACTTCACCCATTGAAAATAAAATGTAAATTTCACATTTTTACTTCCTTTTACAATAATTCGAAATTGAGTTTTCAACAAATCTTCACGTTTTAGAGTCCTCTGAACCCAAAAAACATGTTTTTGTTCATTGGTCTGTCTGAAAAAAGGTATGACGTTGAAACTTCATATATAAGTTTTGTGTACTATCTAGATGCGACAGCAAGCTTTTAAAGAAAATCGCATAACCGAAAGTATGGTGTTTACTCTTGCGATTTTTTAGTTTTTTTACGATTTTTTAAAACACAGCTCTAACTATATTTTTTTTAGTTACATTTCTATTACATTTTTAATGTACATTGATGTGACACCCGCTATATTGCTGCATTTTAAATTCAGCTTAAAATTTTATAGTAAATTTGTCTCTTTAACTAACGTTCTATTTTGTACGGTTTCTGTAGAATTTGTAATTTTTGAAAATGTTTGACAAATGGTTAAAAATTAAAAATAAAATTTATGGATAATTATAAGATGTCCAAAAGAATAGATGAAATCGATCCCAGTCCAAACTATGTGAAATCTGTTAAACGGTGGTCACAAAACAAGCTCAACAGAAGTGAACAAGTGTTAATCACCAGATTAAGAATCGGACACACCACATTCTCGCATGGCCACCTTATATCGCGAAGCGAACCACCGCTCTGCGATGTGTGCAACACCTCAATATCCGTGAAACACGTGCTTGTTGAGTGTCCAAAACAGGAGAGCGAGACAAAAGTGTAACATCTTAGGAGACGTTGCATTTATTTTAGGTAAAAAGTTCAACATAAAAAACCTCATTTCATACCTCAAAGAGACTGAATACCTAAATAAAATTTAAGACAACAAAATATACTCGCAAATTCTGTACCGCATAAATGTTGTATTGCACATAATTTTATACCCAACTTGTTAAATAGGCATTGTTACTACAAAAAGCGCTAATAACCCTCGAGGTTGATGCGCATTGTATTAAATAAAAAAAATAAAATCACTGTAAAAGGAAGTTGTATGCATGTATCACACGAAATCATTTTAACTGTTTTCGAAAAATTACATTTTGTAAGCGCTAAGTTGGGTGGATACAGTTTGTATATGTACCGACATTTTTTCAGTCTGTAAACTTTCGTTGCTCGAAATATAAAGATGCGAAGCTGACCTCAACTTCCTCTTTGGTAGTTAGATTTAATCAAACAGTTGTGTCGTTTACAAATTTGTACTCCTAGTCTTCTGGAAGCATACTTTCCTTATTTAAAAAAATTATAGTAATTTTAGACGGTACTTTTAATAGGATATAGCAAGTCAAAGCGAAACCACTGAGTAAACTGCAGATTTCTAATGCCCCTCTGTGTCTGCACTTTACTTAAACTTTCATTGGCTCCATATTAATCAATTACCGATTGTAGCCGAACAGTTGTCATAATACCTTATGCGTCTGCAGATTACGTATATGCATCCGGGACCTAGCGTTGCTTAACTCGACTGATCTTACGTGGACGCTTGTTCAAGCTACACCGCCCGGGACCTATTCAAGCATATCATATATAATTAAGAAATGTTTCAAATATGTGCTAGTTTAATTTTTGAAAATTGTCTAAAATAGCATTGGCCTTGATCATAATTTGTAAAGCAGTATTAAAAATAGTGTTAGTCTTTATTGGAACAACAAAATGTAATCAGAGTAATCTTTAAAATAATGTATAACACTATTACCTCGATGACAAACAATTGGGGAAAGGAAGCCAAGCTGTGAAGTGTTGTTATTTTTGACTTTTCCGATAATTATTAATACGTGAATAAATACTCTTTTCCCAATTCAGTGTGTTTGAAATCAATTCTATATCCTTTGGGATCCTACGCTGTAGAAGGTTGCATTAATTCGTAGCACCCCTGCAGGGGTTGATAAAACGTGTTTGATTTCTGCATTAAAACTGTTAACTGTTAGCTGTTTTTTCGAGAGTGTGTACGAGGTTCGAGCAATCTAAATAGAGCCCTATAACCTAGAAATAGGCAGCGACCTTCGTGGGAAGCAGTTGGAGCCCTAGGTGTGAGACAACTGCTGATTTGGGGGCTTTTTCCGAACGGTCCAGCACAGGAGTCGTTTTGCAAGTCATCAACGGCACCAACGGAAAAAAGGGGTTCAGGCATCGTGGGTCTTGCTGGGGGTTTGAGTTGAGCCTTTGTTTCCATTGCAGAAGCAACCGAAAGATCAGGAAAATGTATCCTAAAAGATTGAATTCAGTGATTTGTAAGTGGCGTCGGTTTTTTATACACTTTCGGCAAACGCGTTCTCTGAGTATTTTTTGTTTGTAACGTGTATTTACTTACTGTTATTGTTATCACTTACGCAACGCTCTAATTACGTAATCACAGTTAATTGTCGAATAATAGGGAACTTGTTTTGCGAAATTGTAAGGTTGGATCTCCATATTAGGATTTGGTTCCCATTAGTTAAAATATCTAGTATTGTAGCGGTCCCAGTGGTTAGATAAACATTCTTGAAAGCGTTTACAATTTTAAATTATTAAAAATATAACACGATCATTAAGTTGCTATCAAATTTATTTCCAATAATGTATACTAAATCAAGATAATACTTGCTAGGATGTAAAAGCCCGACCCATATGGTATAGAGTAATTTATTTTACACAAAATTAATAATATTACATAAAGCCAATAGGACATAAACGATAATAATATGTAATAACAAGCAACTCAGTTTTGAAAACATTTCAAGGTGTTCGATTGTGTTGCTCTCTTTTTGTTAGCATTACTAGTATTTCATATTGCAACGCAATTTGACATGCATTGTGTAGATTATAGCGTTATAGATAAATGGATTATCACTAAGTGGACAAATAAAAAAAAATATATAAAAAGTAAAAGAAAATTCCATATTTTTGCATTTAATACCAAACAATTTAAATTTACAGCAGAAGATCAGATGTAATAAGATATAAGCGTGACTGGTACTTCAGAAATCACCTTTTACAAATAGTTTTCTAGTAACCGCCTGATAAGGAAATAATGAAAAAAATATTAGCGTAATATTAAAGCAAAATACAAAAGTAGTAATCATAGTTCGTCAAAGTATCGATAGGACATCAAATTTATAAAACAGTGAATAATTGACACTATTTGAGATGGTAAAATACAGATATATTTGGAAACGACAGTTTTGCAAATCCATAATCGATTCATGTGACTTTGCCAACGACAGTAAGGTCGTCTAAAACTGAAATTAAGAATAAAATTTTTAAGAACGCCAATAAAACATGTTGAAATACAGGCAAGCGAAATTACATAACTGAAATATGTAGTAAGGGAGTATGAAGTCCTTAAAAGTATTAGTATTTTCATCTTCCAGTACGATATATTGAAAGATTTACGCTTAACATAGAAACTGCCATTCCTGCACTTGAGACTGTAAGGTTGCATACACCACTTGGAAACCTTCAAAATTTTTGGTAGTATGAAATATATTCGTAAAACACATTTTTTGGAAAATGTTTGGTGCTTTTCCGGCAGCCATTAAAAGTCAGAAGTTCTCTGCTATCGACAGCATGCTTAAATATGAATAATTGCTCTTTGAGTTAAAATTTTATGCTGCGAGTGCTTGGAGACGATTTCGGAATCGTTATTATTGAACTTTCCAAGCGAAATGCAGTAACTTTTACATTATTGTGGAGTCACATGGCTGTGTGCGAACATATTTTCCCGCATGGAAGCAAAGGTGGTTTAAAAAACCCCTTTTTAACTTGTGAGATTGCTAAACAATTTAAGTGTTTCATTGGAAAGATTGTATTTGAAATACATACAGTGCCTACCTACAACGTTTAAGTTTATTGAATTCAACCAGAACGATCAACCTACTCGTAATAACGTGCATTATACTGTGCATTCGTTAGTGCGAGGCAAGCCAGTCCTGTAGAAAATTGTATTCTGGTGTTATCCAAAGTCGTGAATATATGCGTTCCGATAGCTGCAATTTAGGCAAGATTATTATCCTATACCTTTTGCTGAGAGCATCACGACGAGTTTGTTGGAGCTGTTCATGGAACTGTATTGGGGCTGCATCTGATGTGTGAGCTGATACGTCGCGTCAGCTACCAATCAGAATCTTACTACCTGCCGTTGTTTATAGTTTTGCTGATCCTCAACATCGTACCAGGTCCGATGGTTACATTCTATTGTTGAATTGTTTTAAGTACTCTCTATATAATTAGGCAAAACTCAGTACATGCGTATGCCAGCTTAAATATTGATATAACTAAAAGTTATCTGTTAAACTCTTGAAGGTTAGGAACGTTTAGGCTGAGTTGATTCGATACTTTACTATTGAAATTTCGCTGCTCACCAAATCTCAGTTTATTACACTACGATATATTGCCTATCGATGTTTAGTTGGATTGACTACCAATTTCAAACGTAGAAAATTTTAGTAAGTTTTATATCTCTAGTAATTTTAATATTTCATAAAGCAAATTTTAGTTTAAGATCGGCATGCAAGGATTCGAATTGTTCAAATTTTATTATTATTTGTTTGATGATGCTTTGGTTCAGTTAAGTCCTTTATTAGATGTGACATAGCTTGATAAATTATAGTTTGACGTATTTTTTATAGTTTAAGTTTCAGATGAAATTTACTGTAGACATTTTATAATTGAGGTTGTAATACATTAAACCTGATTTAATTAATTTATTTAACATATTTTTTGGGTGAGTACGTTGTTTATAACGTTAAGTTCTAATTTGGTTTTTATTGATGAATTAATATTTTACTTCGATCTTGTTTGATCCGTCATTTATTATGTTTGAATTGTTTTGATAATTTATCATTGAGTTGTATCCCAATATGTTTCCCTTGTTTCGTTTTGACTGACGAGGTTAAAATAGTTATTTCAGTTTTTGCTTGCTCCCAGAAAAGAATTCGGCTATTGTGTCAATCGTTCGGAAGTATTGTATCTGGTGCGCTCCGACATTTGACCTATATTCACGCGGAACAAATTGACACATTTTTTACCAGAGCTGCAACACTCAGACCCATTTAACAACGTTAAACATTATATTTGGTAATAGTTGCCGTAATAAAAGTAAACAAAATATAAGGCAAATTATAGAAGCATTTTAGAGTGCTACATACCAATATAATTAACAAATTTATACTGAATGGTTCCTAATGCTATTCAACATTTTCATTATACGAAGTGGAAAAGCACATGAAGTTAATTAAAAACAATAAATTGCATTGATAATAGTGAAACCAGTTATCTACAAACATTATAGGTGGACAAATGAGGACATTAATAAACATTAGAATATGGGGAATATCGCTAAGGTATGTGCAAGTAGTACAATAACTAAACGAAAAGTGAGCCTTGCTTGAGTGTCGCGAAATTTCATCTTGATCCCAGCATCGGATATAGGTATTTAAAGGAACCCTCTAAATGCCTTTTCGCAATGATTCTGTAAAGCAAAGCTCGTCGCTGACGCAACGCTGGAGAAACCTTCCTGTTCGCGTGTGGATTCACGCCGATTGCTAGTAGCTAATCTGCAAACAACCGTTGTTTATTCTTTGCGATGAACCCTTGAGAAAATCTCCTTTTACATTGCATGTTGACTGACACCGACTACATCTAGCCGTTTCGGGGAATACCAAAATCTTTTCAACATTTTCACACGTTTTTCATGTACACTGTCTGCAGTGGTATTTCATGCCACTAGCTATATTAATAACTTTTAGTTATTAATATAAGAATTGCAATGGAAAGCTTATTATATGAAGAAGATTAAATAAAAACAGCGGCTGGTTAGATAAGGAATGTATTGGTTGAATTGATAAAAACATAAAAACTATGTACCATACGACTTTAAAAGATGATTCGTACTTTTTGTATTAATGGCAAGAATAAAATAAATTAACAGCTTACTCAAAAAATGTCTCAGTACTTGCTGAAAAAAAAATTGCAAAAAGATTGAAAAAGTTATAAATATTAGAAACAACAGAAATACTCTGAGAGAGAACGATATTAATCTAAGCTTTGTAAAGTATGAAAACGACGAGTTACATAGCCTTCTTAAAGTAGCATAATCCTATTAAGTTGTTGAGAGGGCAAACATCTTTAAACAACTTACAGCAGAACATTTTGTACTATCGACACGAGTTGAAATGTATACTATAATTACGGTAGAAGGAGATTAAACAATATCAGGGATGATTTAAGAAGAGCGCGCTTCAGGTTATGAGTTATAGACTATGGGATACGAATAAAGTAGGAACATCAGAAAAAATCTGTAATGGGGTTTACGCAGAACTTCCCTCGTGCGAGTTAGATCAGTTTGACAATTTAAAAAAATTGTAGTCGCTGACATTCGAACTCGGGCTTTCAGGATCATCCTCACGAGTTCAGCTAGGTCCAATTCGCTTACTACGTCGCTTTCATCACTAGACCACGCTGGGAGAAAGGTTGGGTTGCTACTAGCTTTATACAGGTTGAATGTAAATTAAGAAGCAGGTGAATTTCTCCATAATTATGACAGAAAAACGATTTTATATAGAAAAGTTTTATGTCACACATATTTCAGAGTAGGAACAAAAATACCTAGCTTCTAGTTAAACCGGAAGATTCATTATTTTTGGTTTTTATTATGGAACACCCTGTATTTTTTAAATTAATTTGATAGTATACGAAAGTATGTTTAAAAAGCTATTAACCAGCTATAGGCTAGAGGTTAATAATAGCGATATGAGCTGAATACGTTCTTAAGGGGCTACGAAATATTAACAACCACTAAATAAACATGTAGTTTATGTCTTAAAACTTAAACCCTGCCTTATTGAAATATGCGGTTTTTGTAAGAAAGGCGCTAACACAATATCTTCATTAGTACATTCCCTATTTCTATTTTACCTATGTTTAGGATTTCCTGAATTTGTAAAAAAACTTCCTCAAGTTTACAATTTCATTTGCAGTTTAACAATTGTACGAGGATGGGGCTGTTGGTTATTTGGGTAACAATTTCGATACATTTCAGCTGCTCGTTGGAATTTTTCTGATACAAAAACTATACTTTTAGCACGTTCACGCGTTCTTGATTGGAAAACGAATAACCAATCTGTTCAATACAATCGTATTTTGACAGATATTGAGCATTTGTTTATTTGTTTGTTTGTTTATTTGTTTGTCTGTCATTATTTTTATGGCCGTATGAGACAGTTTCACATTAATTAGTTTATTTCATACTGATGTCAAAAATGACATTTTTCGGATTATTTATGGCACAAAAAGTGGATCATTAAAATCCTAGTACTTTAAAGTAAAATTTTAAAGTTCAAGTACTTTAAAACTTATTTATTGTACAAAAAATGGAACATTAAAGTCCTAGTACATTAAAGTAAAATTTTAAAGTTCAAGTACTTTAAAATTATACGTCAGTTGTTGACATGAAATTTGCAGTATGAAATAAACCGTTGTATTCACCACGAACGAAAAGTGTTTTTAAAGGTTCTCGCAAGTAATTCCGTAAACAACTTTCTCGTCTTTAAAATGCCACTTTTCGTTCTAGATAAATAAACTACTATACTAATGCTGTTTCTGTATACATACAATACTTTCAATATTAATATCTTGTTAGTTATTAACTTTAGACCCATAGTTGGTTAACAATTTCTGATAGGTAATATCCTAAACTATCAAATTAATTTTAAAAATACAGGGTGTTCCATAAGAAAAACCAAAAATAATTAAATGAATATGTTTGTTCGTACTCTTAAAATATTGGTTAGATAAAATGGTATAACTTTTTAAAAGTATTATCCAAAATTATTTTAATCTAGTATGGCTATGGAACAGAGCTGGGCAGTAATTAATTACTTTTTAATTAAATTACTAATTAAATTCCTTTTTGTGTATTTACCTTGAAATTGAATTAGTTTTCAAAATGCGGTAATTGTAATTGAGAATTCCCATTTGTGTTAAAAAGTACTTGAAAATTACTTTTTGAAAGTAATTAATACCTACATTCAATTACTCAATTACTTTTGTGTAATTAAATTAGTCTAAAGTATTTAAATTACTTTACAAGTATTTAAATTACCTGTGGCAATTGAAATTACTCGAGGTAATTGAATTACTTTGTGGTATTTCAATTACTGAATTACTGACCTCGATTGGGTATCGAACCTTAATAATGGTTTATTGTTTGTTTTTCACTGAAAATTTTCTTATCATCGCTTCAGAAGGAATGATGTTTATGTCACGTATTTGCCCTTATTAATCGCTGCGAATCCAAACCGCAGTCTTTGCTATACTTTGCAAAGTCGACAAATCAAGTCCTGCTGGCCACCGATTAGGTTTGTATTCTGGACGCTTAATTTACTTTCTTATGGTGTGAAGTACCGGCTCGTTTGAAAATTTTTTTTCGTGTTTGGTTATTTTTTTAACTGAAATTATAAAACAGACGTTCACTGGATCGGAAATAAGACTACCCAAAAGGGTTCTACTTTCCTCACAAAAACATCTATTTTACAGATTTAGAGATAAAATCAGCTAATTTAAATTTTTTTAACAACGTAAGTCAAAAATTTTGTCGATTTTGTCATTACACATAATTAAAATTATCTTTATTTAAAAATATCTTTTACGTTTCTCTAATTCATTGTTAGCTTCATTAGAAACATTGGTTTAAAATATTGGACAAAGGGACATTTACTATTAACAATCTGTAAAATATAGGTACATGTTAGTGTTTGGACTTGTGAAAGAATAAGTATCCTCAATTATGTCAATTTACCTGCCTTTTGTTTTAAAATTTCAAGTCACCTAATACTTTTTTGATAGCTATTTGTATTACTAGGGAGTAAAATGTATCATTCCCTCCCGCGGATGTAGTTTTAATTCTTCAACGTTAGCGAGAACAGTACCTAATCAATTGTAACCACGCAAGGGAGGAATTTACTTTTTAGTCCAGAATTATACATTCAACACTTTTACATTTTATGATGTGACAATCTCTTGTATTCAGCTGCATTCAAAAATATTTAAATATGAAAACCATGAGGTTAGTTGATTTATTATTAATCACATTGCCTCGCGTCTCTAATGGCAACGGTAGTCAATGTATTATGCTCCCTCCCACTGCCATTGGAAACCGACCAGGGAGCCAAACGTATATTTTCGGGAAACCCCCAACAGGCGACAAAAAATGTTACTTTTGTATATAGGGGTAAAAAATATTTTCTAACTGAGCCAACAAAAAATACTCAAGTTGCGCCAATTGAATCACCACGTAGTGTTCTACAAAATCTAAATAGAAATTTGCTGTGAAACAATTAAAAAATCCAATGCTCCACCCTGTATACTTAGGTAAGTTACATATTTTCGTCATTCAGCCTCATGTTAGGCGTATTTAATAGTACATTGTTCTACAAGTTAAGAAAAGTGAGAGTTTTTCATCGTTTAATTTACGAGCGATGCAAAACGAGTGGATTAATTTATTACGAACATGGAAAAATTACTTTTATAACATATTCAGCGTGCTATTTTTCTAATATAATTACAAAATGTAGCCAAAATTAAATTCGACATTTCTTCATATTAAAACCTTCGAAAGTGAAATAGTATGTAGGTTACTATAGCTAACAAAACATAAAAATTAAGCATTTTTAGATTACGATTACGAATCGACACAACACTAATGATAGTTGCAACTTGCAAGAAGGTTCTACTAAATAAAACTACGTATATGACAATAATTTTTATTGAAAGTAATTGAAAAAGTAATTGATGTTGTACAATTACAATTACTAAGTAATTGGTAATTGAATTACTATTTCCTGTGAGTAATTGAATTTCTGGTAATTAAATTACTGTATTGAGCGGTAATTAGTAATTAGTAATTAATTACTTTTTAAAAGTAATTTGCCCAGCTCTGCTATGGAATAGTTCCTAATTTATGAATTCAACTACGTTTATACTTAAACGTCACACTTGACATTGACGTATAGTTACATTCATAAATTAGGAACTATTCCATAGCCATACCATATAGATAAAAATTATTTTTGATCCTACTATATTTAAAAACTTCTCTATCTCTCATAACAATGGAGAAATTCACCTGGCCCTTAATTTATAATCAACCTGTAAAGGGAACGTGTGATTGTTGCATAATTCTATCCATTTGATGATATTTACCCTGTATCTGATGGCTTCCATTTCATTAAGGGTAAAGACCTAAGCTATGTAAAAATTATCAAGGGTAATACCACAAGAGGTGAACATGTTTGAGAATTTTTTTCATTCACATGCAAATTATTGCGTTTAAATTGCTCGAAACCAAAACTGCGTTAAAAATTTGAGCAGTTTTTGTTGAGAAAAATTTGCAATAATTTGCACATTAACAAAAAAAATCTCTTAAAAAATTTTACCCTGATATTTGGAACGATTATTCAACAAAATGGGTATATGACTTTACCGTTGGTTCATTATACTGTTGAATAATGGACAACATTTTATAATTTTAAGGTGCTCACCTTGTATATATTTGACCGTGTGTATATTCGGTTTTGTGCCAGACCGAGATCTAATCCGCATACAATATATTATCTTATTCCACCAAGTAGTTTTTGAGCTATACCGCTAACAGACGGGCAAACAGACAGTCAAACGGACAGACAGACAGACACACACAATTGAGAAAACATGGTTTTGGTCATCTACGGACCCTGAAATGTGAATATATTGAATAAATGTTGAAAGGTGAGATCTTTTCATGCAATGCCTCCTTTTTCTTTTAGACGAGAAAAATAAAAATAATCAATCGAACAAAAATTACAATATCGTTAATCAGAACAATTTAGTTTTTGCTTGGCTTAAAAGGATTTTGTGACCCTAATAATCAGAAAAGAAGGAGAACTTAGGGCTATAACTGTTTACAATTAAATAGTAAAGACGAACCACTCACATGTTCACGAGCATTAACGAAATAGATTAAATTGCTATAAAGAAATTGAACAATATATTGTTAAAAAAACAAATATGTGTTTTAAGTGTTACTCTCAAATCAAACCAGTGTAACGAAGTTTAAAACTAAGAATTTGTAAATCAGACATGCGAATTGCATAATACAAATAAAAATACGGAGTCCTAAAGAGAGATTCTTAAATTATAGTAAGTGCTTATATATGGGGTGATACTTTAAAATAAATTAGATCTGGCTAAAAGAAATAAATGACTCTACAAAACATGTATGCAAGCAGTGGAAGAAAACTCAATTGATATCCACAATTCGAAAATACAAGTAGCAATTCCCAGTCGAGGGAAAAGTGTAGGAAAAAACCAACGATATGCACAGTAAAATCAAGGTTTTACGTAACATTTCAGTAGAAATAAACAAATGAAGTTCGTATCACTTAAATCTTTCAACTCGGGCTATCTAAAATTTATAGATAGAAGAGGTAACGTCTTTACAGTACTAACACTTCTTTAACGTTGCGGAAGTAATATGTAGTCGGGAGAATCGTGTATACGCCAACAAATGCGAATATTGTACGACGAATGCAATCTTGGTGGCCTACCGAAGCGCATTTACCGATTTCCACGTAAACCTGGTTGAGTTACTGCAGACATTGAATGATAGCAGGAAATTGAAGTTTGATTATCGTGACGCTTTCAATCTGCCGTTTTGTCATGTTTGATCATTAACTTGACCTATTTCATTGTTGACATTGTTAGGGTCGAGAAAGAAAAGCTATGTTACAGTACACCTATGCATAAAATCAAATCTGATTGTAGTTAATAGACAGGCAACGGATCTTAGGGCTGCAGAACCTTTTACACCCCAGCAATTGGAGAGGAAATATATATTGTGTGGGTAGGAAGTAGCACAGTTTCTTTTATAAACCGGGTAATATGCAGTTGTAGAGTGAAGATATATTAATGAATTATGAATCGTCTTTGTTAAATGGAAGTCATAGTTGGCTATAAAGTCATTAACAAGCTGTAGGTTATATGTTGATTAGGTAGCATTACTTAATACCATGAGATAAAAAAAATATTCTGAGCAGGCCTTGATATGTGTTATACGTTTGGCAGTACTGAAGTGTATTGTCAGTCTATGTCAAATTCGAGATTTGCAGGTTAAGTTTTACCTCAGTCTGTGTCAAACAACAAACAAAACCTAACATTTTAATCTCGAATTTGACATAGACTGACAATACACTTCAGTACTGCCAAACGTATAACACATATCAAGGCCTGCTCAGAATAATTTTTTTATATCATGGTATTATATGTACGTGCAATTATTGAAATTTGATTTGGCTAGGTAAGATTTTATACAATTACACGGCTAAGGCAGTTAAAGAGAAGTCAAGATTAATTCTGTACGGCAAGCTGTAAGACTGATACAGAAAGTAACCATTAAAATATAGTATGATCAAAAATTATTTTCATCTAGTATGTTTATGGAATAGTTCCTAATTTATGGACAGAAAATGGCACATAGTAAAAAGTGTCACTGTAAAAAATAAATTGTGGATTTAATAGCCAAAAAGGTGCCTTGTAACTCCTATTTTGCGTTTTCTCAATAGCATATTATTATGTTAACATTTCAATTTTACATCAGCGTATTTGATTCAACTATAGTGCTTTGCACATTAGGGACTGTTATGATGTTCTTAACGGGTTCACCACTTTGAAATTGAATTGTTTAATAAGATATAACCAATTGTGGAAAACAATAACAATTCTTTAATTTTCATTAAAACACACAAATTACAAACATATACGGACACGCCAATACGTTTCAAAACACAATTATTACTACCGAATTATGTATAACGAACGCCCAAATCTAATTTGGAAATTAGAAGCTGAGGAATCTGCCCCGTGCCCGCGTCTTGGCCAGAGTGACGCAAGACGGATGGAGATGTAATGCCGGAATCCCAGTTTGTTTACGTTTATATAGGTCGCTTGTGGAAGAGAAAGCGTTCCCTATTCTTTGCATATAATACGGTTGTCCATCCCGGGCACGAGCTAACCCGGTCTCTTTATTACCGCACAAGTGTTTGACATAACTTTCGCCTACAAGAGGAATTCCATTTCATTTTTTTTGCTCGAATTTATGGTCCATTGTTAGTCGAGTCGGGTGCCCGTCCGTTTATTGCCCCTGAAATTGGCCCTTTTGCATGACCCAAAAGGGTAGATAAAAATCATGCTGTGTTGTAGAAATTGCAGCGCGACATTAGGAAAGTTAGTTTATATTCTTTGTGTGACAACACAAATCAAACTTGACGTTAAAGCGACTTCTAAAATGCATGCGCACAATTGATGCACCCCGAAATTTCACTTTTATTAGTGCCTTTCGTAAAATAATACACATAATTAACTTTGACACTTGCTAGTTTATGGGCTCCGCTACACAACTTAAATAAGAACATCTGCATAAAAATATATTTTATGTATGGCCGGGCAAGATTAGTCATTTTATACTTTGTCTTTGACGGCGTAATGTGTAACTTTATAGCCCAATGACAATAGAGTGGTTTATTTTCCGCTGATCTATTATTGATTGTTTATATCTGCGATACAAGGTATATAAAGCAGTCTACAACGCCCTAGGGCGGTTCTAAGATTTTTGTACAGAAATCTGTGGACCACATGATATTATTACGAAAGCAAACAATAATACTCATATTTTAAAATGTAGGTATGCCGTTGTAGATAGGTACGGAAATATAGATGCAGCAAGTCAGAAGCATGATACAAAACATACTATAAAATGGGTATCATATAAGTATACCTATCATGAGTTCAACAATTATAGTGTACGATTGAGAGGCAGTAATACAACACTACTATATATTGTGTGTCTTAAAGAAAACAATTCTATTACCATTCTAAAAAATCTGTAATAGTTTTTTTCATAACAAACTTCAAAAGTAGCAAATATCTTGCGAGTGTTAATTAGACATATGAGGGCGTAGCGTAGCAAAGTCCGAGTGGTTCTAAAACACGAGCACATATATTTGCACTTTTGAGCGAGTTATGAATATTGTTTTTTAGACGACCACACAAAGTAAATTCTATTTTCAAGAATTGTTTTTATTTCGCTTACAAAATTGATTGTTAGCTATATAGTCCAGTCATTAGATACATAATAATAGTGTTTTGATGCAAAAGGTTGGGGAGTTTTGAAACTTGGCAGAAGTGCAGACTTGGAGGTCTTTAACATGCACCTAGGTTTGCGACGTCATGCGACATCATGTAGCGCTACCATCTTGAAAAAATAGCGGCATAAATCAGTTTTTGGCATTAACTCGGTTCCTGTAGGTTTAAAAAAATGTCCGATAAAAAAATTCGTAAAAGTGGCATTTGCATGATACTTTTTACCAATTATCTCCAAACTAGTCTACCTAAAGTAGTCTAATCTATTATATAACTGTTTATACAGTGATATATGCACTTTGTCTGTTGTCTGTATATGCTTGCTGGTACTATTAAAGGTAATTACTTTGTAATTTCTTTATATAAGAATCAACACATGGAAGCGTGGAAGCTTTGTTGATCTAAAAAGTAGACGGGATCAGCCGAATAGAACTGCCTGTCCCGGCAATGTCTTCCAGTGATATTATTTGTGTGTTGACAAACTTAAAAAAGCTTAAGTATGTTCGCAACTGTGAATGTGCGAAGTCGACATGTGACCGAGCATTTGTTGGTTCTTCCAACTGCAAAGGTGAGAGATCAGGAAAACATTTTTTTGCTAAAAACCATCGAGAGGGAAAGTTAGGAAAACGCTGTATTCTACGAAGAGCCTGAAATACAAGGAAGCTGTTGCAAAGAACATTTTGCTTTTACAAGCAATCAGTGGCTGTGACACAACCTCTGCCTTTTTTTAACCAAGAGAAATTGAAGTTCCTTAGTCTCATGGATACAAACGACTCGTTGCTTGAGACTGTAGCAATCTTCCAAGAACTCGAAGCAAATGTTGATGCTCTCGCTGCAGCTGGTGAAGCGTTTTTATTGGCACTGTATGGCGGATCGTTTGAAAAGGACACATTGAATTCGCTTCGCTACCAACATTTTACGAAGTCTTTGTCCAAGAACAAATCTAATCTCGCGTCCTTGCCACCTACAAGAGATGCTGCAAGGCAGCATTGTCTGCGAGTGTATCACCAAGTTGCAATGTGGTGTGGCAGAGCAAAATATTCAGAGCAATATGGCTGGCAGAAAACGAGGAACGGGCTTGATGCTCTTCGGGCTATGTCAGAAGCAGCCCCCAACGCCATTCTAAAATCAATATCCTGTAAATGTAAGAAAGGCTGTGCAGGAGCGTGTGGATGTCGGAAAATAGGTTTAAAATGCTCAGTGCTGTGTCTATATTGCATAACATGCGAAAACATTCCTGATTTGGTAGTGGATTCCGATCCCAAAGACCCAAACGAGTCTGATGACGACTTTGATTCGTTGGAGTGGGTGTTGGAGGGGACGGGAGATAAGCAAAATTTGACAGATAGCGTATATAATAAATCAGGCACATCCCATAATACAAAACGGCTGAAACCGTGCTTGTAAGTTTGGGGTTTGGATTAGGCCTAATGGGGACACCACGTTAAAAAAAACGAGCGCTCAACTCTACCTCCTGGGTGGTGTGGAAACGAGTTTATAGCCTATGTTTTTATTACTTTACTGCACTAAACTGCTTTAGGCAGACTAATTTATACATAATTGGTAAAAAGTACCACATACGAGATTTTTAAAAATTTGCCCTTTTGTTCGGCCCTGTAACTCGGAAAGTGTTAGTCTGACAAAAAAAATATAGAGACGATTTTGTAGCAAATGTCATTCTTTTAAAATTTTTATGCAAATTTTTTTTCCCTAAAACCTATAAGAGCCGATTAATAGAAAAAAAAACTGATTTTGGCCTCCATTTTTTCAAGATGCGGTGCGAGCGGCGGGTCATACTTAAGCCCACCAAGCATACAATCATGCCAAGTTTCAAAACTCCGCAACCTTTTGCAACCAAAAAAGTATCTAATGACTGAACTAATATTATTATTGGTACAATTATAAAAAGATGCAAGCTTGTTGGGAAGCATAGTAACGAATAAAACTAAAGCATTTGGATTATTTGACTAACTTTGTGCCGTTACGATATGACTGGTATAATATAATATCGTGCTAGTGTATGCAATTGTCAACTGTCTGTAGTAGGCTGTTGTCGCAATAATGTTACTTTCATATGTGGTCGTCTAAAAAGAGGTTTACATGAAACTTCTCTCGCAAGAGTAATGCAAATTACGTTAATTAACAAGTAAAAAAAACATAGTGGCCCGTGAGATTCGAACTCGGGTTCGGACGGTCCTGGACCGGCACTCTGCCTCTGGGCGACGGAGTTTTGCTTGCACTATGGGATTACGACAGCGGTATAAACGACGCACTCAAGATAGTACTTAAGCAGAGTGCTCATCATGTATATGTTGGGTGCAATAAACGAATGCGAGGATTGATTATGTGAGAGAGGGAGAATTTTTGTACAATATTTTAACATTTAAGGGTCCGTTTGCCACCCATGTATTAACTTGGGCTCTAATATCGAATTTCCGTAGAAATAACAATCGTCTGGCCATTCAGCTATAATTTTTCGCTTATTTCATACATGCAGTTAGTGGAAAATATGTGGGATATAAGCTTACGTTTAAAGTGAATTGTCACATATAATCTCATAAGAGCATGAATTCTTTCCGGAAATTTTTTTGAGTGCGGTCCAACAACGTCGTATTAATTTGCACGAGCGGGACGCGAGGGCAATTTAGGACGTTGTTGGAATGCACGAAAATAATTTCCTTATATGAATTAATGCTCGAATGCAGATTCGGTAAGAAAATCGTAACGCCACAAACCCTCACAGTTAGGTTGGTCTACCTACAAAAAATTTCCAAGAAATTTTTTTATTGTCTTGGTTACGGCTCGTGAACTATTTTTTCTATTGGTCATTAATGAGTGTCGTACGATTTTCACTGAAAAACCAAGTTTTATAGCTGTTGTTCTACTGTAGTACTGTATATACCGAGTTATAACATTTCTATTATTATATCTTACAATACAAATAAAAAAGGTAAATATGTAATTATTTTTCGAATTGCAATAATGCAGTTTTTCACTATTTTATAATAACACATCAAAAATTCATTTGCATTTTGACATATGACACAGTATTTTACTTCCATACAACCTGATGAAGTATTGCTTTCGACCTCGACCAATTCACAGTATTTGTCGTAACCTCTCCAATCGCGATCAATCGACAGTTAAACGAAAGGTTTCATGAACATGAACATAACTTTTGTGCAGACAGCAACCAATTTCACCGCAAAAGAGAGTCGGAAAATTAAATAGTGGAGTACGTTACGCCGTATGGATATAAACATAATAACTGAAAACGACATAACTTACTAAGATTTCTTAGCCAGTTTGTGTGGATTATTAAGACAATGAACTGAAACTGAACTTTGTATTCGCTTGCCTATTTGTATCCGGGCTACCAGTAATAAGCGCTAACGGACCGTGTAACTACCTCGATATGATGGCGAATGGTGTAACTATTGAATTGCAGAACCTGAGGTCCCGGGTTCATATTTCGGTCCAGACCATTTCTTAAAAAATTATATCTATCCGCTGACACTTTTAAATACAAGATGCCACATTAATGGCATTTTCCACAATATTCGAGCTTTGTGCTGACGGTATTGATAAATGACCGATCCGTTTTTAAATCCATATTGTCCGTATAGACTTGGCAATAATTACTTTGCGTTTCGTTTTCTAATTTGCTTTTGACAAAGTCGCACGACCATGTGATAACATAATCACTGCCATACCATATTGAAAGCACCGACTCGACGTGTTTTAAGAAGTGGACGTTCCGAGGAGTACATAGCAAAAACAGCATTTATAACGGATTTGCGCCGTCTCATCTCTTTATAAGTAGTTAGTTAGTTTCAGTTAGGAAAGTTTTAACATCAGGTGTTTTTACAACTTGTCTATTTTATCCATGTTTTACACTAGAAATGTCATATTTGCTATGATGTAAATGAGTGTAAATCCCTAACGTAAATATAAAAAAATCTGTAAAAGGCTTTACCCAGAACTTCCCTCGTCGTAAGCGCATTTCCGCAGCGGATGTAACCGCAGCGAAATTCCAACTATGCTACGAGGCCTTTTCGAGATAAGTCCGACGCGCGCCTCTCTTGAACAGAACGCTGTTATTGTTGAAACATTTTTACTTTTTTGTGACATTATCCTGTATTGGTTGAGTCTTATTTTCGGCAAATGTAAAGCCTGACCTATGAGAAAGTTATTACTTCCTTTTATTTCAAAATTAACCCAAGAATAAACGAAATTTTACTTTTTAAGGTACTCACCCTGTATATATTTGTATGAAATTGTACCGGTTTATATAATATGTATGCAAAATATCGTCTTCCTCCGACAATTAGTTTTTGACAGACAGACAGACAGACAGACAGACAGACAGACAGACAGACAGATAGAATTAAGACAATCTCTTTTTCGTCATCTAGGGACCTTGAAACGTGAAAATCTGAAGAAATCTCGGAAGGTGATTTTTTCGTGATTACAATACCTCCTTCGTCTTTCAGACGAGGGAAGTAAAAATTAAAGGAATTGATATTGGTTATTAAATAATTTTGTAATGGAATAGATGAATACCTAAAGTAGAGATAATCATGTAGCATAGTAAATTATTTGTGACGTAAAAATCAATTAAATAATGATAACTTATAGAAATAATGCGATTAATCGGTTTGTTATTATTATATATTTTCGTTAATAAAATGTTATCGATTTATTTCTTAGAATTAAGCATTCACTTTTTGAGGTTTTTAAGGATAAATTCTTATCAAGCCCTCACAATATTGATTCAAGATATATATTTAATTAAGTAATGGTGAAATATCAACAGTAAATATTTGCTGTTTTAGCAAACAAGTACCTAAAGTCAGTAATGGAAATTCTAGTGGTTCTTGTTTTATAGATTTCGCATGTATATAATAATAATAATAATAGTAAATTGTGTTTATTGAATAATCATACATAGATTAAATTATGCATTTACATTATTGAATTTGATCAAAGCGGCGAAGTTCAGACATGCTAAGAATACATTTTTACGGTGTGATCTATCACTTAACTTCAGAAAGAAAAAACTGAAGGGAAAGAATAATCAAAACTATTACTGAGCGCCCATTAAAGTCACGAAGGCCAGATTTAAAATTTCTCTAGGATGGAATTATACAATGGTTTCATACATGCGTGATCTATGTAAGCGCATGATAATTAAGTTTTTATTATTTTATTTTATAAGTGGCGGCTGTTGGAGAAATTTAATGGTAGAGCCAACGAACTTAAAATAAATATTCTACCCCTTCATAGACAAAGGCAGATTTCGATATCGGGAGATTTGAATCTTTCGCATATGGACTGGCAAAAGTTTGTATCAGTGAAAAAATTACCAAACATTACAGGCTAATAAAAGATAAGCTGAATCGAATATTTCTCTTTCATATTTCGTTTAAATGTATAATTCGGTAATAAATTGCATCTTCACTCTTTAGGGTACATAGATACATTCTTGATTGACGTATATTATTTCAAAATGTGCGACAATTTAGGGTAAATTACGAGTATGATAAATAGATCATAGCACAGTTATTTAATAAGTAACCGTGTCTTCAGACGGTATTGGCAGCTTCCCAACATAATCTGCAAGTATAGCGTTTCTTCATCAGCTATCGCAGCTGGGGTGCTACTCAGACTGCTTGAGGCTTAAGCCTACGCTGAGGTGGCTTCCATTGGAAGTTAAAATATTTTTTCTACGACCACTACTAAATGTAGGCCTTTTAGCACTAGTTCGTTTCACTAAAAGTGACATTTTATAGTTTAGCGTGTTTAAAAAAATCAGCTGTTTACTTTTAGCGCATGTGTGGTATAAACTGAAGTGAGGTTATAAACCACAATTTCGAACTGGAAGTGAAGTTGTAAAGTTATTCTAGTTACTTCTTGACTTAGAGGTAAAGTGTTTTTTAAATAATTAAAGCGTTATGTAATGAATACAGTCAGATGTGTAGTATTAATAATTACTTTTGATAACTGACTTTGACAGTACCTACTGGCTCCACAAACATTCACCTGCTCGTCAAGGGCTGCTGTTTATTATGACATAAATTATAACTGTCGTAGATGCAAACCTTTATTAAATCGAAATTTATGGATTAATAACAGTAAATTTAAGGTAGTAGAACAAATATTGTATGCAACTCGTGCTAAAAGTGGTTTATGGACGAGACATGTTATGAAACTCAGCCTTCGGCTTCGTTTCATAATTTTCGTGTTTCGTGCATAAACCTCAACTTTTAGCACTTGTTGCATAATACTAATTTATGATACAAGTGAGTAAAGCTAGTCTTTAGTCACGAGTGGGGTAGAGTTAAAACGCGAGTGAGCGAGCGTTTTAAGCACCGCGAGTGACTAAAGATGCTTTACGCATGTGTATCGTACGATATTTTATCTACGATAGAATCTAGAAAACACGGTAAATATAAAAAAAAATTAAATGTAAATTAGGATTACCGACAACCGGTCGTAATTTTGCGTGTTTTAAAAATTTTAAAACACGTTGCTACCGACAACGGGCCTAATGAAATCTTTTAAACACGTAACTACTGACGACGTAAACTAATGAAAACATGTTATTAAACAGTCGTTTTACAAACTTAAAACTGCCAACTAAAAGGCAATTTTACACACTGTCGTAGATAAATAGCTATTATCTACATTTTTCATCGCTCTCCCTCTGCTGCAGTCGATAGACTGTCAAAAAGCTGAGCCGCTTCGATCTGGTTCTAATGTGTCAGTAAAAGCAGCGCTTTTCGTACAGTTTATGTTCATGAAATAATAGTATATTATGTTATTAGGAGTAATCAGACAAGTCCGGGCGAGGCACACAAAGTCACTTTTAGTCCGAATTGTACATGCTATTTTATTTTCAAACTCCCCGAAGTAATATAAATAAACATATATTTAAAAAAATACGATTATCGAGAATTGACGTCTGTCAGCTACCGACAATCAAGAAGGTTATGTCAAAAATATTCGAAAGTTAATTAAGTTTTGAAGTACTTTTACTCCGCCAGCGTAAAAGTACCAACTTTTATGCCTCGGTATAAAAGTAACGCATTAACCTTGTTTGTCAAGTCACATAAGTTGTCACTTTTATGACTTTTGAAAATACTTTGTGTTACGTTCAGGCTTTAAAGTGAAACGAATGATAAAAAATAGGAGAGACTGACTGTTGTTCTTCATTATCACTCTCATCTTCAGAACTATGATCTGATAATTTGAGTGTTCACTATTACTAGTTTCTTTATTCTCAATGGTAGTACCTTTCACTTTTTGAACCGTATGTTGATTAATTTTATTCATAAATCTCACTTGTTGAAATCTCTGCTCGATAGTTAGAAGCACATTTTCTTGTCAAGGGTTTACTGTTGGTCGTATTCGATTTTTTTTTTTTGCAGAAGTAGTTGTTCTCAGCATGCTGAGTTAGCAATAGAAGCAGTAGTCATATTAGAGCAAACTGAGGCTGGATAACTGTTGCTTTCCTGTGAGAAGCTGCCAGTTGTTGCATCAACAACTTCTCTATTATTGGCATGTTCAGTAGTCTCATTAACCGTTAAACTATTGATTGGGATTGACATGTAAGTGGTCCCGATCCTGTACCTTTCCTTGATTGCGTTTCGATTACTTGGATAATTTTGCAGTCTGTCATCATACAGACCTGTAATTTAAAATCTTTTTTTCTAATTACTACACATTTCCTGTTAAAGTAGCAAATTCAGCTTCATTTAAAGTGTTTCCATAATTTTCCCTCTGCATTCTCGGCACCCCACATGTTTTTATATGTATTGAAGAAGCTGCTTCTAAAGGCCAAAACAAGTGCGTGGTATGTGGTGGAAATTTTAACAAAGTGACAGAAGTACCAACTCAATTACTTCATTTGAAAATGTGAAGTATGGCCATCTAATATGGCAAGTAGCGGCCTCTCGTTTTGGCAATGTTTTAAAGAGTACTTTTTGAATCAGCAAATTTCAGCTGTCATCCATCCATTATTTGAAACTCCATATCCTGTATAAGAGTATGCACTTCTAGGCATCCACGAATCCCATAAATACTTGGCTTTATAGACTATAAATGGTGACATTTTGTGTCCGCTTATAGTTAGATAATATACAAAATAAGACACTGGGGCTGGTTCATTTGGGTCATGACCTGGAGATGTTTCATCTAATTTAAACATTAAATGTGCTTTATTGATTAAATCAAGTTCTTTAACGACCTCTTCATGTATATCGAAAAAGCCATATGTGTACAGAGAG
This sequence comes from Agriotes lineatus, assembly GCA_940337035.1. NCBI lineage: Eukaryota > Metazoa > Arthropoda > Insecta > Coleoptera > Elateridae > Agriotes > Agriotes lineatus. Next base: position 126,048,299 of record OW679197.1, on the reverse strand, counting down.
ATTTTCTTTACTACGAACACGGCAGACGATATGTCGAATTTACAAATATCTGCTGTCATTTCTATCTTAAAATCGATAACTACGAAGCAACGGAACAGTGTAGATTGTAAAATGGTATTATCAGGGTCCAACGGTCTGGGAAATTCAAAATTCTTTCACAACATTTGAAAATAGGCATTCTTCATCGTTATCAATGTTACATAGAGTTATTTCAAATTTTGAAAACTTTGGATGTGTTTCTCCCCAAATATACAAAAGGCCTACTGTTTCCAACGAAGACAGGAATTTAAAAGAGGTTTGTATTATCGGTAATGACTATCCAGATTATTCATTTAAATAAACTGCAGAACTAGTAGATTTAGCTGCGTTTAAAAATTAAAGAGGTAGTTCAGAGTACTACCACTAATACGGTGGCTAATGTGCGAAGAAGTTTCTATGATCGCTTAGGATATTGTTTAGCGCAAGAACGCAGGCTCTTTGAACACGAGCTAATTTAAACTTCTTGAATTTTGTTGTTTGAAATAAAAATAGTTTTACTTTTGTTCACATCTTTCTTCTACTATGAGTTAGTTTGTTCGGAAGAAATTATTTCTTTCTTCAGAATGCGTTTTACTTTGTGAACTACCTTCTTTTACTGTACTGTTAATCTCTAAAAATCCTGTTTTTCAACTCTGAATTTATCACCTGAATTAATCACAGAATAACGCAGTACCTCATACATTATATCTGTGATATAATAATTAACTAACCAAAATTACACTAGGCGTGGATGCCTCGTCTGCGTCGAACAATTACTTAAACAATTAAGGCAGACGACCCGTGAATTAATATCAGAGTACCTGAGACCGACTCTCCATCGGTCTTGGCGTACTTTTAGGCAATCGTAAATTCGCCTTGATTTACTCGTGTTCGTAGTTCATGAATTTTCACTGTACTTATAATATCTGGCGTTGTTTCCTCTGTACGTATTACTTGCCTCTTCGTTGGCCTTTTGCAAGATAAATTTCACCTTTCACAGAATATGGCAAACCATTCCTTCCAAGGTAAGCCATTTCTAAAGCGAGTTTTCAATTATTCTGCTCCACAAATGTACCAACACCAATTAATACTTTTTTTTTTGAGAATCCAAATTCTCACTTGCTCATAATTTAGTATGAGTTGGTAATGGTTCTTCATTTTCATGGTCTAAGTCTGTACTGCGACCTTGTTTACTACCTATTAATAATGCTCCAGTATAGTAATAATAGTAATTTATTATACAAGACGATAAAGTTAAATTTTATACACGAGTGAATCGTTTAACGTCGAGATGAAGTCGAGACGTTAATGATTCAAGAGTGGATAGAAATAACTTTATCGTCGTGTATAATACAATATTTTTTTCTATAGCAAGAACTTTAACAATTGCAAAAGAAAATAAGGACAGTCAATCACATTTCAAAATGTCAGTAGCTAGATTGGGTTGCTACGATAATACGAAGCTGTCATATTTAATTTAAACAAAAGTTAGAAAATTAAATTACTTTATCTATCCTTGATGTTAAAGTGCTACTTTATCTACCCTTGCTGTTAAAGTAAAACTTGACATTTTGTTTTGAGTTGATAAAAGCACACTTTAACATGTGCTATAGAAAAAATACTTTTTTCTACGACCACTACTGTAAGTGATCAAAATTCTACAACTTACAAATTGTGTAAGCATGTTCTTTCGCACAGCATGCGTAAAATAGGTCGATCGCACGATTAGGGATTTGATGACCCTTTAGGTTGGTAGCAACAATGCTTTTTCTGTTTGGTTACTATACTTATGTACGTATATTATACAGTTGTTTGTTTGTTTGTTTGTTAATAAACAAGGTCTAGGCATGCAGAGTACCAGGTACCTTAGACACCGACTGCTGTGGTCATATGGTCAAAGTCCTACTTAGAATTTTGCCGAGACTAAGGAGTTCCAACCCTAGCAAGGGATCTTTTACATGCTACACATCGTAGTAACATGGGACCCACGGCTTTACATCACTTCCGAATGATGACATTCTGTAGAAGCTTTCATCTGCATTTTTTATTTTTGAAAACCTCACCGGGACCGGGAATCGAACTCGCGACCCTTAGATCAGTAGTCAGGATGCTTACCACTGAGCTACCGACCCCGGCTATACAGTTGTTGTTCGCACGAAGCGGTGTAGAGCTGTGACTGCAGCCGCCTAATTTTTAATTTTGGTGTGACAGTAATAATTTGACAGTTAATAAAACATTTCCTTTTCATTTAACAAAATGAGCGTGCGGGTTTAAAAGTATAGCACACAACTCGAGTCGTAAAGCAACTACGCACTCCTGGAATTACTGCACTCAACTTGTCCAGTCGTGCGCAATATTCCATTTACGACTCTTATTACGCAATATACTATTACACAATCTAAGCTATTTTATGGCATTCTGAATTGTAAAGGCCCTTTTACTGAGCTCTGTCTTTACGGGCAAAGATCCTCTTTACGGGCTGAGTCCGTAAGAATGTGTATGTTGCTATGGTATTCATGAACAGCCCATTATAACTGTAACGGGCTCAGTCCATAAAGAAAAGTAACGTCATTTGAAGTTAAGAATTTTTTATTAATTTTTTCGATTCACAATACCATAAAATGTTGTATATACAATGCTCGACTGTTACCAGAACTTTACGTGCTTACAGTGCTCACATAGATAACCAGCTCGCTGGCGCTTGTTCGTTAGATACAGTGCTCGCACGTAAAGTTCTAAATAACAGTCTTGCAATGTAAATTACTATTACCTATTTCTGTTTTTCCTCTACATTTCCACCTTTTAAGTTTTAAAATCAAAGTGGATCTGGGAATTCCGTATATCATCGCAGTCTGTTTTGGGCTCATATGCATCTCTTGAACAGCAAGTACTGGTGCTGTTATAAATTCCAAAGTATACTGCTTTGTTTTGCTTATTCTGTGAAAAATCGTGGAATGTCACAATTTGCAACCATAAAATTTAGGCTGGCGTTACAATTAGAGGATACTTTAATTTTGTTACTATAACTGTGACACCCATCATTGTTTTGAATGGGTCATGTTATGTAGAATTAATCACTATTAAAACAACTTATGTACATGTATATAATTCAGTTAACTACGTTTATACGTTTAAATAGAATTGATACAAAAATCGTGAGATAGTCCTTATCGTGAGATCGTGAGATTTCCAATAAAATCGTGAGAACTCACGATAAATCGTGAGATCTGGCACCCCTGATGAGGTTTTACATTTTTGGACCAGCCATGACATTACAGAACAGATGTATGTAATCTTCCTACTATCTACATTCTAAAGCTTTAGTAGAATTTATGAATTCTTTATATTTTATCGTTCTGGAAAGATTATAATATTTACGGTTATATTTTCAACTTTATGTTATTTTCAAGCAAGTATTGGCAAAGTATTGTTCAATTACACTACCTTTCAGGTAAACTATTTTTTCCGCTGTCGATCATGTAAGTCAGTGATACAGCCTTAGTAACAAAGCGTGTAAGTCGGTGATTATATTTGTTTGCTGCTTTTTCTTGTCAACGGAACTTAATATTATTATTAAGTTCCTAGGATAATATAATTAACAACACAAGATGCAGACTTAAACGTTTTGTTTATAACTGCAACTGCTTATGTGACATGTGACACTCACAGGTAACACGATTCACGAAAGGGATTTAAATCAACATTAATCCTGGTGACAGGTGACAACCCAAAAGATTGCTTAAAAAATCTAGAAACATTTCGATCAGCTGCGGGAAAAATATGATAAGATAACTCGGGATGTATCGCCTATTAACATTTTCGGCAGGCAACAAGCCTCGGCTTCGCCTTGGCTTGTACTTGCCTACTTTAAATGTTAAAAGGTCCTTGTTACTTAAATAGCTGTTTTCCATCAATTGCAGTTTAAGTAATATTTGGACGTTCCGGGAACTTTGACGCACACAGTATATTGCAATTCACAATAAATAAAAATCCTAGGGTTTTTCATTATCATTTTATAATAGTATAGCAATACCTTTACTAATATTTTATTACATATGTAGAATTTATTTAGATTTATATAGAGTTATTTGGTTTTTTGGAATTCATATTACATGAATATTTTGTGTTGAAAGAACATTAACATTAAGATGATTTCGGAGGCTTTCATGGCCATTGTTATTAAGTAAAAAACGACTTTCGGGATTGGACCATATCATTATTGATGGCAAGGAACTCAATATTTCGCCCACTTTCGTAAAGGGCTTCATCAGGAGGAAAAGCAAAAGAGCACGACAACTGGACCTGTAAACCACACCAGAGACGAAACTACTCTAACGATCGGGAGGAAAATGGCGAGAATTTATAGGCAAGTGCCGTCGCGGTTGAGTGACAGTGGGCGGGGCTTAGAAATTAGCACTTTCCACATAGAAGGAAGGGGAAAGCCGATTGAAATCCCGATTCAGATTATTAGGGTGTTTGTAAATCTCAATGGCTTCGCGAACCTCAATAATGGCACGATCCAATCCCGGAAGTCGCTTGTTACTTAACATTAACATTAATTTTATAAATGCAAAATATTTATAATCATAAGTGTTTTGTATATTTTTAGATAAATAATTCAAGGTTAAAATGTAATTTAGTTCTCTCTGACTCGGTAGTTCATTTGCATAAATGGGTATATATCAAGTTACGGCAAACTTCAATTTGGTCATGGCATGCTGCGAATGAGTTTTTTGTGGAACACACGATGTTTCCTCCTCACAGCAGACCATATTAGGGTGACATGTTTGTTGGTACACATGCGAAATAACTAGACATGACAAAATTGGGTTATGTTATTTTCAACTGGTGGTTATGCTTTTTGAAGTCTTGTGTTGTTGCCAGTTAAATTGTTATCTGCTTCCAGCAACTTTTCGGAATTTGAACATTAAAATTGCAACAATGTCAATAAATCAGTTGGAAAAAATGTTATAGCGTTTTCTTGTCATAGATTTACTTCTATCATAAGTCATGCATGCAACCTAATAAAAACGTATAACAGCTTAGTGGGAGGAGGTAATATCGTGAATAGAATACACCAATTCACAAAACAAAAGAATGTAACTATTTTAGTTAGTTTTTGCATATTTGTTCTATTTCATACAGCTTTCTGATGTGCTTTATGTGCCTCAAAGTGAGAAACTGCAATTAAAATTAAAATTTTAGATAGTCGTTAAATGGGTTCAGCATAATAAACTAGAAGTGCAAAACAACTAACAAAAAATCTAATTAGACACTGATTAAAGAAAATATAGCATTTGAATAATTAAAATATTAATATCTAGCGACGATGTTTAATTTTCTAGTAATTTTCTTTCTCGTCCAGCATACTATAGATGAATAGAAAATGAATTTTGACTTGGTGTACTTCCACGACTTTACAAGGATTTTCTCAAATTTCCACTTAAGAGCAGAATTAAACAACTACCTTTCGATTCGTGCTAATCGTTTCACATAAAAGCAAGGGCGAACGTAGAGGCAATTAATTAAAAATTCGAACAAATTAGAAGAACAAAACGGACGCGATAAGAATTTCGGTCACAAATATTTCTCATTAAAACGAACGCATCCTAGACTATAATTGAACAAGCCTCAAACGAAGTCACCGAAATCCTGAAAATCCACTGAACAACTTAATAACAGAACTTATTAAAGACGTGATGCTTTTCCCTAATTTTAGGGTAGTTCCCTAAAAATAAATGTTTACCCCAAAGAAAATCAGAAGGATAATTCCCTGAAGATGTTTGCAATAAGACAAGTTACTGTAGACAAGAAACGCATATTAAGGAAGATGTTGGGAGCGGAAATTCAATTTTGCTGGATCATGCTTTGTTGAGATGTGCCTCTAATGTTATTTAAATGTAATTTGGTGTTGCACCTCAGTGTTATTAGTTTTCTTGCTGAAGTTTGGGCTTTCAGCAGTAAATTAACGGCTAAGCCAAAGGGAAGTTTCTTTTCTCACAACTGGAGTAGATGTAATTTTACCGCAAAAACTTATAATACGGGCCTCCACTGTAAGATTAAGATATTCGGGTATTCGTTTAAAGTGAAAGTAATATTTATGTGGATTTGTGTTTCTGTAAATTATTACATTACAAATACAGATAATAAACTAAATATGCAAATCACCTGTTGAATGTAGAAACCGTTACAAGAATCTTTTGTAGCAATTATTAAAAATTAAGCTGTTTTTAAATCCTATATTTAAACTGACCAAGGTATCGAAATTAGCAAACTTATATATGCTTACTTTTGTCGACTTGAATAATATTATTTTGCGACAACCGTAAAAAATCTGTAAAAGGCTTTACCCAGAACATCCCTCGTCGACATTGTGACACTAAATAATTTTAAAAATCAAATTCAGTTAGGAGTAAAAATATGTTTACGTTTCTAATACATTAAATACATTTTCAAATAAAAAAAAACATTACTGGTAGTCGAATTCGAAAGACAGGCGGACCGAGTATGCAATCCCAACGTTTTGTGGGATATTTCAAGGGAACGGGCTATTCGTACCTGAGCTATGGAGCACCGAACCTTCGAACTCCTGCGTTGCAGCTGTATTAAGTAACGCACTAATTTGTTGCTCCATTTTTGTATCGTACAACATTTATTCTGTATTTATTGGCCCCCATTTTTGGTAAGAATAAAGCCTGAGTTATGTACAAATTACTGCTTAGATTTATTTCTAAGTTACATCAAAAATAAACAAAATGTTATTTTTTTTAAGGTGCTCATCCTGTATACAGGGTGTATACAAATTGGCGCAAAATCTCCATGTAGCAATATTCCTTTTACAATTATGAGTCGAAAAGCTTAATACTAAAATGTTGGATTGGTCTTCATAAGCCCTCACGAGCGGTAAATAAAAAACATGAATTTTTCAGGTAAAGTTCCTTTTTTGTTCTAAATATGTCAAAATGTCATGAAGGAAAGTTATTCAAAATGTAAAAGTATGGCCCCATGCAAAATGTCTGAAATATCGGTTTACTTATATGAAACCGTGTTACCACAAACGTATTTACTTCTAGTGCACACGGTTACCTATAAATAGACCGATATTTCTGAAATTTTGCATGGGGCCATAATTTTACATTTTGAATAACTTTCCTTCATGACATTTTGATGTATTTAGAACAAAAAAGGCACTTTACGTGAAAAAATAAAGTTTGCTATGTACCGCTCGTGAGGGCTTATGAAGACCAATCCAACATTTTAGTATTAAGGTCTTCGACTCAAAATTGTACAAGGAATATTGCTACCTGGAGCTTTTGCGCCTATTTGTATACACACTGTATATTTGTCTCGCTTTCATGCCAGGTAGATATATAATGTGTATGCAAAATATTGTCTTCCTCCGACAAATAGTTTTTGAGTTATACCGCCAACAGACATACAGACAGACAGACAGACAGACGGAGAGACAGATAGACAGACCGACAGACGGAATTGAGGAAACCTGTTTTTCGTCATCTAGGGACTCTGAAACGTGAAGATCTGGAGAAATCTCGGAACGTGATTTTTTAGCTATTACAATACTTCCTTCGTCTTTTAGACGGGGGAAGTAAAAAGGTGACATTCGCGCATCGCTATCGATACGCGAAGTTTGGCTTTTTTAACGTAGTGATTTATCTACTTTACCACTGACGACATGTACGAAACATTGATATTCTGTTTTGGGGGTTATAAAAAAAATACTCTGCGTCAATACTTTTGCATAGTAGTAATCTGAAATTGTTACATTTACTATAAGCCGTTCAATAGTTATTTGCCAAGTAGGTAGACATGGAATTTTGTTTTTATGTTTAATAAAATTAAAACTCTCCAGAATCTCTTTCTGACACTTTGTCAGAATCAGCTGTTATGTACAGGAGGCTCACGAAAGTGTCTAATTTGATATTTTGAGGTTAAACGTGCAATGTTGCCAGTGCTTTCATACTTTCTTTGCCAGTAGGCATAATATGTATGGACATCAGCGTTATGGATACCTATCTGTCAAATTGTAATACTAGAGCAATATGCCAAAAGTAATTAAAGGTGACACAAAACTGAAAATTACAAAGGCCTACAGGCATTATAAAACCGACAGGCCAGATCTTACTAAAACTGAAATCCTTGCCCGGCTTACTGATATTTGGGATGCAAGTATTTATGCATAAAACTTAACTGTTGCTTTAATTTTGGGCTTTGTACTGTTTTAGGTGTCCGAAAGAACTATAAGAAGTATTATTGGGCAGGATAATTTTGAAATTAAACCGTTTGGACCACGACCTAAAAATGATACTTACTATAAAAATTTTGCAACGACAGATTTGGAATTATCACTTGAAAAATGAGCACTTTACTTTGCCTAGACTATTAAAGGATGCCCATGTGAAACATGGACGATGAATGTGGCAGATCAAGACATGATAAGTAGGTGGGAGAGAAAAATGCTGCGAAAAATATTTGGAGGGACTCGGACGGAGGATGGTTGGAGAAGACTTACAAACGAAGAGGTACAAGAGAAGTATGAGGAGCCAAATATAGTAGACTTCATTAAAGCTCAAAGGTTAAGATGGTTTGGGCATATATGGAGAATGCCAGATGGAAGAGCTACTAAGATAGTATTGGAAGGAAGAAACTAGAAGAAGAGGGCGACCAAGGAATAGGCGGAAGGAGGCAGTAATGGAAGACAGAAAGGAAAGGAATAGAAGACTGGAGAAATAAAATCATGAATAAGGGACAATGGAGATAGATTGTTATGCAATGGGCCTAAAGTGGCTTGTATAAGCTTTATTTATTTATACTGAAAAAATACATAAATTGTAATATTTAAATATTTTTGTATACAATTTATAATTACAATAAAAAAACGACGTCATTATACCATTATGCCTACTCAACAAAGTATGAAACGTATTCAGAATCAGCAAGTTGTCTTTCATGAAATTTATCTTAACTAATAATGAAAGTGGCAAAAAATTCAAAACCAAATCTGGCAACCACGTTTTGTACATTAACATAAAATTATCATTTTGTATAAAATGGGCATAACCTAACTTTTCTTAATGACTGACAGCATATTTACAGAGTGAAATTCATCCCCCTAACATGGCCTCCTATCTGGCAAATAACTATTGAACGGTTTATACATTCAATGGCAACTATGCTCGGTTCATCAACAATGAAAAACCACCAACGTCGCATTCTCCTCGACAATTACTATTGGCAACGCTGTCCCCAGAAAAACTAGTATGAAAACAGAAGTTCAGATTACAGAACGGGGAAAAATATTTAATAATAGTTAAGGAAAAGCATTACACTATGAATTAAACTTTTATATTTGAAATAAAAACAATAAGAACCGTAGGAGCAGAAGCGATGCAATATGTACTTTTATTGCTAATATCTTTTGTTTTCATCCTTCTCATTTTCTTGGTTATTGTCAGGAAGGTCTAAAGCCGATGCGTCGTCATCAGAGTCGGCAAGGTTTATATTCACTGGTAAGACATTATTAAGATTAGATTTGCCCAGAGCTTTTACCCAATCGTTTTTAATTAATTCTCCACGGTGGACAATAGTGTAATGTGTTACTACATTTCAGGAGTGTAGCTAGATAATGCCTTTAGCCACAAATTTGTGACCTGGTCCTTATCGTCAGTATTTAAGCAAATATGTTTCTTACATGGAATTATGTTGGCAATGTTAAGAAGGCAAACGTAAGATATACTATCATGCCGTCCAAAAAGTGTATGAATTTTATATGGGTAAGTTGGTTCAATTAATTCCCACAATTGGTTTTGTTTATAAACTTTTTGTCAAGTACAGTATTTTCACTAATTAAGTAATTTTGTAGGTGCTGTTTTTTTCGCATATCGAGTTGGTGATTTATTAAGTTGTACGGAGTGGAAAGGTGAATTATTGTCAATGATTACCACAAGAACATATTGGCCATAACAATGCAGGAATCAACTGATTAACCTATATTTCAATAACGTTACTATTCATTCATCGTGTTTTGATAATCGCGATCATTATTTTTTGTGTCTAACAGAAGACTGTACAAATTCATATACACAACCAACCAGCATGGAGGACTGTAAATCGTTTTCCCTCAGTTTTTGCAATCTTTAACTAGTTGTTGGCAAATGGCCTTTCACTCAAGTTTATTCCTGTGAACCATATTTATATATGTTTTATCTAAGTAAATAAATGTTTTGAATAATTTTCTAATTTTCTCTAAAAATGACTATTCCATGAGAATTTTTTTATTATTTAAAAATTTTCAGTTAAAGCCCATTTGCTTTAAAATTGTGTAGATAGTACGACGATCATAATTATATTCTAATTTCCCTCTTGCAAAATTAAACGGTTTGTCGAGAGTAAAACATTTACCCTACATTTGATGGCCAAATTCTACTTTAAAAAATAGTCTTCAGTTAACGAAAAATGGGCATCAGTTTTTCATGAATCTCACAACTCAAGTCAGGCAATGGTTGTTGAATTTCTTCGTAACATCGTCCAGTAGATATTCTCATATCCTCTGTTAACAAATTTCTAATTTTTAGTGGCATGATTAACAACAAACAAATTTCGATGATTGTAAGTTTAATTTGAATCAAATATATGTCGTACTCGGTGGTTATTGTGTTTAACAAATGACCTGAGGGTATAACGTGATCACATTATTATATACAAAAATATTTCTTCAAAAGCAAAACTTTTAAAATTATGTTCAAATACACAGTTATGAGTGATGAAAATTGATGGAAAGGGCATATTCAGGGTATCCCGCAAGTTCCACTAAAACTGCAGGTAACCTTTCTCTATCATGAAAGCTGAACACAAAACTGAAAAAAAAAAATGTTCTACGCGGCTTAGTTTTCTTGTCTGGTGTGGTTAATGTTGTTATCTCCAAAAGCAATTTATAAGGAACTATAAAGAAAACTTAAATAAAACGCATCTTTTATCAATATGAAATAGATTTAAAATTAAAATTATTGACTAATTTAATTTAACTAACTTGTTAAATTTAATTGATTCGTTGGCTAAATCTATCAAGAAATACTATTGACTACGAAAATAGAATTGCCGACCGAACTAACTCAATGGAGACGGCGTGCAGTTCTTTAAACTACAAGTGTATCCAGGTATCACTGAGAATTCGTAAAACTCAAGTAGCACACTATTCTGAAAGAAAGATCAAAAGTCCAGATAGCAGTAACAAAGAACAATACAAAATGTTAGTATCACTGTGTAATAATCACGAAATTAATAGCATATAGTACAAGGTACAGGTGATTATTAGCTAAACACAGGTTAAACGTAGGGCGATTCATATAGGCAAAATTAAGGTGCACCTCAAAATACATAAATCTACTTGCGAATAAGTTAACACGTACAATAGTTTAAAAGTACAACTATGAATTACATTAAATACTACCACAACAGTTTAAAAGATATAACGGAGATTACTTTATGCTCCGAGGATGAAAATCGTTAGGTGGGGGTAAATGGGGCTAAATACCTGCGGCTATAAGGAAATGCCCAAAATAGAATCATAAACGTTTCGACTCGCAACGATAGAAGTTTGGGCCACGTGCAAAAGGATCAACAGTGCGCTTCCAGAAGATCCGCCAGAATTAACGTGAGAATGAATTTTCAGTAAACTGCCAGGGTTGCCACCAGCGAGGGCAAATTCCATCAAACATAAACAACATGCCCGCAGAACCACTGGACAATTCAAGGAACGCTAACTGCTGGCCATCATAGCACAAGAGGAAGAGAACGCGAAAAACAAAGCCAAACCATATCGCTGCGCGTACCGATAAAACGAAAAGCGCCCGGGAGGGGTGCGCGAGTGGTTTGTAGAAGCCCATAGAAGAAAACACTTGTTTATAAGCAATGTGTGTTATTGACGGACGAAGATACATTTACAAGAAACGACATCTTTAGCTGTCACAATGAACACGTTTGGGCCTCTACGGTTTGGGTCCATGACAATCTTCATGCAATTCACGAAAGAAACTACCAGGTACGTTTTCAATAAATGTATGGACAGGAATACTTGGAGACAGGCATTGTCCCTTTTATACTTGCTGAAAGGCTAAATACAGAAAATTATTTAGAATTTTGAAACGATAACCTTTCGGGCCTGCTGGAGGATATTTCTCTTGCACTCCGGCGCCATATGCGCGTTCAGCTCAATGGTGCACCATCACATTATGTAGGTGTGGTTAGCCAATGGTTTAACCACCATTACCCTAACAAATGGGTCGCAGATATCAATGAGCTTAACCAGTGAGAAGTCCGAATTTAACACCTTTGCAATTTTTGCTGTAGGGGCTCTTGAAGAATTTGGTTTATGTTACTCCTGTCCAAACTTGGGAAGACCTTACCAAACGAATTCATGACCATAACCACCACCATTAACCCCAGAATGTTGCACCGTGTTCAAGATGCAGCTATTGTGCGTGCACGCAAGTACTGCGAAGATAATGTGGGCCACTTTGAAAACGTTTTACAATAATGTATTGTTTTTTAGGCAAAGAATTGAATATTACTTAATTTTGTAAATAAAAATGTTACTTTGTGTATTATTTTTTAATCGAGATATAATAATACTTATTAGGACATTTAAATTTGTCACTTCCAAACGGCCTTATTGTTAAGTACATTCATTAAACAAACCTGACCTAACAGTGTTCGCCTTAGCATAGAATTTCGACTTAGACCGAGTAGTATTTCTATATGAATACCCAGCATTTTCTGGCTTAATGTGCCTTGCACCTTGTGAAGTCGAGCAAGAACCCGCGCGATGGCCATGCTCTTTGGTGGCTCGTGTTGTTTGAGTATCTTGAGAACGAGGATACTTAGGCAGATTTGGCCGTTTTGCTGTTTGTGCATCCATATTCACTAACGTTTCGCAAGATCTTGCAGTTTGCATCATCAGAGTGAAAGTCGCACTAAGAACCGAAGGTCGGTGTGGAGCTATTTAACATAACACGCCTCTAACAGTGTTGTCAAATTTAATTTTCTTTTAATGCTTCGTATGAGGAAACTAGATACTGTAGAGAGTTGGTGTTAATAATTGTACAGTTCCCATGCGTTACCGAAACCTGCTACCTGAAGCTTTAGTGGGAGTTGGGGGAGACTCTGTATGTACAGATTATTTCCAGATAATAGATGGATAGATACAATAAAACCTACAGCTCAAAAAAGCTAGGTAAGAAATAACCAATTATTTTTGCAAAATAATCATATATCTAAACAAGTCACAAGGTCCAAATTTCATTATTCTTATTGGTTAGTTTTATAATGAGAGATGTATTTGCACTTTTACAATATAGCATAAATACAGCAATCTAGATTTTTTTATTTTACCAACATAATTCAACAGGTGGTGGTTTTCAATTTTTGATTAGAATATAGTAGGAAAGTTACTAATTATTGTGATGTGACACTCAATACAGTTTTGGAAGGGAAGAATCGCTTTCCTTGCACATAAGGTAAACTTACCACCAATGACTACAGTTAGAGTTAGTAGTTGTAGTTGTAATTAAGTTATTTGCAACAAATTGAATTTTATGAATTATAGTATAAAAGTTAGGATTGTGCATAATTTCGCATGTATTCTAGACCCTATTAAGTTCCTCTGTAAATCTCTGAGTATAAATAAAATAGTTTTAGAGTTTGATGTATTTACTTGTTTATTACCGCTTGATTATGAAATAATAGATTTTATACCGTAGTAGTATACCATTTGCATTTCATTATGTCGGGTAATCATTTTCAGTTCCAGATATAGGCCATAACTACACAACCATCGGTGGGGCAGTAGGTAAAGTGCCAGGCTCGCAATACGCAAGTCCTCGGTTTGAAACTGAGGATTAGCGGAATTCTTTTCGTAGCCCTCTGAAATAGTACTGAGCCGTGTGGGTACCCTCTGTAGTGCCGGTGTTTGGAAACGACTACACGTTTCAACAAGTAAGTACTAAAGCCACTATGCATTTTATTTTCCGTATAGGACAACTGCCCAGTCCACACTGCTCGATTAGTTACCAATACTTGGAAAAAAACACCATTGAAGTTTTGCCTTGGCCTTTACGAAGTCCGGACTTGAATCGCATCGAGAACATTTGGAGGCTTATGGCAAAGAAAATCCAAAGCCGCTAGCACTAGCCACAAAACCAAGACGAACTGATGCAGATGATTGTTGAACCGTGGGGTGCCGTGACTTCAGAATACACAAGAGCTTTGGCCTCATGGATGCCGAGACATTTACAAGAAGTTATAGACCACAATAGTGTTATGACTAAGTATTGGCGTCCTCATAATTTTTAAGTTTTATTAATCGTTCTAATCCGCCAATAATTATTTATTATTTACCCCTTCTTATATTTATTAATTTTAATTTGCTATTTAAATTATTGGTTATTTAATAAAATTAATTACATAAAATTCATCACTTATTTTTCAATTTATGTTTAGTGTCAGCTTTGGTAGAGCCTGATTGAAGCAGTTTTAAACCATAAAATTTGTAAGTTGGATGCTTGATTTAAGTGTCCCAGTTTTTTATGCTCTCCAGTGTACAAAATAAGCAGTGCATTTGGCAACAATTTTCTATTCAGTCAATGACAGTAAATTGGTTCGAGAATAACCTCTAACCAATTATTATACAACAAAATAAATTACAGTTCTGTACACGTGCAACTTAACAAATAAAAATTCATTATCAACCTTCATGTATGATATTATATTTGGTGTTAGACAAATTTTAAAAGATTAATACTGCACAAATTCTAAGACGAAAGGTTCATATAAACACGTGTCAGCAACGGCTCCGTTTAGTGATACAGTTGTGTTGTTATTTTGTTTACAAACACTATGGTAACATTAAGTAAATTCCCTATGTCTAATTTTGCATAATTCAGCCATATAAAGTCTTACATTATTCTCACTGTATACTTAGTTAAAGCAAAAATAGACAATATTTTATTTTTTAAGGTACTTGCTCTATAGTATACTCGACCGAAGGTATATTTGATCTGGTCTCGAGCCAGGTAGACATATAATCCGCTTGCAAAATATCGACTTCCTCCAACAAATAGTTTTTGAGCTATACCGCCAACAGATGGATAGACAGACGGACAGACAGGCGAACAGATAGACGAACACACAAACTGACAAACAGACGGACGGACAGACAGACAGACGGACAGACAAATGGAATTGAGAAAACGTGTTTTTCGTCATCTGGAGATCCTGAAACTTGAAGATCTGAAGAAATCTCGAAAGGTAATTTTTCACAATTATAATATTTTCTTCGTCTTCTACAAAAGGGAAGTAAAAATCGACAAATTTAGATAACTGGACAAAAAAAACACTGGAACAGTTAATATGTTCTGTTGTGAATCTGGCTGCTTTTATACGTATGTATAGTTGATATGTATTTCTAACTTAATTGTCAATCTCTTTAGACGTTGCCATGAATAAAACTTGTTACAGTAAATATAATCGTTTAAACCAATCAAATAATGCTAAAATCTCTATCAACAGTTGTTCCACTTTTTTACTTCCGTCATCTAGAAAAAGAAGGGCACCCTGGTGCCCACATGTAGGAGGATCTGCAAATATTCCGCCGAGTAACTACTCGACGTTGTGATATAATTAAGTCATAAAATTGTTTTACAGCGTGAAAAGTTGAAGGCAAGAGTGTGACTTATGCTGAATTCAATTTTACATTTTATCTCAAAATACAGCGGGTGTAGGCAATGGTTCGAGTGGAAAACGAGATGTCTCAAGAATTTAACGTGAAAAGAGGGGTCCGTCAGGGCTGCATATTGTCTCCATCGTTATTTAACGTCTACTCAGAAATGCTGTTTAGAGAAGCTTTTCACAACATAGAAGATGGTGTTGTTGTTAACGGTGAGCTAATTAACAACTTAAAGTATGCCGACGACACAGTACTGCTTGCAGACAGCGCTGAGGGCCTACAGAGACTGATTGACCAAGTTGTAAGAGCATGCGAACGATACGGGATGAAACTGAACTGCAAAAAAACCCACATTCTAACCATCAGCAAAAATAACATAGCTAACAACAATCAGTTCACAGCTAATGGCAACGTGCTATCAGAGGTAGACCATGTTACATACTTGGGTTGTAACTTAAAAAAGGACTGGGACCACTCAAAAGAAATCACGGTCCGAATTGAGAAAGCAAGAAGCGCATTCAACGGGATGAGGAGACTATTATGCAACATCAACCTTAACATACATATCAGACTTTGAGCCCTTAGATGTTATATATTCTCAGTCCTGCTATATGGCGCCGAGGCCTGGACTTTAACAGAAGCAACAAGCAAGCGCATAGAGGCTTTTGAGTTATGGTGCTATCGCCGCATGTTGAGAATTTCATGGACACATCACACATCAAACAACACCGTATTACAACGTCTTGATAAGAGCAAAGAAGTTCTAACAACAGTTAAACGAAGGAAGATGGAATATTTTGGGCATGTTATGAGGAGTGAGAAGTACCGCTTACTCCAACTAATTCTACAGGGTAAGATAGAAGGTCGAAGAGGTCCGGGACGACGCCGTATATCATGGTTGCGTAATCTCAGACAGTGGTCCGGACTGACTACTACAACACTGTTCAGAACAGCCGTGAATAAGATTACATGGGCCAGCGTAATAGCCAACATCCTCAGAGGATAGGCACTTGAAGAAGAAGAAGTAGGCAGGTGTTTACATCTACATCTTATTTAGTAACCCACGTCTGCAAATTAAATAATACCTGAAGCAAAATTGCAAATTTACTTTGACAACTTAGAAATAACAGCCAAATTTCAAATGTCATCATCAAGGATAGTCATACTTGTGTCCTATTTTCTGGATTAAAATGAGGGTAGGGTATAAACAGAAACTTTATAATACGTAAAGCACATATGTAGAGACTTAATGAAAACTAGATTTTACAGTTGACTCCATGGAATAGTGTTATAAAGTACGAATCAGAGCCGGATATACTTTTGTCTGACGTGAAAGCCGCTATTAAAAGACTGAAGTCAGGCAAAGCAGTAGGTGCTGATTTGATTACATCTGGAGTTATTAAACTACTAGGGGATGATGGTACATCAATTATTCATCAAATATGTCAGCAAATCTGGAAAACTAGATTATGGCCTGATGATTGGAAGACATCGGTTTTCGTTCCATTGCACAAAAAGAAATCAGCCAACAATTGTGACAATTACCGCCTTCTAGCATTGATATCACATGCCAGCAAAATAATGCTCTACATTTTAAAAAGTCGTCTAGAACCATTTCTAACATGGCAAATATCTCCTAAGCAGACTGGTTTTGTGAAAGGGCGAGGCACTAGAGAACAGATTATGAACCTTCGCCAGCTGATAGAAAAATCAAGAGAGTACTATATACCTTTGTACCTTTGCTTTGTCGATTATTCCAAAGCATTCGACAATGTTATATGGAACAAGCTTTGGAGTATACTTGAAGAAATGGGTACACCAACACATCTATCCGTCATGATACAACGTTTGTATAATGAAAACTCTGCAAAGATAAAAATTTCTAAAATTACATCTGATAGATACACCGTACACAAAGGTGTGAGGCAAGGATGTGTACTATCACCGATGCTCTTCAACATATATAGTGAGTACATAATGCGTCTAGTTTTGGAAGGCTGGCAGGGTGGCGTAACTATAGGCGGAACAAAAATCAATAATCTTAGGTTTGCTGACGACATAACCTTTATAGCGGGCAGCGAAGATGAACTCATTAGCTTACTACAGCGGCTACAAACAGTTAGTGGTCTTTACGGTTTAAGTATTAACTTTAATAAAACAAAAGTAATGATAGTAGATCGGGCAAACAATAACAGACCGAACACCCATCAGATCGGCCAATGTGAGGTAGTCCAAAAAATACTATACCTCGGTACAATAATTGACAATACCGGAAATTGCGAAATTGAAATTCGTCGTCGCATACAGCTGGCTAGAACAGCAATGGCCCAGCTTAACAAAATATGGCGTGACCGAAATGTCACTAAATCTACCAAAATCCGTCTGGTCAATTCCTTGGTGTTTTCTGTATTCATATATGCAGCAGAGACATGGACCATCAGAGAAGCAGATAGACGTCGGATTGATTCATTTGAAATGTGGGTTTGGAGACGCATGCTGCGAATCCCTTGGACGGCGCGTCGTACCAATGCTTCAATACTCCGTGAAATTTCACCTGCTAAACGACTGTCCAGTACTGTCTATTTGCGCATTCTATCATTCTTTGGCCATATCAATAGAAGGGCGGATAATATGGAGAAATTAATTATTCAAGGCAAACCCGATGGCAAAAGACGGAGAGGACGTTCTCCAAAGCGCTGGATCGACACTACCAAAGACCTCTTACAAACCAATTTTGGTGAAGCTGTACATCTTGCAAACAAACGCAATAGATGGTATACCACAACTAGACGAGTAATTCGAAACATGGAAACAAACTGATACCAACAAGCTCACAGACTCAAAATTTATGGGTCACAAAACGTGTGTCAAGACGTCGTGATCAAGAAGAAGAAGAAGATTTTAAATTAGCAGCGATAACACACAAATTATTTGTAAGAAATTTTTGACTACTAATACTGAAGACCAACTGATAAGAAAGGGTAATATTAAATGAACTATGTTATGTAGCATGATTGGTGACGCAAAAGATGCGAGTTCTATCCTGGGTTTAGATAAGGTCTTTAAAAATAAAAATGTGGATAGAGATCTCTACTTGCAGAAGGAGTTTAACGTAAAAATATTCCTTGATGCTTTACAGCTCATCACCTTGCATTCAACAAAATTTCTACTAATAAACAGTAGCGGCTCAGGCTAATTGTATTTGCAGGCTCTGAATTTTTAACAATACCTAAACAAATAATTATAATTAATGACCCACATACATGCCGTCGATGTTTTCATCCAAATATAACCATGATTTTTAATTTTAGTAATCCAGAAGGAAACGTTATATGTACAATACACAGTAAAAGGTACTCAAATACAACGCAAAATGTGCAGAAGAGTTAAAAAACGAAACGCGATAATAGTGTGTTTAATAATGGAATACAAATTATTGCTTATACACAAAATCAATTCTTTTGTCTTCCAGAGTAATACAATGTTCTAAAATGTTTTGGTCAAAATTACTTATGTTATCGATTAAGTTTTCATTCACCGACTGTATTGCCAGTGCATTAAGACGTTCATCATTCATGGTATTTTTTAAATATGTTTTTATTCTATTAAGAGTGGAGAAATAACGTTGTGAGTAAGCTATAAACATTAGACGCTATTCTCTGCCATGTTTTAATGAAAACCGAAATTACTCCAGGTAAATAATCACGCTTCAACTGCAACCGATATAGCCGAACACCACGCATAACCATACAAGAACTGTATAATTTAGCTTATTCATTGCAGTTTATTTTCAATGTCAAAACTTGCAATATTTCTAAGAGGTCATGCTATCACGCGGTGGTCGTTGAACCGGCTGATAGAATTATAGATTCAAAACCGGGAGTCCACAGCGCCTGCAACTTCAAAATAGAAAGCCCTCGCGTCACGTTGAAACTTCTATATCGTCGATTCTACAGTGACAGAATTTTATACAGTAATTCCCATATATGTTTAGAACGTATTTCGGAGTGCCTTCAACAGCTGCCAGCTGCTTGATATATCTTATACGAGCAAGCGTGTTGACACATAACTCATATTATACTGATATATTATTTTACATGTTTCAAGCGGGATTGACGATCGCCGAATCTCATTACTTAAACCTTGAACAGACCACGTGGCATAGTGGTAAGAGCGTCAGGCTTGAGATAAGGGAGTCGTCGGTTCGAATCCATGGGCAGACGGAATTTTCCAGCAATCGATTGGATCGGTATCTGGTCCAGTCATATAATTTATAAAAATTCAATAAATTGGACGATTACGCATACAATATATTCGGTTAGCTTAACAACTCGTTTTGCTAAAGTACAACAAATAATAAATTGAGCAAGTGTTATATAAGTGTAGAGTTTTAGTCTAGATTTAGTTCGCAAGTCAAATTAAGGTTACTACAAACTAAGACACACATTTCTAAACGTAACTACTAGTATTATAGAATAATAGTGTAATTCTCAACACTAGGCAGGGCCGCCGCCTGGTTAGACGCTTTCTATAGGCAAATTTACGGTGGCGCCCCATCCCATCCTATCCTAATTACCACATTACCAGAGTTTTATAAATACGAATGTTTTCTGTATTTTATTATATTATATAATATTCACCACAAAATAATGCCAAATAAAATAAAGTAAATTTATACCTACATGAGTGGACGCAAGCTGATAGATTACTGGTCTCAGTCTCAGTCGTGCAGTTGTAATTATTAACGATGCATTGTTAGCGTTTGTGTTAAAAAAAACTTATTTATTAGGTCACTTGAATCTATAGCATTGCACATTTCATGTTCAATGGCTGCTAAACCTGATGATATTACTTTGTTCATGGAGAGGAAAATGACAGTTAAATTGTTTTCCAGTATGTACTGCAGAATTACAATATCGTCCATATTAGGTTTAATATGAGATTGGACGAAATTAACGTCCACAAATAACTCGTCACCATTTACATACGTCGCTATAGTGTCGTGACTTATCTCTTAATGCCAATGCTATCATTGTAAAATCACCTTTAGCTCAACATCTCTTCGACAGAGCGTGTTAACAAAATTTAGACTATAGTTCGAAAATAATAGTGACTAATTCTTAGAATCGCGAGACTACGAGAGCACAATCGCCTGCCGGCTTACTCAATGGAGACGGCTGGGTTCGAAAGCAAGACTAAAGATATTTATAATTGTTATGAGCGCCAACAAGTTTTGACTCACGACTAGTGCCGCGATAGCATTGAGAAAACTTATAAATTCAAATAGCGTAGTCATATGTACAATACTCCTGCAAGAAAAATCACATGAGGTCGGGTTGCAGCAACGTAATATAATCTACAAAAATCGTAACAATGTAAAACATTTAATTGGTGTAAATACACACAATATCGAAGCCGAAAATTCAAAAACCCAGCTTACAGGTCATATGATAACAAAATTTGGGCCAGAAGATGCCAAAAAAAAAACCAGTCAGGCAAGTTTGACTGCAGGAAAAGATAACATTGCTCTAGCAACAAATGGAATAGTTTAAAATAATTGTAACACCGGTTGCCTAGCGGCCGTACCCAAATATTTGTAAAAATATAGCAAGAATAAACCTAATTTGCAAGATATGAGTAGTTAAACGAGGGGTTGCTTACGAAACTGCGTGATAATTATAGGAGAATAATTAAAAATAAGATACAGCCAATTATACCCAGTTTAAAGCATGCAAAAATTGGCAAAAGTCAACCATAAATATTCAGGTTCAAAAATTCAGCTAGCAAAAGTTCAATACTACGGGGGACGCTCCAAAAGTATCGTAACATAATCCAGATTCCTATAAATTGATAGGCTACGGAACTGAAGCGACACGAAATTGCGGCTGAGAGGGGCAATTGATTAATTTACGAGAACCACTGTAGATACGGAAACAGCTGGCAGGTGCAGCTAGAAATTCGCTTAAATAATCCGCATGCGTTTACGCGAAAGCGGACAAAGGAACATTTAAAAAAGAGCTCACCCCATGGATATGGGCCATCGGTTTAGAAAATTTCAGGAGCATACTTGCAATTATACCGTCAAAGGCGCGGACTTACATATTCAATAATTCTCTTCTAAACCCAAAATCAGCCAACGGAGTGGGGCATCAAAAGAATCAAATGCAGATTAACTCCCCCATCGGATTATAGAACGGGAAACTGTGCAAGCTGCTTATTTCGCTGTAAAATTTAAAGCAACGCTCAAAATGACATTCGGCCACCATCAAAAAGGTTATCTTACGAGTGCAAACCGGTGCGTTCATACAGTACCAAACGATAGAGAGTATTTACTCCGCAACAAGCGAGTGGCCGGCTGGTAAAGCGATTTTTTCGAATCTCTGATACCCTCATTTTTGCCATCATAATTAAAATTGCAATGAGTATGTTAGTGTGTGTAGTACTCACATTAGAAAATTCTTCTGGAATCCCAAAATCCGCGGCAGTTGACCTAACTGTCAACTTTTCGAAAGATATTAAATCAGCAAAGTAGTTTCTACGATTTTCTAAAGTCTTACATGTTGTTTCTTATTATTTAATTTTAATCTTTGCATGGTCTTACTGTCGGCATTTTTCTTATTCAGGATCGCGTGGTGCATGGAATAAAATACTGCAACACCCTTATTTATCTTTTCATACGACCGAATCATTATAACTTTCAGTGACCTGAGTCTTTAGGAGAGATATTGTATCGATACCACATTTTCATCTCGTAGCTCACAATGATTTTAAGGGTAATTTTTGCAGGTCCTTCAACAAAAGAGTCAACTTGTTATTTAATACCGGAAAGAGAACATGCAGTTTTTGAATTTAAAAAAAGAAAATCAACGAATTCAAAACTTATCTTTGCTGCATCATTAACAATCAGAGTTAAACTGTAAGCTGAACAAAGGATAAAGAATGCTGGCTGGTATTTTTTTGCAGTTCAGTATTTATTGATGTTGTCATTCAAGGTAACCAGAGTTAGTTTTGTAGTCATTGGTCCGTATCTGTGTATATACTCGAAAACACCATGACATTTTGAGATTATTTGTGTTAGTTGAAAAATATTTCGATTAAGAGTTATTTATTTATTTGTCGTATGGCACACCCTAAATATAAACATCAAAAACATACACATTGGACCCTACTCAGTGAAAATATTTGCGTTGTTTGTTCATATAATTTCTGCAAACCCCTAAACTGCCAAACGTTACGGAGACAAATATCTAACCCCGAGGAACAGCTATTGTTCGTGTGATTTTATTTACGTCATCGGCAGCCCTTTAATTTAGCTTGCCGCTTGCAACCAACACGTCGTACAATAGGCAGCGAAGGCCCTGATACTACGAAATATTTTATCTACGACAGTGCGTAAAATTGACTTTGAGTTGGCAGTTTTAAGTTTTTAAAACGACTGTTTAATAACATGTTTCCATTGGTTTATGTGGTTAATAGCAACGTAGTTAAAAGATTTCATCAACCACGCAAAATTACGACAGTTTTCTAGTAACCCTAATTTACATTTTTTTAAATATTGGCCGTGGTTTATAGATTCTACACGTAGATAAAATATTGTACTACATACATGCGTAAAACATCTTTAGTCATTCGCGAGGCTAAAACGCTCTCTCACTAGCGTTTTAACTCTGCCCCACTCGTGACTAAAGATTAGCTTTACGCAGTTGTATCGTAAATTACTATTAATACATCGTATGTATATTTAGGGACCCTTGCAAAAAAGTAACAAGTACTCAACCAACTAAACAATTATACAAAAACATAGCAGTGCGAAACAGAGAGACGCGATGCTAGGATTACACCATTCGCACTGGAGATTTAATGAAACCTCCAAGAGGATGTAACATAATAAAAATAAAATGTTGTGTACATTAGTCTTCCTGGCTTAGAAACTATAAAAGGAAACCGATAGAAAATATTTAATAGAAGTAGCAAATGATAAAGGCAATTGCAGGGTACCTACTATGAAATGGTTGATTATCATCGTCTAGCATATAAGGTGTTTTTGATGTTAAATGAAATTTGTAATAGGGAATTTTAGTTTGTTATACTTGCACTTTATGTCATTTATGATGTTTGACAATTCAGAGAAAGTCACATGGCAGATTACGGTGCTCCAGTAAATGTTGCTCCACTAATCAAGGTAAGTTGGGTACCCAATTTCGCTTAGGCAAAATCGAAAATGAACTGAAACTATATATCTGACGTAATTTTTAGTTATGTTTGTATAGAGTGATGTATTACCATTGCTCCGTAATAGTATTAGGTTATAATTATTGTAGTTCGGAAGGTGGTCTCTATTAATCTCTGGAATCATATATGGGGCTGTAAAAAAGAAAGGATATTCAATATTAGAAGCACCAGCTCGCGAAGAGAAAGCAAGGCAACAGGCTCTTCGCGATGAGCAACTTGCACAGGAGAAGAAAAAAGCTGGAAAAAGAAGATAAGAAATTAGCAAAATAAGGTTGTACAAAACGACAAAATTGTCAAATATTTATCGAGTACTAGTATTGCCTAACTTAATTCTTTGTACAATCGCGTATACCTCTTTATAATAAATGCTATTTATTCTGTATATTTTTTCACATGTATGGATCCTTATATCTGTAAGTGAAATGTATGTGCTTGAATGTAAACTGCCTTAGCTTATAGTCTAAAAGCCAGCGACAACAGTTACGTGATTTCATCAAGAACAGTTTCCATGTTACTATACTCTCTTGAAATCGCTGATAATTGATTGGCAAATCTGTCTGGTTTCAGGTGTTGGAGAGGGCTGCGGCAGGGGTTCAAAGGGTAAATTTATTTTTATTTCTTATGTCCTTGGAAAAGGTATCGAAAAAACGCCGGTATAGTCCATTGGTACATTTTGACATTTACGAAATGTTCACACAAAAAAACTATAAATTCAAATATTATTGTCCTTGATTGGAATAAATCCCTTTTTTTCGGTCATACACACAGTCTTTAATTACACAGGTATTTTTCTACTTAGCATATACAAATCTTAAACTGCAGCTAACCTAAATTCATACGTTTGGGCAACCAAGATTGGATCTGGTGTGAGAAGCTCGTATTCTTCCTTAATTGTCTGAACAATTTGCTAAACCACCGACAAACTGAGAATTGGATTATCACGCTCATGCGCCTAAGCATCACTGGGCTATATTGGAGGTTATCTAAGTATCTATAATCCGTTTACCACCTTTTTGGGACAAAGTTGGCTATGAGTTTTTGTTTTCATGTTGGACTAACTGATTCGGTGATGTAGCGGATGCAACTTTTATTTTCAGTCAGTGTCTGTTCGACATTCTCTTGCCACCACATTGCCAGATTTATTATTTTAATATTAGTAAGACTATTCAATTCACCTGTCATCTGTCAAAAAGTGACCAATGAAAATCCAGAATTCTGACGTTTCTTGACCAACCAAAAAAATATCAGTGGATATATCTTCCTAGAAGGTATTCAAGTGACTATTTTAAACAAATGTGATTTTTATTAGAAAAAGTCAATATTAGTGTTCTGTTACTATAGAAATTGCGTAGTTTGTTGCTAGATTTACTAAAAATTAATTTGAAAAAGGAGTTTGGTTCATTAAATAGTCCCTCGAATACCATTCTTAGTCAAAGTTAAGTAGATTATTTTTGCGGTGGTATCACTACTCATGTCCATTGCGCTTGGGATTAGGACTCGTGCTAGCGCACTCGTCCTAATCGTCAGGGGCGGACTGGGACTAATAGGCCCGGGATGCTGGTTGCCTGGGGGGCCCGCACGAGATTGTGCGGTATACCTCAGGCCTGGGACGAAGCCCCAGCTGCCGGAGACAATATCGCCGAAGCCGATTTTTTTTTCGCTGATGCGATACATTTTATGGTAGAAAACCCTATTTTAGGACGCGATTAATAGGCGCTAACCACCTGCTAGTAACACTACCCGAGCGCGCAATTCAAATCTTGCGAAAATATACGACCTATAATGTAACTCGCAAGTACCAAATTGGCACTCGCAACCAGCGAGCTTGTGAGTGGATTTGGCGGTGGGTGTCACGTCAAAAGGATTCGGAAAAAAGGACGCGCGACATAAGGACGCGGACAAAAGGACGTGCGACAATTGGTCGCACGCCACAAAAGGACGCGGCGACAAAAGGACGCGGCGACAAAAGGACGCGGCGACAAAAGGACGCGGCGACAAAAGGACGCGGCGACAAAAGGACGCGGCGACAAAAGGACGCGCCTCTTTAGGACGCATCCTTATAAATTTCCTGAAATTTGAATTTATAATAAGACTAAGTTAATTAGTCATAACTATTATATTAGAACGTGTTAATATAAATTTAATTTTCACATGTACAAATAATTACGTAGCACTGCTAGAATGCATTAGTTGAGGGATGTAACTTACTTGTGTGTGTCCTTGGGAATTAGTAAAATATTTATTTAAATATATTAATAATATATTATTACAATAGGAGAATCAGCTATGATTTGTAATTAGTAAGTTACTGAGTTAAAATTTTTAAAATAGGATTTTTCAAAAAATTAAGCAGTCACTACAAAATTTCATTAAAATTTATTAAATAGTAGCGTTGCGCACATTTAAATCTGCTTCGTCAGATATATTACAAAACAAACAATGAGTACATATGTGGGGTGATCTGTAATGAAACAAAAGTTGAATATTAGATAGGCGAAAGTGTAGAACCTCACAAAAAGTTGAAATATAATAATTATTAATAATTAACTTAGTCTTATTCAAATTTCAAGAAATTTATAAGGAAGCGCACGCGTTCTAAAGACGCGCATCCTTTTGTCGCTGCGTCCTTTTTGTCGTCGCGCCCTTTTGTCGAGTGCGTGCAATTGTCGCACGTCCTTTTGTCCGCGTCCTTACGTCGCGCGTCCTTTTTTCCGCGTCCTTTTCTCGTATATCCGGATTTGGCAAGGGGCAAGGTGGCGGTCAGCGGCGAGTCTCAATGTACTGAACTGTAATATAACTCCTCGCGGTGTTATTACAATTAATATCAAACCCCAAATTGTAAGTCAAAATGTAATAGCTTTCTTTGTGGAGCACTATTACATATCAAATTAAATATACCTATCCTTTATCTAATTATCACAAAGAAGCAGTATCATGTTTAGCTTACTTATGTACTTACCTTACTTCTTAATGTAATAAATAGTAATTGACGTATCTTGTAAATCAATTTGACATTTAAAATTATGTCATCTGATTATTGTTTTTAAAGCCTCGACTAGTCAGTTTTACAAGTAATGGGACTCATAAATCCTAGCTGAATGGGTTAATCTTCAACTAACAACTTTCTCTTGTAGTTAAACACTGAATTACATTTAAAATATAATAACTATTTGATTTTATAAATTAAATATAAGTTTCAGGCACTTCACAAAATTAAATTCGTACTTTCAGTTTGTTAGTAGCACATTGAAGTTTGATCTGACATTACAAAATAAAATACAAATTGTCAAAAACAATTTAATTGAATATTAAATATGTCCAAACTTGATTTAAATGAAAATTCTAAAATAACCTAATTCCAAAATGTAAATTTCAATATATAATGGTCGAAAAACGTCGAGTACTCGAATCACTATTAAATTTAGAAAAAATTATTCTAAATTAATTTCTGAATATAATTTATTAGAATTATCTTAATGATTTGCAGCGCCAAACTTGTTGTATAACTTCTTAATATTTCCTAAGAAATGGGCACTAACCTTCCGATTGTCTATCTTGTACCTGAACACTCTATCTCAGCTCCTAACTGGATAGATTCTAGTCAGCAAACACCTCCTTGAGTTGTTCTCGACCAAATCAAAGCTCGTTGTACTTCTTTGAAACCTCTATTATTTGAATAGACAGTTCAACAGCATACGACAACACTCACTTTCACTGGTTTTACTGGCTTCGTAGTAATATACCCCTTTAAATGGAATCAAACAATCTTGAATTTTATATTTGAATTATATTGGTGACTTAAAGTCACATTTGATAGTAGAGAATACTATATTACTACTACGTATCAAATCATCAATTATTATTCTTCACAATTAATGGATATTTAACCCATAACGTGACTATTTCTCGTAGATTATCAATTCAAGTTATTTTGTTACTACTAAATATAAACAACCCTCTGGTTGCCCTTACAACCCCACCAGTTAAAACATATAACTGTTATCACATGATATACCTTAGAGATCTGGATATTATTTAAATTAAATGTATCATTCATACGGTATGCTGCATTACAGAACATGTTGATTGGATCATGCAGTGCATAACTTTTTAATAATAATTTTATTGGATAGGTACATATATTGATGTATAATAGTAATTTATGATACGAATGCGTAAAGCGAGTCCTTAGTTACGAGTGGGGCAGAGCTAAAAGGCGAGTGAGCAAGCGTTTTAAGGCCCGCGAGTGACTAAAGATGCTTTACGCATGCGTATCGTACAATATTTTATCTACGATAGAATCTAGAAAACACGGTAAACATAAAAAAAATTAATGTAAGTTATGATTACCAGCAACCGGTCGTAATTTTGCCTGTTTTAAAAATTTTAAAACACGTTGCTACTGACAACGTGCTTAATGAAATATTTTAAACACGTTACTACTGACGACGTAAACTAATGAAAACATGTTATTAAACAGTCGTTTTACAAATTGAAAACTGCCAACTAAAAGTCAAGTTTACACACTGTCGTAGATAAATTATATTTTGTTGCAGTCTTTCGTGATCCATTGGTATTAATGTTTTTAAGTTTATGGTAATCACCACACAACAAACTACTTTTTTATTTTTCTTATCTTCTACATTTTGAAAGACTAGGCTTTGATTCTCAAGAAGATTAAGGCATAAAAACAGAAATAGAATCATCAAAAATACTTCATAAACAAACAATATATAAATATATATGAATGAAACTATATTGTATATCCCCATTTTATTTATTAAAATTTAGACTGGGATTCACTGCCAACGTAAGCGCTTGTTCCCTGCTTTCTGGTTGTCAATCGCGGTTCGCGCTATTTCAAATACTAATCGGAGTGGGGTTTGGATTTTTTTAGCTATACACAAACAAGTATTTACATCAATAAGATATTTCCGGTGCTGTAGGATTTTGGGGCCCCTAAAGAGCTATTTTTAATTACATTTTCAGAATACATGAATCACAAATTAATTGCGGGGCGGGAGTGCCGGGGCCAAACTGTGCCTGTGTAAACGTGCTAGTGGCGTTGCATTTTAGTTTAAAGCCTGCGGCCCCGGACGGCCCAAGGGCCCGGGATGCGATCGCATCCCGGCATCCCTAGCCAGTCCGCCCCTGCTAATCGTACCAAAGCGCAATGGACATTCGTGACACCACCGCAAAAATAGTCGACATAACTTTGACTACTCATGGTATTATAAGTGATTATTTTTTTCGTAGCGATCTCAATCAATTAGAAGGCTGGATTTAGTTAAGTTATCTTGTATAATTTCGATTATACAACTCAGTATAAATTTGGCCAATACTAATTGAGAATTTTACTTAGTTACAAGGTATACCCCATATACCCTTGACGGCGTGGTATAATCACTTCGGTGTTTCGGTGGGTCCAACAAAGCAAAAATAATGAATAATAATAATCTAGAGCCATGATGTAATAACTGTCTATTGCAAATTCGAGGTTATCAGATTAGGTTTTGCGTCAGTTTTGACACAAACTGACGCAAAACCTAACCTGATAAGGTCAAATTTAACGTAGACTTACAGTGCCACCAACATAAACAGTGCCACTAACATAAACTAACTAAAAAATAAAATAATTTATTATCGGTCAATTCATTATATAGTCGTAACGAATACCACTCGAGCAATCGAAAATAATGATTATTTTTCACTCGTAACTGGACGTGATCCTTAAAATACCACTCGAGCTGCGCTCTCGTGGTTTTTCGCAGATTACGTTTCGTTACTCGGAAAATAATCGATTATTTTCGAAGCTCTTGTGATATTATAACTGACTAGCAACCCAGTGAGACAAATGTCTCATTTAAAAAAACAAAAAAGACCGTTTTTCAAATAGAACGCGTATTAAATAAAAACTGTACCCAGACCTGGAAGGTGTCAAAGTGGTTGCCTAACCGATCGACGTTTTAAGGCGCAGAGGGTCGCAGCTCCGTTTGGCTGCTGAAACATTTTTATTTAATACGCGTTCTATTTGAAAAACGATCTTTTTTGTGATTTTTCGAAAACCGGAAGTGCCACGTGACTGAAATTCGGTTCCTGCGCTGACATGACCATTCCAAACATATAACTTTAATAACTTTTGGTTTGGCTGCTGAAACAGCGTCCCGGACGGACGGACGGACGGACAAGTCTATTAGATAAAGGATTATACAAAATCGGTTATACTAAAGTAACTTCACTAGGCGACGCAATACATAACTTTTTTTCCCAGCCGGTTAGAATAGTAGGCATTGCTCACCTCATCTGAGGTAAGAAAGTTCGTTTTTCTCACCTAGGTAAGAAAGTAAATCATGCAATTTTTATGAAGAAACTGTACCGCATGTTAGCTGACTGCTGACGCTTGCTGATTCTGACAGCTGACATATTGATAGTTGACGGATAATTGACTTTATGACTTGTGTTACAGTCTGTTTATACGAGGAATTAGGAATGCATTCTGTGAGTGTTCACATCCTTTTGATGCAGGTAAGTACGAAACCTTAAGTGGTCCCGTGTGTGGCCCTTCATTCGAAGGAATTAAATTAACATCTCGCGCATGCGTACTCACGACAGGAGAAGCTAAAATACACCGTGCGCGCCCGCCCTTTATTTTCTAATCCAACCAAAACTGCTTTGACAGTTTGACAGTGGACATAACCTCAAAAAGTATAAATAGTAAAGCGATTCTTTAACGACAACATTTTTAAGTTTTCAGAGTTACTTATGAATAAAACTGTTTAGAAACATTTTGAGAATAGCATAAAATCAGAAAACATGCTGCATATTTTGCAGGATATGGTCACCTTTAGCAACTTTAACAGTCTGTTGAATTATTTTTATAGTGTCAAATTTTGCTCCACTGAGGCCGGCTGGGAAAAAAATAGCATTCAAACTTCGTTAAGAAAGTGCTCTTGCATACCTTGCGCAATTACAAACCTCGCCTTCGGCTCGGTTTATAACTTTGCGCTCGGTATGCAAGACTGCACTTTCTTACCTTGGTTTGAAATATACTATTGTCAACTTGATGTTGTTTTCATGAAGATGACTTTCAGCTACAACCAAATCGAGCTGCCAATAAAATATTTATTTGTTCCTAATATTAAAATTTACTCAAAAAATAATCAAATCGAATACACTGCGTACTTCGAACAGGTTATACGTCTCAAACTTCCTGCACAATAACAAATCGTGTCAGTTTGACAGAATAATCCTCACGCTGACGCGGTCGGACCATTTAACCTGTCAAACTGACACTTTTTTATTATTGTGCAACAAGTTATCGACATATAACCCGATAATATCGAAGTACTTATAGTATTACTTCTGAAAATAACTGATTTATCAAGTGTGTAAAAATAATTTTAATTTCCGTCAAAGGAAAATAATTTTGTTACAACCAAAAATTTCCATTAAGCGATGCTACTTCCAATTTAAAAAGGACAGACTAAATTTAAAAGACTACGAGTTGATGTGGAGACTAGAGAGTATATTTGCTGTATGTTAAAAATGAAATTTTGGAAAGAAAAAACAATCCAGCGTAATGTATAATAATTTACTACCTACTTCGTTATTACTATTTTAGTGTTGAAATGTTATGTGGCAGATGTGAAAATCAACATGAAGTAAAATCAGCAAGCCATCCATTTAACAAGATATTTACATTTTTCGCATGTTAATTTCTATAAGACCAATATTGCTCAATTGCTCTACTAAATTTATTTGGCATCACTTTGTGACGTCTTTATCCTTCTACACCAGCAAGCACGCAAGCATGGAGCAAGCGTGTAAAATAAAGTGGCATATTCATATCATGTACACAATTCTTATCCAAATTGCAATAAACATTAATATTGAATGCTTTTCTTGTGTATTAGTTCTCATTTTCGTTTCTGTCGTCAATTGTCAAGCATTTTCAGAAATATACACTTAAAGTAAAATTAATTATTGATAAAAATCAGATTTTATATTTAATATTCTAATATAAATACATTCAAAAATTCTTTTATACAGAATCAGATATTGGTAAATCTGAATTATCTGACTCTTCTGTTAAGGAAATAACAAGAGGTGGAACACCCTGAACAAGCAAATCTCCCATATATTTTTTCCAATCCTGCAAAATTAATTTTTCACAAGGAACAAAACTGTTATTCCACATTTTAGCTGTGAATTTGGACAAACCTTCCTTCCACACGCTTTTGGTTCACATACATCCTTTTAGATCTGATACAGTTTCTGTTTTTAAGATATTCTTATTGTAATAATTTTTAGCAAATCCCCGTAACAGTTCTATGGCATTATATTGACAGTAATAAGCAGGAAGTCTTACGACTTCATATCCGTGTATTTTTAATAACTCATCAATAACATAAGTCGTTTTAGTATCATTAATTAAAGGCTTTATTATGTCCCATAATGGTTTTTTAAGAATATTGTCATCAAACTGCACTTTATGTTTTATCAACCAGTATGATATGAGGCGTTGTCCATTGTCGCAATACATTTTTTTTGTAATTGATCCATACGTGGAATAAGTTGCTCTTGAAGCCATTTTTTAAATACTTCACCATTCACATTGTATGATGGTAATCACGATGTTGTATTTTTGTATCCAAAAGCAAGCTACAACCTTCTAAAAAACCGTATTTGCATCCTGCATGCAACACGGTAAATCATCGTCCTTCACTTTTATGCGTTTTGGATGAGCTTTTTCGTCATCATCTTCTGTCCAAGTTCGAATCTGAGAACCGTTTTGGTATATCCAGGTTTCATCAATGAAAAGAAATACAATTTCTTCAGATGCCTGCATATACTCAATATTTTTCCGTAAAAATTTCACTCTCGCCACTTGAACATGTGAGCTTTCACATAATATTTTTTTACTGTCGCATTTTTTATAGCGAAATCCCATGGATTTGATAATTTTATATAAAGTTGTCTTACATTCAGTATATTCTAAGTGATTCACAGCGTAGTTGTATAAATCTATTATTGTAAAATGCTGTTTTTTTTTCATGAAAGGAATACATTTTGTTTGGAATTTCAGTTTTTAAGAAATGCATATAAAAATCATCGATTTGATTTTGCGTTTTAGCACCACCTTTATTCGAACTCGTTGTTGGCAAGCCCTTTTCATAATTATCAATAATAGTACAAACCTGAGATTCACTAATCTAACATACCTTAAATTAAATATAAACACCTTTTATTGACAAAACCACATATTAGCAAAAAGATTTCGGCAGCTCTTCTTCCAATTTCAGTTTTAGTTAAATATGGAAAAAAACCTTTTTGTTCATTGCAGTAATTTATAACAGCTTGTTTTTCGCAAGCAGTTAACAAAGACTTTGAACATTTACCCTCAATTTCAGTCGTTTAAGTTTTATCATGAAATATGACATTTGTGTGAAACAAAATTTTCGAAAAATAGTAATTTTTTCTATAGCACATGTTAAAGTGTGCTTTTATCAACTCAAAACAAAAGGTCAAGTTTTACTTTAACAGCAAGGGTAGATAAAGTAGCACTTTAACATCAAGGATAGATAAAGTAATTTAATTTTCTAACTTTTGTTTAAATTAAACATGACAGCTTCGTATTATCGTAGCAACCCAATCTAGCTACTGACATTTTGAAATATGATTGACTGTCCTTATTTTCTTTTGAAATTGTTAAAGTTCTTGCTATAGAAAAAAATATTGTATTATACACGACGATAAAGGTATTTCTATCCACTCTTGAATCATTAACGTCTCGACTTCGTCTCGACGTTAAACGATTCACTCGTGGATAAAATTTAACTTTATCGTCTTGTATAATAAATTACTATTATCCACGAGTGAATCGTTTAACGTCGAGACGAAGTCGAGACGTTAATGATTCAAGAGTGGATAGAAATAACTTTATCGTCGTGTATAATACAATATTTTTTTCTATAGCAAGAACTTTGACAATTTCAAAAGAAAATAAAGACAGTCCATGACATTTCAAAATGTCAGTAGCTAGATTGGGTTGCTACGATAATGCGAAGCTGTCATATTTAATTTAAACAAAAGTTAGAAAATTAAATTACTTTATCTATCCTTGATGTTAAAGTGCTACTTTATCTACCCTTGCTGTTAAAGTAAAACTTGACCTTTTGTTTTGAGTTGATAAAAGCACACTTTAACATGTGCTATAGAAAAAAAAATAAAAATCACAAGTGCAGTGTAGCCAAGTTAATAAATTTAAGAGCAACAGGATTTTTTTTTACCACCAACAGAATGTCAATCTGACAGCGCAGATGTCAGATGAACAGACTATAACACTAATGTTGAACACTTGTTTGTAAAAATTTCCTGTCAGTCAACTTATCTTATAGTGGGTGCAGTTTATATTCCGCCGAGGTCTCCGGGGGTTATATACACAGATCAATGTAATTCTATAGAGGAAATCATGTTTCAAAATATAAATAATAATGTACTGATCTTCGGTGATTATAATTTGCCACACATCAAATGGATTAATGACAATTTTGGCGTTTAAGATAACGCAATTGATATGGAGCTTAATGCTTCCTTGGCTCTATCTGATACATTTGGCTCTTTCAACTTACTGCAGTTAAACACTACAAAATGCTAATGGGGGTCATGTTGTTTTCTAATCTTCCTGAGATAATGACGTCTACTGCTTCTAAAATTTTGTTACCGTGTGATAACTATCACCCAGCACTACTCGCTACAACACCATTAACTATTACAAATTCCTCATTAAAATACGTTGAATAATATTATGATTTTACGCATGCTGACTATAATGCAGTATGCTCTTATTTGGAGTGTATTAATTGAGATTTAGCGTTTAGTAATCTGTCACCAAACAGTGCCATAGATACCTACTACGTTCTACTATACAAAGCAATTGAAATGTATGTACGTCTTCGTAAATCTAAGTCATCCAGTTTTCCTTGTTGGTATACTGATCTTATCAAACTAATTTTTAGTAAAAAAATTGCACATAAGAGGATAAGAAAACGCTTCTCGTTGAAGATTAGTTACACTTTATTGGCTTAAGGAAAGATTGTGAGAAGTTATCCATATCATGTTGCAAAACTTACGTAGGCAAAGTTGAAGGAAATATTTCTGAAAATATAAATACTTTTTGGAGATTTGTCCACAATCGTAGAAAGACAAATGGTTTTCCAGACTCGATGTACCTTGACGATATAAAATCTGTCGGTGGTGGTGAGATTGGTGATCTTTTTGCTAAGTACTTTGCATTAGTATATACTGATAACTTCTGCATCCCACCAAATTATAATTTTCCCGTAACTACAGCATTATCATCTTTAGACATATCTTTAATCGAAGTCTATGAACAAATTGACAAGTTAAATTCTAAGAAAGGCCCAGGTCCTGATGGTATACCAGCCTATTTTATACAGCAGTGTAACTTTACGCTTTCAAGAGCATTATGGATACTTTTTAATATTTCTTTAAAGGACGGCTATTTTCCAGAGTTTTGGAAGTATAGCTATTAGAGACCTGTTTTCAAGAGTGGTGATAAATTCAATAAGAGTTACAGACCTATATCAATATAATCAGTTGCATACCTAAGCTTTTTGAAAGCATTATCACGCATAAGCTGAGTAACCTACTGAAGCATTTGATAATTTCTGAACAGCATGGATTCTATAAGGGACGATCAATTGTGACCAATTTGTTAGTGTATGAAGATTTTATTTCAAGAGCGTTTGAACATGGATTTCAAGTGGATTCTATCTATGGTGATTTCTCTAAGGCGTTCGACCGGGTTCACCATGGTCTACTAATTGTGAAGTTGGAAGCGATGGGAATTACTGGTATTTTGCTTGCTTGGATTGGGAGTTATTTGTCTAATAGGTGCCAGTTTGTAAAAATTAAGAACTTCATATCTTCAGAAATTAAAGTGACATCTGGTGTGCCACAGGAATCACATATTGGCCCAATCCTGTTTGTGCTGTTCATTAATGATATCAAAAATGTTTTAATCTATGTAACTTTTTGTTGTTTGCAGATGATATTCAGATTTGCTTCACTGTCAGATCACTTTCTGATGTTCAGATATTGCAAAACGAACTCAACAACTTTTCTGCCTGGTGCGATCAAAATAACTTGGAGTTAAATTTAACTGAATGTTTTTCATTACTCACATTAATGAAACAATACCCAAGGCAAATTGTATGTTGGGTTTTATTAAGGGATTCTCACTAAATTTCCAAAATGTCAAGTATAAGTCGTTTGATTTGTTTAATGGTCCATTCGTTAAATTTAAATCGCTTGTTTCTAAACTTGAATTTGATATTAATGTCTAGATTTGAATAATAAAAATTTGTATACTGGTTATGTTATACATGTTCTAGGTTATCTCATCAAATTGGTTAACCATGTCAATCATTTTCTCTTTTTTTAATTCTTTATACTAGGTTTGATAGAATTTCTTTTTGTCCTGTATTAAACAACTCATTGTATAAAGGGAGGTTTCCCATTAATTCTAATAAATAAATATTTATTGTGGCATAAAAAACCGGTATGCATTTTACGATATTATATTGCAAGCAGTGATTTCTTCAAAATTGCAAGGAACTACATTTGTCTTTTTCCTTGAAAAACATTTGTTGTGAGAAACACTACTTGCAAAATAATTACAGTCATTGTGCTGAAGTGTATTGTGTGTGGTGCCCCACAGAAAAGTAATTCTCCTGTCTCACTTCATCGGTAAGTTGCATAAAATACTACAATAAAGGATTTCTCCGAATAATTAAGCACAAAAAAGTCGATAGGTCTGAGCTCCAAATTATCGTCTATATCAAAATATATATTAAATTTTGTGGACAATCCGCATTTCTTTTTTCTGTAAACGTCTTAATCACATCCAAATTACATATTTCATTTCATTCTTGAGATGCATTGCCGACCACAGGTAGCCCAAGTAGTATTACAAAAGCATTAGAAATTCTAACATGCATAGCCTTTACCAAAAGATGTTAGCTATAACCTATTGTATATAACACATTTGTTACACATTGTATTGATAATAACGATAGTTTTTTAGGTATCTAAATATGAAATGAATACATTCTTGGTAAAAAGGATTACTTGTCTTAGGAAGTCACAGTGATTAAACTTATGATAAAGTATACAAAACATTACAAAAATTTTAAAATGTAATATTGACCTTAAGCAAAGTACTGACTCTTATATTTAACTTTTATGAAAAATTTTATTTAACAAAGTTGTTACAAAACTGAAGAAAAGCTTAAATACGGAGTTTGGTTAAAAATAACAAAACTGACTTTTTCCTAAAATTATTCTTCTTAGCATGGAATTTCGGCTTAGACCGCGTAGTATTTGTATATGAACACCCAGCAGTTTCTGGCTTAATGTGCCTTGTACCTTGTGAAGTCGAGCAAAAACCCGCGTGATGGTCATGCTCTTTGGTGGCTCGTGTTGTTTGAGTATCTCACGTGCGACTTTCACTCTGATGATGCAACGATGCAAGCTGCAAAGTCTTGCGAAACGTTAATGAATATGGATGCACAAACAGCAAAACGGCCAAATCTGCCTAAGTATCCTCGTTCTCAAGATACTCAAACAACACGAGCCACCAGAGAGCATGGCCATCACGCGGGTTTTTGCTCGACTTCACAAGGTACAAGGCACATTAAGCCAGAAAATGCTGGGTGTTCATATACAAATACTACTCGGTCTAAGCCGAAATTCCATGTTAAGAAGAATAATTGGAGTTTATTTATTTATGTTTCAATATAATCCCCTTTTATGCTGTGATCCCAGTCTGATAAAGCTTCGTCCTGGTTTTAAAAATACCCCGTTATGGCTGCTACAGCTTCTTCCGTGGACAAAAATCTTTGCCCTCCTAGGTGTTTTTGAGCTTCTGAAATAGATGTAAGTCTGATGGAGCTACATCCAGTAAATAGGGAACATGAAGTACCAATTCAAAACCGTACGGATGAATTTCAGCCATCGCAACTGTTGATGTTTACGCCAAAGCTTCATTTTGATGGTGTAGGATACGTTTCGTTCACATTTCAGTTTGATTTCTTTTAATTTCTTCACGAAGTTGATGTAACAAGTTAGAGTAGTATTGTCCTATTATGGCTTGACTCTTAAGAGAGGAATCCACCAGCAATGTTCCCTTCCCGTCCCTAAAACCAAAGCCATCACTTTACTAAAGGACGGCACCACCATTGCTTTTTTGGGAGGTGGTGAACCCTTATGCTTCCACTGTTTTGACTGCTGCTTTGAGTTTGGCTGATAGTAGTGAATCTATGTGTCATTGGTGGCAGATAACAAATCTTTGAATACAATTATTAGGATCAGCCTCATAACAGAGCAACGACGTTTGAAAACGAACACGTTTCTAATCAGTTATCAGAAGCCAAAAAGCCCACCTCGCAACAACTTTCGACTTTCCTAACTCATTACTTAAAATGTTTTGTGAAATATAAGGTACTTGGCCGGGCGACTAGACACGGCAGGTGTGGTCACCGGCATGACATGTATCTAGAATGTTACAACGAATAAATAATTATAAACTGTAGTAATTCATTAATAGAATATAAAACACTAGCAACCAGTGAGACAAATGTCTCATTTAATAAAACAAAAAAGACCGTTTTTCAAATAGAACAGCGTCCCGGACGGACCAGCGTCCCGGACGGACGGAAATCACGTGATTTCTCGAAAACCGGAAGTGTCACGTGACTGAAATTCGGTTCCTGACCTGACATGACCATTCCAAACATATAACTTTAATAACTTTTTTCTCTATCTCTTACGGTTTGGCTGCTGAAACAGCGTCCCGGACAGACAAAACAGCGTCCCGGACAGACAAGTCTATTAGATAAAGGATGGTGTCAGGTGTGCATTTCAATGCGAACGTGTGTGATAATAGTGATACAGAAAATATCTAATTGTGGAAACCGTCACATAACCTCTAATTATGGAATCATTTTTTAGACCGCCCGAACCTCTGAGTTTTGAAGGAAACCTGTCAGAGCGATGGAAAAAGTTCAAGCAGAAGTTTCTATTGTTTGTTGAGGCATCTGGAGGAGCCGAAAAGCCAGACAGCACAAAGCTAGCGATATTACTCAGTTGTATTGGTGATGAAGGCCTTGATCTCTACAATACGTTTGCCTACACAGAAGAGCAGAATAAGAGTAAAGAGAAATTGCAGATAGTGTTAGATAAGTTTGAAGCTCATTGTGCTCCAAAAAAGAATATTGTGTTTGAACGATTTGTTTTTAACAACATTGTCCAAAAAGAAGGGCAATCTTTTGACAATTTTCTGACCGAGTTAAGAAAAGCGGTAAAATCATGTGAATATTTAGATGAAGGGTCGATGATTAGAGACAGGGTTATAGTAGGTATCCATGATAAAAATACACAAGAAAGACTTCTGCGTGAACCTCAGCTCGATTTTCAGAAAGCAATAGAATTTTTTAAAACAGTTGAAACTAGTAGGTCGCATGCACAAGCGATGCAAGCTGCTGAACCAAGTGTAAAGTGCCCTAAAGTTGGGTCAGAAAAGTAGCAGCCAGAACCCATGCCGAAAGTGTGGTTACAGTCACGTTTGGAATAAGTGTCCAGCTTTCGGAAAACTATGTGCGAAGTGCAGAGGAAGAAATCATTTTGCAAAAGTGTGCTTGAAAGAAGGGATTGCGCCTCAGACGGAAGAGAGTGCACCAAAGAAGAAATCAGAAAGAAAGAAAGTGAATGAAGTCACAGCGGCAGAAGACAGTGAAGATGATAGTGATGTGTATGTTAATGCAATTAGTGAACTGGGCTCAATTAGTGCAATCAGCAAGGGGACCAGCAAAACGTGTACCTGGTGGAGCAAGGAGAATAAAATCGGAGGCAAATGGATAAGCTTCAAGCTTGACACAGGAGCTGAAACCAGTGTGTTGCCAAAGGATTGCTTGGACAGCGTGGACCCAAGAATTCCAGTAAAACCATGTCAAACCACCTTGATTGCGTATGGTAATTTTAAGTTAAAGCCCTTGGGCGTTGTAAAACTAGCATGTGAAACTGATAATAGAGAGCCTGTTTCTTTAAGTTTATGGTATTAGATATCAAATCACAAATTCCACTGTTGGGGTTACAAGCATGTTTAGATTTAAATTTAATCAAGAGGGTTGATTCAGCCACTACCACCTTCGATAGCTTAGATATGCTATTAAAGCAATATGAGTCGTTGTTTACAGGGTTAGGAGAATTTCCAGGAAAGCATAGAATAGCTCTTAAACAAAATTTGGTACCTCATGTGCAACCTATGCAACGTATACAGCGTAGCCTTTTTGATAGGTTGAAAAACAATGTAACTGAAATGGGGGCACAAGGTATTATTAGGAAAGTAGATAAACCAACTGAGTGGCTCAATGCATTGGTTATTGTAGAAAAGGCAAATGGTGATATTCGTTTGTGCCTTGATCCTAAGTATTTAAATTTAGTAATTAAAAGGGAACATTTTATGCTTCCAGTAGACGACATTTCATCTCAGTTGGCAAATAAAGAATTCTTTACAGTGTTAGACATAAAGGATGGCTATTATCAAGTTGCCATTGATGATGCCAGCTCAGACTTCTGTACTTTTAGTACTCCTTTTGGGAGGTTTCAATTTGTGAGATTGCCATTTGGTATTTCATCCGCTTCTGAAGTTTTTCAGAAGAACTATGAAATATATGGTGTTGAAAATTATTTTGACGATTTAATAATTTCAGGAGCCGATGAAGCTGAACATGATAAAACCTTAAAATTGGTATTAGAAAGGGCATTAAAATACAATATCAAATTTAATTCAAATAAGGTACAGTTTAAGCAAAAAAGCGTTAAATATTTAGGGCAAATTTTCTCAAAACAAAGTGCTAAACCTAATCCAGAATATGTCAAAGCAATAGTTGAGATGGATAAGCCAGAAAACAAAAAAGAGTTGCTACGTATCTTAGGCATGTCTAAATATTTAGCTAAGTTTTTACCTAATATGGCACAAATGACAGCACCATTGAGATATTTAACAAAAATTGATGTTGAATGGAACTGGGGAACAGAACAAGATGAATCATTATTCCTTAGTGCGTTTAAAAAAATGCCTAGTGAATGCTCCTGTTTTATCTCATTTTGATAATAGCAAAAGCATAGAGATTCAGACAGATGCATCTAAGGATGGTGTAGGTGCTTTTCTCCTACAAGATGGTCACCTAGTAGCTTTCACATCCCGTAGTTTGTCAAAAAGTGAGCAAAGATATGCTCAAATAGAGAAAGAATTATTAAGTATTGTTCATGCGTTCATAGGATATGCCCACAGCCTATGCTATTTCTCGAACCATCTGCCATGCCCGTATCGTGAATCAAATCTATGTTTTCTTCAGTGGTAGCAGAAGCAGGTCCTCCACTGCGAAGATCATCTTCAATGTCGTTTCTTCCCCTGTTTAAATTCGGCTGCCCCCTTTTTGACCATTGTGTATGGAGGACAAGATGTTCCCAAAACGTTTGCCATGTCTTCATGAATTTGTCCTTTTTGTGCAAGTAGGTATTTAATCACTGCATGGTGTTCTATTTTTTCTATTTTAGAAGAGTCGATGCACATGTTACTCTAGAAAATTCCACAAAAGTCTTTTGCTTGAGAAAGAGATGATAGCAAAAAAGTATGTCTTGGTTGTTTTGGCAGATTAGATGAACCTTGTGTTTGTATCTATATCCTTCAAAATCACTGAATATAACACACTTACAGTGCTAATATACAGAATGCGAACATAGGTAGTCAAATGAGTTAGAATACAGTTTATGGTCTTTGTATGCGTTAGACAGAAATAGACATATACGATTTAAAATATAGTAGGTATCCTAGGATTCAGTGTTTCCTGAAAAGAAAACACCTTCATTTTGAGGATGCTAGATGTTAATCGCATTAAGGTCTATTTCCGTTAATGCTGTATAAGGCAATTTTTGTGCTAAACCTCATCGTTAACGAGATATTTGCGAAAAATTTAATCGAAAATTAGATGAAATCATGATGATAGTAACTAAGAAGTCGCTGTAAACACTGGAAAAAATACTCTTGTCTGGAATCGCCGAGAGCAGGAGTTTTTGAAAAATTGGCACCTATTGAAATTTACTCATAGTAATGTGATTCTCTGTTACTGTGCTCTAAGTTACAGTGGCTCCTGTAAGACACAATTTCAGAATGTCATTCACCCGAACTTTGTTATCTATTTTGACCTAGAAAACATGTCTCTAGAATAGTGCTGTGCAATAATAAAATACCCTGTATAGTAGGGTTTGTGCACATAGTGTTCATATTTATTTTTATTATTATTATCAAACACCAACGCGTAAGCAGCGATTTTTCTATTTAAAATTATTAGTGTCTTGCTATCGGAACGATGACGTGCAAAATAACTGCTTAGTTCGCATCCTTAGTATTAGGAAATATAATGAAAGAAGATACAACGCAATGCAGATAATAGCAGTAATTTTGATGCGCTATACTAGATGTTCCTAACATCTGATGAATGTAAGTGTATATACAACAGGAAGCGGACACTTAACTCTCTAAAACGAAATATTCTCATGATGTAAATGTTTGCATTATGTGAATGAATATCGCATGAGGTACAAATAGAGTTAAAAATGTGAAACGGTAATATTACCTGCAATGTATAGGTTAAAATCCACATGAAGTCCGCCAGGATGTATGTGCACATTAAGTTCATATGAATGGTGTTACGTAAACATTTTAAGTCCCTGTAACAAAAATATATGTTAGTTTCTGTATATTTCCAAGTTATAGGAATTTAGTTACAACAACAATATTTATACAGGTAGACATAAATAATAATTTACATATAAATTAGTACTAAAAAGGTTTTTGAAATGTGTACATACAGGGTGTTTCATAATGTACGGAGGAGACTGAAAGGGTAGCTAGCGGTGACCAAAATAAAGTTATTTGCTTAATAAACCTGGCCAAAACCCAATAACATAAAAATATCAGCAGTTTAAAGTAAATGAATGCTCATTTATTCAATACCGCTGGTATGAATCAGGAAAAATTAGAAAGAATATTATTGTGTTTTCGTTTCCGTCGAAACATATTTCTTACAACACCTGATAATTTGCTGTTAAGGTAGTTTAATTTTAAATTATACAGAACACACAGTAAAAATAAAGTAAAGAAAACGTTATTTTATAAATTACAATTTTATTATTAAATAAACTACACACAATTCCCCATAACAAAAACATTCACATTAGGTGTTGGAGATGCTGACCCTGCATTTCAACGCACATTTGCGCTCGAGAAATCCAGTTTTCCCATACTGTTGGAAATTGTTGGCGCAATTCGTGAATTGTATCAAATTCGGTGGCATATATCAATTCTTTTATGAAACCCCATAAGAAAAAGTCCACTGAGATCTGGACTGAGCGGGGGCCATGGCAGCTGTAGCAGAACTTCTTGTAAAAACTGCAAATAAGAGTGGCCATAAAGGCGCACTGGTAATTCGTAAGGCCCTATTAATGTGTTTTTCAAAATATAAGCCCACAGATTCAAACTAAAACGCTGCTGTAAGCTACTCTAGGGAATCGCCTGCGAATTTTGATCAGCCTATATGTGAGAACTGTGGAAGTTCAGAACACCATTCCTAGTAAAACTGCATTCGTCGTCACCAGTACTTGTATTGGAAATTTTGCTTCCCTATTAGTACGATTTAGCAGCCATTAACAGAACTGCTGCCGCAGCAGCGGATAATCCGTAGGAGTCTTTCCTTGCACCTTCTGCAGATGATAGGGGTACAAACCATTGCTGCTCAATGTGCACCAACAAAGAATGGAGACACTTGGCGTGTACTTGTAGTTGGATCAGCATCAACCATTTCTAAAAGTTCTTCCTCCACATTCACCCCATGTTGATTTGGTCTGTCGCCAGCATGACCTTTCTTAGGT
Organism: Agriotes lineatus; assembly: GCA_940337035.1. NCBI lineage: Eukaryota > Metazoa > Arthropoda > Insecta > Coleoptera > Elateridae > Agriotes > Agriotes lineatus. Next base: position 126,004,294 of record OW679197.1, on the reverse strand, counting down.
TCTACATTTCCAGTCTCTCGTTCTCGTTGGACTACTGGAAGAAAAGTATTTTCGGAAGGCGTTTGATGATCTGGAAATCTTTCCGAATACGTACGTCTTGCACATGCAGCGTTTTCTTCAGCAGCTCCATACATAATACTCTTATCTACATATTCTTCTTCACTGTAGTTAGCCATTTAAGTCTAATTAAACACTTAATAGTTGATGCATCTTAATTTTATCGTTTAAATAAATTAACATTCAAACACATTTCTACTGCAACTTGTGTTTTAGTTATTAAATAGTCAGCGGCTCTCCATCAGCGAAAAAAAATAGCCGTTGTTTTTATGTTTTTATTTTTTATTATTTTTGTTAACTCAACATTGTTTAGTTAACTCTCAAATATCTCGTGATTGAAATTAAAACGTAAATTACTACTTCAATTTGTAAAGAATGCTCGTTAATTTACTCAACTTGCTGTAACTTTCTTGGTGTTGGGCTTTGGTCAGAAGTTATAAGAAAATAACTTTATTTTGGTCCCTTCTAGCTACCCTTTCGGTCTCCTACGTACGTTATGAAACACCCTGTATAGCCTATGTGCGAAACCTAAGATCGGGAACAGATTATAGAAGGTAACGGAATTTTTAAAAAGCAGATTTTATAAGGCGTTTGTCATCAGTAAAAGTAAAATAGAACGGGAGGTTAACCTTTTTGATTTTTTGGCTGAGTTACCTCTAAATATTCAACAGGTGAAGAGGTTTTGACCAGAGAAAATGAGCGTAATTTGTGTTGCTTTTGTACGAAGGGGTACAGAGAGGAACGGCCCTGAGTGCAGTGCAAATTAACCTTTTTTAAGACCATACACGCTTGTTTTCCATTACTCAAGCATTTTTGCGCTAAGTTCAAATTCAAAATTGTTCAAATTTCCAAGCATAAAAAGTGCACACACATCTACTAGTAAAAACATTCATTAACATTATTGCGTTTTATTTTGTGTATACTTTTTGTTTGATTCACACAGATGCGTGCATCAAAACCTTTTTGATTATAATTAATCATGTAATTTAAGTCATAACTGTTCTATCTCATTCAAAGGTCGTGGTAAAGCCAAATTTGCATCTTGCCGTATTTGTTTGCCTCTGTTAATGTTGGAAAGGAATTTGTAAGCTTCCCTTAATGGCTTTTAAGCGGATGGATACATTTTCTACTAGAACTTAAGCCGACTTAGCATATTTGGGAATCATGGGTTTATGGATTTCGTTCAATTGCCTCATTGAGAGAGCTTAGCATTAAGATTCTTAGAATAAGTACTTATTCCTACGTGCGACGCTCCGATTGGCTACGCAGGGTCGCCTCAGCCAATAGTGTTTGAGCTTGCCCTTCCTTGATGAATTTGCGAGTTCGGCTCGTTGTAAATTCAGAGTGAGTTAGATTCAGAGCCTCGAGTAAGCAAGTTCAGCTAGGCTTTGTGCTGGGTTGCGGTCGTTCTAACTCCCTGGAAAAGACGTTTCCAGGTTGTTTTGTGTTATGGTTACGCGCAATTCGCTATTTTCGCGTGGCCAATCCAAGCGTGTCACAACAGTTGAAGCTTTTGTAAAAAAACATCGGTCCATCAGTGACGTTTGTAATCGTTGTTACTCAATATACTCGTGTTTGTTAAGTCTTGTTTCACTCCAACAACTAACTGAACCCAAGTTAGGGTTATTAAGTGGCAATTCCCGGCAATCCCATTGAACCGGAATTCGCAGCGGATTAACTGGAGGCCCCATTCGTGGAAGCCTCTTATCAAGTTAATCATACAAAAAACATTGGTCCTTCGAGCCGGATTTGGAAGAAGCTAAAAAACGCGAGTGTACAAGTTTCCAGTAGCTGGTGGATGCAATTGCTCCAACATCATTTCGTCGGAGAGCGTCAAGAAGCTTCGCCAACACCAGGAAATTCAACCATCGAGAGCTTACACCGAGTCCAGGTCCCACGTCAAGCGGCAGCGATCGGCAGCGGGTTGGTTTTCTGTTCGTCAAGAAGTTACTACGTTCTCAAATCAAAAGTAAGTCCTTTTCCATTACGCCTTCGTTTAGTGTTGTTTTTTGCTTGTGTCAGTCATGGTGGAAACTCGTTCGACATCAGCGGTCATGTCGGAAACTCGCGCTTTAACCACTCGTTGCAAATTCATAAAAGCCCAAGTAGATCGTTTCAAAACTCTATTTCATAGAATTTCTTCGTCCAGCCCCGTGAAGGCTCACGAGGTCGGCAACTTGTCAGAAGAGTTTAGTTGTTTCCAAAATGTGTTGGATGAGTATAAGAAGTCAATGGAGGGCCTAATGGAGGCCGACGCTGAACACTTTGATGAACTTTTCAATGAATTTGACTCTTTTATGACTCATTTTAGCGAGATTAGTAGCGCAGTAAAGGAATTCTTATCAAAAAATAAGATCAGTCCGGGTATAAAACCGAATGTAGGTCAAAATTCTTCTCAAAGTGGCCCTTCAGGAGAGCTCGCTGGATTAAGATTACCACCCTTAGATTTGCCTTCCTTTTCGGGGAAATTCGAGAATTGGGTTCAATTTCATGACTCCTTTACGTCGCTTATTCATAACAACGCTAATTTGACCAACGTTCAGAAATTTTACTATTTGATTTCTTCCCTTAAGGGAGCAGCTGCTAGTTCAATTTCGTCGTTAAAAGTTACCAACGATAACTATACCATTGCTTGGGATATCCTAGTCAAGCGATTTGAAAATAAGAAACTGATAGTAAAATCAAACATAAATGCGTTATTCAGTTTAGAGTGCGTAAAAAAGGATTCACATTCGTCTGTTCAAAGGCTGCTCGATAGTGTAGTTAGAATTTTGGAAATTTTAAAGGCGTACGGGGAACCCACAGTCGACACCATACTAATACATATCATAGTTTCGAAGCTCAGCTCAGCAATGCAGACTGACTGGGAATTATGCAAACATGCCGGACAATTTCCTACTTTGCGAGAGTTGTTAGATTTTCTAGAGAGCAAAAGTCACTTATTAGGTTCGCTGGAAGCTGCGAAAATAGGTTCGAGTTTGGGAAATCAGGGATCCGAGCAAAAAAGTCATGCACGCGCTCATGTAGCTAGAGAGCAAGGTAATCACTCTTGTGACTTTTGCAAAAATAGTAATCATTCGATTAGCGGTTGCGAATCATTTTCAAAATTGTCGGTTAACGCTCGTATCGAAGAGGCGCGTCGTTTGAAACTATGCAACAATTGTCTCAAGCCCGGACATTTCGTGGTAAAATGCACATCGTCGAGATGCCGCGTATGCAGAAAAAAGCACCATACTTTACTGTGTTTGCGTCCAAAGCGCGACGCGCACGAAAATACTCCGTCGCCGCGTCCTGGACCGCCAGAATCCAGCAGCGACGCACGGGAGGTCGGGGCCGTCGCCCCGAGCGAGGCACCCGTCGCATCCGTTTCAGCAGCTTGTAGCCGTCCTGCAATCGCGGCGCCAGCGCAAGTTTTATTGTTCACGGTTAGCTTGTTCGTAGAAGGATCCTCCGGGTCATTTTCCCGGGCAAAAGCTCTCTTGGACCCCGGATCCCAACTTAACTTAGTTAGCGCCGACTTGTGTCAAAATTTGAAAATTGAGAAACGAGGTAATATCACCTCACTGTCGGGTGTTGGTGCCAGGGCTCTGAACGCTGAATTCAGGGCAAACGTTCGAATCCGCTCCCGCAACGGGAAATACGAGGACATTTTGAGCTGTGTTGTGTTAGACAAAATTACGGACCCTCTGCCGGCCCTTTCTTTCTCGTTGAGGGATTTGAAGATCCCACCAAACATTGTGCTAGCCGATTCAGATTGTAATACACCGGGAAAGATTGATCTTTTATTAGGCGCGAATGTCTTTTGGCAAGTTCTCTGTCAGGGACAGGTGAAATTGGGCCCAGAGAAGCCATTCTTAACAAAAACTCTTTTTGGTTGGGTTTTAGGCGGAAACATGAATGTCGAAAATCGAGCGCTCATTCTTTCAAATAGGGTTCATTTAAGTGTAGCCGGCATCGAGCACGGCATTCAGAGATTTTGGGAAATCGAGGGGGCTTACGGTTCATCAGGCCGACTCTCTGCTGATGACAAATTTTGCGAAGACCATTTTCAATCGACTACGAAACGGGCGTCGTCGGAGCCGCGTAGGTTCATCGTGAGCATACCTTTCAGGAAAGATGCTCCATCGCTGGGAGACTCGCGCGGTATAGCGTTAAAGCGTTTCTATTCATTAGAAAACAAATTGTCAAAAAATCCCGAGTTGAAAACCGCGTATTCCGCATTTCTCAAAGAATACGAGTCGCTTGGTCACTTGAGCAAGGTGGACGACGAAGCGAGCCTTCCTCATCCTCGGTTTTATTTGCCACATTTGCCAGTCATAAAGGAGGACAGTTCAACGACCAAGCATCGCGTTGTTTTTGACGGCAGTTGTGCGTCCTCCTCCGGAGTATCGCTTAACGACCTTCAACATAAGGGCCCAGTGGTCCAGCAGTCGTTGTTTGCAATTCTTTGTCGCTTTAGGCAATTCAAGTACGTGCTGAAAGCAGATTGCGCCAAAATGTATAGGCAGATCCTCGTGGACCCCTCGCAGACGCAATACTAATTTTATGGCGTGACGACAAAACCTCAGCGGTAAAATGCTTCAAATTATTAACGGTCACCTACGGTACTAAATCAGCCTCGTACCTAGCAACTAGGTGCTTGATACAAATCGCCCAGGAAATCGAAGCATCGCTTCCAGAGGCCTCATTAAGAATTAGCCGGGATTTTTATGTAGATGACCTACTGACTGGTTTTGAAAATAGGGCGGAAGCCATAAAAACGCAATTCGAAATTAGTAGCGCTTTGTCGGGGTACGGGTTTGAATTGCGAAAGTGGGCATCCAACGACAGTGAAGTAGCTAGCGCCATTGGTGTAGATCGCGGCAGCGCAGAGCCCATTTCTTTGACGGAAGACGCCACGGAGAAAACTCTCGGCATTTTTTGGGATACTCGGCGGGACGTGCTAAGTTACAGAGTGAACCCTAGCTGTTGCAAATCAGTTACCAAGCGGGCTATACTCTCTAGTATGGCTCAAGTATTCGATCCCTTGGGACTACTTGGTCCAAGCGTTCTAACTTTGAAACTTCTCGTGCAACGGCTTTGGCAGTTGAAGTTGTCATGGGACGAAACGGTGCCCATGGAGATGCGCGCCAGATACGACGAACTCCATTCTTCATTACGCGCTTTAGGCTCATTGGCAATTCCGAGATGGGTAATTTGCGATGACATAAATTCGATAGATCTCCACGGATTTGCGGACGCGAGTTCTGTAGCCTATGGGTGCGCCGTGTATATACGTTGCGTTGACGCGCGCGGTAATGTCACCACCAATTTGCTTTGTGCTAAGTCAAGGGTCGCTCCATTAAAAACAATATCCTTGCCTCGTTTGGAGCTTTGCGCAGCCTTACTGTTGGCTCGTTTGATTAAAACTATACTCGATTCCTCCGCATTTAAATTTGACCGCGTGTACTATTGGTCGGACTCCACCATAACTCTGCACTGGATAAATAAGGATGCGAGTAATTGGAAGACGTTCGTCGCGAACCGGGTGTCCGAGATTCACGAACTAAGCAACAGGGAAGAATGGTTTCACGTGCGTACAAATTGCAACCCGTCCGATATAATTAGCAGGGGAATGTTACCCCAGGAGTTACTCAACTCGCGCTTGTGGTGGCACGGGCCAGAGTTTTTGTCACAGGCGGACTTAAAACCCCAGCCCGTTAAAATTGATTCGGGTGAGCTAGCAGCCCAAGAGTCGCGCCCAGTAGTGGCCACTCTTCACCATCGCGTCCCAGAATTTGAACTTTTCAGGCGCTATTCCAGTTTTACAAAATTACAGCGCGTAGTCGCGTACTGCCTGCGTCTCGCGAGAAACAGAAACACCGAAACGCGCTGGTCGGGACCTCCAGCCATTGACAAATTGGAGGACGCGACTCGCCGCCTGATCAAAATTGCCCAGGCGGAAGTCTTTTCCGGAGAAATAGCAGTTTTGTCTAAAAAGGCGCCATTGCCGAAAAATAGTGCGCTGCTTTCTCTAAACCCATTTCTGGACGATCAGGGCCTACTGCGCGTGGGCGGCCGTCTAGAAAACTCCAATCTAAGCTTTGATCAGAAACATCCCCTTTTGTTACCAGCTAGTCACCCTTTGTCGTTGCTAATCGTGAAGCAAGAGCATTTGCGGCTCTTGCATTGTGGACACTCGGTGTTACTGGCCTCATTGCGGGATAAGTTTTGGATCGTGAGAGCCAAAGACCTAATACGTAAAGTAATACACAATTGCGTGATATGCTTCCGGGCCAAGCCTAAGATGAATGAACACTTGATGGGATCACTACCCGAAGCTCGTGTCACACCCTCTCCCCCTTTCAGCAATTGCGGGATAGATTACGCGGGTCCCGTGTTTATAAAAAACAAATCCGGGCGAGGCGCGAAAGAAGTAAAGGCTTACGTAGCCCTATTTGTGTGTTTAGCCACGAAGGCTATTCATCTTGAACTCGTGGAAGACCTCACGACGGAGGCTTTCATCGCATCGTTGAGGAGATTCATCTCCAGACGCGGTTTACCCTCCAACATATTTTCTGACAATGCTACCTGTTTCACCGGTGCCAGAAATCAGCTATCGGAATTAAAAAATATCCTGTCAGGCTCTAGTGAGCAATGCATAAGGGAAGAATTGTCGAAACATAACATTAAGTGGAATTTTATTCCGGCACGCTCTCCGCACTTTGGGGGCATTTGGGAAGCGGGGGTAAAGTCATTGAAATATTATTTAAGGCGAATATCTTGCAATGCAAAGTTAACTTTCGTTGAGTATTACACCATGCTGACTCAAGTGGAGGCGATACTAAATTCCCGCCCACTCTGTGTTCTCCCTACCGACGCCTCATTCCCCGAAGTCCTTACTCCTGCCCACTTCTTGATCGGTCGGAAGCTGACTTCGTTTCCGGAAGCCCAACTCCAGGACATACCGGAAAATCGTCTCAGCCGCTATGGGCTGGTCCAGCGGCTGTCCCACCAGTTTTGGGATCGTTGGTCCCGGGATTACCTCCACCTCCTGCAGCGCCGGCCTAAGTGGAAGTCCTCCAGCACTTCTCTAGCCCCCCAGGTGGGCGACGTGGTACTCGTCCACGACGAGGCATCTCCAAGCTACCGTTGGCCACTGGCAATCATCTCGGCTACATATCCAGGAGCGGATGATGTTGTGCGTGTGGTGCAGGTGCGCGATTCCCGAGGGAATCTCCTGAAACGCTCAGTGCGTAAAGTGTACATCCTACCCAAAGACGATCATTGCGATCAAGGGCAATAAACATTGACTTTGCTCTTAGTTGGTAGTTTTCGCTAATTGAACATTTTGCTAGGTTTAGTTGTTTCTTTGCTTGTATTCATGCTAGTTGTAAGTTATCTGTAAGGCTCTTGGATTATCATCTGTCCTTAGTTCTTGTTATGCATTAGATTATTTGGTAGTGTCAGATTTCAGTTTAATTTTGGGATTTAATCACGTCGTGCCATAGTCGGCACTTCGGGGGCGGCATGTTTGATTCACACAGATGCGTGCATCAAAACCTTTTTGATTATAATTAATCATGTAATTTAAGTCATAATTGTTCTATCTCATTCAAAGGTCGTGGTAAAGCCAAATTTGCATCTTGCCGTATTTGTTTGCCTCTGTTAATGTTGGAAAGGAATTTGTAAGCTTCCCTTAATGGCTTTTAAGCGGATGGATACATTTTCTACTAGAACTTAAGCCGACTTAGCATATTTGGGAATCATGGGTTTATGGATTTCGTTCAATTGCCTCATTGAGAGAGCTTAGCATTAAGATTCTTAGAATAAGTACTTATTCCTACGTGCGACGCTCCGATTGGCTACGCAGGGTCGCCTCAGCCAATAGTGTTTGAGCTTGCCCTTCCTTGATGAATTTGCGAGTTCGGCTCGTTGTAAATTCAGAGTGAGTTAGATTCAGAGCCTCGAGTAAGCAAGTTCAGCTAGGCTTTGTGCTGGGTTGCTGTCGTTCTAACTCCCTGGAAAAGACGTTTCCAGGTTGTTTTGTGTTATGGTTACGCGCAATTCGCTATTTTCGCGTGGCCAATCCAAGCGTGTCACAACAGTTGAAGCTTTTGTAAAAAACCATCGGTCCATCAGTGACGTTTGTAATCGTTGTTACTCAATATACTCGTGTTTGTTAAGTCTTGTTTCACTCCAACAACTAACTGAACCCAAGTTAGGGTTATTAAGTGGCAATTCCCGGCAATCCCATTGAACCGGAATTCGCAGCGGATTAACTGGAGGCCCCATTCGTGGAAGCCTCTTATCAAGTTAATCATACAAAAAACACTTTTAATAAATCAGATGTGAAAATGTATGCATTTACTAGTCAAAGTTTACATTTGATTGGATGTGAATATATTTACTTGAAAAATCAGTATATGTTTGGCGAGTTGGTGAATTCGGGCAATGACCGAAATTTATACCAACAACGCGTTGTGGACTTTGCAATATGCTCAGAACGCGTTGTGGGTAAATTTATTAGCATTTTTTCACCCACTGAGCGAAGCGTACTACTCACAACGTGTTGTGGACAAATTAACAATATCCACTACACGATTTTACGAAATTCATCGTATTTTGTATTACAACCTCATAAAATTCACAATAGGAAACGGTGCTGGTTTGAAGTTGTTTATTTGGTAAAATATATATGATTACATAATGTTGTAACTATGTATTATTTATTTGATTATAATTTTTCCAGTGATGTTAACGTAACCCCTAATGACTCATGATATCGACCTTGAGACTCCTACAAGTATCTAGCTGTCCACCTCCAACTTGCCCACAGCAATGGTTACATACAAGTAATGATCAACGATGTTGTTCTTCACAAGTATGAAGATCTATTATGTGAGAATTATTTTACTTCTTCTATATGTTAGTAAATAGGACATCTCTTTACTTTAAACTGTACTTTATTTAGAAATAATCCAATTTAAATTAATTGGATACTCATTCATTTCTTTACATACTAAATTCTCGTGCATTTTATTTTTAATTAATAAAAAATCTGACTTGATTTTTATATCTACTTATCTTCTAACATTTCTCTTCGTTGCTAAATTTACATGGTTGCCAATTTTTATATAAATAATTCACATTATTACAAATTTCAACAAATATAATTTTAATTTGAAATTTGTTAACAGCTGTTAAATAATATAATTTTAACAATTAGATACTATTTGTTATGTTAAAGTAATCCGTTATATATCAATTTGTATATGCCCTTATAAGACTGAACATAAAATAAACTTATTCAGAGAAAGTAACTATAATTTAACTGATTTCTGAGGCTCTCACGGCCATTGTCATTAAGTAACAAACGACTTCCGGGATTGGACCGCGTCATGATTGAGATCCAAGAACCCAACGTTTCGCCCACTTTCGTAAGGGGCTTCATCAGGAGGAAAAAGCAAAAGAGCACGATAACTGAACGTGTTAACCACGACAGAGGCGAAACTCTTGGCAAGGGAAGGGATAGAAGAGCACGGTAACTCAACGTGTGAACCACGTCAGAGGCGAAACTCGACTAACTAACGGAAACAGAAAGGCGAGAATTTATAGACAAGCGCCGTCGCGGTTCAGCAAATGCCGTCGTGGTTTAGTGGCGGTGGGCGGGGCTTAGAAATTAGCACTTTTCACATAGAAGGAAGGGAAAAGCCTTCGTCCCGATTGAGATTGTTGGGGTGGTTGTAAATCTCAATGGTTTCGCGAATCTTTCTGCTAAAGAAGAATAGGGATTTGCAGATGATGGAAGTTTTATCAAAAAGGATCTTATGACCAGTATCGCGTTGGTGTTCGGCGATGGCTGATGATGAAACGAGACGCGACTTGAGACAGCGCTGGTGCTCAGAGATGTGAGTTTTCACTGAACGACCAGTTTAACCAATGTACACAGCATTACAAGAGCAAGGGACTCTATAAACACCTTTAGATAACATAGTGTTTAATTTATCTTTAGATGAAGGAAGAACCTGTGAGATTTTGCTCGGGGGTTTGAATGCTGTTCTAATGTTTTGTTTTCGAAGAAACTTTCCTATGCGGTAGGTGACTTGGTGGATATAGGGAAGAAAGACTATTGCTGCAGGAGGATCGGGTTTTAGAGGTTTTGGTGACCGTGGATGAAGATGGCGATTGATGGCAGACTGTATGTCGCTAGCACAGTAATCTTAGAAATAACGGTCATCTGTAAATCGCCATTCTTCTTTAACAGAAAAATTCGCGAAGCCATTGAGATTTATAAACACCCTAACAATCTCAATCGGGACGAAGGCTTTCCCCTTTCTTCTATGTGGAAAGTGCTAATTTCTAAGCCCCGCCCACCGCCACTGAACCGCGACGGCATTTGCTGAACCGCCACGGCGCTTGTCTATAAATTCCCGCCTTTCTCCTTCTGTTAGTTAGTCGAGTTTCGCCTCTGACGTGGTTAACACGTTGAGTTACCGTGCTCTTCTATCCCTTCCCTTGCAAAGAGTTTCGCCTCTGGTGTGGTTAACACGTTGAGTTACCGTGCCCTTTTGTTTTTTCCGCCTGATGAAGCCCCTTACGAAAGTGGGTTAAACGTTGAGTTCTTCGATCTCAATCATGACACGGTCCAACCCCGGAAGTCGTTTGTTACTTATAATTTAACTCCCAAATCATTACTTATTAACTAAATTCAAATAAAATTATGTAACTAAACTTGTATTATCATTTATCTTTTCATTCTGAATACGATACCAATTATTAATTTTATTTTCCATTATTATTTTAACATCATATGTATAAGTACAGAATCATAACAATATGCTTATTACGAATCTGTAATTATGCCGAGTTACATTATATAGGTCGTACCTTACTAGTAACATGTAATTTTCTTAGTTGCATGTCATATAAATACTTTAGATCACTCCCAATTAATCTTTCACTGTTGTTAATACAAAATGTATGTTTTTTTAAAATTTAATGAGTTGGATAATATTTCGTATGACAATCGTGTGTTATTGCTAATTACTCACTGGAGAAGAGACACCAGTCGGCTTGTTGATCTCAAAAGTTTAACTTTTATTTCATGGATTATGGATATTCATGGATATTAAAACACACTTGTACCATATATAACTTCGAGGGATATTCTTTTTTCAACCTCCGATTGAATAGGAACAAAAAACAAGAATGAATATAAAACATTTATTGTATAGATAATGAACTAGGTACATCCCTCACCTAAATTTCTACATAATCGCCATTTTATTGAAGGTCCTTATCATACCTTAGTACGAGTTTTTCTATGCCCGCCTCGAAGAAAATTGCCGCCTGGTCGCGCAGTCAACCGTTCACGTTGGATTTTGTTCCGTTCTTTAAACTTTCTCCAGCATTTTTGCACACAGCTGTCGCTCATAAACTGTACTCATCTGGTGATTAATATTGACTAAATTCTTCCCTTCAGAACCTATGCTATCAGCCAGAAGAAGGCAAATTTCGACTTATGGCGCGCAGTTCACATTTGGCGAGCGCAGTAAGCCATACATCGATTTCTTCTGGCTGAAAGCTCAACACTAAAGGGAATAATGCAGCCAAAATTCATCGTCAGATGAGTACAGCTTATGAGTGACGACTGTGTGCGAGAAAGAAGAAGCTGAAAACCAACGTGATCTTTGATAAGGGCATAGAAAAACTCGTGCTGCGGTCTGATAATGCCTTTATCGAAATGGAGATTATGTAGAAATGTAGCTAAAAGATGAATTCACGCTTTCTATATGATAAGTTTTTCATATTCATCGTTGTTTTTTATTCCTACTGAACCGGAAGTTGAAAAAAACATAACCCTCATATTAGGGTATAAGAGTGTTGAATTACAAACAATTCACGAGAGAAAAGTTGAGCTCTCAACGCCGCCACGGGGAGCGTTGCTTTTTCTCGGGTAAATTGTTTTTAATAACACACGTCTGTTAGACGTTTATCCAACAACTCATTAAATACCGAAAAACAAAAAATTTGTATTGACAGCTATGAGAAGTCAAAGCGACAAACTAATTGGGAGTGATCTAAAGTACTTATAAGACACAAGACTGAACTAAACTACACGTGTGTTTTATGACCTGTTAAATCAACTGAAATCGGCATAATTATATCGTTATAATAGGAGGTGTTGGATAAAATTGAGAAAAAACTCGTTATCGGCTTGGGAAAATGATGAAATAAATTCAACATTATCAAATCGCACTTACAAGCTGATCTTTAACTTGGAATTTATTTAATTGTTATCAACAAACAATAGGAGATTATCAAATTAACTTTATTGTTATCTTAATTACTAATATATTTGCGAACATGTCTGGCGCCTACGAGGAAAACTGATTGTTATTGCAGATTATCAACGTTGCTCGTTATACGACTACTATAGTTATTATGACTGATAGCTTATATTAGGGAATTATTATTAGGCATAGAATGAAAAATATTAGAAAACAAATGTTTCCTAAGACAAATCTACTCTCGTTTTCAACAGCTTATTTTAAAATAAGCGATGTTCGTTTAGTTAATTTGTAATTTAATTAGTTAATTGTTGAAAACGAAAGTACATCTGTCTTCTGAAATGTTCATGTTCTAATATTTTTCATTTTGTAGTGTGACGAAATACCCAAAAATAGCATAGGCACGTTACGGCATTAGAGTACCAAAAAATTTGAGGCTGGACAATATCGCAAGCTGGAAATTGGTATCGACGCTATTCAAAAGTACGGAAGTATCGACATGTCTTTTTCTTCTTCTTATTTTATGATAACATCCTATTTTTTATATTTTGCCTCTTGATGCTGTTTTGTATGCCTGATGCACAGATTTCATGCTATCTCTTTTGTGGTCTTCTTAGTGATTGTATTGTGATTGGGTTTTGGGTTATTGCGCTCTTGACTAACCTGTTGTTATCCATTCTTTTGACATTATCTCACCAAAATCGTCGTCTTGGGTCTTGGGTCCATCTGGGTACATTCTGTATGCCGTATGTTTCACGTATTGCGTAATTTTTAATTCTGTCGAGTATTGTGTCTTGTTATAGCTTGGAGGTCTTATAGATCTTTGCTTTACTTTCAATACTGGTTATCATGTTTCGCAGCCTGATACCTTTGCGGCATAGATGCCTCTGTGAGGACTTCACTACCTATATTTCTATCCTGGATATGATGGCGCCTAGGTAACGAATTCTCTGACGTGGTCGATAGTGGTGTCGTCAACTGCTAATTTGCATCTAATCATGTCCTTTGAAGCTACTAGAATATGCGCCTTTTGAGTAGATATTTTTGTGTCAAATGTCGTTGTTATCGTTTCTAGTGTTAATACTAAACGCTGTAGATCGTCTTCGCTTTAGCCATAAGAACCACATCATTCACATAACACATTTGCATTTTGTCGGTCCCGATTCTGTAAAAAATGTTTGTTACCTCCAAACTAGTTATTATTTGATCTATTATTATATTAAACAGTGTTGGACTCAAGCTGTCTTCTTGTCTGATACCTATGGAAACAGTTGGAAGTATAGAAACAATTGTGTTCTTCTCGCACCTATCTTAATTAGTGATGGGCTTATTCGAATAAAAAATAACCGGTTATCCGGTTATTGAAATAACCTGTGTAACTCGGTTTTCGTTCCAAATATTCGGATGAAAAATAACCTCATCCTGATACGTACTACGTGCCGCGTCTCAGCGACCTGCGAGTGATCGAAATTCTGTAAATAATACGACATTCATAACTCATACAACCTTTTCTACGTATGTACGTGATTGACCCAAGTGAGGCCGCGGCTGCTTGTTGATGTTATTAAGACATTTGATACTCCCAGTCGACGAGTTAAATTTATGGGGCCGTTCCTATTAAAGATAAGGTTCTGCTGAATATGAGATTTGCCGAAGGTTGGTATTAATTTCTAACGGCCTAAATTTTTGCTTCGAAACGCGGTTGATTATGCCTAATAAGGGATAAACAGAAAGCGAAATAAGATTTTCCAATATCGTAAAAGATTTATATTTAATTTTTAATAACGGAGCAGTCGGGACAAGAAGTGGATTTCGATGTTGAAAATTTTAAGTGTGCGTCCTTAGAACCGCGGAAGGCTGAATGTAGATAAATGATGGATTCTAAAATATACCGGTATGATGTGCAAGCGAAAAGGGAAGGCTGACTACTAGAGAATTTTAGGAACTAAAAATAGATTCAATAGATACTTTGTATTCGCATATTTATAATTTCTTTATGATTAGTATTGATATAGCTATTCTCAGTGGTTTAAACTCCTTAGAAATCAAATAAAAATTATTTATACAATTATTATAATTAACGATTAACTGAGTTCCTCTGCTATCTGCAAGTTACGATGCCGATGCAGATGACGGTGAACCGCCAACCGACAAACCGGCTGACTTAATCGAAACGAATCGAGAGCCAAAATTGATTCGAATGATTATTCAAATAATCAATCGGTTATTAATATGATTCGAATGCAAATAATTCGGTTATGAAAATTGTCCGGTTATGCCGATCACTAATCTTAATATACCCGGCGATGTCCTATTTTTTAATTTTGATGTCTCTTTTGCAACATCGACTATGATAATTTTGATACCATTAAATCTATTTGCGTGATTGTTCTCCAGGTTTTTTTCCCTAAATGTAGCTCTAATCGTCTCGTAGAATTGTCTGAAGTACCTTGCCCACTCCTTTTTCGAGATTGCCTTCGATTCTGTCTTTTGTTGTTTGTTTATGGGTTTCTTCGTGCTAAATATAATGTTCGATAGTATTTTCCGACTACGATTTATGCCAAAATCAAATCATCATGCCAGTGAATACGATGTGCAGTTTTTTACATACGCTTAAATTATTTATTCCATACCAGAGGAGCGCCATGGGTTTTTATACACCAAATGTGCTCAGATATAAACGAGAATCCATAAGCACAAAGGTTAACCAAAATCCGAATAGGCTGAAATGTAATAAATATCTCAACCAGGCCATATTTCAGTTTGCAGTAAAGAAAACACAATGTCATAGTCGAATGTATAATAGCCCAAATATGCTAGCTACTTTAATACAAAAGTTCAGTACGCCGGGTGCGCCTTATAAACATAAGCAAGATCTCAAATAGAACAGTCAAATGTATACATACAATAGCAATTATATTAAATGACTGAGCTATATAGATTATTAAAATTTAAAAGTGAATAACATTATTGAGGTAACTTAAGGTTCAACGTAGCTGGGACAATTCAAATAATTCAATGACTCTAGACCAAAATACGTCGTTCTTTGCCCGTAACAACCATATAAGTTGTGTTCTACATCATCAAAAATCTGCCTCCAGTATTCAGTTTGTAATGACAACCTGTGGACTATAAAAAATATGTAAATAACAAATATCAAGAATTGGCATATAGGTCGAAGTATTATATAATTTTTAGCTCTTAGAAAATTCGCTTATAAAAATTAATAGCAATCGGTTTTGAAACATAAAATGGTATAACAATAACAAAATGCCTAAATAAAAGGTACTGTTGAAAAATAGGTTTTTCAGTTTTAATTGTACTAGATTAATTTAAAGTTCATTACACAAGAAATATTTTTATTTTTAGTCACAAACCGGCAGCTTGCAACATTACTAACAGAAAGTAGAATTATAGATACATTTCAAATAGAGTTATGAAAATAACTTTTGAATGCCAAAAAGCTTCCATTTTCTGTAGTAAAGATTTTTCTACAAAGAATAAATAATATCGCAAGAATCCCAGAGTACGTCATAAAATGTAACAAGTGTTTGTGGAATTTTTTGAGTAGCTTTTTTCAAGATTTCAGCGATAGGAAATAAGTGCTACAGATAATTTTAACATGTGGAAGAGCTATTTACGTTAGTTGAAGTAGGTTATCGATATTAACATTCTAACGTCAATAACACGTCTGGTTGACATTTTATCTGTTTGTACCTTACTATACACGTAATAAACTTATCTACTATATTATAGGTATCACTGAATCTTGCAATATTTTTCAATTGCCTGTATGAAAATAACACCTGATATAATCTAGTTTAGTAATATACTGACACGAGTTTTAATTACTTAATCCATTGCTATTTAATATTAAACGTAAAATTCTAGCGCTTTTTCTCTAAAATCACTGCTTTTTGAATAATAGGAATGATAAAAAATGGTGGTTCGCTAAATTGGTGTACTGAGAAGAAACGTGTCCACATTCCAGTAAATCGTCCGATATGAAATGTTCTTATCGCTATTTGACAGTAAACGAAAATAAACCGATTTATCTGAACAAATATGAGTCAAGTGTTTGAAATGGGAGAGGTCTACGAATTAAAGTGAACGTTCTTAAAATAAATTATTTGTGCAAAAGCATTGCACAAATTGTGCTATTGATAAGAACCTAGTTAACGAATCACATTTCTTTAAGTAAATTTTCCTTTTAATGTGCAGCCAGTAAAACTGGTATTAAGAAAACCTTTATATAGAGTGTTTTTGAAGTCGACCGTGAAGGTTCTGGAGGTACAGTTATCGCCAGTAAAATTGGATACACCAAAATAGATCTAGTGACAATATCTTTACATTTTGGTATTGTTTAAAACGTTCCCATGGTCCTAAATTACAGTTACCTGTAATTTTGTCACTACGCAAATTACAAATCAAAAACGATAGGGTTAGAATATAATTAATTCATTCTACAAACAAAGAATGTATAACAACAAACATTAAATTGAAAGTTTGTAATATCGTCTATGTTTGCAGTAACTTTGTAAATTTCTGATATTGATAAGTTGTATTTTTACTTACCTTAAACTAGGTGGCAAATGACGTTTTATAACAACCGTAGATTGTAACATAAAAAGAAGCCGAAAGCTGCTGTAGAATTTTTATATCAGATTGGTTGTTTCCAAAATATAGTATTCAAGTTTTCAAGTCACGTTTGAGATTATAAAAACAGAACATTTAGATCGATTTGGATGGTGTTCGGCATGACACTCTAAACTGATGCAAGTCATCTTTTGAAATGGTATTGGTTATTATTAGGGGACTACTAGTGGATGAAATACGAGTGCCACGACACAAATCAGACAATATTTTTTTAATAATAATGTCGATAACTTGTGATTCTTTTCAGCAAGATACACTCATTTGTAATTTTTTTATTTGTAATTTTTGTTATCTCTTATAATTTAGATAGAACAAATACAATCTGAGTGACTACACTATGAGTTTTGGGCAACAGGTGTAAAATAACATTAAAACAATAGTTGAAAACGTGAACACTATATTTCGGAAACTAGGTACGTATCTGAGACAAAAACCCTATATGAATTTGTAACTTCTCTTTATATGACACTGTACCTGCAACAGCCACACGATAACCTTCAAAAACACTATGTATTTATTGCAAGCACTGTACTAATTTTGTATAAGAAAATTCAATCTTAACAATAATACGCAAAAATATAATAATTTTGCAAGCAAGTTAAGCGAAAGTTTTATGTTAATTGACAACCATTTTCTATAAATGAGTTGCTGAGACTCGTTTTTAAGAGAGTGTAAATTTGACATATTACATAACTCGTTCACTTTTGTCACACAATTTAGGAAATGATTAGATGAATTCTGCATAATATCACTGCAACTACGTCCTAAATTATGATTATCTTTCTTTATACTTTTTATTGGCCTTTCCTATTGAGAAGAAATTTTTGAAACGTTAAAAATAAATATTGTATATAATATTTTTTTGCGCCACCAATCAACTAACAGACGCGTTCTACAGTGCGTCTCAAAAAGAATGGGCATAGATTCCTTGGGCTATAATAAACCAATTAAACTCAGTAAGAAGTGATAGAGCCTTAAAGTTTAATTTTTAATTTTTACTTCTTTTCTCTAAAAGACGAAGGAAGTATTGTAATCACGAAAAAATAATCTTTCGAGATTTCTTCAGGTCTTCACGTTTCAGGGTCCCTAGATGACGAAAAACAGGTTTTCTCAATTTCGTCTGTCTGTCTGTCTGAATAAAAAGGTATTTATTGCAGGAAGACGATATTTTTCATGCAGATTATATGTCTACCTGGCATAACACCGAGAAAATTTTCGAAAAATTGTGTTTATTTTTACGCTAACTGAGTAATAGATAACAGTAATAATTTGCACATAGGCCAGGCTTCACACTTGACGAAAATGGGGCCCAACAAATACAGGGTAATTTCGTAAAAGAGTCAAAAAGTTTCAACAACAAATCCGTTCTGTTAAATACAGCCGAGCATCGCAAAGCCGGGAGAGGTCCTTGATAGGCCCGTCCATCAGGCACGCATTTAAATTCGCTGGTAATTATTTTATTTGAAGTTAATTTAATTTGCATTGCCAAGTATCTTCCTTTATTGCTTCAATATATTACGAAAGTGGAGATAGTTTTACCCCTGTTTTCCTTTGATTTTTAAAATTATTTAGTGTTACAACGTCCATTTGCGAGGAAACTAGCGAGTAAAACCATCGAGAGAATTTTTTAATGTTAATTTCAACAAATGAAAAGCTATCGATTTCAACTTTGGTTCACATACTTACTATTATGTACTGCATTATTAGAAAAAATTTTGTAAAAAGACTTGGCCGCAACAGGCACCTTATCTATCTTCAAACAAATTTTAGATTCAGCTCTGCTATTTGGAAGATTTTTAAAATTTTAGGTTATTATCTGAAGGGAATTAAAAAGCGAAAAAATAAGGTACTCTTAGTTAATAAGCGTTAAAGCAACCGTTTACCTTAAGTTGATAGCGAAAAGAATGTTGCACAACACTTGATGGTTAAGTGTATTATTCTTAAAGGTCTCGAAATATAAACCCCCGGTCCGGCCCGGCCCTTCAAGCCTCGTATTTCTGATTTTTTCGGCCTACTCTAAGAAAGCTGCCGATCTTCTAACGTAATATACTATAGTGTATTCATGTTTGTGTTTTCTAATCTGATTTCATTTGATTATAATACGTATTTCTCGTTTTTATTCCCTTTTGCATTAACGATGACTAGATTTAAATTTTTTAAATCTGGATGTATGTTATGGTTGGAAGATTCAGGTGCTTAAATTAGCATTTTAGTGGCTTTTGTTTGCCATTTGTATATTTTTGTATATTTAAATTCGCATATATAAAAAACACTTAAATTTAGTGGTATACGAATAAGATAATTATCGAAATAAAAGCTCACTAAAAAACGTTCCAAGCACACCAAATTATATAAGATGTGTTATTTGAAAAACCGAAATTATTAAATTTTTAAATATTGATCATTCTCTTTGCATAAAATCGTCAATACCTCCAAAACAGTTGGCTTTGGACCCATGAAAGTTAGATTAAAATGATTAGTATTCATGTGGAACTTTTATGCTATCTAAATACTAAATTAGGATAAAATAACATATTCTACTAAAAAAAAAGTAAATTTGGTTTAACACACTTTTTTGAATCACATTGTACAATCAATAGTAATACTATAAGTACTTGGATATTGTCGGGATATATGTCAATAACTTGTTGCACAATAATAAAAGAGTGTTCTTTTGACAGGTTAAATAATATGACCGCGGAGGGGTAGGATTATTCTATCAAACTGTATATAAAAAGACATTTAAACACCAATAATAATGAGGATGCAGTATTTATAATTCAAAGGCTAGAGATTGTAATCTCTTTTTAACAAATCTGTAAAGGACTTTATACGGAACTTCGCTCGCAAGTGCAGTTCTTGTCAATCACAGTACATTTCTGTCTTTTTAAAATGATAACTCTAATTTTCGATATGGATATTTTCATCGAGTGGAAAAACCTGAGCTATGTGCAAAATATTACTTTTATCTAACTAATACTTTTTCAGTTAAAGCAAAAGAAGACAGCATTTTACTATTTTAAGATCCTTGCCCTGCATAAATTTGATCGAAAGTACTTTCGGTTCGAGCCCGGTAGACATCTACTCAGCATGCAAAATACCGTCTTCCTCTAACAAATAGTTTTTGAATTATACCGTCAACAGACAGACAAATAGACAGACAGGCAAACAGACAGACGGGCGTACAGATAAACAGAGGGACAGCCGAAATTGAAAAAATATGCTTCTTGTGATTTGAAACGTGAAGATTTGAAGAAATCTCGGAAGATATTTTTTCACGATTACAATACTACTTCTTTCGTCTATTAGACGAGGGATGTAAAAATGGAAATGCCAGATAATACGACAACGAGCTACTAATAAATATTGGCCCAAAAGCGTGTTGCTAATTGAAGAATATGTTTTCACTTCTTTCGTCTGAGATCAATGATAACAGTAATATTAAGCACATAGTTTAGGTGTCGACCCTTGACGAAAATGGAAAGAACAGATACAGGGTCAACATTGTAAAAGGTACACAAATGTGTATCGATCGTTGTAAACCGCTGTCAATACGAACAGAAAGATTCGGCGACAGAGGCGAATGACACTCACGGCAGCTAATAACTAGAAATGTCAACTGATTGTTGCGCGAAGGGTGGAACTATGTCTTAGTTTGGGTGGGGCACTTTTTTTTTTTTTTTAATAGCCCTCATTCGGTCCATTTTTGGACATAGGCCTCCCTCATTTGCCTCCAATTATCTCTGTTCTGTGCCTCCCTCATCCATGATAAACCCGCTGTAAGTTTTATGTCGTCTGTCCAGCGCTTTGGTGGTCGTCCTCTGGATCTTTTGCCCTGATATGGTCTCCATTGCAGTATTATTTTTGTCCACCTTTCATCCTGGCATCTGGCCACATGGCCCGCAAAGTTCCACTTGAGTTCAGCTATTGTTTCACTCACATCTTTTATTTTGGTTATGCCTCTTATATATTCGTTCCTCTTTCGTTGTATTAGAGAAATTCCCATCATTCGTCTTTCCATAGCTCTCTGCGTTGTTTGGAGCATTTCCATTGATTTTTTGGTAATTGTCCATGTTTGAGCGCCATACGTCAGGACCGACATGACACATTGTTCAAATAGACGAATTCGGAGATACATTGGGATGTTCTTGTTCGTTAGGGTACTGTTTAGTTTACTAAAAGCTGCCCATGCTAGTCTTTTTCGACGATTTATTTCCGATGTCTGATTTTCCCTCCCTAGTGATATTGTGTGACCTAGATAGACATAGTTTGATACATTTTCTATATGTTGATTTCTGATGGTGATATTAGGGTCTTCATTGCACATGACTTTTGTTTTTGTGATATTCATATGGAGTCCAGTTTTGGTTGCTTCCTCTTCTAATTCTGTTAGCATTTGTTTCAACTCTTCTCTATTTTCTGCTATAAGGATAACATCATCTGCGTATCGTAGATGATTTAGTCGTTTGCCATTGATTAGTATTCCTTTATCTTGCCAGTCTAATTGTTTGAATATGTCTTCAAGGGCCAGAGTAAACAACTTTGGTGACAGAGTATCACCTTGTCTTATGCCTCGATCAATTTTGATAGGTTTTGTGTTACTGTTGAGTTGTATAGTAGAATTGGCGTTTTTGTATATATGTTCAATGATTTGAATATACCGGCTATCTATTCTTGCATTCGCCAGTGATTTCATTATAGCCCAATGTTCCAGAGTATCGAACGCCTTCTGAAAGTCGACAAATGCTATGTAGATGTTCAAATTATATTCTATTGCTTTTTCTGTTAGGACTCTTATTGTCAACAGGTGATCACATGTGCTATATTGTTTTCTAAATCCGGCTTGTTCTACTGGCTGATATTGGTCCAGTTTTGTTGTAATTCTGTTTGTAAGTATTTTCGTGAATAACTTGTATAGCTGTGATAAAAGAGAGATCGGCCGGTAGTTTTCCAAGTTTGTTTTGTCACCCTTTTTGTGCAGTAATATCACGATAGCGTTATTCCAGTTTTTGGGAATTTTACCTTTTGTTAGACATTCGTTTAGTAATTCACATATTTTCTTTAGTAGTAAATTGCCGCCGTTTTTTAGCATTTCTATTAGAATTCTATCGTCTCCTGGTGCAGTGTTGTTTTTCATCGAGTTCAGTGCATGCCCTACCTCATCTTCTGTGATTTGTGGGATGTCTTCAGAACCTACATTTATTATTTTTCTTTTATTTTCTTGATTTTCGTCTTCTACTTTTGAGCTGTACAGATTTTCATAAAATTGTTCTGTTAAATGTAATATTGTATTTTGATCCCTTATTTCATTTCCATGTTGATCTTTTAGTACTATCACCTGCTTTCTATGTTCTTTTCTTTTGAGAGTTTTTAGTCCTTTATTCTTTTCTAATAGTTTCCTAACTTCCAGGTCGTAGTATTTGTCTAGGTCTTTTCTTATCATTTTTCTCGTTTCTTTGGCTAGGCTTCTAAATTCCTCGTATTTTCTTTCTCTAAATAGCTGCCTCTTTCTGTGGGGCACTAGTTGAATAATTTTTTAGTTTTTTCAATTAAAATTATTCATTAAAATTAAAAAAATAAAACGTGTATATTAAGTTTTAATATTCAAATGTTCTATGGCAAATGTAATGAAACTCGATATATCGCTGTAATTTTTAATTTAGAATATTTTATTTTAATATAATTGTCGCATAAAGTCAACAGAAAGACAACTCTACCAACAACTATTTATATTTTTTTAATCTAACTCTGCTAACTGCATCCCATCTGAACTGCAATTTGCTAAAAATTAATTTTATGAAGAGATGGAAGCCGTACTAATAATTGTTATATTCATTATAGCAATTGCAAAGTCAATCCGGGGACACATTACATATTATTGCACCATGTGCCACGGCTAAAGAGAATTCGCAAGGGAGAAGGAAACTAATTACTGCAAAGCCTAGACGGAGAACATCGGTTTAAAATAGAGTTGGCGATTTATCAACACCTACCGTTAGTGGGGAGTGTGAATTGAGTAGAGAGCGCCGATAATGTGAAATTTTATATTTAAAGGTGAGAAAGGATAGAAATTTGCATTCGCATCTTTCAGTAACTTAAAGAAAATCATTTCCGACCCGAGTTTCGAATTCGCTACCTCAGGATCGGCAGTCTAGTGTATTCCACACCGATAGCGTAGTTACGTTACTGTTTAACATCAATTACTAATCGACAAAGACGTACAAAGAAACGCAACAGATCTCATTAAAAAACATTTAGTTCTTTGCATTATAATATATTTCACACAAAATGGAGCAGAAATCATCGCAACCCATACGTCGTTTCGAGATACAATTTTTATATTCATATGAAGAAACACCTTCACTAAACTTAGTTTTCCGACTTTTTTTTAAGGCCAATGCATTTACTGTCTTCACAAAAGTTATGCACGTTAACGATACCTTTCATTTAATTGCGTCAAAAACTTAAAATTAGTAAAAATGGTCGGCAAGTTGTGCCGAAGTAAAATAACATGTGATTTAAAGAAACTTCATCAGAGTAGCCTGGGTAAGAGAATGACAGCGATATTGGGAATGAGTGAGATTAATTCAAAAAGGTAGGTCAGTTGCAGCTGACGGAAGTAACAGCTTTTGGTTAGGACTTCAGTTTAGCAAGTTTCAACGTTTCGAGTATTATCGACACAAGAATTTGAATCACTCATGATTTTTACTTTTACTTTTACCTTCAGATTTCATGAATTATTTTCTGAGGAAGCTTTGAAGGTATGCAGGTTAGAGCCCTGGGCACTGTTTGGGTTAAAAACGCAGAATTTTTTTGTATTGGCTATTCGCCTGGATAATTATACAGGGCGAGTGTAAATATTTCCTATTTTAAATTGTAATAACGTAATTTCAATGAGCTGACTCTTATCTGGGGCGTCAAGTATGTCAATTGCACTGAAGTTACCAACCAGTACGGTTGGTTGCTATAGAATGCTACTACGAACGTCACCCGGAGGTTAGGAGGCTGCGGTGATGTTCCAGTGCCAGGAGAGCCTAGTTCGAGTTTGAAGTACCCTACCCGGAGCTCTTCGTGCCTGCAGCTGCTGTAGTAAGCTGTTTGGGGTCCTTCGGTTTATCTCTTGAAAGCAGTTCTCCGATCCCGTTTCGGGCCATGGGTTATTCTCGGAATAAGCTCTCAGTTAAGTAGTGCAATCTAATAAATTGCGTTTAATGATATTAGTAGCACAAACCTGATAAAATAGACTTTAACTGTATCTGATATGAAACGGTACCTTTTAGTGATCCTATATTTGTTTGAGCGTGTGCTAATTACTGCTATGATAATTTTGAAATGGTGTGCTCTTTTCCTTTTTAGTAGGTATGGCAGAATTACAACTTATAATATTTGTGTACTGGTTATTATATGTATACTGTGAAAATAAATCTAATGTACTACTTATATCTTTCAGTATCTAAGTACGTTACTGCTACCTTCTGTATTACAGATGCTGTTTTAGTGAATGCGATTAGTCTGAGTTTATAAGTTTTTGACCTATATTTGTTGTAATTGAAAAACTGGTTGGCGCCTATGTTATTAGGAAATTACATAATTTAAAGAACTCAAATATAATGTTGTAACGTTGCAATATTTGAATATAATTAGGAAAACTAGAGTAAACTACTTTAAATGCTAACAACTTAGCATAATTCCTTGATAATCGTGTAATAAGTTTTAACTAGAGACCTCGACGTTATTGTGTGGCCATGCTAAACGTACGTTGCTCCGACAGCTAAAAATTTTTGAGCAACGTTTTTAATAGAGCTAACTTTCGGGGCTAAACGTTAGCCAGAATAAACTTTCATTGCTCTGTACCGGCGTATTACTTGTTGTGCCCGGTCTGGGACATATATATACATATATAAATATATATATATAAATATTGTACTTTTTTTCTTAATTATTGACTCTGCTGCGCCCGATCATAATTTTTAAAGTGTTTGTTTTGTCGATCGTATACCTGCCTAAATTTATTCGTATATATATATATTTATATTTATATTTGTATCTATATTTATACCTGCATGCTTATAAATTGCACTATAGTACCCACCAATTTAAATAAAGCTGTGATATATTATTGGTCGTTATTATTATCTCGTCGATTTGCTGGAATTATCTCTACCTTGTGATGGTCCGACGCAAGGATTAAGAGACGTTGAGGACCTGGCGCCCTCTCCTTTTTATTCGCTTTCAGCTTATCTGGAACTCCGACCCTTCTCGGCGAGTTAGCCCAATTAGGCCGATAATCACCAGCCGAAAAAATACCTACTACAACTTTCGCCACCAGGTAAGGCCAAAACATTTATCCTTCCTCACACCGTTGCAAAATATTTTGCAAGTTAGAAAACTTTTTTCTAACGTTTGGCAGAATCCATTAGGGAAAATGTAAATTTTTAAGTTTTTAAAACTACTCACACGTGATATTGCTACATATACTTGACCATGGCTACTGGTTGTGGCAAATACGATATATTCCCACTTTATCCATAATTTGTTCTTGTGATTTATTAATTGTTATCTGAAATGATAGGCGTACAGGACAATTTTTTTCGGAAGGCAAACAGGTAGTGCAATATTAGAATGTGTTGAACTATACACAGTAATAATACTCTTTTGCCTGGCTTGTGGCTTGTCCATTTAATACAAAATCTAAGCAGTTATTAATAAATTGCGTACCATTAATCTTACCTCATCTATTAAACCAGTAGACACATTTAAACTTTTCGAAGGAATATCTTTTAATCTTATTTTTAGTGCTAAGCAATATAGATATATTCCACTAAAATTTAACGAATCTATTAATTTCATAGAGAACTATAAAATGTTGTCATTATGTGTTACAATTGTATTTACATTCAAATATTGCTTTTCATATTCACGCAAGAGAGATATAATTCTGTTGCGCTTCACGCGAGAGAAGACCAAACTCCAAATTAACTCGCCCCAAGAATATGGGCCAAGTGTACGATTTTTTTTCAGAAGCTTGTTTGCAACTAAATCCGCCCATCGGCGCGGACTTAAATGTACAAATATTCGCTTGTACACCAAAACTCCGCCAAACGGCATGGGGCACACAAAGAATCAAAAGGAGACTAACTCCCCATCGGATGCTAGCTTCGCTGTAAAAATGAAACGAAGGCCGAAGTGCCAAAATCAAATAATCGCCAACCTAACAAATTTCGATGGGGGCGAATCGAATATCGGCACTAAAATTTTGTTCACACAGTATCAACCGCTAAGAGATCATTTACACCGTAGCACCCTTTGGGGGTGAATTCCAAAGAACCCTGGAAATGATTTGGTCTATTTGTAAGACTATCTAATATGCAAAATTCCAACATCCTATCTGTAGCAGTCCCTCCTTAAGGTAATCTTTAAAAACAGATCTCTTTCATTTAACTCTTTTGGGGAGATGCATTCTGCAAAACGCTGAAAATGGTGTGACATGATTTTTAAAACGAACAGCTATTATGCCGAATTTCAATTTCCTGCCTATAATAATTACTTTGTGGTTATTTTTAGAAGAACACTTCTGGTCTATTTAACCAGTTTGAGGAGATGTATTTCGAAAAGCTCTAAAAATTATTTCCGATTTGTAAAACGAACTAATATGTCAAATTACAGCTTTCCACCTGTAGTAGTTTCCTCGTTGTAGATCTTTACAAAAACAGGTCTACCACATTTAACTCCTTTGGGAGAATGAATTTCGAAAAGCCCTGAAAATGGTTTGACCCTACTTGTAAAAAGAACTAATATGGCAAATTACAACTTCTTACCTTCCCCATATTCTATTATGTAACGATTGTTATGTTCTTGATATCGGAATATATTATGTTAGTGAGGCTCGCGATATCTGTCATGGCTTCACGTAGGTTTTTGTTGCAGAGTTTCTAGAGAAGTTTGGAAAACTATTCGGCCTTGGAATATCTTCTCAGGTGAACCCTTATGTAAATTCAAAACAATATGTCCTTATTGTACTGATTCTGAATTTTTTAAAATCACTATTATAACACGTATTTGTCTTGAGAACAACTGCCATTTCAATATCATCGTCGAGCTGATAAAACCACAGTAAATAAAAAACCACTAATGGGACCCGTTGAAAAATATTTTGCAATTTACAAAACTTCTTTGTAGAGAATGTTTAACGTATGGCACTATCCATCAGGTAAAATTTGAATTTTTAAGTTTTCAAAACATCGCACATGCTAGGCGCACAGCGAAAACGGGAAGGTTACCGCAAAGAACAGCTAGGAGAAGGCCGAATAGAATTTTGAAATAATAGATTACAAAAGCGATGATTGAATGCAACTTAAACGAAAGAAACTGTGAGGGTGGAAAAGTATGAAAAACAGGTGTTGGATAACGTCAAAAGACGTTTCAACAATATACGTATGCTTGTACCAACAGGGAAAACAATGAACCAGTGTGTAAATAAGCACATCTACATAATTATAATAAGCAGAAAAAACACCTTACAGCGTATGAGCAATACCGATTTTCTTTAACTGTAATTTAGATGTATTTTGACGTTTGTCTTACGAATCAGCAGACCGTTGATTTTAAATAGACATTCAGTAGTTGCAGTAGTCCATTCCAATAATCAGCAGAACGCCGCAGGCTGACTTTGAGAATACACTTGGTTTACTGCTCCTGCATGGCCGACTGCAACCACTTGAAAGTTACAATATGTTGGTTTTTCTCTAAAAATTATCAATTTCTTTTCAATTTAGGACGTTTGTGCACATCTACACAGTAACGGCTTTCATAAAAAAAAAGAATGATCAGGTCCTGGGTGGTGTAGCTTGAACAAGCGTCCACGTTCGATCAGCGGAGTTAAGCAACGCTCTCTCTGGTCAGAACTTGAATGGGAGTTCCACGGCTGCATCTCTCGGCGACTCTTGGTACGGCTATCACGGAAAAAAGGTGGTCCCGGCAGTCATAACAACATCATGACAGTCGTTAGTGGGGTTGGAAGTCCTCATAACTGCACAGCGACGCCTATAATTTACCTAACGTCTGTTGGCTGTGTGCGAAATAGATAAATAAATAAAATAAATAAAATCAGCGTGGTGGTAGTCTCAAAATATATGTCGAAAGAAACCGCTTCACGTTTTAAATATATAGATACACCAGTGCCATTTCCACCTCGGTGTTGTGATATAACTTCTGTGATTTTTTCTTATGGTCATACGTAACAAATTCAATTTTTGCAAATTGCAACTCCTGTTGTTCATGTGGAAGATTTTAAGAAAAACATTAGAAATAAAATTGAAGAAATACACCGATAATGCTGGACCATGTTATTAATTCTGTTAACAAACGAATCAGAATATGCTGAAGGTGGTGGTCACATATTCCATCTTGTTTATTTGAAGTTTGTTTATTTAATATTTATCTTATATTCGTGTCAATTTTTATTTACATTTATTTAAATCGCCTGTTTAAAGTGTAAATTTAATTCCTCACAAGCTCTATAATAAAAAACTGGTGGAAGAAAGTAAAGGCTATCTCAAAAATTATGAGTGTAAGATATATTTGTAGAGCAACCTGTGAAATATACTCTCCACTGTGTTTTTTTAAATATGTATAGATAGCATAACACGTTGAATTTGTAGAACATTTTTTTACAAGCGTTTCTTTTTATATCCCCTCTTTGTCAACAGTTATGTTAGTAGTTCTAATGTTCCAATTGTCGTCTGATTTAGTCAAACACACGTCTCCTTTATTTCTGGCTTGCTCTGATGAAGTTTTTTTAATCACGTTTATTTTACACATCCTTCATATTTGTAATTCTTATCACAATGTTGTTTAAATCAAGAAGAGATTAAATAAATAACAGCTCTTGATAAAAATTACCATTGGTTAATGTCATAGTTTGTTGCCAAAACTAAAACATATACCATCTACATTTGCTATTCTAAAATGATTGATAATATTGTGCTTCTAAATTTTAACGTTCCATTGGCTTCATCTAAAAGATTGCAATGATAAAAAATCGATCCTAAAGTACTTCTTATACATTAACAACTCCATCTTGCTCGGTACCTTTTTACATTTTGCAAGTTGAGGTTGCAGACACATTTGACTCTCGTTGCAGTTCCTACTAGTATGTATTTCAATAGCAACTAAATGAACCCGTGCAGCATTAAACGTTGCATCCACTTTGGATCACGATCCCCAGAGGCACAGAATCCCTCTTGACCCAAATCGTCCCCAGTTCCAGGCCGTTACGCCTATTTAAACAAGTTCAAAACCTTTATCCATGGTTAAACGCAAATGAAATCCATTCTAAGACGAGCTTTTGCACTAAGCAAATCTTGATAGGCACACAGCATGCTAGACTATCTTCCCTGCATA
Organism: Agriotes lineatus; assembly: GCA_940337035.1. Classification (NCBI taxonomy): domain Eukaryota; kingdom Metazoa; phylum Arthropoda; class Insecta; order Coleoptera; family Elateridae; genus Agriotes; species Agriotes lineatus. The sequence goes on along the minus strand of OW679197.1, from coordinate 125,974,907 downwards.
CGAAATTCTATCAGCTCCAAGAAAGACTCGCATCTAGAAACTACCCCGAGTGTCAACCCACGTCATTGTCACAAAGGCCGATTTAACTGAAATGGACGAGATAATCCTTGTTAAGTGCCAATGCGAGCTTTCGCACTGTTCGTCTTAAATTCACATCCGCGTCGAAACCTATCTTCCAAATTAGCCTATAGGGATTGCTTAAATGCGTTTTTCAATTTTTATCCACAGCTATCGCCTATCCTATGGGCGTTATTTGTTGTTTAATGATAAGACTAGACTAGACAATGAGTACACTCAAGGCATGGCAACGAACTATGCTTGTGTTATTGTTATCAAGCGAAGTTTAGTGTTTTGCTGTTCCTTATAGCGTCAAGAAATTATTGTGGGTTTAAACAAGCAAGCTAAAATTTATTTGCATCACAGAAAACAGCGTTTCACAATATGTTTATAAACGAAACAGGTCAGTAGCTTTTCTGTCTGTTATTTTCTTAGTGTGCATTAGTGTAACAAATAAAAGCTCATCTATTCCATATCCTCTATAAAGTGTATTCAGCTTTAAAAGGAAATTACACAGGGACAAGCAAAATAGCTCTCTAAACATTTTCCGTACATAGTTTATGCAGATTTTATTAGGTAAGCTCAACTAGGAGTAAAATAAGCAGAACTTTTAAACTTCCTCATTTCCTTCAGCAAAACAGATTAGTATTATAAAAGAACTAAAAATCTATGCTTTTAACTTCTTAGCATCTTTATAAAATTTTAATCTGAAGCAGCTAGTAGTCTTTGTTGAGTTTAAGTTTTACAATTTTATTTGATTTCGTATGTTATTTCAACGGTTTATTAGTTTAAAATTTTTATTGCGTATTCTGCATTCTGCAAATAGACCAGAAACGTCCAACAAGCTTGGAGTGTTATTTCCTACAATTATTTAATACGGAGGAAATAATATAGTAAGATGAAATCACGAAGGTTTTCATTAAAAGCCAAGTATTTAAAATTATGTGTATCCGAACATTGATGGATTTATGTTTTAACGCACTAATTATGCAATATATAAATTTTGAGATAATGTATCGAAACTATGTTTGGTTGCTTTTCAATTCAAACTCAAAGACTTTAAATATTAAAAATTTATTTTACCATCTGCCACCTGATTTTATATCGAGAAGATCTCTTCAAACGGTAACATTTAAAAACTACAAAAAATCTGGTATTATTTATTCCTTCCGCAATGTCCCTAACATCAAAATATTTCTTACTAGGGAAAAGCCGCAATAATTAAAATTCTAACCTCATTTGTGACCATGGTAGGAGAGAAATACTATATAGGAAACAGGATGACGCATGGAATATTTTGCAAAACGTGCCCTGGAATTTAATTTAAGGTTGAAAGTCAAAATACGAGATCAAATTAACCTTGGAAACAAATGCAATAATCATTCTGAATTTTTTAAATATTAGTAATGTTTGTAACCAACACACCCATCATTAGTCGACGCTTAAATAGCATTTCGTGTTTAAAATTTTTGGAATAGAAATGTAGTTTGTAGTCGAAAACTTGTCTGAACAAGATCAGCGTTATTTATTTTTTTGTGCTAAGGGTGTTCGGCCATTGTAGATTTACACGCCAATGTAAGCTATTCATGGAAATGCATGTTCCAACTGGAAAAAATGATGTAGAAAGTAGTGATGGGCACTATCGAATGATTTCTACTATCGAATACTTACTAAATAACTAGTACCAACTATCGAATGAATATATTCGAATATTTTTATTCGTTTTCCCTATATGCGCCATTTGCTTATGAATACTTATTAAATGAATGCTCCTAACTATTCAATGCATTTACTGGAATATCATATTTGCTTTAAAATTCAGATTATCTTTAAAGGCGTATAATAATCATATAAATAAAGGAGAACGATCCAAACGTGTGTGTCCGTCACGACAATTGCAAACGCGATGTCCCCCATTTGCGTTTGCATTTATTTCGCCCTCGCCTCGATTTCGTGACCGAGGCGGAGCCCCGAAGGCCCCTTTGAAGAGGGGCGGAGTCCCGAGCACCCCTTGGAGAAGGGCAGAGCCCCGAGGGCCCCCTTGGAGAGCGGCGGAGCCCCGAGGGCCTTTTGGAGAAGACCCCCTTAGAGAGGGGCGGTGCCCCGTGAGCCCCCTGGAGGGGGGCGGAATCCCGAGGGCCCCCTTAAAGAGGGACGGAGCCCCGTGAGCCCGAGAGGCGGATCCCCGAGGGCCCCTTACAGAGGGGCGAAGCACCGAGGGCCTCCTTGGAGAGGGACAAAGCCCCGATGGCCCCTTTGAGAGGGGTGGAGCCTCAAAGGCCCTCTTGGAGAGGGGCCGAGGCCCGGGGGCCCCCTCGGAAAGGGGCGGAGCCCCGACGGCCTCCTTAAAGGGGGGGGCCCTGAGAGCCCGCTTGAAGAGGGGCGGAGCCCGGATGGACCCTTGGAGAGGGGCGGATCCCCGAGGGCCCCATTTTAAGCAATTATTCTCTCTTCAAATGATAACAGATCTCCTTTAGATGGTTAACATCAATTAAAACTTGCACGAATGTGTATCTACAAATAACTCCCGTTTTATCAAAAAACTGTTTTAAAACGGTGATACTGAAACGTCTGTTACTGAAATATTACTACAAATACCTGTGTAAACTGCAGGAGTCGTCTGTACCGCATTCACTCCATTTGTTACACTGTGACAGGATTTTCATGTTCATTTTTTAAAGGTGTCATCAGTGACATTTAGTAACAAAATATTACTAAAGTCAAAATTATTGCTACTTTAGATAATTTATAAAATGTCAATGTCTTATTTTGACATTAGTAACTTTTTGTAACTAAATATGCGTACACTGTTAAAAATATTCAATAGGACATTGAAACGACTCTTAATGGCGGATTTTAAAACAACCAATCAGAAACAGGACACTGTCGTTAATATAGACACTGTACTGTGTACCTGTCAACACGTTAGTTCGTGGTGTGTATTTTTGTGATACTTTTGTGGTGTATTTCGTGTGATCTGCTGTCATCCATGTCGTCTCCAGATGCCAATCATTGTTCCTTTTTCGCCTTCTGTTGGCATGAAACCGGTGACACCAATAACACGGCAGAAGCCATGAGATTAAGAATCGAAAAATCGATGTAAGATCGAGAATCGAACTGATCTAGAAAATTGGCGAAACTGCCGAAATGTTTAGCAGAGGTTTTTCAAATTTGGCATCTCGAGGCACATACGATGACGTGCTGATCGTATGAGACTTTTTTGACGTGTTTTTTTTTTTAAATCATGTCGACAATTAGTAGTGCGATGGCTCCTCGTGGAGCCTTTCAACGGTTAGGTGAAAGCAGTGAGCTTCCACCTCACCACGTGAACGTTCCTCTTGGTTTAGAGGACGGGTATTTCCCTATTTCTTCCTCCACAAAAGAACCCTCTGCTTCCTATCATGCGAAATGTTGTGTTTTCTAAGATTGTGTAACAAGTGTGTAACAGAACGGAATGGCCCTAGGTAATATGCCTAAAAATGGTGGTAAATTGAATAGGATAGACCGCGCAATAGCGAGCGCAGCCCCTTTTATAAGATAATAATTGATAATACTAATTGCGATGTGTGAAATTGTAGATCCAATGTCTAATTTGCTTTAGAGTTCCTGTACAATAGGTTAGTTTAAGTGATATATAATTTGCGGTGCGCTCCATCTGTTTTAGAATAGACAATGCGGCATGTATGGGTGGCCGTCGATTCGTTTAATATTTTGGGTCTTCGTTTTGGGAACCAAATAACCTGTAGTTTACTGCAAAAGTGTTGTACATCGCAATTCGATAGGTAGCAACCGGCGAAAATCGAATAAATAATTCATCCAAACCGAATGAACAATTCATTCAAACCAAATGAATAATTCATTCGTTCCATTCGGCTTGAAATTTCAGTTGCTTCCCGATTCATTCGTTTTACCTATCGAATAATTCGAATAATCGGTTACTATCGAACTATTCGATAATTTTCATTCATTCGTTCCCATCACTAGTAGAAAGTTAAAAATCAAAGACAGGGTACAGCCCATAATGCATCGACTGAGAACAACATGTGGAAGGCCCGATTGTGGAAAATCATGGTGTATCCATTAGAAAAATTTCAGAAATTGTTGGTGTAAGTACACGTTTTTTAGTTTGAGATGTCTCTAGTTTTGGAGCACTCAAGAAGTTACAGACTTGCTGTTTTCAGTTAGACGCAGAAGTGCATACAGATTGCCCGAAATTCGTTTTAAACATAGGAAATTAATGAGTGCGACAAGAAACACATAACCAAAATGAGTAGCAGGACAAAAATAGAATGTCATCAAGGCTAGGTAAATTTTTAAACTAAAATCAAGTCACTGAAACAAATGAACACTTCTGTCAAATATTTTATCTGTCATTAAGAGTATAAAGTGCGGTTTAAATAATTTAAATAATTAGGTGAATAGTAAACAATAGTATATTTAAACCGCACTTTATACTCTTAATGACATATAAAATATTTGACAGAAGTGTTCGTTTGTTTCTTTTACTTGATTTTAGTTTAAAAAATTACCTAGCCATGATTACATTCTATCTTTGTCCTGCTACTCATTTTGTTTATGCCTTCCTTGTCGCATTCATTAACTTCCTATGTTCAATACGGATTTCGGACAATCTGTATACCCGTGCAAGAATTCTCAAACAGCCGCCATTGTCTTAGCAGGGTGTCAATTACTTCGTAACATAGTGAGATAAGTATTTTGATGCACAGGACTAATTTTTGTAATTTTCGTTTTAAATACAATATAAAAAAATGAGATGGGTTTCTATGGAACCAGCCTTGTAAGTCATTTTAGTAGTAATACCTATGAGAGCTTACATAAAATGTATTAAAATGCTAAATCAGAGATGTTATGATGACCTCAGGACTTTAGAACTAAAGTTTTTAATTAAACTGAATTATTCCACTTGAAACATCGTGAAGTTTACCCACAGGACTTACAAAGTACTGCTAAGTTCAGGATATTTAAATTAACACATCACAGAAACTCCCTGTAACGCGACGTAATCCTCTTTAATTACTTTTTGTGTTTCTACAATATTACACTATATGCTGTAGTAATGGACAGTTAAATTGATTATTAATACACATATTCATTATGCATCATTTGACCGTCTCAAATACTATCCACAGTTAACTGAGAATTTATTGTTGCCCCTTGAGTTTTTTGTTTTAAGCTTCAAAGAGCGATTATTACAACTACCATTCATTAAAAGTTTTAATGCTCGCTCTCGTTTATTTGCCCGACACGAGTTTAATCTGCTTTTTTGCAAAGTCAACTTAAAAAAAAACGTTAAAGTTGCTCAACTCTTATGCTGTATGTGTTTTAACTAAAGAGCTTAGTAAGAAAGTCTGCAAAAAAAGTTCTTTCACTGAATTAACTTATTTTCAATTATTGGCCAGTTGCAGCATTTTTTTCAAAAACCAATATCAACGGGAATTACATTTTACAAAAAAATCTATTGGAGGCGTATATTAGTTACAGAAATAAAGCTAAAAGAAAAATCTCTACCTTAGTGGTTGTGTTACATTTTGGTACTAGGAAGTCCTGCAGTTGAAGGGTACATTCATAGCAACCCGGATAATTACTTTAGTTGCGGTTGCCAATGTGTGATGAGCTATCTCCTATCTAATTAGTTTTGCGATTTAGTCTATTCTATGTTGGAGTTCACACGGTTTCACCGTAGTTAGGTATTGCTATCAAATTGGAACGTAGTGTTGCAATTAAGTTCAGGGTCATCTGTTTCAACACGTTACGTGGTATATATATATAAGTTATATTACAGGCAGTTCCACGTAATAGCAGTGTTAGTGAACCTGGCGACTTATGTGACTTTGTTGTGTCAGCGGAATCCACGCGCTCGCCTGAGTTATGACATCTTGCACTTTTTATGTTATCAGCGGCAGTCTGAAGTTAGAACTCGTAATAGTAACATGTACTTTGCGTAATTTTTGTAATCTTGTCAAAATAAAATTGTTTTTAAAAAGGACCTTACGGCAATACGTAATTTAAGTGGCGCAGTCGGTAGGATGGTCAAACGGTGTTAATGAACATAATATCGATTCGTATCAACGATTTATTGACCATAAATAAAAAAATCCGGAACTTGTGATTTTTTTTCGGAGTTTCCAACTTTCCGCATCCAGTTAAGTGAAAGGGAGAGTAGCTTAACGAGAAGACTTCGAAGGCACATCGAAGGAGGTTCTGTGTTCAACCAGGACGCATGGAGAGGACAGTAATTTTGCTGTAAGTACCTATGTCATATAGAAGGCCTTGTAAACAATTTAATTCAGATAGTTCTGACGAAGATACAAATTCTGATTCAGACTCGCATTCTAAAATTTTACCACCAACAATTTTTAACAGTACTTATTCAAACGCAAGTAATTTAAATACGTCAAAAATGACGGAACCACCTGTACTAAAACAGGAATACTTGGGAATGATCCCAGAATTTCATGGAGAAACGGAACTACTCCTTAGGTTTATTGAAATATGCCAAAAATTAGTTACCAAATTTTATAATAAGGATAACGCCGAGGACTTTCAGAATGAATATCTGATGTCTAGCATCTTAGCTAAAATCAAAGGAGACGCTGCAATTAATATCTCGTCTTGTGTAATTATAAATTGGTTAGATTTAAAAACTGCATTGTTGAATACTTATGCTGATAAACGTGATATTTACACTTTAAATATTGAACTCACAAATTTAAAACAGGAAAACGAAAGCGCATTTGAGTTTTATAATAGGGTTCAACAAGTATTAAATTTAACTGTTGCTAACATAACAACTCAGATGGTAAAAGCAGAAGCCATTATATTAACACAATATTCTCGCAACTTAGCTCTAAGAGTGTTACTACTAGGTTTAAAAGATCCAATTGGTTCTTTAATGCGTACTAAAAATCCTGCAGATTTAAATGCTGCATTACGTATGTTAACCAACGATTTTCAATTAACGACTAGCCATCAAAAACCAGCTCAGTCGTCCAAGTTTAAATTTTCACAAAAATTAAACCCTCAGAATAAACCATTCTTTCAAAATAGACCAAGAATGACATTGCCCTTGCAATTAACAAATTATCCTCATAATTCGCAACCTGCGTTTAAACAAAATTATTTCTATAGCAATGCACAGGAACATTCTTCGAATAATAACGTACGTTCACAAAGTAGTAGAAATCAAGTTGATGTTTTTAGGCCCAATCAAACTAAAAACTTTCCAAAACCAACTCCCATGAGTATTTCTACAAGGAATACATGGAAACCTCAGAATTCACAATTTTCAGGCCAAAATTATCGTCAAAACCAGTTCAAACCAAACAATCAAAATTATATAGTTGAAGAACTGCACAATATCGACGATTCTCAACCCTCAGTTGAAATGCCCGATGAACATGACGATATTGAAGCCGAAAATCAGTTTTTTCGGGAAGAAGCCTCGGAACATCTCGAATCCCAAGATTTCAATTGAATTCATACAATGACAGTGCATTACCCTATATTTTATTTCCAGAACATAAATTAAAAATTTTAATAGATACTGGAAGCACTAAATCTTTTGTTAATCCTAAAATCGCTGAAAAATGTTTTAAAAATTCAATTATAAATGACCCTTTTCAAATATCAACAGCACACGGTACATCAGTAGAAAATTTTAGTACTCGTGTCCCCTGTTCAAAAATATTTAAAGCCAACGTAGCTCCATTAAAATTTTATTTATTCAATTTTCATAAGCATTTTTATTGTTTGCTTGGAATGGATAATTTAAAATTACTTAAAGCAACAGTAGATTTAGATAAAGACTTGTTAATAACACCCAATGCACAAATAAAAATAAATTATTATAACTCGCCAATGGTAGTACAACCTAATTCTGAACAAATAATTAAAATTGATGTTCAAAATATTAAAGAGGGTGACGTAATCGTACCTTATACAAAACTAGCAGAATTAGAAATACCACAGTGCCTTACTAAAGTGCACAATTATCAAGCAATTTGTTCCATTCGGAATCAATCAGATTCTATTAAAAATGTAGGTTCCCTAAAACCATTAAAAGTAGAAAAATTCGATGAATACGAATCTCTTGGTAAAAGGAGTCCTAATTTTAATAATTTGAATTTCGAAAAATACAAATTCGACATTTCAATGGTTCGAACTGAACATATGAATTCAGAAGAACGTCAAACTATTTTAAAGCTAATTAAAGAATATTCCGATATATTTCATGTTGAAGGTAACCAGTTAACTTTTACAAGTGAAGTTAAACATTCAATAAAAACTGTAGATGAAATACCAGTCTACACTAAATCGTACAGATATCCTGAAATTCATAGGAAAGAAGTACAAAGGCAAATTGCAAGTATGTTAGAGCAAAATATAATTAGGCCTTCGCATTCCCCTTGGTCATCCCCAATATGGATAGTCCCCAAGAAACTTGATGCATCTGGCAAACAAAAATGGCGAATTGTGATAGATTATAGGAAATTAAATGAAAAAAACTATAGGTGATAGGTATCCCTTGCCAAATATCAACGATTTGCTAGATAAATTAGGCCGTTGTCATTATTTTACCACCATTGACCTCGCATCAGGGTTTCACCAAATTGAAATGGCTGAAGAGGACATTCAAAAAACTGCTTTTAGCACAGAAAATGGAAAATTCGAATTTTTACGCTTACCCTTCGGGCTTAAAAATTCGCCGTCCTGCTTCCAAAGGGTTATGGACAATATATTAAGGGGTATACAAAATGAAAAATGCCTCGTGTATCTCGACGACATTATAGTTTTTAGTACTAGCTTACAAGAACATGTCGATCGCTTAAAAGAAGTATTTGATAGGCTAAGGCAATCAAATTTTAAAATTCAACTAGATAAGTCAGAATTTCTAAGAAAAGAAGTTGCTTATTTAGGTCATATTGTAACAGAAAATGGTGTAAAACCTAACCCGGAAAAAATTAAAGCAATGCAATGCTTTCCATTGCCAAAAACTTCCAAACAAATAAAAGGCTTCCTTGGTCTTTTAGGTTATTATAGGAAGTTCATAAAAGATTTTGCAAAAATCACAAAACCTTTAACTAAGTGCTTAAAGAAGGATTCTGTAATAAATCCTAAAGATCCCGAATATATTAAATGTTTTGAGTTATGTAAAAATTTACTAATTAACGAACCAATCCTTCAGTATCCAAATTTTTCTGAACCATTTATTTTAACGACCGACGCAAGTAACTTTGCGCTGGGCGCCGTTCTTTCTCAAGGTAAAATCGGTTCCGATCTACCAATAGCTTATGCAAGCAGAACTCTTAATTCTTCAGAAATAAATTACTCCACAATCGAAAAGGAGCTTTTAGCCATCGTGTGGGCTGTAAAATATTTTAGGCCGTATCTCTTTGGCAGAAGATTTAAAATTGTAACCGACCACAAACCCCTTCAGTGGCTATTTTCACTTAAGGAGCCAAATTCAAAGCTAGTGAGATGGCGTCTCAAACTAGAGGAATTTGACTACGAAATTATTTATAAAAAAGTTTGTTTAAATAAAAATGCAGATGCTTTGTCTCGTGTAGAACTTAATATGAACGAAGCCACAAAAGAACCTCTAATATTTGAATATATGGAAACATTTAACGAACAACTTAAACCAAATCCAAATCAAACTGATAATGAGTCAATTATTGTCGAAACGGGTGATGTAGATAACTTAGCTAACGCCGTCGAAGACAGTAACGCAACGGTTCATTCAAATATCGAAGACCCAATAGCAAGAATTCCTATTGTTGACTGTCCCGTAAATTTTGGGAAAAATCAAATAATTATCTCAGAAGTAAACTTTGCACCAGCAGAAATTTCTAAAATTAAATTATATGAAACCAAGCAAAGAATATTGGTACAATTTTCGAAAAATAATTATGAACAAGAAATAATTAGATTTATTAAAGAACATGTAGTGCCAAAAGTTAAATACTATGTTTATTTTGAAGACCCAATATACGAAAAATTTAGCTCTGTGCTTCAAAAATATTTCAAAAATTCTCAGTAGAAATATAACAAGTGCTTGAAAAATTTCCGGAAATATTTGGAAATATGTTCTGCAGCTATTTTTTCAATAAGTGCATGAGTGCATGCCAACTGAAAAAATCCCGACTCCGAAGGAGGAGGGATTTTTTCAGTTCGCATGCACGAATGCTTTTGTTGAAAAAAAAATAGCTGCATAACATATTTCCAAATATTTCCATAGGGAAATTTTTTAAGCACGCGTTATATTTTGATAGAAAATATCACGAATGAAAAAACACAGTAAAGAAAACATTTTTATTAAAAAAATTACGAAACTAATATCTAAGTACTAATAGTTTACGGTTTTTTGTGATGACAGTGACATAAGTGGAAATTTTCCGGTAAATTTCCGATTATCAATTTTCGCCGTTACCATGGCAAATTTCTAACTAAATTTGCATAAGGGATATTGTCAAATTAATATGATTAAATGTACTAAAAAATTAATCGACGTCATTAACGATGACGAAATTAAGCAAATTATTCAAGCTCATCATGAAGGCAAAAGTAATCATAGAGGAATCGAAGAAACAGTAAAGCGAATAACCAATACGTACTATTGGCCCAATCAACAAAAATCTATTCAAACTTTTATAAACGATTGTGAAATCTGCCAATTAACAAAATATGACAGGAGACCACTTCGATTAGAATTCAATATTACACCTACTGCTGTTAAACCATTTCAAATTGTACATGTCGACAGTATATCTTTAGAAAACTGTAAGTTTTTGACAATCGTAGATTCTTTTTCTAAATATGGTCAAGCATATAAGCTTAATTCGTCACAAGGAATCGAAGTAGTTAATAATCTTGTAAAGTATTTTACCCATCATTGTATACCAGAACAGATCATTTCCGATAACGGATTAGAATTTAAAAATTCAGTTGTAAGAGAACTACTAGAAACCCATAGAATAAAAATTCACTTTATTAGTTCGCAACACCCCGAATCAAATGGTATTATTGAGCGTTTTCACTCAACCTTAATAGAGCATATTAGGCTACTTAATAATCAAACCGAATATAAAAAAGAACCAATCGAAATTAAAGTTAATTATGCACTTCTAGCTTACAATAACACTATTCATTCTGTAACAAATCTTAAACCATACGAAATAATAACAGGACATTTAGGTACAGAATCCCCTTTTAATCTAGAAATAGACAAACAATTAGTAAACAATTATATTTCTAATCACAAAGAAAAACTTAAATTGTTGTATCAAAAATTAAACACAGATATACAACAACAAAAGGAAAAAGTTATAAGTAAAGCAAACGAAGTCCGCGAAAACTTGAGCAAAATTCCAATTCCAACAAGAGTGTTTGTCAAAAATTAACAAAAACAAAGCAAAACGCGTAATAAATTCAAACCTGAAGTAGTTAAAAGCATTAATCCCAATCTAAAGACAGCTGAAATTAATCCAACTCATCATAATACTGTTAATAAAATACACATTTCAAATATTAAAAGTCCGAAGTGTAAAACTTATAAATTTAAAAACGTTTCAGGTTCCTTGCCATCGGACAAGGGATAGAAATAAAGAACATCACCGAAAATTTAGGCGTTCTACCCATAAACCTGGGATCCGCCAAACTTCAAAGAACGGATCACACGTTCGTCCATTATTATAATTTAGAACCGCTATATATAGAGTATAATAATCTTAATATTCAATACGAAAATCTTAGGTTAAGTATAGCTAATAATGAAGCTTATACACGAGAATTAGATAATTACAATAAGGTAGCTCAATTTAGTAGTAAAACAATATTGGCAAAGATCGAAAATATAAAAATTCATAGCTTAAATAACCGAACCAAAAGAGGTTTAATCAATGGATTAGGATCACTAATTAAAGGCTTAACTGGAAATTTGGACGCTAATGACGGAGAAAAAATCTACAAAATTATTAATAATTCACTAAAAACTCAACTAGAAATGCAATATTCCGTTAGCAACCAACTTGTTCGAAATTTTAATGATACAATACGAGATATTCAGCATAATGAAATAATGTTAAAATCTAAAATAATGCAGCTCAGTGATCGTGTTAAGATCGAAGCTACACGTCAAGATATTCTTTTCGCTGGAAGTTTGTTTAACCAATTACTAATTCTTTATGGCTCACTACTTCATACATTACAGGATATAGAAAATTCAATAACTTTCTGCACAGAGTAGGAACCTTGCATCCTACAATAATTAAATCCAAGGAATTGTTCCTTGAACTCCAGAAAATTTCGGATCATTATAGGAATCAGTTTCCCTTCGAATTAAAGTACGAAAACATCTTAGATTTCGAATCCATTCTAAAAGTAAATTGTAAAATCGATTCAAATAAAATTACATATTTTCTGTCAATACCTATTGATTTTGAAAAGGAATATGACCTCTACTATTTAGTTCCAATTCCTTCAAAACATGAGTCAGAATTTGTGACAATTATTTCGAGTGTAAAATATTTGCTAAAGTCAAAATTTGGTAATATGATAACACCTCTAAATGACAAATGTACCCAAGGCAAACCCTACCACTGTTCATATCAACTACAATCAAATTATAAAGCATCCTGTGAAGAGGACATCCTATTGAATGGAAATTCAAGCAAGTGTCTCTTTACAAAAATTGAAATCTTAGAAAATCACATCGAAATCATCCCCGAAATTAACCAATATCTGTCAGTCTTTCCGAAAGAAGAAAAGCTCCAAATTCAATGCCAGAAGGACATCGAAACAAAATTGCTGTCAGGAATCTATTTAATAAAAGAAAATCCGCATTGCAACTTGTTTTTCCGAGGCCGAGAACTACGTTTTCAAGAAGCCACTTACGGAAGACCGTTGGTAATAGACACGCCACATTTTAAATTGGAAAATAGCATTCTACCAGAATTTAAAATTAAATTGAATAATTTACATCTCCAGGAATTACCAATAAATCCAATAATTCCGATTAGGGAAACTTATCGGGAAACATATCATATCCCCAGTGGCTGGACGATTATTCTGTACGTAATATTAATTATCGTCGTAATCCACATTTTAATCAAGAAATGGAAAAACATCCGAAGAAAAGGAATCTCATCAAAAAATCAAGAATTGGAAGCCCAACCTTCAAAAACAACAGTGAAACTTCCGGAGGAAGCTTCGTTCTAGGGATGGAGGAGTTATATTACAGGCAGTTCCACGTAATAGCAGTGTTAGTGAACCTGGCGGCTTATGTGACTTTGTTGTGTCAGCGGAATCCACGCGCTCGCCTGAGTTATGACATCTTGCACTTTTTATGTTATCAGCGGCAGTCTGAAGTTAGAACTCGTAATAGTAACATGTACTTTGCGTAATTTTTGTAATCTTGTCAAAATAAAATTGTTTTTAAAAAGGACCTTACGGCAATACGTAATTTAAGTTATATATATATCTTCATCCCGGAATTATACATAACCGAAAATGGGTATTATATCAATTTGATGGGCGAACAAACAAATTTGAACAAATACTTCAATAATATTTTGTTGATTACAAAACAAGAGCAACCTAATATGCAATTGTTTCATGTGGATGTGTAATTATTAGTCATTTATGTGGATGCTACTAATCGAACGAAGTTAGATATTTCACAATTACTGTAATTATTTTGAAAAAAGTAATTGATTTAAAATATATATATATATATATATATCTAAAAAGTTGACAGTCATTTATATCCTGTTGTACTAAGTTCTATCATTAAGACGCCAGTAAACATTTGATTAAAAATGTCATTGTTTGATGCTGATAGAAATTAAGGTGTTGAAAAAATTGGAGTCTTACTCACTGCGTTTCAATTTGATTTACAATACCTTGTTAAAATAAATATATCTAATAGAAATACGAAGGCCGATAAAGGATTTGTGTTTTTAGACTCACTACGTTCAAAAATCTTTGGTGCCGTTGCTGTTGCTTGCAAATTAGGCTGTTTTTATATATCGATGAGGGTTTTCCGCCTACAAGCGAAGAGCGGTCTGCGGGCCGCATCTTGCTGATCGTTTCAGGACAAAAAGGATTAAAGCGGGACGCAAAAAGTAAATTAACCTTGCAATATGAAAAGTTTCAAAGTTTGGTTCATCTGAAATGTGCATAATTCGACTGGTATAGTGCAACAACAATAAATTAAACTAATATCACTGTAATACTTAATTAAATTGTATATTTATCACATTATTGGTCCGTGTAGTTCTATGGTCCTTGGAAGATATTCTGTATGTGAACATAAAGTATACGGGTGTAAAGTAATGTATTTAATAATACAGAGCGATCAAAAATATAATTGATCGCGGGAGCCCATGAAAATTATTACCACTGTCTACACTCTGCTTTATAAAGCGATATTTAAACTACAATCATCTGCATTATTACTTCGTGTGACTTTAACAGTCAAATAAGCTACACAAATATGCAAATATACTGCTCCACAAATGAACTGGACCACCCATAAAAATGGTATTTGTTACATTACTTCATAAAAAATATATATAAAAGTTTTGTTTTATAGTATACTCATATTAAACATATTTAATTGCACTATCCTTGTTAAGTGTTTCATAAAATTGTGCCGCCTCGCTTGCAGTGGCGTATTTACTATGCGCATTCTAGAACTTGAGCGGGCCTTCGCCTCGCCGCTTCACTTACGTTCCTTCTGTCAACGTGGCAGCACGCGAACCGGTCCACACCGCGAAAGCTAATTCTTTGTTTAAATGTTCAAATGTTTGTGTGTTAATTTATGGCAATAAATTACCTACTTTGCTTTCAACGTGTGTATAATTTAGTAAAGAAAATCAATACAGTCCATTAACGTCCAAGGCGAGCTAGCAATCAGGAATTTTCCAAACATAACGGAAAACTGAGAGGCTCCCCAACAATCCTTAAATATCAACTGAAGAATTAATAAAATTATATTCAGAAAATTAAACAATAATAAAATTATAAAAAAACTATATTTCACAAAAATAAGAAGAAGCACAAAAAAAGAAATTAATAGTTCTTTGAGTGTCTTCGGAACGTTTAAAAATGTTTGGCAACGTTTTTGCATACTTTGTATGCAATGTGCTATCAACATTTGGGCAAAATTTAAAATTTTCAAATTATTTAAACCAAATTATGAAAATAAATGCTTTTTATAGTGACACAATGATGAAAGGTTACCAAAAATGCCATGACTGTCCTTTTGGAAAATATTTTTGAAAATTGCACCAATATATGCAAATAGTTCAGTTCATTTGTGGAGCAGTGTATATATATATATAATTAAAAACCAAATTCATACATTAAATGGATAAGTAACTTTAAATTGATAAGTAACATTAAAATAGCATGTGGATAGTTAAACAAAATGTTGAAAATGAATTTTATGTACTTTGAAGTTACAATCTCGTTATTATAACACCGAAAAAGGTGCTACAATAAAGTCCATTATAGCACTGTTTTTGCATTGTTATTTTCATATGAAAAAATTTAACAGCTTACGTTTGTTTCAGACAACAGTCGGCTGCTCCATCGAAAAACACAGTATCCAACATTTTCTGTGAAATTGAGCTGAATGTTCATATGTAGATACTGTGTTGTCCTGCATCTTTCTAGCTAATCAGATTTGAGCTATCTATGCTGGTTACCTATTTACAGCTACCCATAAACACAGTATCTACATGCATTTCTTCTGTTCTCAAATTCAAAACACACCAAGTCATTATAATGTTCGAGAGAACCAAAGAAAACACAGTATCTGGTAGTTACTGTGTTTTAGAAAAGACACCGAGCAAACTTTTTTGTCAAAATTCTGTGTATAACACAGTATCTACGAGATTCTGTGTTTTGTTGCAGACATGCTCATTCAACGTACCTACATAACCTTAATTTGCGAGTGTTTGTTATTGGTGTGCAGGGCGTTAAATCATAAATTTTGGTTATTTTTATTGTTTTTGTATTTGTTTAAGTTGTTCAGCATATATTTTTGATAAAAAACAATTTGTATAGCTATCGTAAAAAAATAATAAAACTGTTCTTGTAGATACTGTGTAAAAAATTAATCACTTCCGCCCACCCATTGGATTTCAAAACACAGTAACTACATTTTACCATGAAACTTTAGGGTTGCAAGATTTTTGGTCAAACAGTAAAAATTATACTTTAATACAGACTGCAAATATACGGGATTTAACTTTGCGAATGGATGCAGAGTGTGGGGCCATCGATCTAAAGTGTTTCCTTGTTTCCCACAATTTTACTCATTATCACATACTGTGTTATTCGATGGAGCAGCCTTCTGATAGATGTCAAAATTCAAAGTTTTTGATTATTTTTATGCAAAATAGATAAAATAGTACCGAGTGATTTTTTAAAAACTCAATTGCAGCAGGCCCTTGATAGCCTGAATCAGTTGGCAGTACTGAAGTGTATTGTCAGTTTATGTCAAATTCGAAATTTGCAGGTTACGTTTTGCGTCAGCCTGTGTCAAATAACAAACAAAACCTACTAACTTCGAATTTGACATAGACTGACAATGCACTTTAGCACTGTCAACTGATTCAGGCTATCCAGGGCATGCTGCAATTGAGTTTTAAAAAAATCACTCCGTATATTTTGCTCGTTCCATTGGAATCCTCCCCTCTGTGCTCGTCGTGCCCCTAACCCACTCGTGCTATAATGAGCACTCTTATTAAACTAGTATAATAATATACTAGTAAACTTTAAAAAATTTCAACAAAAAGCATGCTACAGATTAAGCAAGTGTTGTTGCTTTCAATGGCTCCCACGATCAAGTTTATTTTTGATCTCTCTGTAGCTGAAATTGCGTAGTTCAAGAGAAAAGATTCTATCCATTTAAAACATTTATCTAAAGTGATATGTAGTTAAGCACTGTTCGGAAAATCGTTAACAGCATGTAGATTAATTAGGAACTAGCAAGGTTTCTTTGTGGTTTTTACTCGTGTAATATCCTAAATAATATCAATATACTGTTTTGACGAACTTGTGCATTGCGCAGGTTCAATTGACCATTTCAACAAATTATAGTCAGTAATAACATTGGAAGATTCTCTTGGTGTATTCAAAAATACTTTCCAGACTTCTCTAAAAGCAACATTAATTTTGCTCAAAAATAAGGAAAGTAGCTGAGTATCCGAAGGAAGTTCAGTGGTATTCGATTGGAGTATATCGTTTCCGTCATCTAATTAACAATATTATTTGCTGCTCACATTGATGGTTATTCGATATTATTTTATATGTCAATTTTACAGCTACTTAGTTCTATTTTATTTAACTGCGCAGCGAAAATATACTCTGTTGTCTTGAATTGCTATTTATGTTACAAGTACGATACGAAGGGCTTTTTTGGACGAGCCGCAGCTTATGGCCAAGCGATCGAGGCGCATAAATAAGACGAATCTAAAAGTCCGCTTTAGTATGAATTGCATAGTATAGTATGATCAAAAATTATTTTCATCTAGTATGGCTATGGAATAGTTCCCAATTTATAAATGCAACTATAATAATAATAATGGTGAGGCACTAACACCCCATGAAGGAGCTTAAGTAACTTAAAAATCAAATGTCAAGTTTGACATTTAAGTAGAAACCTAGTTGCATTCATAAATTAGGAAGGATGCCAGAGCCATATAGATGACAATCATTTTTGATCATACTTTACATAATTTTTTATTCTACTGTTTAGGAATAGTTTTTTTTCTACTTATAAAATTACAGTTTAATCGAGGAAGTTGGGAAGGTCTATTTTGATGTCGACCAATGGAAATGATTGTTAGTTTTTGTTGCTATGGTTATTACTGTCGAAAAGTAAAAGTTACTATAGTATACAGTGACTGTATATAGCCACTGTACTACATTACCACCAAGCCCACAAAAACCCCGGAAAATATTTGAACTAAATCTAAAATTCCCGTAAGGGGAACTAAAGAACCAATAAAGAGCAAGCTTTGCGGAGAGGTACATTCAAACAAAAAACAAATGTCACTTCGCTATTGCTGTTATTACGTCATATAAAATTGTCTAATTTTCAAGTTTTTTAGTGCTGTTGTTCATTAGTTTTGTTGTTCTTCGTTCATTTTTGTTAGTATTGCTTTTCGTCGTTAGTTCTGTTTGTTATTGTTTAAATTTGGGCGGCTTGGTTATTTGCCATCAAATCGTAAGTATTAAATTAATGCTTTCTAAAATGCTACCTTAAGTTGCAGTTATATATTTACGTAATACTAAATTCCTTTTTACATAGGATTTCAATGAGTTATAAAGCAAGAAAGCTTCTGTGCATTCAGAAACAAGAAGTATAATTGCAAATGTCATAACGTGTTTTGATGAACAGAAGATTTCTGGAACGTTGATATTTCCAATAGAGCAACCTACAGAACGAGCAGCTGCAGCAATAGGAAAATTAACCTCTCTGATAAAGAAAGTTCGTAAGGAGTATCCTACAGCAGGTAATACATAAAAAATAACAATATGGTTTCTCAGTATTGTCATTCAAAAATTAACGCAGGTAATACTGCAGTCCTTACTTCTTCCAGGCATTACTTCTTTAACATCTCAGTAGAAGAAGAAATTCAAGGAAGACTCAAAGAAAATCGTTCTCGACGATTTTGATTTGGGAGTTTTGCAAGGAACGGTTCATGAAATGTTCAGTGTGGAAAAAACTGTATAAAAAATGTGACAAAAGAAAATTGCCCAGGGAAAGGAGTGACATTGTAGAGTGGCGTTCTAGGTATTTAAGGAAAATAGAAGAAAACGGAGAACTAGGTGTAAACAGAAAACCTGTAACGTTCCTAGAATAAACATATATTCATCCCAATTACGGAGTAAGAAAATGCTGGCAGTCAGATGATGGACCAGGTCTTTATAAAAGATACGTTTAAATGACTAGGGATTTTGGTAGTCGGTACTTTGCAAACGAGAATCGATTACAAGCAAGTCTATTATAAGAAGAATATACTGTATTTGGGTCAGCATTTTTTCTATTTTCAGCTTTTTCTTTGCTCTGGCGATTTTAATGTCTATTTCATTTGTTTAAAAACTTTTTGTATTAGCCTTTAGGATAGTGGATAATTAGGCAATATAATATATTTATTTTATATAATCTCCCAGTAATCATAAAAATTTAATATGTATTGCATTCTTAGTTGTTCTATGTACTATTATTTTTGTTACAAGGAATTTATTTAATAAGCAGTGATTTAGTAACTTAAACACTGTTATATTTAAAAGAACTTGAATGATTTTTAAACTAAAATGTTTAAGTTTCCCGCGTTTACGAATGTTTATAATTTTTTCTACGGAGTGTAATTTTCAAACGGAGATAGCGCCAGCCTCCCCTACCCGGGGTTTTTGTGTGCTTGGTGGCACTGTAGTAAAAACAATCTGGTTTAATACAGTGATTTTATAATTAGCTAAAAATTTGATTTTTAATTTTTAATCATTTTTAAAAAAAATTCAAAAATTACAAATTCTACAGAAACGCTACAAAATAGAGCGTTAGTTCAACAAACAAATTTTCTCTAAAATTTTAAGCTGAATTAAAAAAAGTAATAATATACCGAGTGTTCTATTTAAAGTAGAAGTGAATAAAAAAGGAAAAAACACAATAAACCCATTTTAGAGGTATTCAACTGGAAAATGAGCTGTCACATCAATACACATTAAAAATTTTACAAAAATGTAAAGTTTCAAAAAAATCGTTAGAGCCGTTTTTAAAAAATCGAAAAAAAAACTGAAAAATTACAAGCTTAAACACCATACTTCCGGTTATGCGATTTTCTTCAAAAGCTTGCTGTTGCAGCTAGATAGTACACAACCCTTATATCTATATGAAGTTTTAAAGCAATACCTCTTTTAGTTTTTTGAGATATTCCGTTCGCAGACAGACACACACACACACAGACAGACACACACACAGACAGACCAATGAACAAAAACATGTTTTTTTTGAGTTCAGGGGACTCTAAACCATGAAGATCTGTTGAAAACTCAATTTTGAATTTTTGGGGTGAATCCAATATTTCATTTATTATAAGCAGTGTCATAGCTTTTTGATACAGTAGAACAAAAAAATAAAGTATATTCCTAATATCTCTAGAATACACTTGTAAATAGTTCAAATTTTGAGCATGAAATATGTTCGTTGGATAACGTAATAGAAATAATGTAATTGTAAAAAATACAAATTACAATAGCAGACATCGAGGTTAATGCAGTTCAAACAGTAGTTTCTGAATTACAATGTTTGTACTCACTTATAAATGAAAACTCATTGGATATTAATAGCCAATCTTAAAATGAGCGTTTATCGGTAAAAACGAGTCGGCCTAAATTCAATTTTTTCGCTGAGAAGTTCAGAAACCGAGAAAGCCCCAAGCAATCTTAGCTTTGTTTTGATTCATTTCCAGTTACCATTATAGGACTTAATAGTAATTTTTGTTGTTTCTACGAATGAACTTGAACGAGTTTATGCAATAACCAGCCATAGTACTGATACAATACTTTTGTATTGCTTTCTCATTCAAATTATTACCATTTACTTTTTGATTAGCCAGTCGTAGAAGGGTGAAGGAATCAGAAATAATAAACAGAGTAGCTGCAAGCTAGAGTTCTATTTTCTTTAATTTGCATTTATCGCGATCTGAAATTTTGGAGTGAAGTAAAAAACAAGAGTATACAGACCGAATAACACGAAGTTTGATCAAAACTATGTAAATAATGTAAAAACATCTGTAGTTTTTTCGGTTAATGTATAGGGTGGATATGAACGCTTGAAATGATGGAGAATTGATGGACAAAATTGTAGTAATACTACGTGTATATTAGAAAATGCAATGCTACCTTCAGTCAGCCACCTCTAACCTTGAATAGTTATATACTATACAAGTGGGGTAAGAGCATCATTAATATACGTTTGTGTAAGTTACAAACGAGTGCTTAGCACAAGTTATGTAAGCACACAAGTATATTAATGATGCATTATCACACATGTATTGTACAAAATTTTATCTGCGACTGCCCAAACATTGAGAAAAGTGCATTAAGAGAAATATCAGATCTGTAATTTTCAAAAATATTTTAATAGGCAAATGTCATTATGTCATTCATTTGATACTATTTCAGTTTCAGTTCAGCTATTACACCACTCAGTTAGGTAATGAAGCCATTGCATAACTAAGTAGTGTAATGAGTTTCATTACCCAACGGAAATAGTGTCAAATGAGTGACGTACTGAGTTACTCATCCCACTGGAGTAGGTAATTTTATATTTCAACAAGACAACCCTGCCCAGTTCGTACAGCAAATATTGTAACAAATTGGTTTGCAAATAACAATGTCGAAGTTTTGTCTTGGGCCGCCAAGAAACTGGGTTTAAATCCCATGGAAAACATATGAGCTTTAATCGTTAAAAAATATATAAGGCCAATTTTCAAACTGGAAATTCTAAAGAAGTGTGGAATATTATACACGAAACATTGTTATTGTGCATTATTTTATTGTCATTTTGGATAAATGTCACATTGACGGTATTATAAAACCAGCCATACTTAAAGCGGACCTGACCAAAAATTGCAGATTTTTTATTTCGTCCAGTGCCTTATTGTTAAATAAAGAAAGAAAATTGTTACATCTGGGGCTTCCAATTAACAAAGCTGAGTTCAATTACCGATCGAAGTAACTGCAAACACACCCCAGGAAGTCTCTGGAATGTAAGTGTCATAACTTCCCTTGGTACGAAGTCAACGTCGTATTGTAGGTCCTCTATATCTGTGAATGACTTCTTGGAGGTGACATTGTTCTTTCTTTCTGGAAAATGACGTCTTACCAATCGATACTAAGGGGCTAAGAGAGTAGCTCCTAACAGAACATTTTCAAACACATCAAGGGAAAACTACCTGTAGTCTAAAATGTTCCTTTAGTTGAATACCTAGGAAAAATGCTATAAGGAGAACTGGTGAACTTTAAGATCTAACAAAAGTATGTCTTCCCAAGAAGATCGGCATTTTAAAGTTTCATATTACTGTTACGGAAGCTACATATCGCTGAACACCAAACTAAAAATAGTGTATGCTCTAAATTGATCAAGTTATAGAGTTGATCAAAGGGCCACTTTAGAGAAGTATACAAACAGCAACTGATAACGAGAAAGAGATATAGAGAGATTTTAGAAGAAGGTCAACGGTAATCTAAATTCTATCACACTAGGCTAAACTTTAAGTATCTATGTTCGAGAAACCAATATGAGAGAGATTTCGACTATATTTTGTAATCCAACATCGTTTACTATGGGCCCTTGATCAGGTATTCGACATTAAGATCTTCGCTTTGTAGATTTATTTTGACAAACTTACGTCAAGGAACCAAAGCTTTCAAATAAGTTCCTGGGGTTTCAGAGAAAGTAAAGATTGTATGAGTATGAAGATTACGTTTCCGTATTTTTAGAACAGAGAAAACTTTTGACGCTATTGATATTTTTTACACTAAAGGTTTTAAAAATAAACTGTATAAACTAAAATTTCGTGTAAGAAATCTCTGAAAGTTGATCTTTTCCATGATAATTGTATTATCGAAACTCTCAGCCCGTAGAAAGTGAGATTAGGCCGCCATTTAAAAAATATGGTAATATTAATAGACTAAAACTGACTTCCTTTAATTAATTCGTAAACTATGATCAAATCACTTAAATATTTATTATAAAATTTTATATGAATTTGTTTTGATTCATTGTTTTCGTAAAAATTTGAAGGTGGTGTGTAATATTTGGTTTTATGAATTGCTGCACCCGTAGAGTTAAATCAGGAATTCTTAATATGTGGAAGTAAAACCATCTATTGGCCGTCCAAAGTATGAGATATAGGACTGTAATGGCTGCTCTACTTTTACGTGATCTGACATACTGTCGAATTTATATTTAGGAATTTTTAAATAACCCCGATGTTAACTGTAAACCACAAGAACTGAGACATGTGGAAGAAGCTTTACACAGGAATGGCTACATCAGGAAAGTGTGCAAATACACCTAAAAACCCAAAGAACCTAAAGCTAAACCTATTAATTACGCCTGCCTTCCTTTCATCGCCGGAATAACCAACGGAATAAGAAAGGCCTTAGATAAGAAAGGTCGAACAATTGATACCCTCCAACAAAGATTCTTTGCCCAGACTACATACAGAAGGCGTTTACCAGCTCCAATGTACTTGTGGCAAATCTTACATCGGACAAACGGGAAGAAGCATCCAATGTCGAATAAACGAACACCAGAGCCACACACGACTTAAAATCAGCCATCGCAGAACACTTATTAGGACCAGGGGGCCACAGAATAAATTACGACTCCGTGAACATACTAGCTAGGACTAAAAATACTTCCCTCGTGTTATTCGGGAATTCCTAGAAATTATTAAAAATTCAAACATGGAAGGTAGCTCTGCAAAACCAATCCATCCATAAATAAGTTTCACGGGAGCAACCAAGCGGAAAAATAACAAGTCCCAATAACATACAAGATTTACATGAGCAGCCAACCATAACGACTCCTCGGTATATAACCAGGCCACGGCATAACCCTGAAGAACCTACCATTATGGACCACGGCCGTGAAAGGCTGCATTCGACTAACCCCGATGTTCTTCATGTTACCCTTGAGAGACTATTAATAATCTTCGAATGCTGATGAAGTCTTACATTCCTATTCACCATCTGTTTAGCTGCATATTGCATGCTAAAATCCTCCTGTCTGGTAGCATAGATCTATTTAGGCTGATTTTCATCCCTGTTGTTCTTCGGCGCAAGTGGTTGACGAGTGAATGTCAGGTACCTTTTTTTATACCACTACTTGATTACCTGGAGTGCAGCCACCACTCTTGCGTTTCCCACCAAGGCTGAAACGGTCATCGAGGTTGCTTATTGTAAATTTTAAATTCATTCCAATTTTATAACTAGTAATAGAATAGCAGCTGTTTACCAATTTCATTTGCTCTGTATATTTTAAGGATTTTTGCTGTATTTTACATTTGTCAAGAATAGTAGACGAGTAATCTCGCTATGTGGAGTTTGCGAGTAGTACTTGTTTTTTTATAAATACGCGTCTGTTCGGTGAGGCCTCGCCGTGCGGTGAAATACGCGATTATTTTATTAAATATCCCTTTTTGGGCACTGAGTGATGCTAATTTCAATTAGGCTTTTTGTATTTCCCAAAATCGATTTTCGGGTTTTCTCTCGATTACGATTGGTATAAATCTATGGTAAATAAACATTTTGTGTTTACAAAATCTTTGTATACAATTTGTTTATGAAATCTTTTGTAATAATATATATAATACAAATGAATTCTGGGTTTACCTTGAATTTAACGAACCTGGTGATATTTGTGTAATAACAAATAGAAATTAAACAGTTAATTTGATTTTCAAATTTGTTTTAAATATAATGTACTTGCTGTTACTTACCTATTACCCGTATTTTTGAATGTATTTAGTTGCACCCCCAGTTTTGTGTTCGGGTATTTTGGTTGTAGTTAACTATACACGTATTTTATATAGGTCAGCGATACAGCCTTAGTAACAAAACGTGTAAGTCGGTGATTATATTTGTTTGCTGCTTTCCATTGACAACGGAACTTAATATTATTATTAAATTCCTAGGATAATAAAATGAACAACGCAAGATGCAGACTTAGACGTTTTGTTTATAATTGTGTTTATGTGACATGTGACACTCACAGGTAACACGACTCATGAAAATGAATCCTCGTGCCAGGTGACAAACCAAACGATTTTTTCAAAAATCTAGGAAAATTTCGATAAACAGCGGGAAAAATATAATAAGATAACTCGGGATGTATCGCCTATTAACATTTTCAGCAGGCACCAAGACGCGGCTTCGCCTTGGCTTGTACTTGCCTACCTCAAATGTTAATAGGCCCTTACATTACTTGTTACTTAAATAGCTATTCTGGGTTAAAACACTAATATTGTTTGAAATTGATATAAGTACCCTTGCTAAGGATCTAGTCACGTTGACTTAATAATTATTGTCTTTAAAAAATTGGTATATGGACGTTTATATGGTGTACCATTGTGAAGGAGACCCTCGATGATAAATTACTTTCGTTTATGTTGTTGGTTAGATTGTGTCCGCTACCTTTGAACCATTAACATCTGTCTCTAATAGTGATTCAGGTTTTTTTATTATTCTGGAATCTAACGCGCAGCTAGAGCTAGCAGAAGCAACATTACAATAAATCAGCATCTTGGTGATGTTCATGCCAACATTCAGTCTTGCGCGATTTTTTGCAACGACAAATCCGATTTTCATATTTTGTAGCTTGCTTTTTTGAGCCTATTATTTGGTTTTAAAGTTACATTCTACTTCTCAAATTATGTAAAGTTCATGCTTTTATAGCCATGTTTTATTTTATGTTCTTTATATGTATAGTAGCTCATTTCAATGCGTTTCTTGTTTCCTACATAAAGTTCGATTGTGATCAATTTTAAATCGTTTATTGGGTTCGTGCGTATTGGAATATAGACTGACACTCTGTTTTACATTTACATTTGAATGGGGACAATATAACTAGCTTGGTGTACTAATGAAAGGAGAAATACTAATATACATAATATATCTACAAAAAATATGCAAATGGAGTTTATATAAAATTCATTATCATGACGAGCCTATTATCATTATTGTATAATTTTCAGGGCGGGGTTAAACTTGTATAAAAAGCTATTGGTAGCGTGTATAATCACTGCTAGAATACTATACTATACCATATTTATTATGCAGCGTTGTTATGTCTGGCAAACAGTAAATAATTCTGTTTCAGTTAAATCTTTGAATACATGTTCAAATGGTGTTTTATGTACAGCCATCAAGCTATAGACAGTACGGACATTTCATATTGTCGTATTAAGTTAGCAAAACAAAATACTGTTGTAAAGAATGGTAACAGCCTTTCAGTCCTACAAAATTGTTTTATTAGTCACGTAGTACCTTATTCCAAGCCTACCCGTCTGCCATAAAATTGTTACCAGAAACGAACTACACGTCAGCGTTGTAAATTAAGGACGTTAAATAATATAATCCCCGCCGTTTTCAGTCGAAACGTAAAATTTCCCTATTTGTGGAATTTGCAAACTCACTACCTGAAACGCTTCCTGCATTTATATGCTAAAGCGAACTTTATGGACTAGTGCTGCAGGAAGCTTATTAAATTTTAATAAATTACTCTTGCACACCCTCCTCTGCAGAGAATTAGTTTTCCTGTATGACTATATTGACAAGCCCCTGATAATTGAATTTCAGCGAATCTGTGTTTATACAGTTTGCGAGACTGTAGGACGAGATAGTAATAACTTTCAGGAAATAAAAATGATTGTAAAATTTTATAACCCTTACTGCAGACACATCGTTTTGGTGATAGATGACCTGAGATGTGGAAACGACTGTAAAGTACTAACCTTATATTAACATTTTATATGGAGCTGGAGCATACGTCTATAAAGCTGTAAAATGTGGAAATGTAGATTACTTTTCTTTATTATAACAATCTGTAATGATGGTGTGTAGGTAGTAATGTTAACTCAACGACTTTTTGCATGTGCAAAGTGTGGTAGATTTTTAATGGGCTTTCAAATATTTCACTTTTGTGATAGTTCTGAATAGAATACACATGTAATAGTAATTTACGATACAAGTAACGTTATCAAACTTTTTACATTACGAGAGAATAGTTTGAATGAACGAGCGACGTTAGGAGCGAGTTCTTTAAAATTCTCGAGTAATGTAGAAAGCAGATAACGTTACGTATATCGTAACACGGTTTATTTTATCCTAAAGTGCTAATCTTTTTAAAAAATAGAAAAAATTGTTATTAATGACACTTACAACAGCAAGTGGTGGTATCACTAGTAAGATAAAAACTCAATACTGTATTGTTGGTAGCACTGTCAGGTTATGTTAAATTTGAGACTTTCAGGTGAAGTTTTGGGTCAGTTTGTGTCAAATAACAAACAAAACCTAACCTACTAACATCGAATTTGACATAGACTGACAATACACTTCAGTGCTGTCAACATGTGATTAAATGCTAGTGAAGTATCGTTATGTTATTTTTCTTTACAACACTAGTGCTGTTAAATGCATCTTAACGCAACTTGTCGCTAAGGAGTTATTGTCATAATAACATAATAGGATAAAATAAAGATATTTTACCTGTTGTTAATAATCAATTATATTTTGACATTTCTATAATCTTAATTTTTAATATCCTTTTAGGTGTTTATAGTCGGATCCTCAATTATTATAAATATCATTACACATGTAATACAAGGACACAAAAATATGTAGAACTCTTATATTATTTAGCTGTAGATGATCTCTTACAATGTAAAGATTTAATACGGTTGAAATTGATAAATATGTATCTAAAGACATAAAGTTACGGATATATCTGAAAATCTGCTCAATTTTTTAATTTTCAAATTTTTTTCATGTTTGACACTTTATTAAAATTGCTAGCTATCATACCTATGCCATACGGATATATGTAGTATTCTATTGCAAGTAGAGGGCTGTGGGGAGTTCTTCTCTTTCAAACCCGTTTTAACGATTCAATTGTTTGTTTGGTTTACTTGTAAATTTGTTGACCTATTGTGCAAATTTGGTATCAAAATTTTGTTGGTTGCTAATTCCCAATGCCTAGACGTAAATTAACATTTGACGAAGCAAATAGAGCAATTGCTTTGCTACAGGGTGGTCAACGACAAAGTGACATAGCAACTTTTTTTCAAGTTAGCCAAAGTGTCATTTCTCGACTTTTTAACTGTTTTCAAGAAACTGGATCTGTTGAAGAAAGACCTAGAATTGGGCGCCCATCAATAAGTACCCCTACTGAAGACCGATATATTACCATTTCTGCACGCCGAGAATCTTTGAGCACATGTCGAATGTTGACTCGCGAACATAGGCGACAAAGATTAGAATGGTCAAGAGAGCGTGTCAATTGGACAGAAGGGTGGAAGTTGGTACTGTTCACTGATGAATCGAGATATGGTCGTTTTTCGGAGAGTCGTCGAACGCGTGTCTGAATACAACCTTTGGTGCCAAGACGCCGGCTTTCGGTACAAGAAGTTCACCCTTTCAGAGGAGGCACTGTTTGTGTATGGGGAGGCATTTGTTATGATGGCCGTACCGACTCTTGGTTATTTCGGGAAATATGAATTCAGAAGTATACTTGAATCAGGTGATCAACAACATTGTGCCAGAGTTTCATGCTGCTGTGGGTCCTGGTTTCCCTTTTTTGGACGATAACGCTCGTCCACACCGATCCATGGCAGTAATGGATACAATTGAAATCAATGGAATTCCTCACTTAGCTTTACCTGCTCTATCGCCTGATTTAAATCCGATAGAGCATGCTTGGGATCAGTTGTAGAGAGCTTTGGATCATCATAATCCCCAACCACAAACAATGGAACAATTGAGAAATTTGCTTCCACAACTCTGGCAACAGATTCTGCAAGAAAACTTTAATAATCTCATAACCAGCATGCAAAAACGTTGCCAAGCTGCCATTGAAGCCCACGGAGAACATACTCGTTATTGCTGAAAGGGAAATTAAGAAGAAATTTGTGTTCATTTTCTTTTTTTTTTTTTGGATTAATTTGAAATTAAGTTATTAGTCACTTTCACCTAATTTTCATTTTTTCTTGTTTTTTTGTTTAAACTTTTTTATAATAAAAAACAAGCATTTAAAAAATCAAATTTTCCATAATATCACTTATGTGGAGCAGTTTATTACTGATACGGGCATTTTATTAATATGTAATACGTATTACGGACAAAGGTAAAGTTGAAGCATATGTAAGTGTAAGAAAGCAGACATACATCAATTTATGCTGTACTGATATTTAAGAATGTACGTATTGCCAAAAGTATATCTTCCTTATGTTTTCTTGTAATTCAGGCCGATGGCTCGCCCTGATTCTTATATGACAAATTGCAAGTGAAACATCTTACTAGACGACTCGAAGAAATAATCATGAATGACGGAAGCAATTATTCTGAAGCTAAAGGACCAAAGACGAACTATTAAGAACAAGGATAAGGCGCAAATTACGAACTTTGTAAATGTACAAGTAAACGAAATAGGCTGAAGAGATATATAACTATATATCATGAACTGAAAATGTTGACGGTATAGACATCACCCGAATAGGAGTCCTACATGCACTGCAAATTTCTGAGAATAGAAAATATACTGGAATGGACGACGTGTGCGTAGAAGTAGGTACTAAAGCAAATGAAGAACAATCTCGCACCTTACTTGTTGATCTGTTCAGTACCATACACAAGCACGGCAACATTCCACAACAATGGTTAAAGTAAACTTTCACAACATTGTCCAAAATGGTTAATGCAAAACTTGGCAGTGATAATCGGAGCTTTATGAAACATGCTCTAAAGTAGTTCCTTAAGGTGCTACACTCCAGAATGTACCAAAAGTGCGAAGAAAATATTAGCGATACGTAGTTTGATTTCAGGAACGACTTTGGAAACCATCATTCAAGTTGTTGTGTTCCAGAGATGCTTGTTTTATTGGTTTTGAGAAGACGCTCGATATAATTCGATACGACAAACTGAGCGAAACTATCACTAAACAGGGTGATAATTATTGGCAGTTTTTATTGGAATCAGAGTATTCTTGTGTGCCATGTCAGACAAGATTGTGATCCAAAGGTAAGTCAAACAAAGTTGTGTTCTACCGATTCTTTTTTCAATCTCTACACATAGAAGATCTTTCAGGACGCTCTTGAAAGGAAAACCCAAGGTATGTGACTATGGGGTAGACAATATTCGTTGCGCGGACTACACTGTTTTGCTAACAATCAGCGTACAAGAGTAGACATAGTTATTAAAGCTAGTAATAAAATGAGCTTGAAATTAAAAAAATTAAGAAAACGAAATGGCTAGTCACCAGTAGGAGCAGCTATAACTCTCAAGGTGCTTTTTAGGTTGGGAATAAACAGGTTGAGCATCTTTATGCAAATACCTGGGATGCTAGGTTATCCCAATTGGGATATGACGCAGGAGATACGTTGCAGGATTAAGCAATCCAGAAGTGGGTTTCACAAAATGGGGAGAGTCTGTGGTGTTACCTTTTCAGAATTTTACTGCACGGAATAGAAGCCTGGACACTAACAGACACAATATGTAAGAAAACTAACGGTTTTCGAAATGTAGAGTTATTGCAGAAGGATATAGAAATTATCAAAACCATCAAGGGAAGAAAAGGAGTACTTCGGTCACGTGATACGCAACGCAAAATATAATCTGCAGCCTCTTACTATTCAAGGTAAGATTGAACTTTCGGAATTGGTTTAGATTCAGTGCCAGATCTCTCTTTTCAAAAGCTCAAGATAAACTATATTGGTATTGATTGCTAACGCTTTACGAGGACAAGCCAGACACGGAAGAAAAGAAGACGACTGTAGCAGTTTAGATAGCATTTTAGTGTGCCAGAAGTATAGTAGTATAGTGTCAGGTTTTGTCTTAGTTTCGTAACACATTGCGTATGACGTCATACATATATGAATGACAGCTATGTTTCCGGAGTGGCCAAGTCATCAATTTATGTATGATGAAGAGCATACACTACGGGGCTTCGGCATTCATATACGGACGACGGTTTCGGGTATTTTAGCAGAAGAATTTAAAGTGTGGCTCCCAGTGAACATATTCGTATATTTGGTTTGCGCACAGGGTGAAAATGAAAAGTTTTCGAGAGAAAAAATCTGTAAAAGGCTTTACCCAGAACTTCCCTAGCCCGAATTAGATCAACATGCAAATTTAAAAAAATGTATCCCGCTGGGGTTTGAACCCGCCGCACCTGCATAACGATCGCAACCGCATCTTCGCAGCGATTGTAACTGCATCGATGAGTCCAACTGCGCCATCAAGCCTTATAGAAATAAATGCGGCGCGCGCCTCTCTTAAACAGAACGCTCTTATTGTTGAACATTTTTACTCTTTTGTGACATTATCCTGTATCGGTTGAGTCTTATTTTCGGCAAATGTAAAGCCCGACCTTTGTCTTCCTTCTATTAAAATTAACCCAAAAATAGACAAAATTTTATTGTTTTAAGGTGCCCACCCTGTATATATTTCTATGAAATTGTATCGGTTTCATGCTAGGTAGATATGTAATTTGTATGCAAAATATCGTCTTCCTCTGACAAATAAATTTTGAGCTATACTGCCAACAGACAGATAGGCAGACAGACAAACAGACAGACGGAATTAAGAAAACCTCTTTTTCGTCATCTAGGGACCTTGAAACGTGAAGATCTGAAAAAATCTTGGAAGGTGATTTTTTCTTGATTACAATACTTCCTTCGTCTTTCAGACGAGGGAAGTAAAAATCAGGTGTAGCCCTCAGACGATTTTCGTTTACTGCCTAACTTGCGCACACAAATTTCAGTTGACAGTGGCAATTATTTTAAGGGCCAAAATAAATGTTATTCTTTATCTCCGAAAATATAAGACTATATATCTTAATAAAATTTACTGACTTGAAGGAAGTATTGTAATCACAAAACAATCACCTTCCGAGATTTCTTCAAATCTTCGCGTTTGAAAGTCTCTAGATGACGAAAAACAGGTTTTCTCAATTTCGTCTGTCTGTCTGTATGTATGTCTGTATGTCTGTCTGTATGTCTGTCTGTCTGTCTGTCTGTCTGTTGGCGGTATAACTCAAACAATATTTGTCGGAGAAAGATGATATTTTGCATACACATTATATATGTATATACCTGGAATGAAACCGGGAAAATTTCAGACAAACATAATTATACAGTGTGAGCACCTTAAAAAATAAAATTTTGTTTATTTTTCATTCAACTTAGTAATAGATACAAGAAATTATTTGTACATAGTAAAGGCTTTATTCTTACCAAAAATGGGAGCCAATAGATGCAGAATAACTGGTTTGCGATACAAAAACGAGGCACAAATTAGGGCGTTACTAAATATAGCTGCGACGCAAGAGTGCGAAAGGTCGGTGCTGCGTGGCGCAGGTAGAAATTGCCCAGTCCTTTACAAACCCCACAAAACGTAGTGCTCTGCACACGCGGTCCGCCTGCCGTTTGAATTCGACCAGCGGTAACGTTTTTCTTTATTTAAAAATTTATTTAATTTATCAGAAACGTGAAGATATTTCTACCCCTAACTTAATTTGATTTTTAAAATTATTTATTGCCACAATTTCAAAGAGGGAAGTTCTGGGTAAAGTTCATCCACAGATTTTTATAATTATTTCTACATTCAACGATCAAAACATAAATAACGAACTGTCTGTATAAATTTAATTTTGTTAAGACTATGATCCTTACAAAAAAACCTCTGTTGACAAAAGGTGCAATCGATTAAGTAATGTATAATAGGGTTGTTAAAAATATTCCCATTATAAATTTTATGACTTAAGAAAATTTCAAAAAATGTTACTTTATTATAAAAACAAGAGTAATGTACCACTTCCGGTTGGCCGATTTTATAAAAAAATCACTGGGATCTCACAATCTACATTAAAAACGAAGACATAACCTTTTAGGCCTCTCTGAGCTGCAGAGAGGACACAGACTCGCAGAAAAGAATGACTCCGAAAACCACTTTTTTTATTAGAAAACTCGAAAACGGATATTTCCGCAAAAATCTAAAAAATCATGATTACTATACTTTAACTTTAGTTTATGAAGTAAAAGGAAAGTAATTATTTTACGAAATCAAAGAAAGTAAGAGGAAACTCTACAGTTTTAACTGAAAACACTCTCTCTTAGAACTTAATTCTTACAAAATCAAGATAACTTATGAAAAACATTTATTAATAAACTGAGTTGTAACACTTGAACCATATTTATGGTTGATCAGGACACCTTGAAATGATAAATAAGCTGACCTGCGGTTAATTAATTGAAATAATCAATGGTAGTAAAAAATCGCACATTAACCCCCTTAAAGTTCGTACTAAAATTCTTCACTTACGGCGATGGCCGAGCTAACTCAAATTCGGCGATATGGTCGTGAATTCAAACCACCAGCTGTGTGCCCTGCAAAGTCTGCAAAAGAAAGGATAAGGGCGCCAGAAATCATATGATTTCGAATAATTTAAATAAACTACAAATGACTAGCGTTTATTTAATAACTACTGAATAATCTGTAGTATGGTAATTCAATAATAAATAATCAAAACAATTTGATCACAAATAATATCATAGTAGAGCTGTGCAAGTTAAATGAAGGTTGCGACACACACCAAGACACCCCTTTTTGGGTTATTCAATTAATTGTAACCACAAATAAATCGAGTGGTATGCATACCGCTGTCATTTAAAAAAACCTTTCTGTTCAGGCTATTGAAAGCAAAAAGCCTGAATGCTCCTTTTACAAACGTTCAATTACACACAGAAGTTGTAGCTTTAAATATTAATCGTAATTAAATATACGAATTAAGCTTCAAGTATTAAAATATAGTGACTGTATGAGATTAAACTTTATATGTTAATAACAACGGAAAGTACAAATTTAAACTGCCCGAATCTGCTTAAAAGCAGGAAGACCGTCCACTTTTAATGTAGTATGATATAACACCAAGAATCACTAACCTCCGACGCCCTACGCTGCTGTTAACCAAAGGCTGGTCAGGAGTTGCTATACCCGGGGGAGAAAGCGCCGGGGATGTGTCCGTAATTGCAGAAAAGCCATTCACAAGCCGCAGGAGCTAGGTAGGACGTTAGCAGGTGATGAAAATGAAATC
Organism: Agriotes lineatus; assembly: GCA_940337035.1. NCBI lineage: Eukaryota > Metazoa > Arthropoda > Insecta > Coleoptera > Elateridae > Agriotes > Agriotes lineatus. The sequence continues at coordinate 125,940,940 of OW679197.1, read as the reverse complement.
GGACGGCAACCTTACTTCCAAGATTAAATTCTCGGGTAAACTGTCGATTAAGAGCTAAAGAAATGCAATTAATAGGAGAATAAAAAACAGAAAAATGCCATCGTACCTAATTATAGTCAGCCATTCAAAATTAATCGTCGTGGCGTAATAAAGCACGAATGGGACCTTTTTAGAAGCAAGTTACTTCGCCGAGGTGCAGGAAAAGAATCCTTGCTCATTCGACCAATTAACAAAGACAGCTAAACGCTGCGACCTCGCGATAAGCCAGTGAATGTTTTTGGATTTTTCCAGAATCGGTACGAAAAGAGTGCACTGGTAAATTGAAATATTTCGAAACACAATTGATTATTATGCGAAGACAATATACAGGCTGGTCCTGAAATAATTGGTATGTGGAGAAAACATTCGAGCGAAGCCGAAAAATGGTTTCAACCTATATCAGTACGTGTATATAATTTTTGCTGGGTTTCTAGCAGCCCTACGACCTGTTTCTTTCTTAATTTTGACATAATAGGCAGTGCATCTTTGTAGCAGTCTTTTTTGCATTATAATAATACTATGATCAAAAATAATGAAAAAACTACTTGAATTACGGGGCCCCGCAGGAAAGAGATAAAATTTACATGGAGGAGGGGGGGGCGTCATTCTAACAATTCAAACTAAGAACAAATACTACAACTTTAACAGCAAAAGTAACAAAATATAGAAACATAATGTCCCCGAGGGAAATGTTGAAATCACGTTGGCACACAATGTCCTACCTGTGTAAATTGTCTTGTACAGAAAACTTAAATGTGAATATGAAGATGTGTACCTCTTTTGTCGTCTCAGCACAGAAACAAGTTTTATAGGAAAGATAGGAAATTGAATTGAAGCCACAAATACGTTTCATCTTGAGTGTGTTGAAGTAAATAACAATAAGGTAAATATGTGGATATATTTTACATTTGAAGGTATTTTAGTGGGTGTTCTATGTTTGAAAACCGATTTATATGAAACTGAAAATGTAAAAGAATAGAAGTTGTTCAATTACATGCAAGTAAAATTTTACTTGTTATTTTCTTTTAGCTACACAGTCCAAATTCTAGTTTAGGGTCTTCTAAAAAAATACTTACTACTTAAATTACCAAAAATACGAGTATTTGTTTCTTTAAGTTCCTTTGGTTTTATTGAAATGTTCTGCTACTTGTATTTTTTATAAAAGAATATTGAAATGTGATTACATACCAGTTGTAAAATGTTTACAAATGTAAGCTGACCTCTTATTTTCATAAATTCTGATATACAGTGTATGTCAAAAGTATGCAACAAATTCATTACCTCCCGAAGTAATTTATTTTTGAAAAATATCCAAACTATCACATTTTAAGGCGCCCAAGTTGCGTTCCTACATTCATTTGTTTGTAGGTTATTAACATGTTTCTAATGAAACTGCATATATTTGGCTATTGCGCTAGATATAGCCAATTTTGCTCTTTGTAGTTGCATAAAATGATTATAGTGAACCTTGTCTAATAAATCCAAGCTAAATTACAACCACTTCATACTCTCTTCGACAATAAGTATTGCTAAACTAGTTTAAACAGTTTTAAATCGGCGCTTCATTTTATATTTTTTGTCAAAAAAATTATTATGAAGTCAAATAGATTGCTTATTAGAAATAAATATTAATATTGTTACTACAAAGAAATGACAACGACAAAAAATTAGATATCTCTTGCAGCTTTCTCTTAAAAATAAATTATTTTAGGAGTTAACCAATTTGTTCCATTCTATATTCTATATTCTATACATTTTATGATAAATACGACAAAAACAGTACTTAAATATTATTGAAATTAAGCAAGGATACAACAAAAGATGTCAACGTCAACCATAAGAGGTCTTAAAGATGATATATACGGCGAAGATGTATTTTTTGAGAAGTTTAAGTAAAAGTGATAACTCTTGAGTTTGAAATGTTATAATTTAAAAAATCTACTAAATAAAACAAAGGAAAACAATTATTCAGGCAGAACCTAAGTTATTATCTATAATATTATTATTGTGATACTAAGTTGTAGTGTTTAATACAATGGAAATAATTTTTGGTAAAGATATGGTTAAAATACGTAACAAACGACTTCCGAGATTGGACCGTGTCATTACTGAGGTCGAAGAACTCAACATTTCGCCTACTTTCGTAAGGGGCTTCATTGGGAGGAAAAGCAAAAGAGCACGGTAACTTGCTTTTCGTCCTGATAATGCCCCTTGAAAGTGGGCGAAACGTTGAATTGTTTGACCTCAGAAATAACACGGTCCAATCCCGGAAGTCGTTTGTTACGTAATGACGATGGCCGAAATCATAGCGTTAAATTATCCGTCAAACCTCTTATTATAAAGCTTTTCAAAATTATCTTTCAAATACTTGTCATCATTACATTATTCTATCACCTTTAACGCAATTTCCAGTACTTAGTAGTGAGTCTGCAACACATTCTTGTATTAGTAACATTTTTCAATTTTACTGATCACAAAACAGCATCAATCACGTCCTCATGTAACCCATTTTAGTTCAATGTTTTTTCATGTCATCGCTAAAATGCAAATTTGGAAGACACTGTTAAACAACTCTTCCAGGACAACGAATAAGAACTTGAATAATCCTTATAATTAAAAATCAGCCTGAAATGTAAACAATAAACTTCAGCGCTTTTTTGTAAACACCTTTCTGCTCTCTGGTTTGCGATAATAATCTCGCTTGTAAGAATTTATTTATGTACTTCAGTAGGTGTCTTATTAAAGAACCTTACATGCTCCTCAAGATATGATATGAAAATGTATACGAAGGAAGCACTGACGCCTCATATTCAATGGAACTCATAAATTAATTCTACTCGCAACTTTCGTGACGTCTTGAAATGTGATATTAAATTTTGCGTTTGATGTGTTTTTGCTGTAGATAAACGTTTGCGTTATTCACTTTGTTGGTTTGTACTTTATAAAATAAAGATTAGATGTTGAAGACGGTTGTAGCATTAAGAAACGCTACCGCAGCTTTTCTCTAATAAATGAAATTCTATTTTGCTTTTAGGTTAGCTTAAGTAGATTTACTTCAATTTGCAATGGACTTACAGTTGGATTTAATAAATATATTCTATTAATTTTCCATTTTAAGGTAAAGTGGTATAATGTCAGAGAGTGGTGAAATATATTTATAATTTTCAGAGATGATATATGTTCTTAAACGTTGTTAAATATTCTACGATCAATTTAAAAATTTTAAAATTAAATTAAGTCGACAATTTTCTATACAACTAATAAAATTTTGAAAAAATTAATGCTTGCAACTGCTCTTCGGATTTAGAAGAAGGATACAACGAAATAACTTCTTCTAAAAGTTTTATTCGAAGAGAGCAATACAGTTCACACAAACTACAGTAGTGTTGTTGGTATTGCATAAGAATCGAAACAACTGATATTTAAAGCGAAGCGTAGCTACTAGTTATTTATGTATTACGGGCATAATCAATAGATTATAGCACGAAGAAATGTTTAAAGCGCGACGCGAAGCGGAAAGCTTTAAATTTCCCGAGAACTATAATCGTGATTAGGCACGTGGTGCATACAACGTTTTATTTCATTTTAGTTCTCAAAATGGACAAAAATCAAAGATTCAGTATTTTGGCTACAGACTACTGCTTTGACGTTGTGCTGGCGCTGTGCATTTCTGGTGTGCTATGGTTTCTATGCAGATTGTTGGTGTTGCTATACTACATTGTTGGTGCCTGTTATACTGCTTAGCAACTTTATAGGCCATATGGCTATAAACGCCATTTTACGCTCTCTACCGAGGGCCAATAAACAAGATTATGGTTCCAAAAGAAATAAATATTATATATGCATATACACCTGTATATCGTTTGGGGCTTAGGGAGCTTTAAACAATTTGAAAGAGAAAAATTACAGAGCGATTAGCTTTTTGGTCTATTACTTACTCTAATTAAAATATTTTTTGAATCTTTAAAATGAATTGTAAATAAAGAAGTTACAGAAAAACATGTTTTAACGACTTTAATTAAGAAAGTATACCACAAAAAAATAATTCTTGTTAAAACGAATAATGGACGACGAGTGTTCATAATTATGTACAAAAAACTGAAACAGTCAAACGAAACATTTAGTGTTGTGAATTATTTACATTAATCGGATTTTTAGTCAGATGACTTAACAGTTCGGTCAAGAATGCCAGATAACACACAGAATGAATTATGTAGGGGAGAGTGACCACATAATAAAGTCGATCGCGTTTGAAATAAACCGATCGTTGACGATGAAAACGCGATACACGCAAGCAGGCAGGCAAGCACGGAGCACAGTGGTTCAAAATAAAAAAATCTGTAAAAGAAACTTCCCTCGTCGACATTGTGACACTAAATAATTTTAAAAATTAAATTAAGTTAGGAGTAAAAATATCTTCACTTTTCTAATACAAATAGATTTGCAAATAAAAAAACGTTACCGGTGGTCGAATTCGAAGAGCAGGCGTTTTGTGGGATATTGCAATGGAACAGGCTATTTCTACCTGAGCTACGGAGCACCGACCCTTCGAATTCCTACGTTGCAGCTGTATTAAGTAACGCACTAATTTGTTGCTCTTTTTTGTATCGTACAACTTTTATTCGGTATCTATTGGGGCCCATTTTTGGTGAGAATAAAATCTGCTCTATGTACAAATTATTACTTGTATTTATTGCTAAGTTAAGTAAAATTTTATTTTTAAGGGTGCTCACCCTGTATATATTTGTCTGAAATTTTCTCGGTTTCATGCCAGGTAGATATATAATGTGTAGACAAAATATTGTCCTCCTCTGACAAATAGTTTTTGATTTATACCGCCAACAGACAGACATACAGACAAACGGAATTGAGAAGACCAGTTTTTCGTCTTTTAGGGACCCTGAAACGTGAAGATCTGGAGAAATCTCGAAAGGTTATTTTTTCGGGATTACAATGCTTCCATCGTCTTTTAGACGAGGGAAGTAAAAAGTGGATCGAAAATCAAAATTTTCATTGTTTTATATGATGCTAAACCTAACACATAATTGTTCTTCTAGTATCTGACCAACTTTTGAAATACTCTCTCCGCGGAGGGACAACATACGTCTATGTGTATGGATACCTACTTTTTCTTTTAAAAATGTATACAGTGTGGAAATAAAGTAACGGATAAATTCATTAACTTTGTTAATATTAACTTTTATGAAAAAATTTAAGGAGTATAGCGATCTTAATTATAGGACATACACTACAACCACTTTTATGTTGCTACGTCATTTGTTTTAAGTTAGGGCGTCATAGACTTTGTTTTTAAATGAAAACATGTACTTTTTATGTTGTTTTCAATGATATAAAATTTTCAATATGTTACATCAGAAAAAAAAAGGAAAAATGGTTTTAAAGTATAAATATTAAAAACCAATGAAATGAGCAAAATAAATCTAGCTACTTGCGTTTGACGGAAAGTCACTGACGGCACAATCGTTTTTACGGAAATTAAAAAAAATTTGAAAAGTTCAACAATAAATAATAAAAAATTCAATTCTCTGTGTCTCGCTTAATTGTACCATTTTTATTAAGAAAATAGTTTGCTAAAAGTAAATTCTAATTTAGAAAAAGCAAAGGACGCTTATTTTGCTATAACAGTTACAAATTGTTTAATTCTGTCATGTAACCAATCTTTTTTTGTTGGATCTACCGGTAACTAGATTTATTTTGCTCATTTCATTGGTTTTTAATATTTAAACGTTAAGACTATTTTTCTCGATTTTTTTCAGATGTAACATATTGAAAATTTTATATAATTGAAAACAACATAAAAAGTACTACCAAAATCAATTATAAAAAATCTGGTGTGATACACTCACACAACTTCCTTTTACAGTGTTCTTATAATTAGTCAAAAATTTCATTTTTAATTTTTAACCATGTCAAAAATTTTCAAAAATTAGAAATTCTACAAAAACGGCACAAAATAGAGCGTTAGTTGAAGAGACAAATTTTTTCTAGAATTTTAAGGTGAATTCAAAAATGTAATAATATACTGGGTGTTTTATTTAAAATAGGAGTTAATAAAAAAAAATAGAAAACAAAACAAAAGAAACCCACTTTAGAAATATTCAACTGGAAAATCACCTATTTCACATCAATGCACATTAAAAATGTAGTAAAAATGTAAAGTTAAAAAAAATCGTTAGAGCCGTTTTTGAAAAAATCTAAAAAAACTGAAAAATCACAAGAGTAAACACCTACTTCCGGTTATGCGATTTTCTTCAAAAGCTTGCTGTCTTATCTACATAGTACATAAAACTTATATATGAAGTTTCAACGCCATACCTCTTTTCGTTTTTGAGATATTCTGTTCACAGACAGACAAACACACACACAGACAGACCAATGAAAAAAATATGTTTTTTGGGTTCAGGGGACTCTAAAATGTGAAGATCTGTTGAAAACTCAATTTCGAATTTATGGGGTGAATCCAATACTTCCTTTATTGTAAAAGGAAGTAAAAATACAGGTTGCCATTAAAGAAATCGATGACGTTATAACTATTAAAACAAATGACATAGCAACATAAATGTGGCTGTAATGTATGTCCTATAATTAAAATCGCTATACCCCTTCAAGATTTTTCATAAAAATGAATATCAATGAAGTTAATGAATTTATCCGTTACTTTATATCCACACTGTATATATTTTCCATAAGAAAACTAATAAGAATTTACTTTTATACAGCTTAGTACAATATTAAAATAACCCTTTTTAGTTTTGCCAAATTCAATATCATCCTAGTTTTCGAATGTCAAATGTACTCTAGATCTTTATATCAACATGCTTAGCTTACTAGATTTGGATCATCCATTCAGTCGTAATGGTTAATCTTAGTTACTATTTTAGCATCGAGGCGCATTCGGGCCGTAATTGATGCAAAAAAAAATGAAGCAAACAGTTTATCTACAGAGTGGTTAAAAAACAGCTACATCTAGTTGGCTTTGAAATTTGTTTGCTTGTAAATTTGCATGTGCCGCTATATTCTTTATTGTTCTCGAATTAGCCAGAACTGTCACTGATTAAACATCAATTTTTGACAAGACTACTCACGTTGAACAATAACTAATTAATTGGTATAAACAACAAAATGCACACTTTACAAGAAAATATATTCATTATTGAGGCATATTTCCGATCGGGACAGTTTATAAATGGGGAATGGCGATATTCCTATGCCGAATGTAAACAACAGTTCCGATTGCAGTTTCCCAATAGAATTGTTGAAGATACTGTATTCCTATTAGTAGTGTTCGGGGTATTTTGAAGAAACGACTGCACATGCATCCGTACAAAGTGTCTGTGGTGCATGAAATCCGACCAAGAGATCATGCTAGTCGGGTGCAATATTGTAACTTTTTTCGAGAAAACTTAAACAACAATGACGTTCTAGATTTAAGTTTCTTTACTGACGAGGCATGTGAATATGTAAATAAGGAAAATTACAGAACATGGTCAGTTGACAATCCACACAATCATATTGAGGCTCCTTTACATCCGGTTAAAGTTGAATATGGTTAGCCGTGTCACGTCGTAGGATAATAGGACCAATATTCTTCCATGATACCATCAACGGTCAGCGTTACCGAGAACAGTTGTTAGTGCCATTTTTTAATCAAGTGCACCCCGATGAATTTAATAGAGGTTACTTCAAGCAGGATGGAGCTCCGGCACACACATCTCGAGAAAATTTGGAATTTCTTGAAGAGTTTTTCCCCAACCGAGTACTGAGCAGAGGAATTTGGGCAGCAAATTCACCAAATTTTACGCCATTGGATTACTCCATTTTCGGACATCTTAAAAACGAGGTCTCCAAAGAAATAATTAATAACTTGGAGGAGCTGATGGATCGCATTAGAATTAAATGCAACGTAATAACACCGCTCACATTGCAGCATATCTTCGACAACATGAAACGTCGTGTGGCAATATGTATTCAAAAAAACGGTGATCACTTCGAACACTTACTTTAGAGAAGCAATAAATAGCCCTTTTCAGGACCACGATCTTTAATATTCCCTATTATTTGAAACATAATTCTGGTAGTATTTTGGTTTCTCTGTAAAAAATAAAGGATTATTCACTTTTAAGTGGGTCTTACTTCTAACAATTTTCATTTTGTTGAATAATTCATTAACATGCACTTTGAAAGTAAACGAAAATACTGTAGTACACCACAGAACAAACTAAAGGGCACGAACCCATTTGACAATTCTTTAAAAGCAAGTTATGTTATTTCTACCGCATAACAACATTACGCCATTACGCGAGAGCGGCATATTTCATTTTACACCAAAAATTCACAGCCAACTAGATGTAGCTCTTTTTTAACCACTGTATGTATGAAGATCATTTAAACAGTATTTTTATCAATATTTTTTAGTATTGATTTGCCGATCATTTTTGAGTTGTGCACGATTGAAATAAATTCGTTCGTATTATCACTTCTGATTGGAACTACTGTTTTTAATAAAACTTGTGTTTTAATATTTACATTCATCGAAAACATTACACGTTGTATATTTGAACAGTAGAGAAAAACTAGGAAATTGCTGAATTCATAATTCTCGAATTTAAGCAATGAGCTGAAAGCGTCGTTCTATAAAGTCGCCCATATCAAGTTCATTCTAAACGAACATGAACTTATCCGAACTCGAGCAAATATAATTCAGTACAGCAATTATAATGTATTGATTACAGGTTACCTGTATCATATTGATATATTTATTGATACAAATATGAATAGCAGCTTCATTTAACCAAAACCAAAGGTATCAAGTACACTAGAAATAGTGAATATCAGATTTTAATATAACAGAGTATAAACACTTCTAATTTAATTCCCTGGCTAATAGCACCAAACTCAGATGTAAGGCAACTAGGGTTATCGTCCATAAATGAGAATAAATTGGATACATACTGTACTTGCCTAAAATGTCATATGCACTTCATAGTTATACCACTACGCAGTAAAGGATTAATTTCTTATTAAAACGGGTCAGTGTAGCCATTTGTGGAAATGCCCGTTCAAACCATTAATATACGTCAGCCAAAAGCACAGGTTTTCAAAGATGATAAAAACTCTTGTTAAATCTTCTTTATACTCTTATTTCAATTTAAGGCTTCGTTAATCATCGTTAACCTATAATTTGATTATGAATTGCTTAAAAACGTCAATCTTCACTTCAGATATAATTATGCTAAAATTTGGCTCCCGCTAGCAATTTAGCTTCTCAGAATTAATTTTCTACAATATACGTGTTTATTTGAACTCATCTAGCTTTAGTAGGATAATTGGAAGGACACGAACGGCGGAAGATTGTCTATAAAGACTTCAAGTCTGAAAAATCTAAATCTGTCCACGCTCCAGCCGGTTACTACCCTTTCCTAAATATTCAACCCTAAAAGATGACTACTAGCATTTCATTGTTGAAAAAACATATTGTTACTATTTACGTTCTTCGCAATATCCTAAATATCTAAACTAGAAACATAATTTACGTAATTTTTACATATTGTTACCATCAATATTTCTCGCAAGTCCATAATATCCACGCCAACTAGGTAATAGCTTTTAGTTGTTTAGTAAAATATTGTTGTTATCTGCATTTCTTGCAACGTCCTTAATATCCACGCTAGAAGCTGAGTAATAATATTTAGTTATTAGTAACATATTGTTGCTATCGACCTTTCTAAGAATTTCTTGAATATCCACGTTATTAACTGTGTAATCGCATTTATTTGTTCAGTAAAATATTGTTACTATTTACATTTACAGGAATTTCCTTAATATGCGCAAGAAGCTGAATAGCAGCATTTAGTTTATTTATAGCTTATTATTGCTATTTATGTTTCTAGCTATTTCCTGAATATCCACGGCTATAAATTGGATAATATCATTTAGTTATTGAATAAAATATTGGTACTATCTACATTTTGAGAATTTCTTTAATATACATGCTAGTTTTCTTTAAAGTTGTGAGTAATTATAATTGTGTCTACTCGCTAATAGAAAGTCGGCTTTTTTATAACATTTAGACGTATAGAAAATGTTACATTTCACTCATGTAAGGATCGTTGCTATGAAAATGCTACTGTAAACACTTTCTGTATTTCGTTTGGAATCGAGGCACAGAAAATAAAACACTTTCTGTTCGTCTTTAAACGATTTGTCAAACTCATAGTTAATACATTTTGACAAAACAAGCTCATTCATGGCAACTTTGTCGTGTTAGTTTCTTTCCAAGGCTATTAAAAATGACAGCTTAGCTGTCGAAATACGTATTTAGCTGATGTTAAATATATTTGTGGTTAGCGGTTTTCAACAAATTGTCATATTCCTAATTAGAGAAATTTTCTTTTATTCGCACTTTTCAAATTTATGTTTATGAAGATGAAAAAATCACACGAGCTTGTATGCCTCAGTGTCACGCCATTAAATCAAAAATAATAAATATAATTTTTGCCTATATCGCGTTAGAATTTATTTATCCAAATTTAACAAAAATTAGAGTCGTTTTTATTGAGGAAGCAAGTCTGTTGAATCAAAAGTATTATATTTTAGTTTCTAATTTACAAACACATCATACAACCACTACTATCTTCATAAATTTAATACTTTCCTACATTTATGTTATAATAAATAATTAAAATTTAACTTTTACTTTTTTAATTATTTTATTTAATTGTTTATGCTTTGAATAATTCTTTAAGTGTGTATTAGGTTTAAAAATATTAAACCGTTATTGCTCTTTTTGAAATAACTAAAATGTTTTAACTGATTTTAATTGGTTGTTATTTTTACAGCGTTCTATTATGCAAGAAGAAAATTTTTATATCTATATTAACCGTTTCGATAACCGTCATAAACACGCCTATGAACTCAGCGGGCAAAAAAATATAACCTACATTTTTTTTTATTTATCTGCCCCATAAAGAGAGTGTTACATTAAATTATACAATTTACATTCTGACATAAATCTGATAATTTTAAGTTCACTTATATTGTCATTTTTAACACTTCACTTAGATTATTTGGCAACTGGTGACGATTTCTTGATTCTGCATATATATGACATTCTAAGATGATGAGATTGGTGTGACCACTTCTTATTCCATTTAGTAAAATACTGGATTTTTGACTTAGGGCTGCTGCAGCCAAAGGAGGAGATTTAGGCTGGAGTAATTGATCAAAAAAGAAGATGCCGAGATTTTAAATAACTTTATTAAGAAAGGCACAGAGTATGTTTTTCTCTCAATAATGGGGCAAATCGATTGAAAAAAATATATCCATTAACAGGGTTGGAAGAATTGCTTCTTACTGTAATCGAGTAACAGAGAGACTACATTTGCATATATATAGTATTCCAACCAAAAGATTGGAAAGCTATTTAAAATCAAGTACAATCGCGGTCATCCAAAAGTGAACGATACCATGAGAAAATTTCCGTATTTTTCGTTAGCAGCTACTATTTTAATTTATAATAAAAGTTCTAATAAATCCTTTTTAAGAAAAATGAAGATGAGACGTAATTAATAAAATATATTATTAAAGTGAAAGTAAAAATTATTTTAACTTAAGAAAAATTAACAAAGTATTAAGATTGTACACTTTTGGCCGCGGGTGTACATCGTGGAAAGTGTAAGTCATATCTAATTGGTTTTATATAGAGTGTCTTGATGTAAATTTGACGTATTTGTCATTTCCAGGGTACAGATATATCGTTGTTCCTCTCACTCTAGACGTGCTTTAAAGTAAGAGAGGGACAACGATCTGCCCGTTCCCTGGAAAGGACAAATACGTTAAATTGACTTCAAAGCACCCTAGTTTTATACAATCAATATAGCATATTATGATACTAGTGTATAACTATGCCTTTAAGCGCGTGCGACGAGTTTAAGAGCACGACGCGAAGCGGAGTGCTTTTAAACGTCGCTAGTGCTTTAATGGCATTTATACACGTGTACCATACGCTATTTTTTCTACGATCGTAACAGAAATATAAAAACTTAGTTCAATGACACTTTTTCCGTCACTTTGTGTGATAATCTAGGTTATGTTGACTTTCAAACTTACGGGCAAATCGTGTTTTAATATACAATATGTTCATTAAAAAAGGAGAGAATCGAGGTCCATGAACAAGTGACAAACTGAAGGAAAAATACAGAAAGAGTCAAGTGAGGTAATTGTAAAGAGGGGAGTGCTTACTATTTGATATTTGTTTGAATGACAAGTAATCTAAGAAGGAGGTATTTGTA
>OW679197.1:125574690-125928490 GCA_940337035.1 Agriotes lineatus | reverse complement strand
GTTTGCTCTGAGTTAGAGTACTTTCTCTTCCATTCTCCACCATTTCTTTCTCTCACTCATCCTGTTATTTCCAGCTTATGAAGGCAAAGATCCCTATAGCAGCCCACCCGCAGTTGGGGGAATTGAAATTACCTTGAACCTTTACCTATCTTACCAAAACCTAAATTGATGATTTGGTATTAGCTGGGTCTCTATATAGTGTCGGTGCATCATGATTGAGAATCGTGATCGTCAGACACAAGCTCTTTCCACTGATGTTTATTTTCGGCATTTCTAAGGGCATCGTATAAGGTGGTATTAAGTGCTAATATTATCAAACCTGCTCGAACTCGTTATCTGCCCCGGCTTCTTCTACCCTGAATATCACCTGCAACAATTAACTTCCCCAAGTTGTTATGTTCTCTGCGTGCAATATGTCCTAAATAATGCGGTGTAAGCCTATGGTTGAATATCTCCTTTCAACTTTTAATTATCTGAGAATAGATGTATTTGTTCGGTGAGCTGTCCGGGGTATTCGAAGCACCACATCAAACGCATCTACTCTTTCTATCAGCTTTTCGGAATGTCCATTGAGAACATCAAGGTGTGAATCAATCTTGTTTTGGTCTGTATAGTAATGGAACGGTCCTTCCAAATTTTTATAAGTTTGGTCGTTGTGTCTTTGACCATTCCTATCCTACTCTTTACTCCAGCTTCGCAGCTGTTTAATTGGTAACGAAGGGCTCATCTAAGTACCCTCTAATTTCGCGTTCCTCTTCCGACGCTATCTCCGAGAGGAAAGGTTGAAATACTTCCACTGCCTCGTAAACTCTCCTATTTTTTCCGAGGTCAGATACCATCGGCTATCCGTATTGGTGGGTTTGACTTTATTTTATTTGTGGCTTTCTAGAAAGAAACATGCATAACCTGTGTTAGGGATGATTGTTGTATGTGTTTTTGCACTGATATGTCTTTAAGGTTATAGAGCAGTGTTTTAAGATTTTGGGCGGCATTTTTAAGTCTATTTTATACTGGCAAGATACCCGTTTTTCGTACGGGCTACAAACTTTTTTTTAATTTTAAATAAATTCTAGTGTGTCACCAGCCCCCTCACTCGACACACTAAGCCAACAAATGCTGTAAAACAATTGTAGGCAAGGAAGAAATAATATTCTTCCCAAATATTCTTCATCTCTCGTTTATATTTCACAGACCCGCAGGAAATGTGTATATAATTGGCATTCCTTTTGTATAGATAATAAAACGATAGATGTAGTATAATGATAAGAATATAATCAAAAATATATATACAAATTAAAAGTTGAATTCATAAATTCTAGCAAGATCTAAAATGGACCAACCGCGTAAAGAAGACCAATACCTAATTGTAATTTTTTTACCCCTATAGAAGAGGTCCACAATTGATCCCCGAATCTAGATTCGCTCCTTTAGGATCTAATTCGGATAAAATTTTGAATTACATTTTTAGACATTTCCATAGGTAATCTTTGCAAGTAAGTACCAAATCGATATCTCATTGGGTCTATGAGATATTGAGGAATTAGTGAAAACACATATTATCGCCTAAGGAATAGAATTTCGAAAATTTATTTCATGGAACTTCCCTACGTAACTATAGGGACCTTTCTAGAAAATTTAAAGTTTCTGGTACGAGGGATTACAGCTCCGCAATCTTAAGTTAGTGACTTATCTATTATATATTATGTCCAAGATAGGGAGGGCTAGTATAGACATCTCGTTAATAGTGAGACACAAATTTGGTTAAATAGGAAAAAAGCGGTGCAATTAATGAACTAACAAAATGACTCCTAGAAATCCTTCACGCGATTTGTCGTTTTTGAATTATCTTAAAAAACTATTTTTTAGGTGTCTTATTCTGGCGTTAATATTAAAGTTAGAGCTAAACTAATAACAATTATTTATAGCAACTTTTAATTGACTTAAAGATTACGTTATCAATTTTATTATTTGACGTATCGTCATTGAGCAACTATCAACAACTTCATTTGTTTTAAATACGATTCTAATCATTTGATGTCAAATCTTAAAAGCCCTTTTTATTCTAAATTCAACAGTGTACCATTCATTATGGTTTCGTTACGTTTCGAGTTCTTTACCATCATCAAGTAATTTTTGTATACGGAACTGTGTCCGAGAGCATTTCATATGTTGTTTCAGCTTTTGTAATTTAAAGAAAAAAGTAGTGTGTCATTCTGAGTGTTTTTTATTTTAATTATTGTTTATAAGTAAGGAAAATAATCAATACTTTAATTAATTACTACTGAAAATTATTTGTATTGCAAGACCATACGTGATTATTAAAGATTGAAAGTATCTATTGCAATCACGATAGTTCACAATAGTCCATTCTGATCAAAATTCATTGCAGGCAAGAATTAGCAGTCAGCCAATTCTTAAGACCCTGATAGTAGGTAACCTCCAAATATTTGTGTAAAGTGACAACTTCGAAGGCAAGCAACTAGTTAATAATTTATTTACAAAGGTGTTGGTGGTACAGTACTCCCCCCGTGATAGATACACGTATTAATGTTATGCTTTACTAACGAAAATTGACATAAATAACAGCAGTTTATAAAGCACTGTGACTGTGGCGCTGTGCAAACCCCCATCGCCCGCATATTCTTTAAAGCAATTTACTTCTAAAGTAAATCTCAATTAAACTCCTTGCATGCGTTTTACTGTTGGAATGGAAGACAGTTTAAATGCAATAAAAATGTCCCTGGTGCGACTATATAGGCAGTGACTGACTTATCTGAGTAAATGTAGTACTTCCGTTGGGATTACTAAAGCATCGACTATAAAGTACATCCATTTCGATTTAATACCACTCGAATCAGGACCTGTTATAAACCAAGTCAGCTACAAATCCCTTAACATTTCTCTAGTAGATATAAATGTTTTACCTAATAGAAGATTATCGTTTAACAGTTGAAATTTTATACTGTTTTTATGACAATATTAAATCCATTCGAAACTGAAACGATCTCTAATTAGAGATGGAGATACAGCATGTTATAGCAATGTTAATGCAATAAATAAATGTGTTATTAGAGATAGAGGTTGTTTTGGAATGCCTAACATTTTTACTCATGCGGAGGTTAAAAAGTTAAAAATTTCGTTCAAAGTTTAATGGTGTACAGTGTGTATAGAACATTATGTTTAACATGGGGATTTCGTTAATAGTAAAAAATTATTATTCGATAATATTAAACAGTCTTCAACATTTTGGTTCTAAAAATTGCGTTTTACTCGTACTACAAAGTTTTAGTTTGAACTTTTTGGTTGTAATCCAGTTATCATCAATAACAGTGCAGCGTGGTTTTAACATTATTCAGGTATTTTCCCCAAATTTGTACTGAAAGGTTTTATATGTACGTCTTTAGAATTTAGAAATCTTTATATTAATAAAATTTTTATATTTTCTATGCACGTGTGAAATAAGTTTTCGATGCATTCCAGTTGAAATAAATTGTAGTAACGTCTTAAGCTAATTCACAATAAGTTTTTTAGGTGGCAATGTTCCCGGAATCAGTACAGGACGGGCCTTGAAAAGAAAAGTAAAAAAAACGCCTTAAGCTATCTGTGCTAACTTGTGGTAATTTACAGGACGTTACGGGTAGCCCAACATGCTTTGTTTGTTGCGGTCGCAGCCCTGCAGCTGAGACCGGCATACATGTATTTTACGAATGTTATTTTAATAGAGCTACTAAATGTACTACCAAGTAACTTATTTGTGAATAAAAGTGCAGTTGCGCGTAAACTAAGATAGATTTCCAGTAATCTCGATGCTTGATAAATATATAAATATTGCAGCTTAACTCATACTTTCCGTTGCCGTTGAACAATTTCCTAGTGGGATCCCCAATTTCATTTCCAGCGGGCACATTAGGTGGCGCCACGTAATATCATCAATTGGTCCTCCTGTCTTCCCACGTACAATTTTCTTATTCAAACGGGATATAGTTCAGTCATTTTTTCGTAATAACATACATATTATAGGTAATCTGATTGTACTACTATTGCCTAAAACTTACATTACCGAAAATTATAGGTACGAATCATTATAATAGATATACAGGTGTACAGCGCGAAGAGGCTCTATACGTATAATAAAAGAAAAGATGTTTCAAATAATATGAGCAGTTTTTCGAAAGTAACCTACTCTATCGGTTAGGAAGAAGAAGAAGAAATTACTTATAAAGGCAAGAATACTTAGTTTAACAGTTGTCCATTCTGTTTCATTATTATGAAGCATGTTTATCAGAAAATTGGCAGTTGGTAATATATAGTTTGCTCCTTATTTTTTTAAATAATCTTATCAAAACTCGCGAAAATGGTTTCGTATGAAACAGGCAGAATAGAGATTTTAATAGTTGATTATAGTAATGCAAGACGAATTTTCTTAATAAAATGAATAAGTTTTCTAAGTAAATACTTAATACCAGTAATTCTAAGTACACAAAAATAAATGCTCTAATGTTCATGGTGAAAATTCTATGCTAATCTCGCATACTTTCTTATGAAACCATAGAATATACATTCAGATTTAAAAAAATACTTACAAAAGAATACTGGAACACATCATTTAAAAAATGAAGTTATATGCTTACGATACATGAACTGTTATTAAAATAATATATGTATATGATATTGGTGATATTTTCGTGCTTTTACTTAATCTTGTACGTATATCGAATACAACTGTTTGTTTTACACGTTTCTCATTTTATACAAGCAACTATAATGGACTTCGATTAAATCAACTAATAAAGGACGTTTCGGCAGATCGACAAGTCTGAAAAAGTACTGCTAGAGTTAAGCTTTAATGTAAAAATTCAAAACCAAATATTTCATTCTATTTCGTTTTTTATTAAAAATATATGAAAGCAACATTGTTTGTTAAACTTCTTTCTCTATTATAATTATTAACAATGACATTACACAGGGTAGATAAAAAAATTATAATTATTCTAAAGAATAAAGTATATTCTTGAAGATAACAAAAATGTTAATTATGAATTATAAAAAGCGGCATGCTAATGATCAATTTTTTTTTCAAAAGAATTAGACAAATTCCTATCAGCGAAAAATATTTACCTTGGATTGATAGTCCAGATACTCCAGATGCTTAATCGCTGAGCCACCGAGCCCGGGCATTTAATAGTAGTCGTCTTCATAATACAATGTTTACATTGCTAATATAGGATAAGTTGGTATTGCAAATTACAATAATGGTCAGTTCAAAATGCCAGTATTTTCTAAAAATATTTCATTATTTTCTATAATTCACTTAGAGCTGTGTTTGTCCGCATACATACAAATAAAATAGATAATGTGAGATTCAGTGCATGTAGGTCAGAGAATTATATACAGATTTAGAATAACATTTTGCTGTGAGGTATCCAAATATCCCACACAGTACAACAAAACTTTTTACTAAAATTAATGTTGTTGTGCTGTGAAAATCTGATCAGCTAGCAAATTTCAGTAGTAAATCGAGTATAGTATTAAGGGTGGAACAGTAACATAACACTCGAAAATTGCAGAAGTAAATTATTTCAGAGTTTGCAAAATTGCATCCCTTTTAAAAGAGAGTTTGATACTGGAAGCTCATAAATTTCTGAAATAATCCTCTGCCTCGCCTTGCCAAACGGTTAATATCATAAATTACTGACATACACATTCACAGCGGAAAGCTTTCTAATAGAAATTTACCATCATTGATCTGCAAGCTAGGATATTGGTTAACTGACATTTACAGTTGTAAACCTGTACTATTATTGTAACAGTTTAAGAGTATGCACCTTAAAACTTTTGAAAGTCTGTAATAGACAACATTTTCTAATTACTAAAAAGCCAAAACTTTCTATATTTATAAATAATATTGTCTTATGTAAAGTTCATTAAATATTTTGCAATTGATGATATACGAAGGTAATTAGGTATTTAAAGATCTGGAAAAAATAATGTCGCCAAGACAATTTATTAACGATTATTATCCTACTGGTATCAGTTAAACTGCCAATTTGAAATATCAATTAGTGATAATTAAACATAAATAAAGTCATTTCTTTCTTTTTCGGTGTAAGTTTTTGACGCAATTATCACACTTGCCTCTAGTATAAAGAATTTAATTGAAAACATTTACAAAACATATAAATATTATGTTTGATTAGGTTTATACTATTTTAACTTATTTCTCTTTTACAAAAGATGAGCTTCACATTGACCGGATTGGTATAATCATATTTAAAAATTCAAATTCTTCGTTTCTTCGAAAAACGGCAACTTATTATATTCTGAGGCCAGAACTATTAAAACATGTAGTATGTGAGAGATTTTAGGTACCATGGCGGTATATTTTTTAGAATTTGTTAAGGGTAACAGAATTTCATTTTATTCTTTTGATAAAAGAAATCAAATTAAGTAAATTCTATCCGTACAAAATAAAGATCTGACAATAGTTAGATGTATGAAAAGGAATCTAGAATCACGAAAAAACCAAGAAAATGAAAGCCGAGCAAATAAAATTTGCTGCCTATAGTGTTTATGCGTAGCAGTCCAATGTTTCAGCTTTAAGTAAGTGCTAAGTAAACTGTGTACTGAGTAAGTACGCAGTTTGGGGTTTCGTGGGGTCACGACTGTTTCATGACACGATCCGCGCGGTTCAAGGTTGATATCGTCAGTGATTTAAAACACAGGGTCAGCCTAATCCGCTACATTGCAAGTTCGAGACACCGTTCACTCTGGGCTGTGGAAAGATTTTACCACCGTAAAGAAATGCGAAGAATGGACAATGAATAAGTACGCGAAATAGTTTCTAGGGGGAATTCAATTTTAGTTTCATTTTATTGCATGTAAATTTTAGCATTTCAACATAGGTTAGTGTATGCTAAAGTTAATTCGTCTGTCTTTTGAGGAAAATGTATGTATCTATTACTCTGTGTAAAAATAAACTGGATTTTCTTGTTAATATTGCTTTAAGTTGATTTCAGAATGATATAAATGCAGGCCAGCTTTGGTGTATAGTGATGGTAAATTGACGTAAATTAACAGCTTCATATATACTGAGCTAGCTAGGTGAACAAAAATAGAAACAAATCATTTACAAAAGTACTAAGACGTACGAAAAGTTTTAGTTCGAGCTCACCCTTCATTTGTTTTGAATTTTTTCAGTTAGGAACGTATTAAATATGAAAACCAGTGGTGCATTCATAGCCTGTAATTAATATTGTAGAATGTCTTATATTTTCAGTTTCCACGTATTTCTATAGAAAATACTGCAGACATGGTAATATAAAAGAAACCTAGCAGGTTTATAAAGAAAGTATAATCGAACAGGTCATGGATGTTGACTATCTAGAAACCGGTTACAATGATTTAAATGAAGAAATAAAAGATCAAATAAGTAACCCACTGGAATAGGGAGATGATTAAACTGCTCAATATGGAACAACAACCATAGACCGTCTGAAGAAGAGAATAAAAGACAGTATGAAACCCTACTGACACTAGACAAACTGGTAGTCTAGAATCTAGATAAATTAAATAAAAATATGAAGAACAGTATAACGTAAATAATGTAGACAATGCCTAACATGGTGGCAATTTCAATTGCAGATTCAGAAATCAAGGCGTTATTTATCAACATCCTTTTACTTATACTTGTGAAACACTTTATTCAATAATTTTTTACTAAAATAAAACCTAAATAGTCAAACAATTTCTATTTAGCCCGCCCAAGCATGTTTTATTAATAAAATATATAGACAAACATTATAAATCTGCACACACAACGAATATCAATAAAGAGCAAGAAGTAAGCCAGTCAGAACCTCCAAATACCGAATATTATTACAATATCGACATTGTCTACATCAAAATCATTGTCTACGTATTTCGTGTAATGGCATATCCCTGGTGAAAACATACAATTAGCTACACAATTGACAAAGTCAGGGGTCTGTTATTTAGGTCTCTACTCGTACGGCTGTAGATAGACAATGAGTTTCCTAATTGGTGATTTAGCTCTGGAAAGCTAATTTCAGTTGTTATTCATAGTATCTAGTCGCAATAAGATGTTAAACATTTAGTACCGGGGTGTCTTATTGAGATTTCTTTTATAACTCTAGAATAGCTCAACCTTTTAGCTTTCTTTGGGCTAAATTCTACCCTATTCATGGCGTTTATTTAACGTAACTCAAGGGTTAAAACACTATCTAGTATTTTACAATTAGAAAAGCAGTTGATAAGCTAATTATTATATGCCAATTCTTTAAAAAAAGAAGCCCTTTTGTCTTATAAAAAATCTTTCGCCACCTTTCTGCTTCTGTTAATGCATTGGGTGCTTTTTAAAAATAATAAACACTCTTTATATTTCTAGTATGCAACATGTAAGACTTTGAAATAAGAACAATTGCTTGTTGATATATTAACTAAAAAATTGAAAATAGTTCATACAGAAAATACATTATGATATTAATAAAAACCTGGAAATAGTAAAAAAATCTACACTCTGATACAGTGACATCTGCCTAAAAGTAAATGATTTATTTTCTATCATCATCATCGTCTATCAGCCACAATTTGTCCGCTGTCGAGCATATGCTTCCACGTCTCTCTATTTTGTGCAGTTGCAATCTAGTTTGTTGACATTATTTTTAGATAGTCTGTCCATCGGTCCTCCTTGATTTCGTTTATCTGATCTTGGTCTCCACTCAATTATCTATTTCGTCTATCGGCCATCGTTCTGCCTTTCTATCACTGATGGGTGCAAATTTTCTGGATAATAATAATAGGCAACTGCTTAGAACTTTTCCCTTAATAATGCTGCAGTGAAGAACTAAAGTATGTATTCATTTTAAGCATGTGAGGAGGCCTTACAAAATTAAAAAACTCGAAAGGGCTTTACTGAAAACTTTTCTAGTAAGTGGTGATTGTGACACTAAATAATTTTAAAAACAAAGGAAATTAGGGGTAAAAATATTTGAACGTTTCTAATAATACTGAAACAATAAATAGCAGCACTTCGTAATGCGAACTACGTCAATTTTAAATTTAAAAGAAAAACATTACTTGTGCGGCGGTTGGATTCGAACTTCAGCGTATGCAAATTCGATTTCAACTTCCAACCGTTCGTCGCATGCAGCCACGTAGGCCCCTCCAAATCCTCCCAATACAGCTGCATTAAACACAACGCACTTATTGGTTGCCCCTTTTTGTTTCTTATACATTTACCCTGTAGCTGTTGGGTTCCATTTTCGTGAGCTACGCTTGAACTACAAATTATTACTTTTATCTATTTCTCAGTAAAAGCAGAATTAAACGAAATTTTAATTTTTAAGGTAATTACTCTGTATACAGTGTGGTCCATTAAGTGTGCAACAAATGGAAATTTTTTTTATTAGTTGTACAATCGAAATTTAAATATTGCCAAAAGTTAGTGCATGTTCGATAACCATATCAGATACCCTTAGAATGGCTTCAAGTCAAACAATATACAGGGCAGGACAAAAAATATGAAATACGTTCAAGAACAAAGTTACCTTATTTCAAAAAATATAGCAAAATTTTGTTGAGAAAAGTTGTTTAGAATTAAAAGTTATGCTCAAATACAAAGTCACGGCCTCCTATTCGAATTTTGATTCTTTTTTGGAAAATTTTGTATTACCCCCGTATGATACATATTTTTATTATTTTTATTTTATATGTATTTAAAGTAGCCACAACCATATCCCTTTTAAATAACTTTTAGCAACTTGAAGCGTATTTGTAAAATTTACTTGGATTTATATTTTTTTAGGTAAGCGTCCACTTCATGTTTGTTGCAACGATATTTAACAGAACTTTAGAATTTCGCAAATATTCTTTTTAACAAGGCAAATGCTTTACTAATAATAATTTACATATGAAAAGCTCTTAATAAAATCAGAATAATAAAAATATGTATCATACGGGGATAATACAGAATTTTACAAAAAAAGAATCAAAATTCGAATAGGAGGCCGTGACTTTGTATTTGAGCATAACTTTTGATTCTAAACAACTTTTCTCAATAAAATTTTGCTATATTTTTTGAAATAAGGTAACTTTATTCTTGAACGAATTTCATATTTTTTGTCCTGCCCTGTATATTGTTTGACTTGAAGCCATTCTAAAGGCATCTGATATGGTTATCGAACATGCACTAACTTTTGGCGGTATTTAAATTTCGGTTTTACAACTAATAAAAAAATGTCCCATTTGTTGCACACTTAATGGACCACACTGTATATGGGGCCAAAATATGCCCTTTTTCGCCAAGAGTAAAAATCTGAGCTATGTGCAAAATATTACGTTCATTTAAGTAATAGTTCTTGAGTTAAAGCCAAAATAGGCAGAATTTAATTTTTTAAGGTGGCCACCCTGTACATATTTTACCAACATTTACTTGGTTTCATGCCGGGAAGGCATATAACCCGTAAGCAAAATATCGTTTTCCTTCAATATAGATATTTATGCATTAAGGGAGATATGAATATGTTTTTTCTCTGAGGTTGACATGTGTCCGAAGGTAAATAACATGAATATCTCCCGTGGTGCATACAATATTCTATCTAATAGCATATTCGTAAAAATAGTATGAAATTTCAAAATGTCATAATGACATTTAAAATTAGAATATGTAAGTAACATCAAGGATCGCCTCATTGTATGGTTACTAAGATGTTAATTGTAGTTGCATTGTTAGCATGAGTTTGAGGGAGAAATAATTTGATAAGTCCCTTGGGAGTTATGAGTAGCTTTTCATATTTTGTTTCTATGACGAAAATGTACAATATCATGTTGCTAGTAGATAAAATAGTTTTTTAGTTGTACCGGCAACAGGCGGTCAGACAGACAAACGAAATTGAGAAAACCTGTTTTTCCTCATATAGGGCCCCTGAGTTCACATAAGGTGTAAATGACAAACATTTTTTGAATTAGATGCTAATATTCTCGGAATCACTCCTGCTTGTTCTCAAACTAAGATTTTGAGAAAATCAATCAAATTAATTAATATAAAAAGTAAATTAAGAACTACTACTAAGTATAACTGTAAAACCATTCCGCAAACAAAAACAAATGCAATAGAATTCGTTACAGCAAATTTTTTGCCATTCAAGTTAGATCCAGTGCAATAATTATGCGATTATTAACCAGATCCTATAAAGTAAAAATACCGGGTGTCTTAAAAAGAATCACATCTTGTAGGTTTTGGGTTTTGTTTGCATTTAAATTTTTATGTGTCCTAGATTATTACTGGCATTGCATTACGGGAAATTCAAAGAATACTAGATGTAATTCACTTTAAGACACCCGGTATAAAGTAGGAATACTTGCGACTCATTAGGAAATGCAGTTACCCTGTTTTAGTTGATCCACTTTGATGTAAGCTTCCGCAAACACAAGAACGCTGCAATTTTGTTTGACTCAGTCTCTATTGATTAATCATCAAACACGCATTGAATTCAAAACACAAAGGTAAGGAACTACAATGGTGAAGAAAAGAGCCCATACCAAGATATTGTCTGAGGAGTTTGTTGAGAGGTTCCTTCATTTAATCTTACAAATTTTTAATTACCGAAACTCGCTGCTTAGGAGATGTTTCTAGAAACATATAATGGGTTTTTACACGAATTTAGAACCCGTACTTATACCGTAGCGTTTTAACTCCTTGTTCAGATAATTATGGTAGGCTGGATGTGAAAGGCTGTGTAGTAGGGTAAAAAAGGTAACACGCATTATAAAAGAAAAGGAAACGCGTTTATAATACAAAAGGCGATGCGTAGCTATGACAATCTACTAAACTGTTTGTGATATGGGTCAACTGCTACTCAATAATTATAGTAAAAAAAATGCGGCTGTAGAATACAGGCTGATTGATGATGTTGGGAGAAAAAACGTCATCGCCAAAACTCCTTCTAATAGAAACGTTCTTATCTTCTTTGAATTTTAAAATTGTATTGTGGAGACTTTTCGTTGAAATTCACATGGTTTTAATCGGTCTTCCATTACGTGCAGGGGAAGCAAGCCGCTATTGAATATTGCACCTCAAATGTATATATTCACTCTGAATAATTACTGAAAACGACATTGCCTAATTGCACATGGATGTTCTTAAGCTTAGGAATGTTAATTCTTTCTATTATTGATATCATCCTTTGTAAAAATCATCCATAATTATCTTATTTTATGTCAAAGAGCAGAACCGTTGCAAATTGATTTTGTGTCTTTATAAGTAGCTAATGCAATAACAAATTAGCCGGGCCTGATCACTAAAGTTAATATAATCTGTGAAACCTTTTTTTTGCCGCTGCAATAATCATACTATTTCTTTGGCTATTTCGCCACACTACAAAATGAAAAATATTAGAACATGAACGTTTCGGAAGACAAATCTACTTATGTTTTCCACAAGTAACTAATTAAATTAAAAATGAATTAGAACTTATCTTATTTTACTGGAGATCTAGCTCGTCTATTCGAAGTTTTTCTGTAAATTACTCATAGGAATCACCTGCAGAAGATTCTTCCCGACCGACCTTAGAAATCACCCTATATAGTAAATCTTTCCGTTGCAGTAAACTGCTGTTTCGCACCTGATTGGTTTTGCCCTTATACGTTTCTGGAGGAAGAAAGCCGCGATTGAACGTTTACACTGCAACCCAATTTGAAACTTCAAAATGATTTATTTTTAGTTTCTAGTTTTAGTAAAAATAAAGCTAAGTAGATAACTTATAATTACAATAAGGAAAAAGAAGCGAAAGCAAACGATAGACGATATCATGGCATCGTTTAGGTACATACAGTTAATTATTTTTTTCTACGACCACTACTAAAAGTAGGCTTTATAGCACTAGGGTGTTTAACTAAAAATGACGTTTATAAATCAAGCGTGCTAACAGTGAAATCACATGTTTACTAGCACATGTGCTAAAAGTAAACAGCTGGTGTTGAATTTAGAATTTTGAACTGGAAGTGAGGTTGTAAAGTTATTCTAGTTACTTCTTTCGTTAGAGCCTTCGTTTCATAATTTTCATATCTCGTTCATAAACATCCACTTTTAGCACTTGTTGCACAAATAGCTATTAAAGAGCTTTGAATGAAAGTAGTTATTATTTATACGTGCAATTACTGTACAACGGCAATGCGGTCAAGTTTATCTATTGCACACTAGTAACTGGTATTTGTATGTTTGTTTACTTAATACATTAGAAACAGTTAACGACATATACTAAATTTTCAGCGTTAAACAAGGGTGCTAAACCAGGGGCACAACTTCAGCCAGTGCACGCCATCAATGTCTTTTTAAATGGCTTTATCGTATTAACTTAAAATACATAATAATCATATACACTTTTTGCTAATAATTTGCTCAAGAACAATAGAGTCTCGAAACTACAGTCATGCAATAGCTGAAAATAATATATAAAATATAAGAAGGTTAATTTATTTGATAAGACCAGTACAAGGGTGGTGTCGTGGTGTCGGCCCAGTTGCAACCGGCCACTTGCGCCCACCGCCATTTTCGACCCATTTGCTACCCAGAAGAATGTCGCCCTCGTGCGGGAAATATTTTGGCGCCCTTTGAATATATATACTACATATTATGTAGTACTTATATAATAGTAATTTACGATACAAGTGCGTAAAGCTACTCTTTAGGCACGAGTGGGGTAGAGTTAAAACGCGAGTGAGCGAGCGTTTTAAGCCCCGCGAGTGACTAAAGATGCTTTACGCATGTGCATTGTACAATATTTTGTCTACGATAGAATCTAGAAAACACGGTCGTAATTTTGCGTGTTTTAAAAATTTTAAAACACG
Organism: Agriotes lineatus; assembly: GCA_940337035.1. Lineage (NCBI taxonomy): Eukaryota > Metazoa > Arthropoda > Insecta > Coleoptera > Elateridae > Agriotes > Agriotes lineatus. The sequence goes on along the minus strand of OW679197.1, from coordinate 125,914,624 downwards.
TTACTACTGAAAACGTGCTTAATGAAATCTTTTAAACACGTTACTACTTGTCAGGTCATTTTGTATTTTAATTAGCCACCTAGGCTTTAGGGCAGCGTGCCCGTATGTTAAACCCTTTTAGTTACTTATTTGGCTTCATCGCCTAATTCCATAATAATGATTTTGCACATATTTGGCCTCAAGCGCAGTATTTCTCGTCATCTGGGGCACCCCTTTGTTGGTACTTTGACAATCGGGTGTTAACGCTCGCAGGATTTCCGAACCTTCTAGAATTTACGCTGTTGGTGTGACTGCGAGGCCTCGCGCTGTCTTCGTTACCGGCACTTATTTGTTTTATTAGGCGCCTCGCCATTGGCTGCTGAGATATAGTCACGTGGGGACGCGACCGTTGTGTGATGTTGCAGCGTTTCCCTCTTGGCAGTTGATCGCAGCCCGTTGCAGAAAGCGTTCGTTTGGTGGTTGTGTTATCCAGGCGGCGTCCTTTGGCCCCTTAGGTGCCGAGGACGCCTGCCGCTGTTGATTAATATTGTTGCCGTGGAGGCCCCCTTTGGTGTTGCCCGTTTCGAGGTGTTGCAGCGAGCGCTGCGAGAATTGTTTCACCTTCGAGAGGTGTTGTGGTTGTGCGAGCTCCGAATTGTTTCGGCGTAGCGTGGGTGCATCTTGAGTCCAGTTTCTGCTCCCGTAAGTAAGGGGTCGTCCCCTTCATCTCGACATTCGAGGATCTGTCCCGCAGAACGTAACTGGCCCATTTTCGTCGTCAAGTTGTACGCGTCCTGACGCGTCGCACGTCGCCATTATGGCGGATACCCACTCATCACTATAACCGTCGAATATCGAATGTACCTGCCACCTAAGACTGCAGCCTGTCGCAACTCAACTGTACCAGGCTTCCCGACCGCCTACGTATTAAGGTATGTGTCTTTGAACTGATTACCGTTGTGAAAGCGAGTGTTCCTGTCCCGCGGGGAGCATTAAGTCCCATGTACGAGTTGTTTTGGAACGCCGCGAGCGAGCCCGTCACGTCTCTTGTGCCTACAGGCACTGTCGTCATATTTGCCCGCATTTCCAAATTACAGACTGTCTACTTTACAAGGGCTTGCGTTACTGTATGTTGCATAAGGCGTCGCACCCACATGCTGTGCGTTCATTTCAAATTACCGATTTTCTATTTACAAGGGCTTGCATTACTGTATGTTGCATAAGGCTTCGCGTCCACATGCTGCGCATTCATTTCGAATTTTAGACTGTATCTTTGCACGGGCTTGCGCCTAGTACTATCTTGTTTATTCTGTACATCTGTCGCTAGGTTTAGAACGTGCGCCAGCTGGTGTTTTCTTAGATATAATATATATATTTAGGGCGACGCAATCCGCTGCCCCATTGTAACCCGTGATTCAATATATGACTTGTTAATTAAGGGAACTATTGTTTTGTTTCGACTTGTGCATGTTCTGTTTCAGATAAGCGCCCCTTCAGTGTAATGATTATTGTGCGACGGGACGAGGGAGCCTTGAGCGTACAGGTGGGTGAGACAGCTGCGTAGTCGCGGCCGGATTGGCACCTAATTACAATCTTTGCATAAGGCAATCCTGAAATTGTTATTTGAACTTGCAACTCTTGAGTAATCCTATCGATGGATTATCGTGAATGCTTCCCCCCGTCTAACCGCCCAGGCCCGGTTATTCGGGTTAAGACAGGTTTGGTGGCGCCCTCATTATTTTACCGTTAGTTACCGACCTTCTGGCCGTTACCCTCAGATAATCTCGTTAAAGGACCCGCCCATCTCCACTGAAAGTCTAGCTCGGCCTAACTTGTTGCGGCGTGGGTGGCGGCCTAGGAGATATTTCGTCCCGATTTCGTCAGTTACGGCCCGCGCCGGCCGTTTCGTTATTGTATGAGCCGGTGCGGTGTCGTAAAGTCAGTTTAAGACCGTAACATACTGACGACGTAAACTAATGAAAACATATTATTAAACAGTCGTTTTACAAACTTAAAACTGCCAACTAAAAGGCAATTTTATACACTGTCGTAGATAAATAATATTTTGAAGCATAAGAACTTTAATCTGTTACATATGTTTTTTAAATTCCCTGGTCTGTTGTAATATTCTTGTAGTTGTTTAAACATTAGAGCGAAATGCGAAAACACATTTTATTTTAATTTTGTAATGAAACAAAGGAGATTTCAAAAACTAAAATTGTGTTCTTCTTTAAATTTGTTACAAAGAAAAAAACAAACAAAGCAATAAACAAATAAAACATTCAACCATCCAAAAATTAAATAGGTTTTTTTTTCTGGATTGGGCTGCTGCAAATTCTTTTATCATATTGTCAAAATCAATTTTATCGAGGATCTCTTGCTCTATAGCTAAGATTGCCAAACCAGATAAACTTTTTTCTAACATGGTAGACCTCAAATAATTTTTAATTTTGAGAAGGATCTCTCACCAGAAGCTACAGAAACAGGTAAAGTAAGAAGGATTTTTAATGAAATGGTAATATTTGGTAGAGATGAAGTTAGATTGTTTTCAAATATATATTGAAGAATGTCGAGGAGATTTGACACTTCAGGTAATAAAAACAATATTAGGGCTTTTAGCTCGTTAAACAAATCATTTTCTTCTACGCAATCCTCCTTCTTTTCTGATCAGTTAGCTTTTGTTGTAGAGCACGACAGATTTTTAAAAGAACCTAGTCATTTAATTTAAAACTTTCACTAAAAACCAAAAACGTTGTCGTAATCAGATATTATTTCAAATCTACTATTTAAAGAACTTAGTGTTTGATCAATTATTTTTAAAATAGTAATTTTATCCACGAGTGAATCGTATAACGTAGAGACGAAGTCGAGACGTTAATGATTCAAGAGTGGATAGTAATACTTTCTCGTCGTGTATAATACAAAATGTTTTTCTATAGAAAGAACTTTAACAATTTCAAAAGAAAATAAGGAAAGTCAATCACATTTTAAAATCTCAGTAGCTAGACTGGGTTGCTAGGATAATACGAAGCTGTAATACTTAATTTAAATAAAAGTTAGAAAATTAAATTACTTTATCTACCCTCGATGTTAAAGTGCTACTTTATTACCCTTGCTGTTAAAGTAACACTTGACCTTCTGTTTTGAGTCGATTAAAGCACACTGTAACATTTGCTATAGAAAAAAGAAATTTATTTTATACTCGGATCTTGAAGTGTCTCATCCCTCTGTTCGTAATCGAACAATTTTGGTTTATACTTTCGTCTAACAGTTTGGCGCCCCTTTAGAGTGGCGTCCACGTGCGGTGCATGCGCTGCACGCGCGGTTGCGGGGGCCCTGGGTGGGAACCTCAGATATTATGGAAAAAGTGGAATCTTACCTGCAATTGAAACATACCCGAGGCATATTGATAATAATAGTTTTATACCGTAACAGAGAGGCCTATATTAGTCTGATGAAAACGGCTCACTGAGAGATGATATGTCTATATACACAAAAGTATGAAAGGTTACATAAAACACTTTCATGACAGTTAATATGGTAGTGTTATAAAAGTAAAGTATTCGGTAAGCAATTATATTCTTGCAATTTAGTAACAATAAAATTGTAATGTCAAAATGGCTGACAGTAGTTGATTGTACCAACATAATTACAATTAAACGGCTTAAAAGGATTTTATTTTTCTATTACAATTTGAACCAACAATCCCACTGTATATAAACGTGCCTGTGGGCGTGTCAGTCTGTTTACAGTGAGTTTATCAATACAGGGAATCTAAATCTGTCACTTTTGATGCCATCTCATGGCAATGGCACCAACTTTACTGCTAGAGGATGCTGTGCTTGCTTGCGTTACATTTTTAGCACCATTTAATGGTATAAAACGAAAACAACGCGATGACCAAAAGCATGCTTGTCGGCACATAGTAGTAAAGTCAAATACATTTTCGTCTGCAACCTCTTTATTTACAATTCAATTTGCCGTACCGAAAAGCATACTCTCCGTCGTCGTCGCCGCGCTGCTTTTGTTCTTTTAAGTTGTCTGTTTTTATTTCGCTGATATTAAGCACGATTTAGTATTACACAGGTTATTTATGAAACTGCGGATTTTCTTAATTGAAGCAAGGAATTGAAATTATTGAAGAATACCGCTGGTACAGCTTGTACATAATAGTTAATCGATATGCCCTATCTATACTGTGTACCATTAAAGATGTAGTTTTATTAGGTAAGTAATAATGCCATTCGCAATATATTTAATTTAATATGAATGTTGCATTTTATTATAAGCAATAACAATATTCTTCTTACAAACCACGAGTCACGAAGTCATTGTAGTAGATGTACAACCAATTTGAATTTATTATATACGTGACTAATGTCTACTGCTCTGTTCTGCTGGAATATTCGACCTGAATTTCAGAAATAACGCTTGAAGTGACACTTCCTCTCCGCTTAATTACTAAAAGTGCGGAACTACGACGGAATTTATATTTGCATTCTTAAGGCAAACTGCTGCCTGTAGAGGTTTAACGTCACAGCTTTCTAGCTATTGATGGCTGTGCATTGCAATGTATTGCAATACTGCATATATAAAAGGCAGCAAAATAACGATGAAAGTTTATTGCAGCTTTTTTACTAACAATTTCAAATGGAAAGCTTCTTCTGTCTAGAAGAATACCATACATTTCAACCAGGGAAGGTAGATTAAAAATCGTTAGGCTGGTAAACGACGTGTTTTAACAGACGAAACTTCAACAGGAACCATGAGGATTGAAATTCAATTGATAAATATGCCAACACAACAAAAAATCTGAAACATCTTAGTATATATATATGCAACAGCACAATTAGGCCTGAAGGCCCATGGCTTGGATTTGTTTCTTCCATAACTTTCGATTCTGTGCTAACACTTCCCAATCATCAATTCCTGCATGTTCCAAGTCTTCTTTGACATTTTCCCACCACTTTATATTTGGTCGACCTCTTCGGTTTCTCTCCCTATCACTGTTTTGAAGATTTTCTTTGTTAGATGTGCATCTTCCATCCTGGCTATGTACCCTAGCCATCGAAGGCGGTTTTGTCGAATGATAGTAGTTATCTTGGGTTCTTTATAAAGCTCCTGCAATTCTTTATTTGTCCTCTGCCTCCATCCTTCTTGTTCTTGAATTCCATCATAAATTATCCTTAGAATCTTCCTTTCCCATATTTCTATTTTGTCACTAATTGTTTTTGTTAAGGTCCACGTTTCACTGGCATATAGCACCGCTGGGTTAATTATTGTCTTATATATTTTTATTTTTAACTTTCGTGATGTATGTTTGCTTTTCAGAACCGATTTTAAGGAGCCCGCACATCTCGATCCTGCTGCCAACCGTTTTTCTATTTCTGGCACTAAACTTCCTTCACTGTTAACCTCTACCCCTAGATAAACTGCACTTTCTGTATGTTTAAATTTGTATAGTGTTTCCTCTGTTACTGATTATTCCAAGGTCATGTTCCGTTCCCTGCGTTCGTTTACCCAGCACCATATAGTTCGACTTTTCTTCACTTATTTGTAAGCCTACTGTTTCTGCTTTGTTTTCCAGGTTTTTCAATAGCATTCTCAGTTGTTCTTGAGTTCTTGATAGTAGTACTACATCGTCCGCATAAGCCAAACACTGGTACGGTTGTGATAAGATGTTGTAGTTGGTGGTTATGGTACTTTTACGTATTACATTGTCAAGCAGTATGTTAAATAACAAGGGAGATATTGGGTCACCTTGTTTCAACCCAGTAGTTGTGAAATATCTTAGTAGCGTTCTATTATTCTAGATGTTTAATTTTTGCCACACTAAAAACTAAACATATTTATTTTCCACTGTACATCTGTTATGCGAGGAATATAAAGCAATTCATAACACCCAAGAGCGTAAAAAGCGGACATTATGAACTGCCTTTTATGGGTGTTTGCTGGACGAGTTTTGAAAAAAGGTTAGTTAATTTCATATTGAAGAATCGATAACCAACTTTTATCAAAATCAAGGTATTAGTTCCTGTTATAGATATTAACGATACAAGTTTGATTATGAGCATCTTAACGACACGAGTTTGATTGCCAAAAACGAGGCGGTGCGCCGAATTTTGCGGCAATCAAACGAGTCTCGTTAAGTGCCATAAGCAAACGTGTATTCTTCAATATTTTATCTTCATCAATAAATTCTGGTTTAACTTATTTCTTTATACAAAAAGAGTGCGGTAATGAAGCTCTTAACAATACTAAAATTAATTTGGTTAAGAGTCTATAACAACACTGATGAAGATAAAGTATATGCTTTTTCCTCTTATTTTAGCCTCGGAGTCTGTTAATAACTGTAAAAAGTGCAGTCTATGAGCACTTTACAGCCACGGCCCGGATGTAATCAGCCTAACCCCTTGAATTTAATAAGGTGTTACATTATACATTGCCGATATTGAATCGGAACATGCACTCGGACTAACTCAGTGATAAATGTGTTTGCAATTGAGCTTCATGGTAGTGATGAAGCAGTTATTTCTTGCATACCGGGTGTCAACGAATTTATTAGACAAGTCATATTTTCTAGAGTATTAGGTGTATTAAAATGAGATTTGGTATAGGTAAATGGTATAGGGAGAGGAGAGTTTTCGCATATTTTTCACTTTCCGGTCACTTCCGGTTTCACCGGAAATGGCTCCGATTTCGAATTTTTAAATGGAACACCCTGTATATTTTTGCATATTTGGATTTCTGAGACAATTTTGGATCCGAATGTGACATTTTAAAAAGTTTTTAAGCCTACTTGATTTTTTTAGAGCCACTTTTAATATGGCATCTAGGTGGCCATGATCAGACGCAAACTAATCTAAAGACCTCAGGTGATGTCATAAAATTACAATCGCAAAGTTTTAGTGATTAGTATGATAGATAGAAATAAGACAAGTTGGCAAAAGCACGTTTTCTTGTTTAACTATTTTTTTTTCAAATGGCGACCCTTTTTTGACAAGCACTTTCCGAAAAGAGGATTTTTTGGCGAATCTAACGATACTAATTTATTTGCGATTGGATTAAAAATAAGCTCATAAGTTAAATATTTCTAAGCAAAATACTGGATAATAATTTATTTACTTTTGCCAAGTGTGCCATGGATAAGTTTTTAAAATGTCACATGCTGATCCAAAATTCTCAGAAATCCAAATATGCAAAAATATACAGGGTGTTTCATTTAAAAATTCGAAATGGGAGCCATTTCCGGTGAAACCGGAAGTTACCGGAAATTGAAAAATATGCGAAAACTCTCCTCTCCCTATACCATTTATCTATACCAAATCTCATTTTGATACACCTAATACTCTAGAAGTTATGACTTGTCTAATAAATTCGTTGACACCAGGTATATTAACAATAAAGACACCGCCATATCACACTTGCTTTAAAAACAAAACCACACATCAACTCAATCTATCTTCGGTATACTAAACACATAAACAAAAACTTTTCAAACCCATACTAAAAACAAATTTCAAATCCTACCATCACATAAACATAAAATTAAACGTTATCATTACGATAGAGCTATATAACGAAATTTTAGAAAGTAAGGAGGCAGTTATTATAAACGGTTTTAAAAATATTGGATATTCCATGAATTTTATTCGAATTTTTTTCAATATCCGAAACGAGAGAAATAAAGTACATTACATTATACGTCAATGCCTTATGCTTCAGGAATGTTTCAGAAAACTTAATGAATTGTGGATAGACTTTGAGATTATGTGCTGTGTTCAAAATTACGGATACTTTATGGTCGATACTTAACGCTTCACGTAAGAACAATATCCAAACAATTGTATGTACACTGTGTTTCATTGAAATCGACTACACCTAAAATGACAAGCAGCCACTTTTCTAATTATTTTTCCAGCATAACAAAGCTTTACATAATATATCTAGTTATTATTGATTAGCACTTTGAGTAACTAGGTAAATACAAGTTTACACATCCAAAAATTAGGTGAAGTCGATTCCAGTGAAACCAAGTGTACATGTAGCTCTTATAGGAAATGCATAAAGCACTATATCTGTAAAGCATCCAGGCCTATATATTGCTATGAACACGTTTAAGCCTTTATAATTATAATAGCAATTAATAATATTTCAAGCATATATATTATTTTATAAAATGGTTCAGAAATGTGCTAGTTTTAATTTTTGTAAATAGTATAAAATAGCATTGGCCTTGATAATAATGTGTAAAACGATATTAAAAATAGTGTTAGCCTTGATTTGAACAAAATGTAATCAGAGCAAGCATGGAAACAATGTAAAACAATATAACATCGAAGACAAACAATTGGAGAAAGGAAGCCAAACTGTGAAATGGTGTTAATTTCGTTTCCCAAATAAATACACTTTTCCTAATTTAGTGAGTTTGAAAATTCTTTTTATATCGTTCGGGTGTGCTGTAACAGTGTGCATTGATTCGTAGCACCTCTGCAGAAGTTTAAAAATGTGTTTATTTTGTGCATCGAGTGCTGGCTAGTTTCGGGCAGAGTAATTGGAACCTTGTGAGTTAGAGATAGAACTTCATGGAGAACAGTTGGAAAGCCTTAGTTGTTAAGCAACGGCTGAATTGGAAGTGCGGGTGTTCAGCGGCTTTGATCGGCAGGCCAACTGAGAAGGAGGGAGCCAGACATCGTGGAACTTGCTGGGACTCGAACTAAGCCCTAGTTTTCATTCCAAAAGTAACTCAAAGGTCAGAAAACTTTACCTTAAAAGATAGATTTTTAGTGAATTTTTGGTGGCGTCGGTTTCATGTGCACTTCCGGCAGAAGTTTGCTCTGAATGTTTTTTGTTTGTGATGTGCATTTACTTACTGCAATAAGTGTTATCACCTAGGCAGAGCTTCAATTACGTAATCACAGATAATTGTCGTTTAATAACGAACTTGTTTTGTAGATTGTAAGGTTGGATCGCCATATTTGAATTTATTTCTCTTTAGTTAAATAATATCTTGTATTAAGTAAAAAATTACTTCCGGAATTGGACCGTGTCATTATTGACGTCGAAGAACTCATCGCTTCGCCCACTTTCGTAAGGGGCTTCATAAAGAGGAAAAAAGCAAAAGAGCAGTGTAACTCAACGTGTTAACCACGCCAGAGGCAAAACTCTTTGCAAGGGAAGGCATAGAAGAGCATGGTAACCTAACGTGTAAACCACGTCAGAGGCGAAACTCGACTAACGATCGGAAGGAGAAAGGTGAGAATTTATAGGCAAGCGCCGTCGCGGTTCAACAAATGCCGTCGCGGTTTAGTGGCGGTGGACGGGGCTCAGGAATTAGCACTTTCCACATAGAAGGAAGGGGAAAGCTTCCGTCCCGATTGAGATTGTTAAGGTGTTTGTAAATCTCAGTTCTATAAACATCTCTGGAGGAAATAATGTTTAATTTATCTTTAGGTGAAGGAAGAACCTGTGAGATTTTGCTCGGGGTTTGAATACAGTTTTAATGTTTTGTTTTTGAAGAAACTTTCCAACGCGATCGGTGACTTGGTGGATATAGGGAAGAAAAACTATTGCTGCAGGAGGATCGGTTTTTGGAGGTTTGGGGGGCCGTGGATGAAGATGGCGATTGACGGCAGACTGTATATTCCTAGCACGGTCATCGTTATTCCTAAGAGCATTTCAAATGTGGTTTAATTCAGCGTGGACATTATTGGGTTGGAACATGGAAACAGCTTGGTGTACAAACGAATTGATGACGGAAAGTTTTTGTGTAGGATGATGGTGGGAATCGGCATGCAGATAGCGATCAGTATGAGTGGGTTTGCGATATACAGAATAACCAATGTTGCCACTGGTTTGGCGAGAGACCTGTACATCTAAGAAAGGAAGGGAAGCGTTACTTTATATCTCTATGGTAAAGTTAATGTCTGGATTTGACTATTGAGATGATTTAAGAAGACGGGTAACGTATCTTTACCATGTGGTCAAATAATAAAGGTATCGTCGACGTATCGAAACCAAACCTTGGGCTTCCATTCTAGAGATTCCAGAGGTACGGTTTCGAAAGCTTCTATGAAGATATTGGCAACGACAGGTGAAAGAGGAGAACCCATGCCGCACCACTTTCCCATGAGTTACAAACAATTATTTTATTTAAAATATTATAACCACATAAGTATAAACCATGGTAATATGTTGGCTAAGGGTTAAAAACATAAATTTAATTTCAACTATTAAACTGAAGATATAAGATTGCAGTTTATGTCTTAAATAATAATTATAAAATACGTAGACAGAAATAATGATAAATATCATCGCGACATAAAATTAAATAATTTAGTTTTATTAATCATAGTCGATTTAAATGTTTCACCTGATTTCGTTGTAGGTCCGCCGACGTCGAAACATTGTACCTGCTAGTCACTTTAATCTACAGTTTTTCTTTCATACTCTTCTTCTTCTTCTTTAGGTGCCGTCTCCGTTGCGAAGGTTGGCAATCATCATCGCTATTCGTATTTTCGATGCTGCTGATCTAAATAGTTGGCTAGTAGTACAGTTGAACCATTCTCTTAAGTTTTTCATCCACGAATGTCTTCTTCTTCCCACGCTTCTCCTCCCTTGAATCTTTCCTTGCAGTATTATCTGCAGCAGATGTATCTATCGCCTCTCATTAAGTGTCCGAGATACTGTATTTTCCTTTTTTTAATAGTGAAAATAACTTCGGTTTCTTTTTTCATTCTTCTCATCACTTCTAGGTTAGTTACACGTTGGGTCCATGATATTTTTAATATTCTTCTATATAGCCATAACTCAAACGCTTCTAACTTTTTCACATCTGCTTTCTTCAGTGTCCATGTTTCCATCCCGTAAAATAGTACAGAGAATACGTAGCACTTTAGTAATCTTGTTTTTGTCTCTAGGCTAAGGTCTTTTGCACAGAATACCTTTTTCATTTTGATAAAAGTTGCTCTTGCTTTCTCTATCCTTGATTTTATTTCTTCTGAGCAATTATTGTCTTTATTGATTGTCGTACCCAGATATGTGTACTTTTCTACCTTATCTATGGGCTCGTTTCTTATATAGAGATCTCCATTCATTCGCGCTGTTTTACTTATTATCATATACTTCGTTTTTGTTACATTTAGAGAAAGTCCATATTCTTCACTTGTTGTTACTACCTTATTAAGTATCATCTGTAGGTCTTCTATGCTAGTTGCTATCAGGATTGTGTCGTCAGCGTATCTTACGTTGTTAATTGGTATTCCGTTCACTTTTACGCCTATTGTTTCGTATGCTAAAGCTTTCCTCATTATCTCTTCTGCGTACGTATTGAACAATGTTGGTGATAGCACACAGCCCTGCCTAACGCCCCTTTTTATTTCTATTTGTTCAGTGCTATTACCGTCTATTTTTATAACTGCTTTTTGATCGTAGTATAGGTTACTAATAATTCTTATGTCTTGCCCGTCGAGATTCTTCTCTTTCAGTAATGGAATTAGTTGTTCGTGTCGTACCTTGTCAAAATCTTTGTTGTAATCCAGAAAACAAATGTGTAGATCTTGATTTATATCTAGGCATCGTTGTATTAGTATGTTTAGTGCAAACAGAGCTTCTCTCGTTCCAAGTCCGTCTCTGAAACCAAACTGTGTTTCGCTGATGTCTTGTTCCAATTTTTTATATATTCTATGATGTACAATTTTTAAAAAGATTTTCAGGGTATGGCTCATGAGACTGATTGTGCGATGATCTGTACATAGTTTTGCATTCGATTTTTTGGGAAGGGTTACGAAAGTCGATACTAGCCACTCATTCGGTATTACCCCTGTTGAATATATGGTGTTGAATAGTTCTTGTATGATGTTAAGGTTTGTTTCCTCGACCAGTTTAATTACTTCTGATGTCAATTCATCTGGTCCTGGTGCTTTTCCAGCTTTCATTTCTTTGATGGCGTACTTGATTTCTTCTTTGGATATTTCCGGTCCGTTGTGGTCGTATTGATTTTCTATTATATTTGTGTATCTGTCGTCTGCAAATAAGTCTTCAATATAACCTTTCCACTCGTTTAGTTTTTCTTCGGTATTTGTAATTATTCTTCCATCTTTGCTCATTAACACACTTGCTCTCTTACGTTTCTGTGTTCCTGCGAGCTCTTTTATTTTTTTGTGTATATTGAAGTTGTCGTGTTTTAATTGTAATTGTTCTATTTCCTCGCATTTACTTTTATACCAATTTTCCTTTGCTTTCCTTATCTCTGTACGTGTTTGTTTTTGAATCTTCTTGTATTCCGTGTTGTTATTTTTATGTCTTCTTCTTATATCCATGAGTTGAAGTATTTCCGTCGTCATCCATTCGTGCTTTATAGTTTGTTTCCTTTCACTGAGTACTTCCTTGCTGGGTTTCATTAGCGCGTTCTTAAACATTTTCCATTTTACATTTGTGTCTACTGTTGTGTTTAATTCTATATTTCTCAAGTTCAGATTTATTTTGTTTTGTACTTCTTGTTTTAGATGTTGGTTTTTTAGCTGATGGACATTTATTCTGTTTTCTCTTAGTTTTATTTTCCTCGATTTTAGTTTAATTATTACTCTAGCTATCACTGGGTTATGATCTTTAATTTAATTCGCACTCAGCCAACAGCCGTTAGGCCAATTATAGGCGTCGCTGTGCATCTGATGACACATCGGAGCCAGGGTAGGTCTTTGCACTTTTTATAACATTCTTATATCTTTCATTGATAAGAATATAGTCAATTTGGTTTCTTATAATTCTACCGTCTTTGTCTTGTGGTGACTTCCAGGTGTAAAGTCGACGTTTTGGAAGTTGATAGAAAGTATTCATTATTATGAAGTTATTTTCTTGGCAGAATTGTAACAAGCGATCCCCCCTGTCATTTCTTGTTCCAAGTCCAAATTTTCCAACATACTTGTCGCATTCGCCTCTCCCAATTTTGGCGTTGAAGTCGCCTAACACTATAGTAATATCACGCGCTTTGACTGATCGCAGAATGATGTTAACCTGTTCATAGAATTCTTCCACTTCCTCTTCTGATTTGTCTCCAGTAGGAGCATACGTCTGAATTATGTTAAGTTTGCAGTGCTTAGTCTGTAATTGTAATAGCATAACTCGATCTGATATCGGAGTAAAATTTGTCACTGACTTATTTACTTTTTTTGAGACAATTATTGCTACTCCGTATAGGTGTTTAGGGTCGTCGTTTCCTGAAAAGTATATAGTACCATTTTTTGTATGTTGTTGACCACTATTTGGCCATCTCGTATCGCTAATACCTAAAATGTTTAAGTTCATTCTGTCCATTTCTTGTACTACGTTGTGTAATTTACCAGGCTCGTACATGCTTCGTACGTTCCATGTACCAATTCTCATAGCATTCTTCAAAACTGTCCCCTCCGGAGATCCGATTAGGGGACTATTAACTCCGGGATATTTGATTTTGAAACTAGCCATGATGATGATTTTTTACCAGGAATATCCACTTGGGATCTTTAATGCAGTGGTTTTCCGTTGCCTTCTGCATCTTCATGCCGTTGACCTCGTCAGGCTCATCCGTCTTTTGAAGCGATTTCTCACTCCAAGGGCAAGAGGGTGCCCTCTCTTTTACCAGCTCATCCACCCGAAGCTGTCTTTCATACTACTTGGTGCTTTTCGTTACTTCGCTCGTTCGATTTCGCACGCCTTTATAAAATTAGATTTTTTACTTGCACGAACACCGTATACTATTTGCGCATCAAATCTATCCTATTAATGGGTACATTAATCGTTTGAATTATGGGTTTACTTTACATTCACCAATATGTTGCTATTAATAATTTTTGTGTATTGTTGGCATCGTTGTGAATACATCTATTGTTGATGTTTAATACTATCCGTTGTTTTTTTGTAGTTGTTACCTCCTAATAGCTTCTTTTGTGCAGCTCATGTACTCCGTGTGGTTTGACGGAGCTAAAAACGTGCGCGTGTAAAATGTAAGTACAAAAGATCAAGAATAATAATAGCATTTATTGTAAAAGATCAAGAAAGGACAAAGTATAATATAACTAGAAATATATACCCCTTTACGTAGAAAAACAGAATAATATTTTTTTTCCAATACTTACTTAAAGATCTGCATTTTATTCACTAAAATCTCGCTATTAAAGTACCTCTTTATTCACTAGTGATTAAAATAGTTTTTATACACTTCTGAATACCTTAGCGTAAACTATTATAGTATGCAATTATTTAAACTAAGTTGGATTTTCAAAATTCATATCAAAACGTATTTTTTATTCATAATAATTTACAGTGAAATCTATTAAATTTTAATTAATATTAATTCAAATTTTAATTTCTAACGTCCTAATGTGTAGGCATTGGAAAAAAAATAATATATCACTCTTGAATAAACATTTTATTAACTAGGGAAAAATATGTGCATATTCAAAGTTACCTTTACAAGTTTAACTGAAATGGACAAAGACAGATAAAATTTAACTTTTAATATTCTTAAAACCAGAGATACAAAACTATTACATGTTGTTGGCAGGCTAAATTTTATTTAAAACTTACTGAAGTGTTTCCGAACCTGAAAAACAAGAGCAAATAAAGACTTGGATAGATGTGAATGCAACATGCTTGTGTTCTATAAATCAATTCTATCACAGCGCAAATACCAGTCCTCGTGGATACCGTTTAAATTGAAAAATATTTACCAAACTAATATGAACGGTAATAAAGAGGCCCTTGAAGCGAACAAGTCCGTTCTTTCGCACTTTCCTGTTTACAAATAACAAATAGAAGTTTATTTCCGACGCCTAGGGACTTGCCTTGCCTGGAAACGAGAGTATAATTATCGCCCATTGAGAGATTCGATGAGAAACTGTAGGTATGCTGCGTAAATTAAGTTTACATTCATCCAAATTGAACTGGGAGGGTAAGAATGGTCGCGCAGTTTAGCAGACTGGAAATAATTCGATTTGCAGCGCGCAGATAATTTGGGGCGAATTAAAAGAAAATAAAACAATATCTACGTAGTGGAAATGTATTTTGAAGATATATAAACCGTATTATATCGATAATGGTACTTTAGAAACAGAAATTATTTGGTCTAAATGATCATCAAAAATTGACAAGTTTTAATAAATTTCTACATTTGTACAATAATGTATGCATCATTTAAATGTTACTAAGCTAATCAAATAAGAGTCTTAAAGTAGCTGATGCATTTTCTTTATTCTACGTTAATGGCAGAAAGTGTCAAAACTGATCATGTTAACGTGTTAAGCACGACGTGCATTCTTTAAAACCGAAATCGGTCATTTGCTTGAATCTTCTGTTTAACACATTCTCGGCTCTATTCAGCTATAGGGAGTTAATCTACTAGACAGATCCAATCCCTTTCTAGACAAACTTAAATATAGGACACCTCTGAACAAACCCAGTCAAATTACTTTGGCAGCTGCCACAAACCTGTTGCAAATATTCTAGGTATTTGGGTAATTGCTTAAAACTTTTTAGAGGAACTGCTAACAATAGCTGGGATTCGAACTCCGCGCTTGGAGGCGAATATTTCGAACCATTTTCTTGTCCGCCGCTAGGATAACTGAGCCACGGTTCCGTTTGAATTGGAAGAGTTTCTGATACGTTATGAAGCACCATGCTATTCTGTCCCATTTGTGGCGTTTACCCTGAATTTGCTAGATCTCATTTTCGCCAATTATAAAACCTGAGCTACGTGCAAATTATTACTTGTATCAATTTCTCAGGAAAACCAAAACTAAATAAAATTTAATTTTTTAAAGTGATCGTGTTGTATACACGGTTTTCATAGTTAAGTCGGCACTATTGCTAACCTCGTTATTATTGGAGCTAGAAAGTCAGTTAAGTAGGCAAACTAGTAGTATTTTTTTCGCCAATTACGATGTTGAAAACGAAATCAAAATCGAACATCCGAACTGTCCGATGCAATTTTAAATCGTAGTAGGCTAACATTTTACTGCGAAGGGAAAGTAGCATACCCTAAAAGTAGAATTTAGGAGGGGTATAATCAGAAAAAGAAATTTTTGAAATTGATAATATATAAAAAAAATACTGGGGTGGTGCCGTCTAAAGTGAGACACACTGTATACATTCTTTTGCTTGAGAAAAAGATGGCACCTTGCAGTATGTCTTGGTTATGTTGGCACAATTTGGAGAGCTCATATTTATCTCTCTATCATTCAAAATCACTGGTGAAAACCCACAAAATTGTTCGACGGTTCAGCGATTCATCGAAAAATTTGAGGAAACTAGTTCAGTTGTCAATAAAACACACACCGATTCGTCGTCGACCAGGGCGGTGAGAATTCAAAAACCTCAACTCGCCACTGTTCACAAGAGTTGGCAATTGCAAGAACCGCTTTACAGCAGATTTTGAAGAAAGACCTTCATCTCCATCCTCATAAGGTCCGGTTAAGTCAAGAACTTAAGCTGGCAGATCATGCGCAGCGCAGTGCATTTGTCAACTGAATATTGGAAAAGCAAGAAGCGGATGTTGATTTTTCGAAGACCATATTTCTTCCAGAACGATACCGTCGATGCAGTTACGGTCAATGGTGACCGTTATCGCAACATGATAAGGGAGTTTTTGTGGCCTGCATCGGTAGGTACGGATCTTGACGATATGTGGTTCCAGCAGGACAGGGCAATCTGTCACACTGCACAAGAAACAATCCAGTTACTGCAAGAGAGATTTCCGGACCATGTCATTTTACACAATGGAAACCTAAATTGGCCACCGAGATCATCTGATCTCACGCCATGCGACTTTTGGCTGTGGAGTTTTGTGAAGTGTCAGGCATATTTCAACCATCCAACCACGATTGATGAGCTTAAGGATGGAATTCGACGCGTCATCGCATCACATCAGGAGTGTGCCGGCAAAGTCGTGGCGGTCATTTGTTGGATGTTCTGTTTCACACTTAATCGGAGTTTATGAACTTTACGTTGCATTAAAAATGTGTTTTTTTATTAAAAAATTAAATGTTGCGCTTTTGTTGGCCACCCTTTATTATTAATCATGTAGTGCAACAAATTGACAGTTTGAATAAAGCGTATCAAGTTACTAGAAACCTGTCGAATGAATAAAGCTACTCCAATACTTAATTTAAAAACAGCAAGTTGCTTTTACATAATAAAATATTTTAGCTTCTGACTCTCTGTGACCTAGAAATGAAATTCAGGCAACATCACTTGAATGCAAAGGACACTAATACATGTCTAAACATTGCAAATTAACTTGCAGGTGAGGTCAAACAGTGAATTGGTCGAATAAAAAAGTAATACCAACCTATGGGTGCACGCGGTAGAGGGGTGGTAATTTGTCATATCGAATCTATTCTTACCGTGCCAATTTTGGAAAATACGACATTTCTCGCATACATCTAGCTTTCCAAAGCGCAGCTTAGGTACCAATCTAATATCCGATCTCGTCACGTTTGAGTACTGCAGAATTTCACAACCGGTGAAATGTATTTTTAAAAACCTTCGCATCATCCCGCTACCTATCGTTTCGCAACCAGCTTGTCAAGCAACGCTCGACGCCAACGCAGCGTGGGAGAACCTACCATTGTCAAGTTTTCTAACAAAACCCTAGGAAAAGCTCCCTTAACACCAAATTCTGGCCGTCGACAACCTTGAAAAGTACACATTTTGGTATCGTCGAAGTCTACAACTACTGCCGGCCAGATTTTCATTCAGAGCTCAGTGACCGATATTTCTTTTAATCTTCAGATCATACCATTGACTGATTCGTTGCACCTACCTCCAATCTAATATATGTTCAATAAGCAAATAACACAGTTGTGGAATAAATTTTAGAACATATTCCCGTTGGAGGTGCAGTTACTTACACCTTAAGCGCTTTCCACCAGTTTATCAATATTGTTTTTTTTGTGGAATTTTTTCCCAAGCAAAACATATGTGAAGGTTTTGTTTATAGTGCGACGTGACGTCACCATAAGCAGATAACATTTTTAGAAATTCTTTTGGTTACTCTTCTTTGTTGCGATCGCAGCTGCAAGGCCCGCTTAAATGTATCTTTATTTAGCTTCATGAAGCTACATAAAAAAGCATGCAGATGTAGATGAGAACATTTATTGACTCTATTTAGTAGTTTTTTGATAAAATTGCCATAATAAAACCCTCCAGAATTGCAGGGTATATTACATGGGTAGTTTGGGGCGTGGAAAAATAGTGTTTTGAATAAGAGAGCCGTTTTGATCTCTCTCATGGGACTCCCTCCTAACAATACTACATAACTTTATTATTTCACATTCTCCGTAGATTTCCTGCTCTCACAAAGCATACAGATATACGCGAAAACAATCAACGATTGCCGCGTGCATTGTATCAATGCAGCAACGCATTGTCGTAAGGTGCCGATGACATCGGATAAAATTATCTATTTAGTAAAAGCTATTCCTGCGACTTTCTAACCGCTCTTTTTAAACCCCTTCCTCACAATACTTCAGAAGCTTATCATTTCTGTTCTCGTAGGTAAACAGGAAAACATACGTATACATGCAAGAACAATTTTTGAATCCATTTTGTGGCTCTTTGTTTAAAAAAAATCCTTTTAATATAATACCTTTTACGTGTTTCAGCATATATTGCGTCGAATGCTCGAGGCGGACAATACAGCAAGGCATTCGCATATTCATAATGTGCCGATAAAGTCAGAAATCATAACATATTGGATAAAATCTAATCGGCTAACCCTGTAACTCTTTAACCTCTCTTTTAACCCCTTTCCTCATAATTCCACATATGATTATCGTCGAATTCTCAGAACATTCCTTGTTCTTATAAAGCTAAATACAAAAATATAAAAATGTATATGACAACTGTCTGTTACTCGACTTGGCGGCTTTCTGTAGAAGCATCCCTATAAATAGAACGGTAGAGTATTGCGGCATGTATTTGATCGATAATTTGAGCCGTAGAATACAGCAAATCGTTATCATAACGTGCCGAAGACATTAGCCTAGTTTTAGCAATTCTTTTTAAACTCTTTCCTCAAAATAGTAAATTTTTTTGCTACAAGGTTTCTATAAAGTGAAATAAAAACAAATACAGGATACTCGATTTAGTAGGATTTTGTTGAAAATCCTTATAAACACAGCACTCCTAGACTGCAGCGTGCATTGTTGGAAGTATGAGGAGTCAACTACAGCAAAGTGTTTTCGTAATGTAGCGGGACATAGGATAAAATTACATATTGAATAATCGCTAATCCTCAGACCGTTTACTATGGCTGTCAAAACCATTTCTCAAAATATTTCAAAAGTTTGTCTTTATAGCGTCTCCAAAGATTCCCCGCTCTCATAAGGCTAAATGAAAAAACATAAATATATTGTTAGTTTAATTTTTTTGAGCCACCGTGTTGGATTTATTTCCTGTTCACTTTGGCTTCACTCTTAAGGGGGGGGGGGGGGTTGTGCTCGCCTTGGTACGACCGACTGAAATTATAGGGAGTCGGATTTAAGATTGCAGGGTAGTGTGGCATTTTTGGCATGCCACCCCCCGGCTTACGCTTATTTCTTGAAGAAGAGTTCTGACGCTGCGTTTCGACAAACCCCAGGTGGAGTGGATTTGTAACTACTTTTGGCCCCAGTTCCCTTCCAAATCTCTGTGAGGAGCTGATGAAATGCGTCTTAGTAGACTTTCCACTGTTTTTCCCTGAACAAGCCGCCCCCGCCAGACGCTTCTCCAGGGATATCTCTCATCTTCAGGTGCTTGGCAGTCGTATGAAACAAGAAACTTAATACAAGTCGGCATTTGATCAAACAAAGACAATGCACATATGTGTTCCAAAACGCTCAGCCGTGTCCTCAACCTATGTTCCAACCTCAAGAATTAGTTGTTACTAACCGTTATGGGACGACTTCGCACACCTGCATGCCGGATTCCAACCAAAATGGGGAGAACCCTACGCAATCCTCGCGCTGATCAGCCTAACCACATATATCGTAAGCAAAACCCAGGGGAACATTAAACTACACACCTATCAACTCCGCACCTTTCCCGGCGTAACAGTTGACCAAACGCAGATCGAGAACATCGACGAAAGGAGGGATTGATACGGGCCGGCTTTTGATTAAACAAGGGAATGTACATATGTGCTCCAAAACGCTCCACCGTGTCCTGTCTATCATAAAAACAACGGTAGTAATTGTCGACACGGAATTTTCAAAAAGGACAGTTGCGCCGGAGCGGGCAGACCCAAGTGCGCGTTGGCCTTTAAGGCACCTTCGGAAGCCCGCTAATAAATCACGTTTACCCGCGTCGAAACCAAAAACAGTCATTATGGAATAAACCACTTTTAAATTAAACGAACCACTAAAACCTCTAAATTACGTATCCCTAAGCAGAAATGCCCCATGTAAAGGTTTTAGGCACAGAAAAATATCAACGGACAGCCAAAATTAATCAGATAATTAAACGCGCCGGCCAATTAATCCCGCCGCTCCAAGAGAAAAGAATATCTCAATACCCCAGTATAGAGTGAATCAGTAGTTACACTCCCAACTGAAAAAGTGACAAAGTCGAACGCGACGCAGCACCCACGCGCAGTTTGTTAAAGTGGAACGTGTTGCCTGCATTATCGACATTCATAGAGGTTATGTTTGTAAACACGCTGTAAAGATACGTTATTTGTGAATGTATTTTATACTGTGATTTGGAAACCTGAAGATGTCATGTGATACCTTTTATCAATATATATTTAACATGGGCAAAACATTTTGCGAATTATTTCCAGCATTATCCATAATGCAAAACGTTGGAAGTACAATAAAAGAAAGAAAGTCTTGAGAAAATTCCCTTTAATAAACCTTGTCCTGATTTTCCAGTGAATTATCTACTGTGTTTGTTTGTAAGACTACGAATTTATTATATCACTGCTAAATTCGAGGTTAGCAGGTTAGGTTTTGGGTCAAATTCGAGGTTAGCAGGTTAGGTTTCGGGTCAGTTTGTGTCAAAACTGACGGGAAAACCTAACCTGCTAACTTCGAGTTTGACATAGACTTTCAGTGTCATCAACACATTCATACGTTTGAATTTCCACAGCCGCCTTTTTTAACGGACATGTGGTATAATGCTTTTATATAAACGTTTGTTTATAAATACTAATACAAAATGCGAAAAAATAGTATACACACTTCGTACGAAAACTAGTTTTACTAAACTTATGTAGCTTTTTAGATTACTCACTCATTTCGCTCGCTTGTACTCAATGAAGCTATATTCGTTTAGTAAAACTTTACTTTTCTAAACTTGTTGTGTAATATACTATTTCAAAATAGGCGACACCTTCGTAAAAAGACTGGAAGGAATGTAGAAAACGGGTGCCAATGTAAGTGCCTAAGGGATAGTCGCAACGCAACAATGCATAAAAACAGCTTAGTTTATTATAACACGATATTCATAATTATTTAAAAGTGTGTTTATACTGATTAGTTTTTAATTGCTGGTAGTATCAAGAATTGGCAATCTAAATGCTCCATTTATTAAGCGATTTATAGGTTATGTTGTTTTAGTTTGCATATTTTTAGTTTATTTTATCAATATATCATATGTTAGGGACTAAAACTGTTTATGAAATGCATTAGGCAAATACCATCATTCACTATCCTAAAATAAAACTAAGTAGTATCAGTAAAAAAAAATTTTTATTTTAAATTGATAAATACTACGTGAATCTGTATTGAACAATTTATACCTAATTTACGGCATGATGTCTTACAAGATGTGTCCAGGAAATTTATGCCGCCATTATTTCTTATACATATTGAGCTTTAAAAATGACATACAATTAAAATTTAAGTTTTTTGGCGCGCAAAGTTACTGCGCCTGGGTGCTGCGCGCGGTTAACTTTGGCCCACAAACATCAAAGGCGCCGCGATGGAGTTTAACTGCTGATTCACTCTATACTGGGGAAATACGTAAAGGAATGCGGCCTTTAAATTGTGAAGCATTGGGAGCAGAAAACACTCCACCCCGTCTAGACCAATTCACTACACCTCAGCCTGAGGAGTCCATCACCCTTCAGCCGCGGGAGTCCACCAGCCTGACCGCTGCAACCTGAGGGGTCTGCACCGCCGTCTACTTTAGCCTGAGGGTCCGAGTCGCCGCATACGAGGAGCCCGCACTGCCACGTACACTAGCCTGAGGGTCCACACCGCCAACTACTTCAGCCTGAGGATTCAAAGCCGCTGCCTACTCTAGCACGAGGAGCCCGCACCGCCGCATACTCCAGCACGAAGAGACCACATTGCCTCCTACTCCAGTTCAAGGAGTTCGAGCCACCGCATGCTCCAGCCTGAGGAACCCTCACCGCCGCCTACTTATCAGCACCGAGAGCCAGCCCCTGGACGAGCCATCACAGCCATCGCGCTTCTCCAGCAGGCGAGATTGCCAGCGACACCAGCGCCGACTGCCCGCTGCAGTCCCCCCTTCCTCGAGGAACTTCGGAAATACCTTCGGCCACTCTAAGCGGCCACGCCTGGTATATTATTCGTATATCCCTAAATCCTAATGCAACTAATCTGTATATAAACAGGTTTAAAAATAAATAAAAATAATTATTCAGCCAACCAACTGTGTAGCTGAGGGATACGCCTCCAGTTTCTTGACTGCCGCCACTCGCCTCCACTGTTAAGCTAATCTGAAAGGGACTTTGTTAAATGGTTACTCTTGTAAGGACAATTCTTCAAAACTAGTACGTTCCTGTATTTTCCGCATAACTGAAGCCAAATTCATAGTTTAGTGTTAAAGACTCAAACCTTCACTCCATATGAACTTTAATTCAGCTTAGCCCGTATATTAACACTTTGCAGTTCATTTATGTTTGCCGAAATTCAATTTTAAATGAGGTTTTGTTCCTGTTCGGGTGACGTAAGCTGTCCTCGCATGCCAATCTGCTCTTATCGCATTTTAATGACGTCTCCAGGGCTGTGATTTACATGTGGTTTCCCTATATAAGCAAATATTAGTTGCATAAGCTTGTTGGAATTTTCCGCGCGACCCATGAGTGGAAGAGAGATGCGTTTTAGGACGCTGCAACCGCCGTTGGGCTGCCCGCGCCTTTCTGAATTCATTCCCGGCTCTGTGTTACAAAACACGTGTGTGTTACAAAACACGTGTTGTCGTATTGTTTTGCGTGGCCAGGGTGCCCTTGTAATTCCTCTTCCACTTCAAGTATTTACCGGTGTATTTTCTGTCGATCAAAATCTTAAAGTGAATGTTTCGAATAACAGTGACTTTTCCCCGCCTATCGTGTTTGGAACTGTCGTGCCTGGGGGTTGTTGCTAAGTGTAGTTGAGTACCGCATTTAATCGTTCTAAGCTTGGAAATTCTCGTTTATCGTGAAGTGGCAGCTTAAAATACGTCATTGATCGGATTATTGTCATGGGAATTCCAGTAATAAGCTTACTTGTGCATACCGAAGTTATCGTACCGTTTCGAAATCTGCCTTACCGCCACGGACTCCAATTTACCCTCATTAGGGATGTTAGACCCAGACCGCTTCAACCCGCAGCTTCCCTTGGCTTTGTGCAGTTTCTTTAGGCATTTTTGGGGCAGTTTGCTTGGGAGAACAATCACCTACCGCTCTGCCGCACGTCGACCGTAGCCAACTAACCCCCAGTGAACGTAGCGTTTCGCTAAAAGTAGTGAACAATTTTGCGTAATGTTGCCGCCGTCGCAGCATTTATTGTTAGAACTGTTAGTTGCTAATTTACCAAATTTAATGAATTACCGTGATATTTTCTTGTTACTGCTTAACGTAACATTGTGGAAGTTACGTTTTTGAACCACATTAGGTGCTTGCTGTCAAGTATTCTTGCTATTAAGTCAGTATTTTGAATTATTTAATGTGTAATAACATTTGTGAGTCATGCCGTTCAGTTGCAGTCAAGTTTGCCGCTTTTATAGCTATTAACATATCTAGGAATGTTATGAGTATCATGTTATGAGGCTGTTATGATTCATAACATCCGTGATATGTTCAATAGTTTATCGGTTGCTATATGGTTATGGTTGCCATGTAGGGTAGTATTCCATTACCCTACAGATAAGTTATGACCTAGTTACCAGCCCACTTTTGTATATGTAAACAAAGGCTTAATATCCTGAAACCGGTAAATTAATTTAAGACGTGATGTTAGTTAACTTAACCCTCACTAACTCATGTTGGCGTCGTTATTTTTATTCTAAACCCTTGTTCATGGTCATGTACGTATTTTACTATTTTAATAGAGTTTATTGTTAAGTACTTATGTTTTTTATTTGTTTTTTACGATATTTGCATGCGTTTTGTGTGTATTTTCTGTTGTAAAAGGAGTTTATCAGCTGCACCAATGAGTTATTTTTATAAGGTAAGTGTGTTGTACGTGGATCGCAGACCAAACTCTGCCAAGGTAGAAGTAGCAAGGTGAAAGCACTTACTTCCACATTCAGAGTGCGTTCACCTGTGTTGCTGATGTTTTCCCGATTTAGCTCAAATGTGGTGGCGCATCAATATTGAACATCTTTTACCTCGCGTACCAGATGACCGCCCTAATCCAATCCCCCTTCTCCACTGCAGTTTAGCCGGCAAACATTTTGTTACAGCGGATCTGCGTAATTTCCCCGATTTTGTAGTTTAACTGACGGTTTTGTCGTAAAGTCGCGTCTTCCCATCAAATTAGAAAACTGGAATAACTGCAGGTTGTTAACCAGGTCAGAATTATCCTTCTTTTGCATGTAACATTAGTGTTTAGTTATATAGCGTTTCGTCTGTAGTCAGAAAGGCTCATTTTGAATGTTGGAAAATAAAGTCTAATTAAACATAAATACAGATTCTCATTTTATCATGTTACAACTAGGTATGCAATACATTTAACAAGCACATAATTTTTCACAAATGAATCTTTCGTTACACGATAAAATGGTCAGCCTGTATTGATTGAACCTTATGTTAATACGTATGTATAAGGTAGATTGTGATATTAAACGTTACCACTTATTGAATCTTGTGTTATAATTCAGTAGTATAGTATAGTTAAATTGATGAGCCCCTTCCGGGCCGTCTATGTGTTAAATATTAAGCCTGCGCTCGCTGGTACAACCATAAACCATCAATTAGGGACCGAATTAATGGCAATTTAATGTGCATGGATGCTATTCATGTATTTTGTTGTGTCTTGATTATAACGACTTCAATAATGTATCGATGTGTTTTCTTGACGGTTTTGTAAAATAACCCGCAGATAATATTCCAAAAGAAAGCAAAGGCCAGTATTAACTTGTATTTCAAGTGATGGTTAAAGGTAAGTTTCTTATCTAAGACCTGCCGATGCACCACCTTTCGCAAATGATCTGTTGATCTTCGTTATGTGATTTGAGAAAATTTCCAATTAGCTACTACCTGAGTACTTTTTAGCGACTGTCAGCTGACTAAAGCAATTCATTGCTACAGGATTGCTTATTTTGTGGTAAAAGTATCCCTTTCACCTGTAACAGTCTAGTCCGCCAACGTAAGGCCTCGTTTGGCTATTTTAATTGCCCTGTAATAATATACGCATGGCCCAAGTTAATGGCTTTCTGTTGACAATTCCTGTAAATACAAAAATCACGGATTACAGCTTGCATTGTATCGATCATTTAAAACTGAAAATATAGCAAGGTATTGTCGTAATGTAGCGATGACATCGAATAAAATTATATGTTGAATAAAAGCTAACCCTGCGATTTTGTAACGGCTCGTTGCATGTTCTCCGGGGATTTCTTGTTCTTATAAAGCTAAATAGAAAAGCATAGAGATATACGCAAAAACATTCTTTGATGTAATGTAGCTATATTAAGAAACCTATAAATTCGCTTCGCTTGAATTTCAGGGTAGATAATATAGAGTTTGAGTGATACAATACAGCAAAGCGTTGTTCTAATGTGTCGATGCCATTGGATAAAATTACTAATTGAATGAAAGCTAATCCTGTGACTTTTATACTCTTTCTTACAATACTACAAACGTTTATCGTTATATATTCTCCGTAGATTGTCTGTTATCATAGAGCAAAATAATAAAATATAAAAATATACTCGCGAAGATTGTCTGGCTCGATTTAGCGGTTTTCCTGTTAAAATTTTCCACAGCTACATCCGCCACGAATTTTCGAGTACTTTATATCAGGAGTTCGATGCGGAACATTCAGCTAAGCGTTATCGCAATGCGCCGATGATATCGGACAAAATTACATATTGAATAAAAGCTAACCCTTTTGCTTTCTAGCCGCCCTGTTTAAATACCTTCTTCGAAATACTATAGAATTATACCTTTACAGTTTCCAAAAGATATTTAGTAGCACAGATAGACATATGCGAGAACATTCTCTGATTTAGTAGCTTTCTGTAAAAAATTTCTATAAATACACCCATCACGAACGTCAGGGTACATTACATCAGAAGCTTCAGACGAAAATATAGCAAAGCGCTGTCGTAACTTACCGATGATGTCGGATAGAATTACATATTGAACAAAAGCTAATCCTATGACATTTCCTGGCAATACTAGCTTATCTTTATAAATTCAGCAACACAGAACACATAAATCCGCGAAAACGCTTTCAGGCTGGATTTGGTGGAACTCAGTTTAAAATTCCGAAAAATGCACCTTTCATGCGTTGCAATGTGCATTATAGCGGGTGACATAAAATACTGGAAGTAAGGTTCCTATGGCGTATATAATATTACATAATAAAACGAAGCTATCTCTGTGATTTTTCAACAGCATCAACACAGACAATGATGCATGAGTACACGAAATGTCTCTCTAGCTGAATTTGGTGGAATTCGTTAAAAATTTCGAAGGATATAGCCATCAAAAATTGCAGGATACATTATATCGGTAGCGTGTGGGGTAAATGCTGCAACGTGTGGTTGTAAGGCGTCTACAACGATTTAAAAAATTTTAAAACAGCAAGTTGCTATTACAAAATAGAATGTATCACCGCTGACTGAAATAAAATTTAAGATAACATCACTCGAGTGGGAAAGTTAGGTTACAGTAATACATGTCTAAGCATTGCTAATTATCCTGCTACACGGGGAATTTCTGCACACAAAAAATAACAAAAATGAAATAATTCTGTATTGTTTTACAACACGGCGGTCCAGGAATTGTCTGATGGTGTAGCAAAAATTTTCCAGCTAGTTCCTGGGCAGGATTGGGGAGGGGGGGGGGGGGGTGTCCGGATGTGCCCTGGTTTGAGACGGTCCAAACCACTTAGCTGTTTCATAAAAATAATAGATGAAAGAAAATATCAGAATTTGAAATAACCTAAATGTTTATTTACTATATGTAGACGTACAACTCTGCATGATACTCAAGGGAGGGGGGGGGGGCAAAACAAATATTCAATATTCTGAAGATCTTAAACTAGTCGTAAGAGTATTAGTTTAATTTAGTTTTACGTATAAAGTGTAGTAATATGGTTGGAATTTTAATAAATTGTAGTGAAAAACAAACTCTACGATTTCTACTCGCACCTCCCGCGAGCACACGTATCTCAAATACGAGTATAGGGTGACTTAAAATAAAAGTAATGCAATATCGGAAAACGCGAGTCTCATCAAATCGCTTAAAGGTATCAATTATTAAAAACGTAACCTCGCAAATGGTACCATGCGCCCAGGGTCTATTACACACTTTAATAAGTGTGTTCAGCGGTAATAAGTAGTTTTTTTATTATGTTGGCTCCAGTGGTCCCTCGCATAAGTATTAATTTTAAACGTTGAGGGACGTGGTAATTTTCGAGTTGAACGCAACTAAAAACGGTAACAGAGTAGCCAATCTAGTAAATCATACATTTGAAGGAACTAAACTAATTCTCACAACCAAATGTTCAAAGTGAATACATAGCAACGTCGCGATTTCAGATTTTGTAAATTCTTTACCATCGTCTAGAGATTCGCCAGCGTAACAGCAAGTTAAAACAAAAACGCTCCCAGTATCACAGAAACTACATGGAGTGGTATTTTCAGTTTTGGGAACTCATATGACTATAAACATGCGGGCTTTATACGCTGATGATATATTCGTACATGTATAGCACAGGAGTGTCGTCAGAGAAGTTATACAGGGTTGCGAGCTTGGGGATGTTGCTGGGGTGCCGTCCAAGCAAATATGCAACAAAAGGTGTAACAGGCTTCCCTCCAATTATCGCACGAAGGGAAGGCCGTGTGGGTCTAAGTTGCGGAAGGGGCTCGGAACTGCGTAGGAGTTGGTCCTCCAGGTCATATAGCAGGCAACATCAGAGCCCAAGGGGGGGCATATGCAGAGCATGGCACTGAGCCACAAGGGGGTACGAGAAAAAGGCCTAAAATAACACAATATCCAAATCGTTGTTCAAAACGGAACCACAGGAATGTACCAAAGTTGGAAGGTGGACACAAGTAGGTGATTTTGCAGAAATAAATTTATATCTCAGTTTAACTAGTGGTGGGGGACGATTTCCACCATAATTTGAGAATTCTACTCTGCATGAAGTAAAGTCCTAGAAATCACAGACCACACCACCCAAGAACAATCTCACGAAATCAGTGCCATAAAATGGCCGCCGGAAATCATACTAACAATATATTTTAAAAATCCAGTAGATTTCCCTAAAGCTCAAGGATTTCCAAAATATCACAGAAATGAAAAATGAGGGCATGCACCAAATATACAGTTAGAAATTGTGGGTCGCCCAAGACATTTCCTGAGCTTGTAATCTAATTATACCTAAATGAAAAATTACACCTAACAATCTTGCAAAAAAAGGTTAAACCGAGAATTGCATGTATAAAAAACTAATACAAAACTGAAGATGTTAGCACATTCATTGAACAAATTGTAAGTGTCTTCTACGTTTGTTAGCTCATTCCGCCACTGGTTTTTCAGTGCACGCGGTAGAAGCGCCAGTAATATGTCTCTTCGAACTTCTTGTCGTGCTAATGTTGGAAAAGGCGATGTTTGTCGAATACATCCAAAACGCAACTTATTAATCCTAAATTTCAATCACGTCACGTTTGCTTATCGCGGAATTTCATATCGATTTCCTGTAGCATAAGTATATTTAAAAGAACCTTGGCATCATCCCACTATTTATCGTTTCGCCACTTTCGACCAACTTTTGGCCGCTAGCGGGGCACTACGGCCTGCCCGATTTTTGCTCAGCGCCCAGTGACAGAGAGTTTCCTTGATTTTGTATGTATTCTAATAAGCAGTTGTAAAATAGGTTGTGGGGAATATGCAATTGCACCTTAAGCGCTCTGCGACAGGTTCTCACTATTATTTTTCCCTGTGGAATTTCTTTTCAGGCGAATACATGTAAAGGTTTTGCTTATCGCGGCATGTAACGTTACAAAAGTCAGGTAAAATTCTTAGGAATTGTTCCGGTTACCGTTCGTCGTTGCTATCGCAGCTTTAAGGTAAACCCGCTTAAACGTAGTGTTATGGATGCTGTCTTAATAGAGTTCTTACATTTACTGTATGTTTTTCATTTGTAAAGCACAATGCAGTCCCGCGTACTTTGCAGTCAGATGGTGTTTCAGAGATCACGCAATGAGGCAGTAGATCAGTCGACCTCTTTCATATATTGGCAAATAAAGCAAACAAACGGTAGAAAGCAATTTTTCTGGCAACAGATACCATATTGACAAGTCGTTAACCGTTAGTTTCCTCCGCTCTTGCTCCCACACCCTTTTCCAATCCCCAAAAACGCCCTTTTATCTTATATAAATGATTTCTTAGGAGCTATCCATTTTTGTATTATATTTGCAATAAACGCGTCAAATTTGTATTAAGAATTTACTGAAACGGATTTATTAAGTACTGATTTAAACAAAGTTGGAATGCAACTGAAAAACCTTTAAAATCATATACTGTCAGTTATATTTTGTATTCGTAAGGGGTACCACGCATTATTAGAACGGGGCCGGTGCTCGTGCGCTCATTTTGCTGATATAAAACTAAAAGAAAGAATACGGTTAAAACTATAGCAACTATAGGAAGCAGTATAAGACTGAGATCAAAGAATGTTGCAATAAATCCTGATCAGTAGTTCAACAGTTATTTTCAAATCCCAAAGAACACTTTAAGTATTATTTTCACTGCAAGCTCAATCCTTATCATTAGCTCCCTTTGGCAACAATGCGATGTTAATAAAGGGAACCAAATCGAAGCTTTCCATATAATACTTGTTAAGAAGTGACGAAAAACCATGTCGTTTGAAATATAACGTACCAATCACAGTCTGTCACATTTTAAAAGAATGTTATCTCTACAAAGCGTTTAGGTGTGAATGCTGGCTTTTCTATTATAAAATATAGACTGTTAACAAAAAAAGTTGCCTTTTTGGTTCTACACTTATTGTATTTGAAACTTTTCATTAAAAAAATCAAGTGCTATAGAAAAACTTCAAGTTGTTTTTCTTAACTGAAAATTATGGAATATTTCGCAAAAAAGAGCGCCCAGGGACATTTGCAACGTTGTATATAAAAGTTTATGCTGCCTAATAGTTGTTTGCAAACGAATTCATATCTTTCTGTGGGAAAATAATTCACGTAATATCAAGTAGCTGTACATGTAGAAGACTGATTTGTTACCGAACATGGAATCTCAATTAGCGTTAAATTACTCTTCTCCCAATTATACATAGAATTTAAAAGTTTGAATCGATTTTGAATTTTGATGCTGTTAATAACTTTTCTACTTTAATATTCCCTAAAGACGAGAGTTTCCCTCGGGCATTTTATAATTCGGAAAGAATATTTAAAATGTTTACGAACTCATCATAAGCTGCTTTGATGCAATTAGAACTTTTAAATAATTATATTCCGGGTGGGCACTAATTATATTCACCAACAGGTAAAATTTATTACAATTATGGAAATTCGTTCTCCGTACTGCTGTTTGCGCCAAGATGGATGAAACTTTGAAGCATATTATAGAATGAAATATTTTAGCACTATGTTTATCACTATTAATTACTAATAAACGAAAAAAAATCCTCCCTGATCTAAGATATTAATTCTCAGTCAGTTGTTTTTTTAATAAATAGCTGCGACATATGGTATATGATATGTTTGCTAGATCTACAGAAATAACAGAAATAAAACTAAAAAAAATTGAACTTCAAGAACAACGAAGTTCAAAAATTACGAGAATAATTAACCTACTATTTAAAAAAAATACGGTTTTCACCAACAGATATTGACTTCCATTTGTTATTTGGTCACGAGCATATCGTTGCCATTTTGCATAAAACAGTTGGCAGAGAAAATGATAGCACACGGACGAGAGATGCACATTATATTTATAGACTTGAAAAAAGCCTACGACACTGTACCTGTTAAAAAAACTGTGGGAAGCATTGAAAGATAAAAACATAGATAGAACATATATAAATGTTATAAAACAAATGTATAACGGTACAAAGCGCAAAGTGAAGGTGGGACAGTGTTTTTCGGACGAATTCCTAGTAAACAAGGGACTGAGACAAGGGTGCTGTATTTCCCCTTCATTATTTAAAATTTATATAGACAAGGATTTGAAAAAATGGCGAAGACAGTGCAGCTCGATGGGTTTAAATATTGGACAGGATAACATATACAGTCTTTTATTTGCTGATGACCAGATAATAATTGCCGAAGACGAGGACGACATAAACTACATGTTTAGAAAATTAGTAGACGAGTATGAAAAGTGGGGTCTGAGTATAAACATGGAGAAAACAAAATACATGGTCATTGGAGGTCAAGGACACGATCTCAATACAGACAGAGGCATAATTAAACATACAAAACATTACAGATATCTAGGAGTTACTATAACAGCAGATGGAAGAGACGAACAGGATATACACAGCAAAATAAGAAGAACAAAAACTGTAATTAGAAAATTGCATCCAGTACTATGGAATGACAAAATATCTAATAAAACTAAAAAAAGGCTATTTAGTACTTTTATCGAAAGTAGCGTTACATACGGAGCCGAAGGATGGACTGTAAATTAAAAAATAAAAGACAAAATTAATTCCACAGAAATGATGTTCTGGAGGCGATGCTGCAAGTTAACAATAATGGACCGCGTAAGAAACGAAATAATTAAAGAACTAATGCAAATAAATAAATCACTTACCGATCCCGTTGAACAGAAACAACTACTTTGGTATGGGCACATGAGAAGGATGAACACCGATAGACTACCAAAAAAAGTATGGGAATGGAAGCCACGTTACAGGAGAAAAAGAGGAAGGCCAAGAAAATCATGGAATGATGGTATAAGGGAAGCTATGCAAAAAATAAATTTGGAAGAAGACGATTATGCTGATTGAAAAATTTGGAAATTGAGATGCTATAGATGACTTAAAAGTTGTTAACAAACCGCTATATATATATAAGTTTCGTAGTTACTAATAATGACAGCTTGGCTGTCGAAATACGTATTTAGCAGTTGTTAAGTATTTGTGTGGTGAGCGGTTTTAACGAATTGTGAAACCGATATTGTAAAATTGAAATAATTAAACATTTTAAATTCAAGTTCAGCACGTTTATCTCACGGATAATAACTGTTACGTCAATTTAAAAGTTTATCGCCGCTGCCCCCTTTATATGAACGCGGAGAAGAAAGTTGAGGGGATTGCTGATCCTCTTCCTGAGTGCAGAACTTAGATCTAGTATATATTAAGCATATACACTAGAAGTTCTGCATCTCCATATATTAGAAACGGAGTGGCCACCATGGAAATCGTAAGGGGGGTATATGAACATGCCATAGAAAATTTTGTTTCTAGGTTGTTTGTAGAAACTGCCTCAAAAACTTCAGGGCTAAGATCTGCGGGTTTGTCCCAAGTTGACAGTGTGCAATCGTAGAAGGGAAACGTCTCGAACACTTTGGAGAGAGGTATTTTGACAGCATATCTGAACAGCACTCCCAAATCGCTTAGAAATATTTTCTCTCCGTGTTTCACGTGATCGCATCAGAGCCCCAAAATGTAAAAAACCCTAAGCAGGGTGTAAGAAGCCTAAAACATAAGCAAATCGTCAAGCGACTAGCAAAATCAAAGGCAGAGTGGTATGTCAACGTTGGAAGTCGGCAAGGTGAGTCTTTCTTCTGAAATATTTTAGAATCGTGGCATAACTAGATGAATTTCAGCGACTGCATATACATCACGTTAATGCTGCTCGAAACGTTCCAAACTATCGGTGGATTTCTTCAAATCCACAGGATATTCATCTTCAAAACATCAACCACACAGCACCAAAAGCAATCAATCACTCAGTTTACCCAAGTTGGCGACAGAAAATCACTTCTCCTGTATAGGTCCTTATAAACATCGCCAGAATTTACTCAATTTTCTCAGAATTAAGAATAGATAAACGCATGTACCAACTATTGTAACCTACCTTAGAAGTGTCACACATCTCCGACTAGCTCAATCCTCGGCTGCGATATGGGCATAGTAAGTGCGGGACTTTTTTAGTTTACTTCGCTTTGTCAAAAAGGTCTTAGTTCATTAAACAAGAAGTATTGGCCGCCAACAATATTATTTAAATTGTGATTTTTGTCTTTGATATTGTATACATTTAATCTTATAATTCAGGGTTCACATTTATGTCAAATGGGAGTTTAACATAATAAATGGTTAATTAGTATGGCAATTTCTACAGCTCACTTTATACTGAAATATTGAATTAAAGTTACTATTATTTTGATTTCATTGATTAATCAACTTATAGTTTTATAGGTTTTCTATATTTTACGGACATTTAACACTTTCAAGTAAGATAAATCTAAAGAGCTCTTTATACCCTATTTATAGTTTTAATTATTGTTGTTAATGGGTTTCATCTTTAACTCAATTCACATTTCTAAAGTAAAAGAAATGCCCATTATTTGGTTACTTGGTTTGTTTAGCCTGGCCACTAAGAAGGTAATTAATCGTCTTATTACGTTATTATGAAGTCATTGACTGTTGATAATATAGCATATACCTTTATTTGGTAGTAACTTGACATATTTTATGTTATGAATTAATTGAACAGTTTATATATATATACCTAAAGCTTTAGGACTAACCTAGTTATAAAAATAAACAATCCATGGTGCCCATCGAGTTGAACTTTATGTAACTGGAACCCCTATCGCCAAACCAATGAAGTGGTTCTCTGGTGAGGCTTCTCTATTAATAATTAACACAGGTCTAACATGGTCCTCCTTTTCCGGTTATGCTCCTCCGGAAGGTTTCGCTACGACCCTGGAGGATTCTATTCCACTCTATCATAATGGCTCGTTGCTTTTAAAGAGCAAGGATTATAGGGGAGGCCAAAAAGCTGAACCAAAGATACTCTCAATTAAGATATGTATGAAGTACCCTATTTCTTTACATACCAGTTAACTAATAACCGGTTTTCTAGTGAGAAACTGCCCAATGAATCAATCGTATTTGCCTGAAAAATTGTTATTTCTTAATATACTGTAGAATTATACTAATTAAAACCTTACAATTGCAAAGTTTATCCGTTTATGCTGGGATTCAGTTCTTAGCTTTGTCTTTTCTGCTGACGATATAAAGCCTCAATTGGTTTTTTTATTCAAAACAGGAAGTGGATTCTCTTTTATTATTACTATCAAAATATTTTAACTAGCCACTTAACTCAATTCAAAAAGGACTATATTATGAATCTGCAACCTGTATTTCTCTTAAGTGCTTTAAGTTGCCTAACTATCAGGTTTTTGTGATTATGCAAATGTATTACCTTTTAGTAGCTAAACTCTGTACTGCTACACGCAATCCAATTTCTGGAATATAAATTATTTTTAATTATAGCATAATTTACTCGTAACAGAGTTGAGAACCTGATCTCAGACACTATAGGTAATATTTAATATACTTTTCTACGCATTACAGAAAGGATGTGTTACAGAGATAAAGAAAAAATAGGCATGGTGGAAATAGAGCTTTTGAGAAGAAAATGTAGACTTTCGGGCTGAGTATGTACGGAATCATAAAATTACGTCACAAATAAACGCGCCCTAGACATTTTCTAATAGATTCGGTGGCTTATTCTTAAAACTATAGGTAAATCAATAATCTTTGGTGCGAACGTGTTATAAAAACGCGCGAAACGCCTACAAAACGCGGGAAATTTTACATTCAAATTTCTAAATTAGGCTAAAAATTCGTATGCGCACAGGTGGCTCCAGCTGTGATACGTCCGTGGCCCAAATCTGACTTGAAATATGCGGAGGGTAGCTAAATAATTAACCTGCAAGCTGCTACACCACTATCAAGGCAGCAAACTCCAGCCTCCATCTCATTGCTGTCCTATAATTGGCCCAACGGCTGTTGACTGAGTACTAAAATAAATCTGTCACTGAATCTTCCAGCTTGCCCCACTGACCTAATTCCGTTGTGATGATCCAGATATGGCCGTTTAAATAAATACGACCTTGTTTTACAATTTCAGTGCCTTCGGGTATTGCCTGCCTTCACTGGTACTTTGGTGCAGGTACGTCAGACCATATTACTGCCCCGGAAATGGGTTATGTGCTTGGCCCAGATGGTTTTGTTTTCACTAGCGTCTCAGATATGTTCCGCACTGGTGAGGCATTAAAAAACACTTTTCGAACAGTATCGAATACCCGTCATATACGTTCGCACTTCGAAAATACACGCACTGCCGCTCACTGTATTACTCTGCTACTGTGAAGCACATAAATTTGTTTAACTCAAATGCTTTTTTTTTAAGCTTCATTTTAGATGACAGCTTATTACTGCATGCTAAAAATTATTTATATTTTATCCCTTTGGACTTGAAATGGTTGCAATTATTTTTGAGTGCAAACATTTCATTTGTTTTTAAAATCGTTTTCACATTGAGTTCTTTAACATTGTACTTTTACTTGCGAAATTAATATGTTTGATTTAAAAAGGCTGTAATATAATTTATGCCGTAAAGGAAACATAGCAATATGTTGGAATTAACTTCTTTGTTTTGTTATGCCAAACCGCTTATTACCGCTTATGCACCTGTACAGTCGGTATTTGCAGTTAGAATGGCTATTTGATGGTATCTTCAGC
The DNA here is from genome assembly GCA_940337035.1 of Agriotes lineatus. NCBI lineage: Eukaryota > Metazoa > Arthropoda > Insecta > Coleoptera > Elateridae > Agriotes > Agriotes lineatus. The sequence goes on along the minus strand of OW679197.1, from coordinate 125,878,505 downwards.
TTATCCAATTATGCACTGAGTAAATAATGATGCCTAGTCAAATGGTCAAGCAGCGTGATACCACTGTGTCAATACCATTTCGCGGTCAAAAATAGTTTGCTACATAGGCGACAATTATGGCCTTAAAATTATCGTTCACTTACAACGTATACTTAGGTACCTAATAACAATTCAGTACGTAATAACTAGAGCATCTAGATGGAGATAAATATCGATAATACATATCAGTTAGACATCACAATTTTTATTCAAGGTCGTATTAGTCCAGCGGTTCGAAAAGCTAGGTTAAGAAACCAAAGGTAGAAGGTTCGATTCCCGCTGGCTGTAACATCAACTTGCCATTTCCTATCTTAGGATGCACATCCATTGAAATTCAGTACACGATTGTATAACCTGTAATAATAATAGGCCGCACTCATACCAAACTGCTTCAGATTGACAACCTAAACTAGTCAAACTGCTTAAGCGTGTTAACGCTAGTAAAAGTGGCAACCGCTATACTAACTTATTAATTTAATATTCCAGAGGTTCACGGTTAATAGAAAAAACATTGGTTATTCAAGAATGGTATTTTTCGCATTAAAAAAAAATTGATAAGAAGATCAAACACGTATACACAACAAAACTATTTTGAAGTTTTGGTAAAACTAACTTTTCTAAAAGTTTACAATTTGAGATTACTATATCAAAGACAATGTTGCATTCGTTAAAAAAATCGCTGTTGTTACAGAAGCATACAATTCATTATGCTTGCTAAACGAGTCATCTATTGACTTCAAATTTAACTAGGAATTGAAACAAACTCCACAGCAGTGCAAGTATCGCTCAGAACTGAAAATCTTCTTTCGCGGATCTAGATTTCCATCAAATCTAATTCCTGTTTATTTTACCCCAATATTTTCCCGTGTGCTATATAAATTAGCATGCAATATTTTTCAATCTGCTTTATTTACTTTTGCTCAAAATTGCTTTGTTATATATAAACTTCATACACCAAAATTATGTTGAACAATGCACGATGGAGTTCGAAAATGAAAATCCTTAAATGTAAACTAAATATGTGGATATGTATTTAAGTCGTTTCATTCCGAATTTCCTGGCTAAAATATTTTTCTTAGTTATTTTACTGAAAAGAAGTATGTACTGATCAAACAGAAGATATGCCACGCAATAGGCAATTGTAAATTTATGATAGGACCATGGCAGCGACCGCGATTCATTTTTATGAAACGCCAATGCCAGCGTACATACATCAAACAAATAGAAACACTCATGCCAAATGTTGAAACCTGTCTAGAGTGCCTGGGACAGTAACTCCGGGGGTATTTCTAAGCTTCACTACCAGATAGTTAGTACTATCGGAAAGTACCCCCCCCCCCCCCAGAAGCCGTTCAAGGTCATCCAAATCGAAATTTTGACATCAAAGGAACCGACAGTGAGTGTCTCTACTTGTTTGATTTATGTATGCTGCCAATAACCTGTTAAACAAACATAAAACTTACTTGAACCTCCAAAAGATGAAAACTGCTACAGTGAGTGCTATAAGACTGACTGTGTACCCTACGAAGTAGATAGTGGTCGTAATTTCGACACCAGGTTCATTTTCAAGCGGTGTTAGCTCTCTACATCTGCTGTAGTCCGTGTACTGATCCCAAGTACCATTTGAAAAACACCATCGACTCGCGTTTTCTGCAACAAACATATTTGGTAATATATTGGTAAAATTGCCTTGCACTAGTTCTTATTTTATGTTCCAAATAATAGTATATTATATTATTAGGAGCAAAAGTTACACTTTATGTGGCGTGGTGGGACGGTTTATCTGCCGAGCCTGCGAGCTGCTTTTGCATAGCTCAGGTTTTTACCCTTGACGATAATGGAACCCAACAGATACAGGGTAAACATCATAAAAGGGACAGAATAATACTAATAATAGGTGAATATAATTGTTGTGCGGGCTTGGGCTAGGGTTTAAAACGTCGGACTAGCAATTAGCACTCGGATTCCGTCTGGAAGCGAGAGTTCGAATCTCACCGGCTGTAAGATTTTTTTTATTTGTCGATTGATGTCATTCGCATCACTAAGTGTTTTTTTTACTGTTTCAGTTTTATTAGCAACGTTAAGATATTTTTATATTCTCTTGACTTGTCATTACTGTCGTCAAAACTGACTCGGTAAATGAGTCTTTACAGGCCAGCAACCTGACCACACACAACACATGCTACATACAACATACACATAATATGCTGTGAGCTGTAATTGTTCATGTAACTGTTGGTCGCAGCTTAAATGAATAAAATAAAAGAAAATAAAAAAATTAAAAGAAAATTCACTTATGTGGAGGGCTTTAGCGAGGAAAGATTAGGGTAAACTGCTTTACAGATTTTTTCTCTTGCGTAAACAGTATATAGAAACAAAAAGAAAGAACAATACGTATAAAAAAACAAGTAAGCAACAATCTAACAATTAATAAAATAAAATTACAATCGAATTCGTTTCACACCTAAACACGGCAACACTTTGCTGGAAGTCCTAAGCCTTGATAAAGAGTGAAGGGAAACTGTTATTTCGATTAATTGTGTTTCGATGAATTGTTTTTCGGTAAATTGTTCTTTCGGTGAATTACTTTTTTATACTGATTAATAATATGCAAAGAAATGTAACCTACCATTTTTAGTTTTCCAAATATCGCAAAAAACTAAAATTTCCAATTGTTGTTTTGATTTGCTTCTTCGAAAATCAATCAACTTAACTTTAACCGAAACATTATCGACACACTTGGCAACAAGGAGTTAAAAACTAATATTACAGCTTAAGATAACGAAAAATCGATAGTCAACTTTTGTTCTTATGGACACCATTTTGGATTTTCTTTTCTTTAAATGCAGATTTTTTTATGATTACAAAAATGTATAACACTTTATGTTTTAGTAATAAGTTTATTGAAATATTAGTAATAATAGAAATTAATAAAGTTTTTAGGAGTGCCATAACTTTGTAGCCCGACATTTACACTCTAGTATAATTTACTAAAACATATTATTTAAAATATAATGTGTTTCTAACGAAGAATAAAGAGATATGTTACATATTTATTATGCTTGCCATCGTAATGTTCAATTGAACAGCGAAAACAAGCCTGCAACGTATTCCAGAAAAACAGCAGCCAAATATCCGTTATTTTGTATGCCTTCATAGAAATTTGGGTCAGTGTGGTCTATTTAGGTAACCTAGACAGAATTATGGTGGTAGATTACTTGAAATCAAAGAAAAAGTATTACAGATGATACAATTTCAATTATTTTTAGTGTTATATTTAATGATATTTTTAGCATGTTTTATTTATTACCCTGGATCCAAGAAAATTACCATAGATCAGCGAGAAAAATTGGAACTCAGTTAAATTTGCAACATCAAGTAGTATGGGAAACCCTCGACAGGCATCGTTATCGACCTTATAAAATTATTCCAACTCAAACCCTAAAGAAGAGTAGCATCTACGGGTTTTTGCTGAATCAGATACAGCAAAATTCACATTTCCTTAATAACGTCATATGGACTGATGAATCGAAATTTACCAAAGTTCAACGGACATAAAGCGCATGTCTGGTCTATTGAAAATCCCAGCGTTCACCAAGAACGGACACTTCAGGTGCGCCTTGGGTTTATTTATTGGGCGAAACAGTTATTGGCCCATACATTTTTGAAAGGAATTGACTGCTGATTGTTATCGTGTTTTTAAGGACATTTTTTACTGAATACATCGACCACAATATTTCCCCCACCGCCTCAATAATGTGTGGTTTTAACAAAACGGCGGAGATGGGCATAATGCCAGAAAAGTAAGATTATGTGGTGGAAATGTTTTCTAATCCGGTAATTACAAATAGTGGTGACATACGGTGGTCAACGCGGTCTCCGGACTTGTCCCTGTTGGACTACTATTTATGGGGCACGTTGAAAAATAATATTTATGAAACTGTACCAGCTGATATAAACGAACTGTAACAAAATATCATACTTCTTTGGGACAGATCAGAAGACGAGACTTCGGAAAACCAAATGCCATTTTAAGAAAACGAGCGGAGTTATGTTTAAGGGTGGAAAACGGACTGTTTAAGCATCTGCGATTTCAGCGCCTACGGAATGCATTTAAACGAGAATAATGCAAGTCGCGAGCCGCGCACCCGTTGATAACATCCTGCCACGCAGCTTGATCTCATATGGCCTCGCAGCAACTGCATTACATTCAATAGCTTATTCTCGTCCCTTTTTGTTTTTTTACAACCATTACCCTGTATCTCTTGGGTCTCATTTTTGTCAAGTGTAAAGCCTGGCCTATGTGCAAATGATCAATTTGATCTATTTCTCAGTTAACGCAAAAATAAACATTTTATTTTTTAAAGTGCTCGTCCTGTATATATTTGTCTGATATTTTCTTCGACTGATGCCAGATACAATATAATCTGCATACAAAATATTGGCTTCCTGTAACAAATAGTTTTTGAGTTAAATCGCCAACAGGCAAACAGATGGAATTGAAAAAACCTGTTTTTCGTCATCGAGGGTGCGTGAAACGTGACGAACTGACGAAATCTCGGATGGTGATTTTTTCGCAATACAATACTTCCTTCGTTTTAGACGAGGAAAATAAAAAAGATGCACCTATATTGAAATTAAAAAGTAACAATTACCCTTCGTTAAAGTAACTACTTTATAACATAATATTGAAAAAATTGTTTAAAATTGAAATAACTGACTATTTCAGTTTACTTAATATTAAACATGTATTTGGGAGCCACGGGTTTGTACATTCACAGCCGGTGCACGTGGTTTTGACAAGGCCGATGCCACCCATAAGAACATTTTTATTATTTTGAGAGGGAAAGAGCCGATTTCTTAAAACATTTTATTACCATAACTGCATCAGCACTTAAAAATATAATAAAAATATTGGAAGTATGCAATGATTGAATAAAAAAAAATAAGAAGCATATATGTAATGGTCTGGACGACTGCAATCTGCTCTGGCCAAAACTTACTTTCGATAGTTTGAAAATATTCACTTATAATACCATGAGTAGTCAAAGTTATATCGACTATTTTTGCGGTGGTGTCACGAATGTCCATTACGCTTTGGTACGATTAGGACGAGTGCGCTAGCACGAGTCCTAATCTCAAGCGCAATGGACATGAGTAGTGATACCACCGCAAAAATAATCTACTTAACTTTGACTAAGAATGGTATTCGAGGGACTATTTAATGAACCAAACTATTTTTTCAAATTAGTTTTCAGTAAATCTAGCAACAAACTACGCAATTTCTATAGTAACAGAACACTAATATTGACTTTTTCTAATAAAAATCGCATTTGTTAAAAATAGTCACTTGAATACCTTCTAGGAAGATATATCCACTGATATTTTTTTGATTGGTCAAGAAACGTCAGAATTCTGGATTTTCATTGGTCACTTTTTGACAGATGACAGGTGAATTGAATAGTCCATGTAACAAAATATTGATACTATGACAACTACAAAATGATTATTAGTTCTTTTGCAGTAATTATTAGTAAATACAATGGTAAAAATGTTAATATATTACTTTTCAGTAAATGGCGGCCCATGTTCGCTAAAACATCTGCTCATCAGCACTTAATAAATATTTTATAAAATATCAAGAAACTCCAACAAAGTTGTATAAAATTAACGTTCTTTCTGTTAAAAATATAATATCGTGAAAAATATAACATCCTGTGCATACAACCAACTATTCTCGCTGTCGGTTTTAGAAATTTCAATGTACAATTCAAACACTACCAAAATCTGACAAGTGAAATTTCAATATCATTATGTTAGCGCAGATGTGTAGAGCTTTACACACCCATGATGTTGCATTCAATATCCTCTCAAATGATTAATTAGTTACTGATTTTCTCCTTTGAATGTCGAATATATGCCATAAGATGATTACGAGTAAATCCGCTAATATTAAATGGAAGCATTTAACATAACATTTCAATATTAGACATCATATTATGCCATATTTCAATCGAAAAGCGATATATTGAAAAACACTCATACCTGCCTAACAAGGCGGTATTCGGCAAATCATTTGACTATGATTATATAAAGAGATAATGATCACGACGCGTTTAATAATCCATGCTGGCAGTGGGTAGGACTTCATAAAGCTCTTTAAAATGCATGTTGCTGCGATGCGGATAAATTTAATAAGAATGTGGTTTGCCGAAGAGATGGGCAACTCGGGTGGAGTTTATTGAAGAAACGTGAAATTTTGTTTTGTTTATCAATGATCTTAACCAGCAATCTAGATTCTGAAGTCGAAAGAATGGTTTGTGATTGTAACTCTTTATATAAATATTAGTCTTTTAGTAGTCAAAGAACAAGTAATTATACCAACAAAATTAACCGTGAAAATGCTATTGAATAACTAACGCAATTTAAAAGTGCACCATTAAATTACAGGACAATGTTGAAAAGAATAAAGGGATAGGTAATAATACGCAGCAGGCTAGCATTTCATTTATAAATGTCCAGGATAATGTGTGCAGCATAATTAAAACGAACAAGACAGTTTGTTGTGGCAGTTGAAAAGCATTTAAAGGAAATAGCTCTGGAAAATCCGCTTTAACTTCCTGCCAATCCAATTTCAATTTCACAATAAAAATCGCACATTGCATAATGCACTTTCAGAGTACTGCCGGAAAACGGATGTCTTGTGCAGCTGCAAGCTATCCTAATGGGAAAGCAGATTTTTGCAGGACCATTTAATTGAAAATGAAAATTTCAATTAGAAGTTAGAAGTATGTGAACGCTAAATACAACATCTTCTTCGTTTCCCAGGAGAAACGCAAAAACATAAACTATTAGTTCAAAGAACAAAACATGCTATTAACTCAAAACTACAAAAAAAACTGTAAAGGGGTTTATGCGAGACTTCCTTTGGGCTAACTAAATCAATTTGCAAATACAAATAATGTAGTCCGCTGAGGTTTGAATTCCGCGCTACCAGACGAATATTTCGAGGAGAGTTTCTAACCCGCCGCTAGAATAACTGAGCCACGAGCGAGTTTCTATTGCGTTAAAAAGATATATTGTTCTGCCCAATTGGTGATGTTAGGTCTCATTTTCGCGAATGATAAAGTCTGAGATATTATTACTTTTATCGTTTACAAATAAAATAAGTAGAAGTAGTGACCGTAAATATTTTGAAAAACCAAAGCAACTAGGGGTAAAAATATCTTAATGTTTCGAAAAATACTGAAAAAATAAGAGGAAACACTTGGTAATTCAAATTAAAGTGATGTGTAAATAAAGAAAGTATTCCAGAATGTATTTCAAAGGTAAATGAGCATGCCACTCGCATTATAATCAACAGCTTATTCTTGCCCACCTTTGTTTTTTTACAATAATTACCTTTAATCTGTTGAGTTCCATTTTTGTCAGGTACACACCCTCTATATATTTGACCGAAATTTTCTCAGTTTTATGCCAAGTAGGCATATAAACCGCATACAAAATATCGTCTTCCTCCACCAAATAGTTTTTGAGCTATACTGCCAACAGACAGACATACAGACAGACAAACAGACGGACAGAGAGACAGACAGACTGACAGAAAAACAGATAAACAGACAGACAGACGGAATTAAGGAAACCTGTTTTTTCGTCATCTACGGACCCTGATACGTGAAGATTTGTTGAAATCTCGGAAGGTGATTTTTCGCGAGTACAAAATTGAAACTGTGAATTAAATGTGTATTAGTAGATTAGGTCCAATTATCTCGGCTAATGGATCAGTAGAAAAAGATAACAGGTTCAGATAAGAAAAATGGCAACTAAAGCATTGAAGGAAGTCTTATGGAATAAAAATATAAAAAAGAAACCAAGAAAAACCTATTTCAGAGCATTGTCGGAAGTATTGTCTTGTAGGTATTTTGGAAAGGAGGCCTGGCCATTAACAGGCGGCCTCAGAAACAAAGTAGAAACAATTGCATTGCACTTTTTCAGATTTCTACAAAATAAGACAGGATAAATTTGAAAAGAAATTGGAATCAATTTGTACATTAATTAAAATTTAGAAAATAGTGTAACAGGCCAGAGTTTATTTACTAAAAGGAATACATCTAAATAATCACAAAAACCTGATAGTTAGGCAACTTAAAGCACTTAAGAAAAATACAGGTAGAATACTCTTCAAATAAACCTTTTTGAATTTGGTTAGGTGGCTATTGGAAATATTTTTGAGATTAATAATAAAAGAGAACCTGTTTTGAATAAAAAACAGATTGAGGCTTCATGACGTCAGCATAAAAAGCCAAGCTAAGAACAGTATCCCAGCTTAAAAGAATAAACTTTACAATTGTAAGGTTTTAATTAGTATAATTCTACAATATATTAAGAAATAATGATTTTTCAGGCAAATAAGATTGATTCATTGGACAGTTTCTCACTAGAAAATTAGTTATTAGTTAACTGGTAGGTAGGGTAATTCATACAAATCTTAATTGAGAGTATCTTTGGTTTAGCTTTTTTGTCTTCCCTCTAATTCTTGCTCTTTAAAATCAACGAGCCATCATGGTAGGGTGGAACAAAATCCTCCAGGGTCGTAGCAAAATCTTATCGAAGGGCATGGCCGAGAAAGGAAGACCATATCAGAATCGTGTTAGTTATTAATAAAGAAACCTCACCAGAGAGAACCACTTCATCATACATAAAGTTTCACTGGATGGGAAAGGCAACGATTGCTGGCACCATGGATTGTTTGTTTTGTATATCGGTTACTCCTAAAAACTTTAGGAATATATAAATGCTGTTCAATTAGTTCATATCATAAAATATGTCAAGTTACTGCCAAATAAGGGCATTGGCCATATTATCAACAGTCAAAGACTTCATAATAACGTAATAAGACAATTAATTATCTTCTTAGTAGCCAGGTGAAACAAACCAGGTTATAATTTTATAACCGTAAATTTATAGGGGTTTAATGTTATAAAGCAGACACCTATCAAATAATGGGAATGTGAATTGAGTTAAACGTGAAATCCATTAACAACATTAATTAAAACTATAAATAGGTTGAGGGCATAAAGAGCTCTTTAGAATTATCTTACCTGAAACGGGTTGAATGTTAGTAAAATATAGAAAACCTTCTACAAAACTACAAAATGCCATATTAATTAACCATTTATCATGTTAAACTCCCATTTGACAGAAATATGAACCTTGAATTATAAGATCGAATGTAAATATCTATATCAAAGAAAAAAAATCACAATTTAAAATAAAATTGTTGGCGCCCAATACTTCTTGTTTAATGAACTAGGGCCTTTATGCGAAGTAAACTAAAATCCCACACTTATCATACCCATCTCACAGCCGGGGATTGAGCTAGTCGGAGATGTGTGAGCCTTCTAAGGTTGGTTACATTAGTTGGCGCAATAGAACCTTCCCTTGCTACGGCCACGAATGTGCTTTCATTACGCTCAGTACGGTTAGAATATCAATGTCCTGGAATTACACCTTTAGTCGCGTTGCGTTAAAAATACATCCTTTAATGTTATATTAAGAAGTACGTCGCCATACACGACGTTGAAAGGCTGTATAACACAATACTTATAACTTTGCGACTCACCTACCTTTTTATCAACTCATTTTCGGACATACATCTGCACCTAGTTAGTAAACCCCAAGTTCTAGAAATTTGGTAGCATGGTACCTACATATGAACTAAAATCATTGTGCTGCTGCTAATTGACACACACCAAAAGGTATAATCGTTAGACAGTCTCTGTATGCCAAGTAAAATAAATCTTTCGGAATGAGAAGTGTACAAGGTTATTTCTTTTACCCTCAAAAGGGAGAGAGTTTTGAGGCTATTACTAGTTGCAAATTTTTAGAGTCTTTAGTTTCTCTAGCTGCAGGTTCGCGAAAAACAAAAGCTAAACAAAGGTTATTCATAAACAGTTGTAAACAACACGGTTTCGAAAATGTTCTAAGCAATTTGCCAGAAGCAAGTGGCCTTTCTGGTTTCTCTACCAAGTGTTGCCGATTCGTTTGTTATTACGGTCTTGAGAAGCATCGTCAACATCCTACAATGGAAGTCTGAAGTTTGCAAATTTTACTTATAAGCCCGAACACCAATTAAGGGATAAGTCAATGTTATTGCATAGCATTAAAACGCACACAAGTATTTTCCTACAACTTGATCGACCTTCCACTACGGTTTTTCTGTTTGTTGTCCTTTTGTACAGTTCTTTTACGGTGTCATACTTTTTTATCTGCCTCGGGTGCTTTCCGGCGAGTAGAGTATATAGATTAATTATATGACCACAGAAGCAGTTCCAAGTTCTTACGCTTGGTGAAGTTTTCAGTTGTTTGTCTACATCTAGCTTGGTGTGCTGCATTTTGAAGAAGACGCCTAAACTTTAAGTTATTTTTTACATGCGCTAAATGCATTACTTAATGTTGTATAAACTTTAATTATTTTAATATATGTACTGACAGACTAGCGTAAATACTTAAATATTTGACTTAAGTAACAAACGACTTCCAGGATTGGACCGTGCAATCATTTAGGTAGAAGAACTCAACGTTTCGCCCACTTTTGTAAGGGGCTTCTGCTTAAAAAAGAGTTTTGCCTCTGGCGTGGTTTACACGTTGAGTTACCGTGCTCTTTTGCTTTTCCTCCTGATGAAACCTCTTACGAAAGTGGGCGAAACGTTCAGTTCTTCGACCTCAATGATGACACGGTCCAATGCCGGAAGTAGTTTGATACTGAAGGACAATGGCCGTGAAAGCCTCCGAAATCATTTGATTATTTGACTGTTTGTAGTAAGTTTGTGATAATGGACATAAAGTTGTCTTATAGCAGACGTTTAACGATGATTGTGTTCGAAACAGCTACTTGAAAATCCTCAAATACTCCATAAAGTTTTCATAATTGCCATAGCTATGGAGTGAAGCCAAAACTAGACCTGTTTTTCGTCTTAGTTTATTATTAATACCATTTCGATGTATAGTCAATTTTAATAGTCTACGAGTAGCTAAAGTGCCACCTTTTTGCACGCGTGCAAAAGTTTAAAGAATGGGCCCAAGGCGAATTCTTTAAATCTCACAAGTGCAAAAAAGAACCTTTAGATACGAGTTGTATACATAATTTTTTCAACTAGCACATGTTTTTGTTAAAGAAGATTACAAAACATCAACGTCATTTCAAATTGAAAACCTATTAAAAATCATATTAGGTATGATGTCATTGTTTTATACTCGCCACAGTTTTGACAGAAGTGTGCAATAAAGTGACAGATGTGTGCAATAAAATTTTTATTGCATAGTATGCAAAACAACATGCTTTTGACATATGCAAAGTGTCAAATAAGAGCATTCTTTAGGAAATGGTAGTTGAAAATAGTAGTTTGTATACCAAGGCACTGAAGTATAACTTTTTATCACGAATGTGGATTTAGTTGCCGAGGCCCGTAGGGCCAAGGCAATTAAACCACATAAGGGATAAAAAGGAACTTCAGTGCCGAGGTGTACACTATGTTTTATTTGAAATCGAGAAATCGTGAAATTACAACATTTTAACCAAATTTTGTAGGTTATGTTCGCTCCATTGACGTTTATCTATCGCCTCGCCACCTACAAAAAAGTAGTAAAACAATGGATTACTTCACTGCCGATTTCTCGTATTTTAATGACGATTTCGGCGTACTTCACTGCCGATTTCAAATAAAATATATTTATTGTGATATTTTTGTATAATTAGATTTAGTTAGTTTTAACATCGCGCCAATTTGGTTGAACATCCGGCAGATATCTACACGCATTTCGCGTTATTACAAGCGGGCGTGCTGAAAACGAATAGTTACAGCGCAGGAAGTGTCATTGTGTGCCGGGCGCTGTGGAGAAGCTTGCTAATGCTCGGTGTCTGAAGTGGTTTGGTCCGCGGGCCCAAAGTCTCGCCGAATTTTTATTTTCTTTGAAAGTGTGGCACCACGCGAAGTAAATGCTAAATCCCGATAGGGAACCATCAGCGCAAAGGAACGTTGAAATAGTAGCCTGTGAGATGTATCATAGAGGAAGCGACAGTTACAAAGAGTGCCACAGGTGGCGTATACTTGGATTTTATGATCCCTTGTTGCAGGGATGGTTCTACACTGCAATTAGCGACACAAAAGTCGGTTTTGACAAAATAATACTACGCCAAGCACATTTTAACACTATTTTCTAGTGTTCAGAGTGCATTGAAGCGGAGTATATGCGCAGTAGACTATCAGCACGGCTAGCTATATTTGAAGCAGCTGTAAGCGAGTGATTTTATTTTAGGATTTGGCATTTGAACACTTGCATAGTAAAAACAGCCGCCCGAAAGTGCGGTGATCCTATTTAATGTGAATGTGTAGTAGAAACAGCCTTTTGTAAGTAGACTGATTTTATGTTTAATTAAATAAGTAGCAGAAACATCCTTTTGGACATAGCTGGACATCTTTGTTGTGTAATAGAAATGCACCTTGACATCTATTATAAAATACAAAAATAAAAGTATATCGATCAGGGAGCCTATACTAATTTTCAAATTAAAATGCATTACGTGGCACTGTGAACTTCAACTCAATTTTACGCTAGGAAAATAAAGTTTGTTTGACTGCTCGTGTTTTACAATAGCTTTATCCTGTATAATTCAAATAAATGTTGTAGGTCAGCCTTTTTTGTCCACAATTTATCGGTTTCCCTTTTATATTTCTAGGATTTATATCGAATGTCAAGTTGACAATTTTGATAACATATTTGTTTTTCAGATGATTGTAATAATAACTTTATTTGCACGGCCGTATTTAGATTTATACTTAGTTCCAAGTACTGTATGCTTATTTGAAATTTAGTACAGCTTCAGATGCATCTCGAGGATTCATTGGTATCTACAAATCCGGGTGTCGTTTTCTTCGCTTAGTTTTTATCGTTGCATTTATTGGTTATCGTACCATTGGAAATAGTTATCAAGCGATTGACTCAATATTGTAGCGCAGAAAAACGCGGGGTAAAGATGGCCATTTGTCTTATTATTCAATTATAGCAATAGAATTACTGGCTGTCTAACAGGCAATATATGTTTGTTCTTCATTGTCTTGTGTAAACAAATTGTCTTTTATTTGAGTCGATTTTTGGAGTTAATTTTTTGAGTGTATCATGGATTCAGGTCAACTTCTGGTTCATTTCAACACTGATTTCCTTAACTATGACTGAGAGTGAAATGGGATAAGATATATTTCATGGTTATTAAACTAGCTGGCAATACGAAAGGTCAAGGCAATTTAACTCAACAACGATGGGGTTCAAATTACAGCATAACTGCACTGTTGCCGGAAGTAGCACCTGATACACCCTCTTTTATATTCCAGGGTTCAGAATCGGGGGATGATTTTTTTCCAGTTTTTTTTTTTATTTTGTATTCAAACACTATATATCGAGAAGCAATAAAAAATAAACCCCTTAGCTATTCGAACCCCGAATCTGTGAGGACAACTTTTCAGTTTACCGTTTTCCCGCATTTATATTTCAAAGTCAGCGTTTTCCAGCACCTTGCAATTGTGATCGTTTGCTTGTGTGCGACCGCTTTCCCCTCGTTATAATACAGTGCAGTTCTGATCGTACGGCATACCGTCTTTTGGCACGAAGGAGCACCTGAAATGTTGTGTTAGAACGAATCGATTGCATGAGTGGGACAAGGAAAGCAAGCGAAACCTCCTCATCCCCTTTTTCTTGAGCCGGCGCTCAAGCCTGGCGTATCTTCAGTTTCACGAGAGGCTCGTTTCCGCGTCTAAAGAGCCAACAAGTGGTACTGGATGTGCGATTGCGGAACCTGACTGTTTCTTACACTTGAAATGGTTTGAAGTAGCTTTCCTCTGTATTTTGATCGACAGTTATCCGTTGTATTGCATTGTGTTTGTCGCCTGTGACAATTTCTGCCTTTCTCGACGAAATGAGTGCTCGTTTGTCAATATTCTAGTTATATGAGAGACGTTTGTGCCATAATCGTGGCCGAGAATTCGTATCCAGGAGTTGGAAGCTCTATAATCGCCCTGGGCGGATAATAAATGAAATTCTCAATCGTGCTAGTTTTCCACCCTTTAACGCTCTCTGGTATGACTGTTATACCACTATGTATAGTGGTATAACAGTCAATAATATTTGTTTTGAAACTTAATGCTGCTCTGAAACGTCTTGTTTGCGTTCTACAGACATTGCAGTTGCTTTGTTTAATTTTATATTTTCTAGAATTATTGTAGTTATAAAACTACCCCAATAAACCTTGGTGTAAATGTGTAGCTGGTATGACAGTATTACCAGAGTGTATTCCGCGTCACGACTTTGAAGTGTGTAAGCAAATTGGTGAGGTTTTTTGTTTCTTACTATTTTGTGGGTGCAATTTTCAAGTTTTGAGCTGGTAAGCGTTTTAGTGTAATGTGTAAGGATTGTACTATTGATAAGTAGAATAAATTATTGTGTCCTGATTTTGAAAAATAAATTAATATTTGGAAACCTTTTATTTACGTCTGCGTCGCAAAAATAGTCTATATTTATGTCCAGTTTTTTAGTAATAACGTACGTTTTATACAATTTATTTTTGTGTTTCGAGTATTTATAAACATATCTACTGAAGATACAATCGAATTGGTTTTCTTACTACGTTGCGCTAGGAAAATATTTACGTTCAAACCAATCATGGTCGCATTTTAGCTTATGTTTTTGGGGCAGGTCGAGGCGGCGGCGTTTACGATGGGGTAGTCATAAATTTTCAACAGAACGTTAGTGTTCCACTCGCAAGTGTTTATATTATTCAGTTCAAATTTCAAAAACTATTTTACTTTGTCCATTCAAGTAGGTAACTAATGTTATTTGCAACCTCTTGAAAAGTGTATGTCATTTCTATTCAAGGCAGATTTTTTTGTAAGTGATCAAATTGTTGCTACTAACTATACTAATAAAAAATATGACATTGGGCGCGTTCAGGTGACGCACCAGTTGAGTATAGTGACTTGTTGGTTCCACTGAACGGTTCTTGTTGAGTTTTGGTTAGTTCCAACTGTTGCTTAACATTGACACCAGAAAAATTCTGTGTTGACTTTAGTAAGCGAAGTATTCTAATCTAAAATTTTGCAACTGTTTTGAACGCGACTGAGTCATTTCGCGTGCAGTTTATAAAAATTAAAACACTCGAAACCTGAGTAACCCCAAGTTAATTGTTTTTAATAAATTTTGACAGTTTAAATTGACATTATTAACTCCATAACAACCTTCATAAACAGTCTACGATTCACCAGTGAAATAAAAGTGTTTTAATTCACTAGAGAATTAAAAAAGTTTAATTCACTAGAGAATTAAAAAAGTTTCAATGAAGAACAACACATTTTTATTATTTCTACAAATATTTACATTCAATTATTGTTTCTCTTCGTAGTGTGTAATATATAATTACTAAAATTTAGATCAAATCGACGATGAATGGACAAATTTAAATATCCGTCAAAATTGAATAAAAACATATATACGCCATGTGAATTATAAACATTTATTAACTCAAAGATCTGAAAAGCGTTCCAGTTTATACTATCTTCAAATACTTCGTTTAATAGCATATTTATTTGTTCAGTTTTTGTTTATTTTCAATACCAGGAACACATAACATAACATTACTTGGCCAAATTATGTTATGTCACAACTAGAGGTCGCCACGTGAATGTGCGTCGCTAAACGCTACCAGTTCAGGCGCTTTTACGATGCTTACTTTCACCACACCAAAAACATGTTTGTGGTTTAAATCAACTGTTGTGTCCCCTGAACGCGCTCAATGTAATTGAATTATTTGTTAGAAATTTTACCAGGAGACTACATCAAAAAATAAATTTTTATTTATAGCAAGTTTTCACGCTTTTTACAAAAAATACATATTTCGTGTCCGATTCAACAAAAAAAAATATACTTTTTAATTGTGTTTCCAGGGCGAAAAATGCATGATTTCGGTATGTTTACTTGGTTGGTAGATAACAAGAACTAACAGTACGCAAATCTATTCGTTGTTAAGACGAAAGAAATAACAGTAAAAAATAGTATATGTTTTTGTAGTAATTTTAAAGCGCACAATGTGCAGTGAAGTGGTCATTTATATGAGAAGTGGCGCCATTTTTACGTAACGTAGTCGTTGTCATTTAAAATTAAGAGTTTGAATAGTTGTTACAGTCATTAAGTCAGTTTTGATTATTTGCCATCAATTTTTACTGTCTGTAATTAGCTTAATCGTTGCATAATTAATGATACTAACCTCTCCCGTTTTATTTAAGTTAATGTCAAATGTTTACATGCATATTTTCACGTTAATGTATTTCATCTTAAATTAGTTGTGCTTTTTTGTATGTTTTGATGTGTTTCTTTTATAAAGGGGTTAAAAGATCTGTAAATGCATTCAAGTAAAGGTAAGATTGCCGAAGCTGTACACGGACCGTGGCTCAAGCACTGCCGAGGTTGAATTTGAAAGGTTGATTTACTGTTTCCACTTTTTCAGTGAGCCTATCTGTATTTTTTCGATTAGAAAAGTGTTGCCGTCTAAGGCATTCAACATCGTTATTTCGTTTAATAGGTCGTTGCTCTGATTAATTTCGTAAATTAATCATCCCAGCTCCCTGAGTGAAGTCGGCAACTTGCTTATAGTAGCATAGTTGGGATAACGAATATGTGTATTTTTTTCCGATTGGTGTCGTTTTCATCGTAACCAAATAGTTTAGTATTTAGGATATTAAATTTATATCGTAAAATCGAGTTATTCCTGTAACAAAAACTCCATAAGCTATTGGAAAAAGTGTGTATTAATAATAACAGACATTATAAGAGACTCGTTTCATATTTGTAGATATCAGATTGAAGAAGTGCGGGTAGATAAAAACATCGTGGTTATGAAATATGTGTGAAAGTTATTGATATTGCAGGTGCAATGTTTTTAAATGGACAAACTTCAAAATATTTTCAGCAAATTATAAATGCATGTGGTGTCAAACCCTCAACATGATATGGGCAAGGACTCAAAAACTTCATTCATCTGTCAACTCAAACTGTTCACATATTCTACGTAAACTAGCACTATATAGCAAATGGGGAAAAACTCAAAATCATTTCTTTCGGACATTTCAGATTATACAATATTAGTTTGTCGAGTTTTCATTCACGGTTGAAGTCATTCAATATTACCCGTTAATTGCCATAATTTTTCAGCAGGTTTAAAACATGAACTGAATTGAATCTCTACGAATGCAGCATTAAACGAGAAATTAAATTCATAATTCAAAGGGATGTAACCTGAAGCTGAAATATGCAGCTGCTATGAACCAGCGCTTGTCACGCCGCACTTCTCTGTAAAATTAAATAAAACGTATCTCCACATCATAACTATGGAGCAGATTGTATATTCGTTTTTTAATATGAAGCAATATCATTTGTTGCTTCTAATAAAAGGTTGTGGAGGCTTTCTTTAGATACTGTAGAAACACTTTAAATTGCTATTTTATGTGTATACTTACAACTGTGTATATTGCAAAAAGTAATAATTTTATGAGAGCTGGTTATTCTAGCGACAAGTTACACCTTAAGAGTATTGTTAAAAATAATGTTAAAAAACCCACAATTATGGAAACATAGGTATCCACAGGGAACGATGTGGTGCCATTTTATTATACGCTTGTGTTTCAATGTAGCCACAATGAATTTGTTCATTTTTTAAACCTCTTCTCAAAACACTCTGAGCACTTCGCTTTTGAAAAGTAGTCACACATCGGCTGAAATTCAACAACCGCCGCAATTGAGCCAGGAAATATCTCCAGGTATGCCTTTATTTGAAATAAAAAATTAATAGCTAGAGACAAGATTTGGACTGTGTGGAGGGTGAGTGGCCAGCTGGACTTCAGATTCAAGTACAAAGTTTAAAATTTTTGTAGCCGCATTATTATTATTATTGCATTCATTACTTTTTCCCCCAACTACAAAAAACAATTGGTGGTATTTAAGGTAAAGTTCAGTCTAAGCGATTGGTCAGCGCCCATTGCTCTTCCACTTAACCCCTTTTCACCCAGTATTTGTGCAAGAACAAAACACACTTATGGATAGAAGTGAAAGTGAATGATATGACAAAATGCCACGCATACCAGATTTTCGGCTATCACTAGACAATATTTCAAAAACTTCATTAAAACACCCTTCTGTATAACAATCAGAAGTTACTGTTTTGCAATCGAGGAATTATTGCAACTATACCACCGCGTCTGGAGAAAGCAGCAATATTTTTTTATCAGTTTCATGACGAATAACTTTTATTGGCATAGCCTCACTTTCAAAAACCAAACACTTGACTATTTTTTAGTCTCAGCGTCATAATCATGATAATCCAACCCACATCACCCAGAGAAATTAAAGCCATAATAGACAAATTACCACTAAGAAAATCACCAGGTCCAGACGAAATCCCTAACGTTGTACTCAAAAACTTAACAAGCAATAAAGCACTGGAATATCTTGCAACTATCTTTAACAGCTGCTTAAGACAAGGGCACTTCCCCAAAGATTGGAAATTCTCACATATACTACCATTTAACAAACCAGGGCAGGATAAAACCAATTCGCAGAATTATAGACCAATAAGTTTATTACCCACCCTGTTAAAAGTACTAGAAAAAATCATACACAAAAGACTGAATAATTATGTAACCAACCAAGATATCATACCTAGAGTGCAATTTGGATTTAGAACAAAACATTCAACCATCCACCAACTTCTAAGGATCACCGAAATAATAGAAAGGGGATACGAAGAAAAGCTATACACAACAATAGCCTTCCTGGATCTAACAAGAGCATTCGATCGAGTATGGACAGAAGGACTACTTTATAACCTAATCAAGCGAAAAACAAAATTATCTAATAAAAATCATATCATCCGACCTACATGGAAGAACATTCGCAGTAAGGTTAAACTCACCGCTTTCAACAACCAAGGATATAAAGGCTGGAGTCCCTCAAGGAAGTGTACTGGGCCCACTACTATACAATATATATGTTCATGACATCCCAATCCAAGGTCAAGCGTATACTGCAATGTTCGCAGATGACACTGCGATCATTACACAACACCGCGAACTACTATTATCAACTGCACGGTTGCAACAATCCCTAGATATAACATGCGACTGGTTTCATAAATGGCGAATACAGGTCAATCCAACAAAATGTGAAGCTAAATTCTTCACTCTCAGGCGGTTTATCAATCCTGGTAACTTAGTGATCAACCAAAACCCAGTTACATGGAATCCAAAAGACTCGGCAATCAAGTATCTAGGTGTATATCTAGACGCGAGACTAACATGGGGTTTCCATCTGGACAAAAAGCTGAAGCAGTTTCATGCGAGACTTGCGTTACTTTACCCACTAATAAACAGAAAGTCATCATTGCAAATAGAATGTACCAAAACTATTTATCTAGCAATACTTCGACCAATAATGACGTACGCATGTCAAATATGGGGCAACACTGCTAAAACTAACATGAACAAATTGCAAACACAACAGAATAAAGTTCTCAGGATAGCAACCAAAGCTCCTTGGTTTGGGAGGAACAAGAAAATTCATAAGGAATTAAATATTCCAACAATGCAGAAATTCATAAAAACAACAAGTAAAAAGTTCTTTAAAAACATAAATCAGTGTAAAAGAACACTCACACACGTCTCAAAAGAAAGTTAACACAAGACATAGTATTAACGTCAGACTCTAGCGCCAGCGACATAAATAAATGAAATAGTGACACTCATACTACTAAGGTTAAGGTCACTATATCAATAAGGTACCGCCATTCCATTCCTCGCTTGAGAATGTGAGAAAATTGTGAGATAAGGATAACAAATACAAATTTCCCAAGTGCAATAGGGAAGACACTAGTTTTTGGGGATTTTCTTTTTGGTGTAATGGCACTTGTAAAGTGAGGAATCTGTTAGTTTATGTGTTTTTATCCCCAGTTGGAGAAAATTGTGCGACAAGGATAGATATAAAAAATCACTAATGGCGGTACCTTATTGATATAGTGACCTTAACTAAGGTTGGACTCTAGCGCCAGTGACAGTGAACTAAATTAAATAGTGATAGTCAACCCGTATAAAGGTTTTAAATATCTCTTCACCAAACGCAAGAACTACAGAGGAACCCACAGGACGACCTCATTAAAAACATTAAAGACAAAAATTATAAAACACATTACCATGTATAGCATAAATTGCTGATCTGGTTATATCTATAATAAAAAAAAATCATGAATGCAAGATTTATCCACCCGTAACAATACTAAATACACACATTGAAGGTCCTGCATCGAACTTTGTTGGGATTGAAAATTTGAACGCTGCTACTGTATTTACCGCTCACAGAAAGAAGAAGAAGTTAGCGTTTATTAACCCCTGAGTCATCTCGACTTCGCGGACGACATTGCACTCATCATCAGCAGCGCAACAAAACTACAAGACGTGCTAATAGAACTCAAAATTGCGTCGATAGCGATAGGACTTGAAATGAAAATAGAAAAAACAAAAATCTTACCTCCTGGAAAAGTAACGGGAACAGTAGTAGACGAAACCTCTATTGCAAAGTCACAGAATATGTCTACTTAGGTCACTTGATAAAGGTAGGTTAAGAAAATCAAACCCCCAAATAGGTAAACGAGTTCACATGACCTGGGCAGCGACTGGTAAATTGGGATACATACTGAAATCTTAATATCCCAATTAACCTAAAAAAAAGTGTTTAACGCCTGCATACTACCTGTGATAACGTATGGTATGGAAACAACCTCTTTAACAGTAAAGTCCGCAAACAAACTAAGAGTAACATCGAAATTAATAAGCCTTAGAGACCACATCGAAAATGAAGAAATTAGGAGAAAAACCAAAGTAGAAGATGTGATAACAGCGATAGCATACTCAAAATGGAAGTGGG
Source organism: Agriotes lineatus (assembly GCA_940337035.1). NCBI lineage: Eukaryota > Metazoa > Arthropoda > Insecta > Coleoptera > Elateridae > Agriotes > Agriotes lineatus. Next base: position 125,857,451 of record OW679197.1, on the reverse strand, counting down.
CAGGACATGTCGCCAGACAACTAGACGAAAAAAGGGCAGAACATGTAGTAATGTGGAGGTCCAGACTACATAGACGAAGCGTCGGAAGACCAAAAAGGCACGGGATGGTACCATATAGCTCAAGACAGATCAGAATGGAAGAAACACGGGGAGGCGTATGTCCAAGAGTCGACGAAAAAGGGCTGCTAGAGAAGAAGAACCCCTAGGCGTGCGACACAGCCAGAAGTTATTCACATTCACAAAAGTTGCGATGGAGTATTATTTTGTTCCGTGAATATCGCTGTGTTGATAAGCCTTAATTTTAGGCAAGTTACGGCTTTGTAGCATATTCAAACTTTTTGTAACGCGGTATATAAATCTTCAATTTCGATTCCCATCTCGACTCAATTTATTGCCTAGGAAAAACGTTCGTTCCATCGTGTGTAGATTTACGCTGACTTGCTCTTGGATTATCTTGCACTACAGCTGTTCCTTCTTGAAACGAAGCTTTGAAGAAATTGGGCGTAGCACATTAACACTGGTTCGCTAAGTGAAGCTACGAGTTACTTTCGAACAACGAGCCGGCTGCATTTGCAAGTCTACAAGTCCCTGTATGGGCTTTGAATAGCACCTGCGGCTACCCAACTTCATCTGGGCTGTTTGGGGTTTTACCTCACACGTTTCTGAGCCAGCTACACGACCGTTCTAGTGGACAGAAAGGGGTTCGAGTAACATGTTTTGATTTCCCTTTATTTAATACCATTTAATACTGTGGGCCGTGCGCCCCTGCTGTGTAACTTATTTGATTGCTACAGTTAACTGCCGAATTCTGTCAGAACTGTGGAGGCTTTTGTTTGGGAACCTCGCTGTTATGTACCGTTCGCCTCACGAACTAAGTACCTGGAGGAACCCAGGTTTTTATTCCACGCGGCCTGCGCTAACCTCCGTTACACCTTTTTAAACTGTTGTACTGTTTAATATAATTTATATTTGAACTTTTTAATCTGTGTTTTAAGCTAATTCTCCCGCAAGCCGAGTTTATGTTATGAGATGCACCTTACATTTTGGCCTACATTTATTACCCTACCTTTATTTAGCAAATAATCACCTGTACTTTGTACGATATGATACTGAATTCGTGATTATTATACTGTGATACCAGCATTGCGGTTTTCTTATTGTTACTGCTGCCTGCGCTTGTCTTGAGCTTTTCGTTCAGAATAATTATTATACTGGAGTTTAGGAACCCTCTATGATATCTGGAACCACTTGTTATTTATTAAAAGATTTTGGCACTCATTTTGGCTATTTAATTTAACCTTAAGTACTTAAAGAACTGCACACCGTTTCTCTGAGTTAGTCCGACCGGCAATTGTATCCACGTAGTTATGAATGTAATAAATTGTGTTTTTTAATGCAATGCTTCCACATGCCTCATTTTTAAATTCATATGTTTGGTCCTTCGCAGTCATGGCAAAAAGGTTAAAAGGTAACAATGAATGGATAATACATTTACACTGATATTTTAAAATTTTTATTATTCATTTTATTATAAACTTATGGTACTTTTTCTATTTATTATTATGCATAAAATTTCTAAGCCTCTCCGAAGTAGAAATAGTATGTCGATGTGAAACTAACTTGCTTGAATTTTCTGTTTCAACCGGTTCTGCTTCATTTTGATAAAATTAATAAGAAATTACATTGCTGTTATCTGTGTCTTCCAGGCTATTATAGCCAAGACTAAATAAACCTTCTTGCCAGGTAGCTAATGCGATCATTTTCTCAGCAATATACAAGAGGGCTTTCGCTTGATGTTTAGCAAATATTTGTTATTTATACCCGAGCGAAGCGGAAGGCACATTTGCAGAAATATTTTGTCAACGTCAGTTGCCGCTGTAGGTCGATACACGTAATGTTCTATACTAATCGCAATATTTGTGAGATGTGTGGTGGATATTTCACGAATTTTGTTCAATTCAATAAACTTGTTGCAAGTACCATATTATTGTAAATAATGAAATCTTTACTGGAAGGTCTTCCTTCATCTTGTTCAGTATATGAAATTTATAATTACTGTAAGTTAATCTTTTTTAAACCATGTGAGGAAAAATTAGAATGTTATTAAACTAGATATGAAGCAATAATGAATACCTGCTTCTCAGGCATGGAAGCTAACGAAATTATGACGTAATTCTAAAATCCTTAAAGCCAGTCTTGTAAAGATCACTAATCTGAGGTTAACTCCAATTCGTTGTTAAAAGAAACAAAAGCGCATCAAAATTTGATTACTAATGAATAAAATTTCATGAGCACCAACGTTTTGTGCGCTTTTGTTTATTTTAACAAGGAATTAAAGTTAACCTCAAATTAGCGGTCTTTAAAAGACCGACCGTTAGGCCTTAGGGGGATATACACGTGTGTCCATCGTCTGCTGCCATAATTACAGAGGAGTTTAAAACAGTGACAACAAGAGTAAAAAATTAAAAAGACCAAATGAGCAATTTCGGTGACAATGCTGTCAGATATGAAATGTATATTTCAACAGATTTGGGCGTTTTATGTGAGTAATGTTGATATGAGGAAATTTTCATAAATCCATTCATTATCAGGTTAATGTGCTAAGCTGTCAGGTTTATGAAGGTTTTCTTTAACTAAAAAACAGTAGGTTATTATATTATACGGACATAAGTGATAATATTTTTTTTAAATTCATTTATTGATTATTTACAATCGGCAATCATTACAATTATCAAATTTAATGGTGACATTAATTGACATGGGAGTTAAAATCCACTGACCTTAACACTGAGTTTACTTAACACTACTTGTTGCTTAATCTACTACTTATCAACATCACATTAGCTAGTTTAAAATCTATGGGGCAAGTCCGGGGTTTATATCTATTAGTCTTTGGATATTTGCACTATTTTCAGAAGGATTATTGCTAAAATATTACAATTATAACAAAAATAACCAATAGATTACCTTGTGAACAAGAATGCTTAAGCAAATTTAGAATTTTTCTGTTTATAAACCCATACAAACGTTTCACAAGAAAATCCACCTAAGATAATTTAAGTCAAAGTTGCTCTAAGAGCTAGAAATACGCATGATGGTATTCAAAATACTCTGCGCCAGCTTTGCGAAACAGTGTGTAGTATATTCTGTACGACGCGGGCTAACTCGCGCAGCAAGTGTGCACAGCCCTACCGTTTTCCACTATGTACCCCATCTCTATGTCTTCAGACAAGGGTGCAAACAAAGACGGCCCGAAAGGGTATAAGACGACAGTGCTCAGCCAGTCCAACTCACTCTTAAATCTAACTTTAACCCCTAACCTGCACCTTCTTCTCACCCGGCTGAAATCTAGCAGCGAGGCAGTTCAGAACTCCAAAGCCAGCGCCAGCAGAGGAAAATCGTCGAAGCACCACGTCACGGCGTAACCAGCACACTTTCGACCTAACAGTTTCCGAGTAGGAACCTACCACCTCCGTAATTAATTAAAGGTACAACTTACGTGGCGAAGAATGCCTAGTTAGCAGTCGTTAAAATCCTCCAACGAAATTAAAAATCCGAAAAACCAAACTCGTGTATGAACTTTGTTCTCCGTTCATTAATATTTAACCTCGTAAATTCCCTGTTAGCGATTAAAGTTTGTTTGCAGAAACTCACTGATAGATCAAAGTTTCAGGATTCCGATGCTACCAACTGCAATCGTGTAGTAGTTTGCATGTGAGCATTATTACCAGCTGCACAAACCAGCTTTGCAGCGGTACCGATCGACCAGACGTTCTGAATTTTATCATCGAGCAATTACTTAAAATACCAATTTTATTTGTTTACATTTTTGTCATAAGTTATTAATGCAATACATTATTTAGCTTAACATTTGATGAAATATAATAGGACGTTAATAAACAAGTTTATCCAATTTTTCTTAGTCTAATTAATTGCGCAAACAGCGGACCCTCGGTTTTTCTGAGCTACATGAAAGGGCACTTGCAATTGGAAGATATCAATTTAAAATCAGGAGCTCCTTCTCTTAGACAACTGCCGAAGCAGTACTTTTCTATATGTTCTAACCTTTTTTCTGTTCACTACCTTTCATTTGTATAACAATCTCGAACTTTCTATTTTTGGCTGAAGAAGGGCACAAAGTCTTTATAGCAGCCCCCCTCTATTTGAGATTTGACTTAAAATACGTTTATCTTTACTTTGTTATTTTCGCTCATTGATTTGAAGCTGTATAATTTTTGCGGCCGTCTTCATTTTCTGCAACATTTTCTGAATCTCATTTTGTGACTGTGTCGTCTGCGTATGCTAGTATTAAAATTGAATTTACCTTTATCATCAATTTATATATTGTGATAGTCCCGCCTAATAAAGTTTTTTAAATAAAATAATTAATGGCAAGGGATACTACACTTTATAATTATTAAATTTCATTTGAAAATCACCTGTCAAACGCAGAGCAAATTAAAAAAGTGTAATAATATATTACGACAAATAAATGGTTTATTGCCCTTTTCTTATTTTATCTATCCGCAATAAATTCGGGCTTAGAACATGAGACAAACTTGGTTCAGGGTGTAGTTTCACAAAATTACGACGCTGGGCTGAATTGCGAACATACGAGGAAGACTTACAAGTGAACTTTCTGAGGATAGTGGTTAGCTATTTAGCTAATGAGTAAGTAGGGGAATCTATAGTGCTGACAATGGGCCTGAGGAGGATGTCTGGTTTATGAATTTTGGGAAGACCATAAAGCCGTGGAGGCTTTGAAGCGCGAGGAATCAACCTCCGTTGAATATCAGTAGGAAGATCTGAAAATTTTATGAGAGAAGTGACTTCCCGTTCGGTTTTGGAAGTTGGGTCAGGAGATAGTGCGGCATAAGATGAATCTTGGAGTAAAGACTTAATCTTAGTAGTGTACGCTGTTCGATCCATAACTACCGTAGCATTACCTTTATCAGGGGACAAAATTGAGATGTCGGAATTGGAACCTAAGGTGTTGAGAGCATTTCTTTCGTATTTTGTAATTTTACTTTTAGGAGGTTTAGATGAACATAAACACCTAACAGTTTCGAAGCGGATAAGATCGGCAACGTCTTTAGGAAGCGTTCTCACAGAAGATTCTACCGAACTACTAATCTCTTCCGTAGGAGTGCTTTTGGGGGCTAACGAAAAAATTCAAACCTTTGGAAAGTATAGAAAGCTTCTTCGAAAACAAAGCATTAAAACAGTATTCAAACCGCCGAGCAAAATCTCGCAGGTACAGTCGTGTGCAAATAAATCTGGGACAGTGTTTTTTTCACATGCAGATTCAGTTAAGAATTGAAGAATATCTCAATGGATTTCCTGCTATCAGAAAGAGTTACATTAAACTTTAACAGGTACTGAAACCCGTAACTCTCTCTGATATGAGGAAATCCATGGAAATATTCTTCAAATTCTTAACTGAATCTGCATGTGAAAAAAACACTGTCCCAGATTTATTTGCACACGACTGTACTTCCTTCAGTTAAAGATAAATTAAACATTATGTCCTCCAAAGGTATTTATAGAGTCCCTTGCTCTTGTAATGCTGTATACATTGGTGAAACAGGACGTTCAGTGAAAATTCGCATCTCTCAGTACCAGAGCTGTCTCAAGTCGGGTCTCGTTTCATCCTCAGCCATCGCCGAATACCAGCGTGATACTGGCCATATGATCCTTTTTGATGAAACTTTCATCATCTGCAAATCCACATTCTTCTTTAGCAGAAAGATTCGCGAAGCCATTGAGATTTACAAACACCCTAACAATCTCAATCGGGACGAAAGCTTTCCCCTTCCTTCTATGTTGAAAGTGCTAATTCCTAAGCCCCGCCCACCGCCACTAAATCGGCATTTGCTGATCCACAACGGCGCTTGCCTATAAATTCTCGCCTTTCTCCTTCTTCTATCACGTCCCTTGCAAAAGAGTTTCGCCTCTGGCGTGGTTAACACGTTGCGTTGCCGTGCTCTTTTTGCTTTTTCCTCCCGATGAAGCCCCTTACGAAAGTGGGGGAAACGTTGAGCTCTTCGATCTCAATAATGACACGGTCCAATCCCGGAAGTAGTTTTTTACTTATTGTTTATACTTCTCTATAACCGCTTAGGTTGCCTTTTTTCCAGAAAACATCAAGTTCGAAGGTTGTAAGTTTACATAAATAAAAACTTATGTTACTTTGATTCTAAATTAATTTGTGCTAGATCTCTTGATAAATCATTTGCAATCCAGTGTCGCAAATAAATATTATAAAATAAAGTAATGTAATATGAGGGTGGCTTTCAGTTTCGCCCTACTACATCTCATTTATCTTGAGACCGTAATGCTTGTTGACGAATTGGGATTTCCACAAAAATTAAAACACCTCAAGCGTTATATTTATTTCCCTAGGTAGACTATAAGCCAAAAAGTCTTCTAATTGCGTTCGCGACTATAAATTTTAACTTTCAACTAGAAGACATCGAAAAAAGAATATTAGTGTAAATCACTTCTACATACAAGTTATTATATCTGCACCACGTATGTATGATGACTTCCGTCGTAGCGTTACCGTCAAGAGACTTAATAATGCTCCATGATTAAATTTCAGTCGACAAGAAATGACCTTTGATGGCATACCTACTTTCTAATTCTCTTAGGAAATTTCCTCCAGTAAATGAAAGCCCTCGCGAAGCTGCCTTCTTCAGTGGTTCAGCATTATTAAAGTGGCTGGAAAGATTAATTTTACAGTTTGCACTTAAAAGGTACTAAAAAAACTATGGAAGCCGTTTCTTGCAAATAGTAACATCTTTAAGCGAGTATTGTTAACTTCATAAATTCTGTAAACGGAGATAAAATAGAAATACAGGTCAAGCAAAAAGTAAATACAATGTTTCCTAATAATGTATACGTTTCCAAATTACAACAAAAGAATTTAATTTTGATATTCCACACACAATAATTTTATATAATCATACAGCATATTGCGTTTTCATTACTCTTTAATGCAGCATGAAACGAGTGGTTTGCGTTTAATTGTTATTTTATTTGCGTGTTAAATAATAGTAGATTATGTTATTAGGAGTAAAAGTGATACTTTATGTGGCGAGGCTGAAGTTAAGCTAAGCCACATAAAGTCACTTTTACTCCGAATAACATATACAGGGACATCAACAATTATTTCAAACCACGTGATCCCGCCATATAGGCAACACATTATACACGTTGCGTAGCAGTTGCCGACACTCATTAAAATTTAAATTTTCCAGTGGCGTAACTTTAAGCATATCTGGTGAGGTCTCATAATGATGCTGAAACTGAAGTAAATTAGAAACTCACAGAATAGTTTTGGTATTACATTTTAAAATTTTGTTCAATGTGCACTAAATGCACACAAAGAAAACAACAATTTTTAACAAATTTTAATGAAATGCATTCATTACAAGGTGGACACGAACGTCAATGGATATTACAAGTGTTTAGGAAAACGCTCAGGTCTTTCAGTGCTGCCACTAGTGGAAACAAAATTATATTGGCGCTAAATTCAAAAATGTGGTCACGTGGCTTGAAATTATTGTTGATGTCCCTGTACTATTTTATCCGCAAAAGTATTCAGATAAATTTCATTAATATAAATTTAAAAAAAAAGATGCATCGGCCGGGAATCAAACCCGGGCCACCAGCGTGACAGGCGAGCACTCTACCCCTGCGTCAACCTCGGTTGTTTGAATAACGCGCTACTATAATGATATATAAACATACTGAATCACCCGAGCTAATAGCACACGGCCACAGCAGCTGTCACACCATAACCCACGGCGACAGATCCTCCGCTCCGCTGCATAAAGGATTTAATTAAATTAAAACTTTTTTCTCCAACCACACGGATAAGACGCCATATTGTCGAATAATTTTGTATAGAAAGTAAGCCATTTCGGGATGTTCGCCAATTACCTTGGCAACTATACACGTTTTGATTCATATTTGCACTAGTACAAAAATGGACGCAAGATAGGGTTTTACATGTTAAATTTTAAATAAAAAACAAACGCTTCGTCAATATTCGGCATTCGCCGTCGTTGTTGTTTATTTTACCCGTATAGTGATTGTTTATTTAAGCCATGACAGTTCTACAATATAACCTACAATGTTTTATTCTAAATAATAAGTCATATTACCGAATTTATGAGTAATTGGAGAAAAAATGATATGTTTCATTCGCACAAAAAATGCGTTTTCGGGACTCGTAAGACTCGCCGGACTCCGCTGCGCGTCGTCCGGCGATCTGTCTTGCTTGTCCCGAAATCATGCATTTTTTTGTACTAATGAAACAAATAACTATAGCGTACTCTTTTTGAAAATAAAAACCGGCCTACGATCTAAGTCTAAAAATTAGCAACATTTTAAGCCATCATACAATTTAATCGGTTCAGTGCCTTCGGAGGAGATAGCGAACAAACATAGAAAGAAAGAAAGAAAGCAACGATTTTATGTGATTAGGCACAGAAAGTACGCAAAAGTTGCTATTTTACCTGCTTAATCAGATAAAGTGACACTTTTACCTTGTCAATAAAGACACATAAGTTGTCACTTTTATGATGTTTGCGGATAAATGTAATTTACAGATAATCCGAAACTAAATGTGTTCAATATAACGCGGTTGGATTGGTTGAGGGTTGCACCAAAAGCTGTAGCTTTCCAATAATTGTCAAGGTCGCAAACAATACTTCGCCAGGTTGTGCACGTAAAACTAAAAATATATACATATGGATATAATGGTGGTGGTGAGGCACTAACACCCCATGGAGGAGCTTGACCTGCAAGGCGGAAGGTTAGAGCTTCCGTATCCTCGCTCTCACAACCGGCTGTCGCGTGTCAAATTCATGACACGTGGTGATGTGGTGAGCACCACGCATTAGACAGCCGCATTATTACCCCTTGTTCTTTCGAACGCAGGTTCCCAATTATTTAAAGCGACTGGGTAGGCCGCCCGCCAGGCGTCGATCTGGGATTTGAACTCCAGACTTCCGCGCCGCAGTCCGATGCTCTAACCATCAGAGCCACGCTGGCGTTTACATATGGATATAAAAGTATTAAAAAAAATAAAGTAAGGGAAATAAACGAACACATGCAGACCCATCTAAAATACGACCGAGAAGACGATGGACGACTAAAACATTAATTCTCAGACTACAGGTTATATTTTTGAGCGAAGTTAACTAGCAATTTTTAAGCTGCTGTACATATCGAATGTATCTTCCTGATGTGTGAAGTCCCTACTAAATAAAAAAACTGCAGCTGTGGCGTTAGTAATTCTACATTTCTCCTGTAACCAATGGTTCCATTACTCGTCTATAGCACTCGGGAGGTATATAAGTATTGCACTGATTACGGAATTTAGTTGCTTCTTTTTTGTCTTACACAACATTTATCCTGTATCCGTTGGGTAAAATTTTTGGCAAGGATAAAGCCTGCGCTATTTACAGATTATTACTGCTATATATTTTTTCGTTATAGGAAAAACAAATAGCACTCTATTATTTAAAGTGTTCGCCCTGTATATATTTGTCTGAATTTTTCTCGGTTTTCTGTCAGGTAGATATACAGTGTGTCCGCGGATTAAGTTCACATAAGGTGTAAATAATACAAAATTTTTGACTTAGAAGCTGATATTCTAGGATTCATTCCTGCTTGTTCTCAAACCAAGATTTTGAGAAAATCAATCAAATTAATTAATATACAGGGTGTTTTTTAATCGATTTTCAAAAAATGGCCAATAGTAAACTACGTTTATTAGAGGAGATAACAAAAAAGAGTATTAAGAAGAGTTGGTTAGAATTAAAAGTAATGTTAGACTCTCAATTTTCAGACAAATCGGCCTACTTTGATTTTTATTTATTTTTTTATTTTTTATACCAACATAAGTACCTTTTATCGTAGCTGTAGGAGGCACTCCATAATTTTTTTAACATCTTAGTTCATGAACCAGTTAGAGTGCCTCCTACAGCCACGATAAAAGATATTTTGGTATTAAAAAAACCAAAAAATATTTAAAAAAATCAAAGTAGGCCGATTTGTCTGAAAATTGAGTCTGCCATTACTCTTTAATTCTAACAACTTTGCTTAATACTTTTTTGTTATCTGTTCTAATAAAAGTAGTTTACTCTTAGCCATTTTTTAAAAATCGATTCGAGAAACACCCTGTATATTAATTAATTTGATTGGATTTCTCAAAATCTTGGTTTGAGAACAAGCAGGAGCGAATCCTAGAATATAAGCTTCTAAGTCGAATATTTTTTATTATTTACACTTTATGTGAACTCAATCCGCGGACAGACTGTATAATGTGTATGCAAAATATCGTCTTTCTCCAACAAATAGTTTTTGAGTCCAACAAATAGTTTTTGAGTCGAACAAATAGTTTTGGAGTTATACGGCCAACAGACAGACTGACGGAATTGAGAAAACTACTTTTTCGTCATCTAGGGTCCCTTAAACGTGAAGATCTGAAGAAATATCGGAGGATGATTTTTTCGCGATTACAATACTTTTATTGCGTCTTTTAGAAGAGGGAAGTAAAGAAACTCAAAACCCCAATATTTGATAATTACATTAAATGTTAAAAGGTTTCTGCTTGCTTCTAAACGCAATTGAATCTAGAAACAATCTAAATTATGAAATTTCTTTGAGTAACTATTGAAGAGTATTATTCAATAATGAGTTATTCTATTTACTAGTTTTTAGCCAAAGTATTTAACACATTAAATTGTAATCGTAACATCATAATTTACATTGGAAATCAAATCCTGCTATGTTTAACGAAAAGCCAGAGGTCGTTGAGGAAGCGAAGAGTTTGGTTTTGTTTGGTATGTAAACACAATAAACGAAATTTATAAAATAAAAAATAAAATATTTAAATCTAATAGCAATAAAATTCTATACAAAAACAAGACGAACACGCAAATCCTATATTTAAATACATTAAATGTTCAAAGATTTCCCCGTGTTGCTGAACACATACTTGTAGCTTTTGAATATACTTTTCTTGCACTGCTACTTAAGTTCCATCTCTCATATTTCTGAAAAGCCATGCAACTGGCCCACCCCTCCCAATCCAAGTCCCTCACTTCTTCGTAAAAATGTGGACGAGCCCCGTCATGCTGGAACCAGAAGGTACGCCGTGTCAAATCATCGATATGCTGCATTAAAAATAGAAGTTCTTGCTGAAGAAAATGTAAGTAAACTTCTCCCGTTAGCCGCTGCTCAAACAAATATGGACCGATAATGTAAGGGCCTAGTATTCCGCCTCAAACATTTAGTGGCCATCTGTTTTGATGATCCACAGTTCTCATCCAATGGGGATTGATTGTGGCATAATAACGCATATTATGTCTGTCCAAATTCCCATTACTTTCAATCATGGCCTCATCGCTGAATAGAATACAGTTTAAAATATTTGGTTCAGCATCCAATCTTATTTTCTTCATTAATAGCAGTTCTGTTAGCCACCTTTCGTTTAGTGTATGCAACATGTCCGGTTTCCATGAGCCTTTGCAATGCTTCAGATCTTGGCCTTTTTTCAGCATCCGGATACCTTGCTGCATAGATACGACCAGCAAGAAGACAATTTCTTTCACACTCTTCCAAAATAAATATCATAGTCATCATCTCTTGAGTTGAAAACTGCATCATTTTTGAATTTCTCTACTTAAAACTAGTCAAATTAGCGTCACCTAGCAAACACAAACAAAAGTATTTTGTTTCCTTAGCCGTCTTTGGCTTTTCGTAAAACAATAGCAGGATTTGATTTCGAATGTAAATTATGATGTTAAGATTACAATTTACTGTGTTAAATTCTTTAGCTAAAAATTAGTAAATAGAATAAATCTTCAATAGTTAATAAAACAAAAATTTAATAATTTATATTGCTTCCAGGTTCAATTGTCTTTAGAAAGAAGGAAAAACATTTCAACATTTAATGTAATTATCAGATATTGGATTTTTTGCTCTATTCTCGTGTTTTTTATTTATTTGTCATCAATAGTTAGCTTAATATTTTCTAAACTTCGTTTATTGTTATGTTCAGAGAGTGTACGTGTTTAAATTAACATTTAACGGTATTTGTTTGTTATACTTCTCTAAATAAAAAATCGTAATAAGTTCAAATTCGAGTATCGGAAAAGCGGTTGACTTTAGAGGTATGATATCAGAAGAAAGCTCTTTAAAAGAGCTTTTCAAAAATATAAAAATATACAGGGTGTTTTATTTAAACAAAATCCCGAATTATTAAATTTGCAAATGTCGAGCACCCTGTATAGCAGTAATACCACAGCCACTATTTTACACTCTAAAAGTAATTCATTCAATTGTTTTGTATATTTATCATCCCAACCCACAGTATTAAAAATTTCGATAAGATTCTGCTATTTAACTTGGTAAAATGCTGTGCTATAATCAGCTGGGCAGTAATTAATTACTTTTTAATTAAATTACTAATTAAATTCCTTTTTGTGGATTTTCCTTGGAATTGAATTACTTTTCAAAATACGGTAATTGTAATTGGCTATTGTAGTTTTTGTTAAATAGTGCTTGACAATTACTTTTTGAAAGTAATTAATTACATAAATACAAATATACCACAATAATATCTAGTGAAAGTAATTAAAAAAGTACTTTATGTTTTGCAATTCCAATTACCAAGTAATTGATAATTGAATTACTATTTGATTTAAGTAGTTGACACCTCGGGTAATTCAATTACTTTATTGGGCGGTAATTGGTAATTAGTAAAGAATTACTTTTTAAGGTAATTTGCCCAATTCGGGTTATAATTTGTGTAAAATATGCAAAAACGTCTCAACATCTGTGTATTTCTAGAAAAGCACTTACATACAAAATAATGTTCACGTGTACCTAAACTCAGATTCGATCTTATTTTGAGGGTGGCCCTGTTACCGTTACGGCGACTAAAAAAAAAGAAGTAAGCAAAGGCCAACGGCTTCTCAGCCGGAGCTGGTCGTGGGGAAAACAAAAGACTCAAAAGCCAAGTAGCTAGTAACCCAACACTTTGCTAAACAAAAGATACACTACGGAAGGCGCTACTAACCAAACCTGAAAATATAAAAGGTAACGGCAAAGGCACAAATCATATACGCAGAATAGGTCAAGGTAGTATAATTACGGCAAACAAAAATACAATACACAATTGAAATACACACACAAAATCTCAATAGGGAGATCATATCACAGCTTAATAACACAAAATAAAACATAAGGCTAAATTCACCAAAATACTGCCAGATACATGTACATGGGCATGAAAGCGTAGTTGACAAGCAAGCCCAAATTAAATAAATAATTATAAACGGTATGCATATGTCACAAAATAGTAGTATTAAAATAGAATACAAGATTGACATTAAATTTGGCCAAATGCACTACTGAATAAACACTTAGAAAGAGTTCGAAAGCATCTTGGCTTCGACACAACTATGAAGATTGAAAGCAAAATTTAGAATGCACCTTGAATGTAACCGAACACCCAGTATGCAAGGCTTAGCCTTCATTTAATTATTAATTAATTTAAACCGACGCTATCACGGCCTACAAGATCTTGTTTTGGTTCCGCAAGGGCGCATTCACGATAATACAAGGCAATCTGCATTAAAACGGTCGTGGTGCGAGCATTACCAATAATTTTTCTTGCACGACAGGGCGCAGATAGTGATATTATTCAACGATGTAATAGGTGACATTTGAAAATGTAAGAATACTTTCATGCACTTGACTTCACAACGGAATTACAATACCGCTAAAAATTAGCCCGAGGTCGGAGACAAGTACAACACCGGTAAAATTTTGTCCGAAATCGGAGGCATCTCCGTACATATAACCTAAATCGCTCTACGTAGATTAAAAGACCTACCGTAATTAATATTTAAGTGACAATGGCAGAATCAAATATATTCTACAGGTGAGTTTACCGCTTAAGAATACATGTTAAAACAATCGTAAATTTATCGAGCACATTGCAGCACCGACACGCAATTTGCCTCCATGGAGGGGCTGAAGATTCGGGAGCTCGAAACGGAAATTATAATCTGACAGACCTTTGCGGTGGGCTTCTCTCCGGCTGCAGTGGTCGTAAGCAAGGGCCGAAGGGCGATGACGAGGTCAAGAAGCAGGTGACCACCGAGTAGCTGTTGCAGGAGGTTTTCTGGAGCTATCCCGTCATGTAACGCAGGCTCGAAGGATCCACAGCCAACGGCGTCGACTGGCGGAGCAATGCTCGATTCGCCACCAAGTAGAACGGGGGCTGCTGGCACGTTGCCAAGCGAAGGGAGTACTGCAGGTACGTAGCCACACGGCAATACTGTAGATATGTTCCCAGCGGGGAAAGAAAAAAAGCTGAAAGGGCAAGTAACCATAGAATCGAACTGAATGAACTTAGAAAAACCACATACCCGTTTTAGATTTTTACGGCTGCGATTCGCCAAAGAGGACCATGTGCTGCTAAAGCAAAATCCCCAAACAAAGTCTGGGCTAGGAGATCACCGCAAATAACATTCCCGGGGTTCATTCCAGACCACCGCGGAATCCAAAATCACACCAAAAGCAGTCTCCTACACAGGATGTGCCCGAATATTTCCAATAAAGTTACGTCTCCAAGACGTGAATTTTCGAAGCACCTGCCTTTAACAGCACAAAAATGGCGAATGCCAAAATGGTTTCCAAAAACTGATAACCAAAAATCAAATGTTGGGAAGGGGTTCAGATAATCAGTAACTCAATATGCATAAAGTGAAACCTACACACCAGGGGCTCTCAGACCTGTAATTCTTATCATATGGTTTGCTTAGATTGAAATGTAATTTTCAGAAGATCTGAATGCTCAGTATTGCTGTAATAAAAATTAAACTTGAAAGAAAATATGGCAAAAGTTAGTTTTAACCAAGATTAGGGTAAATAATTAGCTAAATAGTTGCAAATGACTTTTGAACCGTAACAGCCCTTCGCAGTATCAACCACCGTAACACTTGTGCAGCTATACTGCTCTCTGTCTAGCTTTTTAGTTCGTATAGGCTATTAAAGCGAACAAGTGGACCCTTATCTTAGTTCAGCCGGTAATTTTTCCTTGATTGTTTTCTTCGTACGCGCAGAATAGGATCGAATTCAAGCTTACTGTGTTGAAATCCAAACCTTTACGATTATGAATTTCAGAGTTATGAGAATGCACTAGTTCTTAAATTAAATCCGTTGTAATATATTTGTGAAACAGAATGTAGTAATGCAAATTTTTTAAGTAAAAGTAAGTCATCCTGGAGAGCTGAACAAATTACTGTAGCTGTGGTAACCTCCGTCTTGTTGAGAAGTCATATCCAGGCTTACACAACAGGTGATTCCTAATAATTATCCGAATTGTCCTGTTTTAACCAGCTCGAGGGAACATTTCTTACGTCAAAAACCAGCCCTTCTGTTAAGCTGACTGGAGCCATTTTGTGTTATTGCTGGTGGTAAATCTCTTTTCCCCGTAACTACGATTAATGATGGACGACCAACAAATTTTTCGAAAACAACGGAATTGTTAAAATTCTAAAGATAAAATCCACATTACTAATTGTATCAGAAATTATGAGAATCAACAAGTCGATACAAATGTACAGCACAATTCACGTTTGCTGCACCAAAAACCAGCAATGTGCCAGATATGTTTAATTTTAAATGTTCACGATTTGCAAGAAAGTGACAGTTCACGTTTCAACCTTTCGCTCCAGGATACCGTAGTACAACTTATCCCAACAGATCAAACTGTTCAAACCGTAGAGTAATCATTTACAAAGTGAATCGACTTGAATATAATTTCAAACCGAAGGAGAAACTAGACGTAAAAGGAACTAAGCTTGAAATAAAGAGAGGACAGTACAAAATGAATACGAAAACAGATCTAGGCAAAGAGTGAGTACGAAAGGAAATGACAAATCCTGAAAACGCATATTGCGGCATGTTAAAACATTTTTTTTAAGCAAGCGTGTACCACACAAAAGCGACTTAAAATTTAATTATACTTCTAGGGGTTATCCTCGAAATCGCTAACTGACAATCCCCTTTGAGAAATAACTATCTGCATCTAAAAGCTTTTCTATACCACGACGGCCCTATAATACAGTATTATACAGTTTATAAAGCCCCTGGTCTTGTTATCGTTACCACAGCTTTCCCTAGTTACTCCTCATTAGGACCATCTATTTTCCCAAGAGTTTTGTGAAAGCAAACAAGAAAATCTCCCTGCTTAGTTTGTTTAGCCTAATTGTTTTGTAATGCCTCTAAAGCTACTAGTGACACTTTTTTCAATAAAACAAATTTTTGAAATTGGCCGGGCAGTTAGCAAAGTCAAATATTTTTAGCACGAGCGTGCGAACCCTTACAAGCAATTCAACCGCTGAAAGGCTCCGATTTGTAAATAACAAGTTTCGTTTTTGTAACGCTACAATTCGTTGGAGGAAAATGTAATAAAGCTTTGTGCGAGCAGAATTCCAATAACTGCTCATTAAAAAGTGGAATTTGTTTGGAATTAAAATACGCATCAGGAACGAAGAACGTGTAAAGCCTATTTCAGACTCAGACGAGTTAAGAGACATTTAATAAATCCTTATTGGTGAATAGGTATTTTGGGAGCTGTATTTTCCTGTGCGGATTCGATTAAATTCCGAACTATGGCTAAGCCTGCCGGATGTTAATGGGTAAGTTTGATATTTCGTACCACCCGACCTGAATAGATTTAGTTAAGTGTTGTTTATTTGTCTTGTGGGACAAATTTAATGGTGAGATTAAGATAACCGGTCATATAGTCTCCATCTACATGTATTTATACTAGATACATACAACCTTAAATTATTGTTTAGAATTGCATAAATATTTCACATTACTACTGTTAATATGTATTGAAGAGTAGAAGATTTAAAGGTGATAAAACTGGTCTGCGAAAACATTTTATTTATCGATTCACATTTTACATTTTCGTATCATTCGCAGTCTATAAACTACACACAATGATCAAATGAGATTTTTCACAACTGGTAATAATAATTAGTACATGTTTTCATTTAATTTTCGCTGTTGAAGGTATTAAAAAGGCGTAGAATTATGAAAATGTAGTCTTTAGAATAATATAATAATACAATACTGCAATAGAATAATATAATAATAGAATAATCCAATGATATTACCAGGGTAAGTTATGCTTGCTGAATCATCTATTTAATTTTGGTTTTTCCTGACAGAAACAATTACCACCAATTTGTTTTGTATCTATTTTTAATATTGGAATTAAGTGAGAGGAACTTCCGTAATTCAATATTTTTAATTATATTATAATTGACACCAATAACAAAGTCTTGAACAAAAAATAAGTATAAAATGTTGGAATTCGAACTCCTACAGGAGTCGCTCTGCTGGGCGTTCAAAGGCTTGTATCGGCAGGCCAATAGAGAAAGAGAGGCCCAGACATTGTAGGATTTGCTGGGGCACGAGCTAAGCCCTAGTCTTCATTGGAAAAGCATCGGAAAGGTCAAGAAAGTGTATCCTAAAAGATTGAATTTAATGAATTCCAAGCGTGGCGTCGGTTTTTGGTGCACTGCCAGCAGACGCGTTCTCTGAGAATGTTTTGTTTGTGACGTGTATTTACTTACTGCAATTGTTATCAACTAGGCAACGTTTTAGTTAGGTAATCACAGATAATTGTCGAATAATATCGAACTTGTTTTGCGAATTGTGAGATTGGATCTTCATATTTGAATCAAGTTTCCAAGTTAAATAATAACCAGTGTAGTCGCGATACCAGTAGTTAAATCAGCATTAAACAAAGTATTTACAATTAATTTAAAAAAGATAGCACCATAATTAAGTTAATAGCAAATATCATCTATAATTTATACAAATCGAGCTAATATTTGCTAGGATGTAGATACCCGACCTATATGAGATAAATTCTTTTATCAAACTCATAAATAGCAACATATAAGCTGAAACTTTACAGAAATATAATTGAGAATGATATGAACTGCACTGAGCTCTTTAGATAACGAAAATAGGTGATAGTATTAAACAGATTAAAGGTAAAACAAAGAGCACTACATTCTTCTGATACTGAAGTTGGAACGCTAAACCAAATTAAACGCTTCTAAGCCTTCTTCAAAAACAATAATTGTATAAAGCTAACATTCGTTACAAGTTTCGAAACCGACACATTGGTTTCATATTCATGCAAAAGCCGAATTACTTCCAGGATTGGACCGTGTTATTATTGAGATAGGAGAATTCAACATTGTTTCCCCTTTTACGAGGAGAATCAGGAGTAAAGCAAAGGAGCACGGAAACTTAAAATGTAAACCACTCTAGAGGTGAAAATCTTCTGCAAGGAAGGTATAGCGAGGTGCGGTAAGTCAAAGTGTCAAGCACGCTAGAGGTGAAACTTTTCTACCGATTGGAAGAATGAAACTGAAATTTATAGTCAAAAGGCGTCGCGCTTGAGTGAAGAGGGCGGGGTTTAGGAATTAGCATTTTCCACATGTAAGGAAGAGGGTAACCTTCATCTCGATTAAGATTATTGGGGTGTTTGTAAATCTCAATGGCTTCGCAACTCTTTCTGCTAAAAAAGTATGGGGATTTACCGATAATGGAATTTCATCGAAAAGAATCTTCTGGTCTGTACCGCGTCGGGTGTTCGGCGATAGCTGATGATGAAATCCGACCCTACCTATGCACACAGCATTAAGAAGCAAGAGACTCTATAAACACCTAATGGCATGGTGTTTAATCATCTTTGGAAGAAGAAAGAATTTGAGAGATCTTGCTCGGAAGTCTGAACACTGTTTTGATGACTGTTAATTAATATAATTATTGAGAAAGTCTGTGATTCTATTGAGTCTACGATCATTGTTGTTAGCCGTAATCTCAAACTTTCGAAAATGTTCAAGAGTACCTTTGTTAACAAAGTACTAAATTTTGAAATCATTGTTGGAATCAACCATATGATTGGACTGAAGAATATGATTGGCAAAAGCAAATTTATTAGGTTGTATTTTTAATATAAAAAAATGTTTTTTTTCTTGAAAAAACGACGAGTCTGTCCATTACCAAAACAATCACAAAAGATACAATTAAGGCGATAAATGCCGGATATTTCTATAGGAATTATTAGGTGATGGAGGGAAAACATGCTAGATTCATGTGATAACCGTTCTTAATAGCAATATATTGAATGATATTGGATTCCGATTTAAAATTGTTAACCGACTAGGAAATGAAAGTAGCAAGTTCATGGGATAAAGGATCGAAAGAAAAAAAGAATAGTATCAGTGCAACTTGATTTTCTATAATCTAAATTGAATACCGTGTTACGTGACAAAAGCGTGATTAACTTGTGTATTACCTAGTGTAAAATACACGGTCGCGTAAAATCCCCTTCATTGGAACACGATCGCTGTGTAAACGCAGTATTAGCGTTTGGAAGGCAATCTGTTTTACCGGCGGTCGAAACAGCTAGGAGGTAACATTTTGTTTTGGATTTGTTTGGCCGTAAAAGGTGGCGTTTCTTCGCGATAGGATTGCTGTATGTTTAATGGTGCTTCAAGCTTATTTTGTGGCGTTAGATGTAAATTATTAATTGAGGAAGCTTTATGGAATACAGATTAAATAATTGGACACCTTTTAGGATTTTAGTCCGCACCGTAGGATGAAACACAGAATTTCTTTGTAGTATTGGCTTCGCCTGTTACTAGACAGGGTAGGTGTATTTTCTGCAATTTCAAATTGCATTAACATAATTTCCATGCGCTGCCCCTTATTTGAGAATTTGTGCGGCACCTATAAGGTGAAACATTAGCGTCGTCTATGAGAGTTTACTACTTCAAATATTACCCGAAGTTGTAGTGGTTCGGCGCTCTGCATAACATCTTGAGGCCACTTTTTCTAGCCCTTTTTGGTACCATAGATCATCACCGCAGGCACAAGCGTACCCACTTTCAGATAAGTAGTGCAACTTAATAAATGATAGTTAAAGATGTTTCGTACCACAAATTTGGTAAGATACACCCCCACTGTGTCTAATAGAGAACGGCACCTTTTATTAGTTTCATATTTATTTGTGTAAATGTAGTGTATTACTTATTGATTTGATAATTTTAATTTGTGGTGGCGTTTTTTCTTTGTAGTAGGGAACGTAGTATAATTATTTAATACTAGCGTTCTGCACCCAAATTGGGGGCGAAATACTTCATTTAATGCAATTTGTACAAGAGTGATCCATTTTGTGTGTCGAGTTAATTTTGAGGTTAACTATTCCACATAAAAAAATCACTTATAAAAATTTGAAAACCCTACTACTGGCTTACTTGCGTCGCCCTGAGTCGATTGACACTAAAATCAGCCAATTCGGCCCACGAATTCGCTCTCAAAGTGGTGTCAAGCAAGCAAGCAATGAAAATTATTATGTCGAATGCTATTTTTCATTTTTCAGTGTGGCGAAATGCCCAAATAGCATGATTATTGAACAAGCTCCACAACGAAGTAGGTTATAGTTATTTATAATACTACTATACTGGTTATTATACAGCTTTGATTAATAATTCGAATCCACAGACTTATATCTTTCAATACCCGAGTTCGTTACTGCTACGTTCTATATTTCAGATGCTTGTTAGTAAATGCTGTGATTTAATATCAGTTTATAGGTTCTTGACCTATCTGGGTATATTTTCTGTAATTGGAAAAACATCTTGGCGCTCATGCTAATCGAAAATTACATCATTTAAAGAACCGCACCCGTCTCCTCTGTAGCTAGCTGGCGAGCACTCAAATAATTATACTCTGGTAGCGTTACAATATTTGAATTATAATTAGGGAAAACATAGTGAATAACTAAGAACGCTAAAACCGTTTATATTAATAATGCTTTTTACAATTAACGAATCTAAAAAGGAAATAAACCGTTATTTTGAATTTTATCGTCTAGGTGAATTTAATGTTAGGATGAATAGAATTAAACTAATTGATGTAATCATTAATATTAGGGTTACCTTAGCTGGAAATTACTAAAATACCGTCTAAATATCTACCCTAGTAAAGATATCTTTAACAATAAGCCCTTCTTCAAAAAAACTAAGTTTTTCATGAAGATTTCAGCTAAAAGTGGAAAGATATCAGAACCCATGACTAATCCTGATTTCTAACTACAAAATATGAATCAAATTTGAAAAAACATATGCGATAACATTAAGTTAGTCAGTTAGAGGGAAAACGGAGTCTATTTGTAACTGAGATAAATCTAAACAAATAAAGTTTTTCAACAAGATCTAAACATTCCCTAGATCTATAATAGGGACAAAAATTAATAACAATAAAAGAACGAATGGTAAAAGATTGAGAAAATTGTAAAGCAAGATAAAGGCGTGGATAATTTATGGAATTTTTAATTTGAAATTTGGGTTAGAAATTAGTGTAATAACGGATAATTTTGTTTAACGAAGAAGTAAGTGATCAAAAATGCAGGAGTGTTGTTAAAGGAAACCATTGGTGTAATAGAACCTCTTTGTGGATTTTTAGTAAACCATAAAGTCTATGAATATAAGGATTTATTTTTACTAAGGAATAAGAATTACTATTGAAGGATTTAATATCAATATTGTTTTAAACCGTTGGTCTGACAAGCCAGAAAATTTAGGTAAAGGTTCTCTATTAAGAATCGCAAAATCAGTAAAGGCAAGAAAAACACAGATCAATATAATCACACTTGTTCATAATAAATAAACAATTACCTGTATCAGCTTTCATGCTAAATAGTTTAGAATATTTAAACTTCTTAATAAGAGTGGTTGTAGGTTTTAGAAGAGTAGAGGTATTAGTGAGGTTATAATTATAATTTCTGAAGGTTGAAATATTCCTGCTTGTCTCAGCTCTAAGATCAGCACCCTGAACCAGTGAAATAGCCAACACTTGAACGGTTGAATTGTAAACCTTTATCTATAATGTTCATTTTAGGGCCTATGAATGATATTGATTAAACTAAGAAAGATCAAACATGCAAAACAATAATAAAGAAGGAAACCAACAGTTTCATTTTATTTGCTCATCTCCCGTCTAAATGTTTGTTACAATATTGCCATAAAAATTAGATTTGTTTAATGTTACTTGTGTTTTTTACTTTGAACGCAAAAATGGGAATGTTTAGCACTCATGTCAATTAAATTAATTTTATGGTTGCTAAGTGAGTGAAACTCAAGTTTGACAGGATATTCTTATCGTATCCGATAATAAGTTTTCGTAAAACTATAGCGTTATTGCATGATGAACTAAAATAAACAAACACATGGAAAGTTATTCATGACGGCCACCGGCCGTTAAGGATTATAACAGGCGCCATCCATTGAAATGTATAAATTTGTATTATGAAAAATCTTGAATGACACACGGCCGATACGGAAATAACGGACTTGGTTGATTATAAACCTCGGCTATCGCCTCGTGGTACGGCTGTCACTAAAATAGTTGGTCCCGGATGTCATAATAAAATCATGACAGTCGTTGGTGGGGTTGGAAGTCCCCATAAAATGTACAGCGACGCCTATAATTGGCCTAACGGCTGTTGGTTGAGTACAAAAATAAATTAAATAAAATTAATTTCGGAACTGCTATTCACGAGCCTAATGCTAACAAACAATGGGGGTAGTCCCTACTCTTGCCCTCTTTCCAAAAAAGTGACGCACTTGCGGTGATACATGCCAACTTATTTTTTCGCCTGATTTTCTTCAATTGGAAACTTGTTTCACATACGACCCATAGCAGAACCTTAGCTTCGGCTTCGACAGAATGACGTATTTGGTTCCATATATCAAACCGCGATTGTTCCTAGGGCACCAAATTTCAGCAATCACAGGGTTATTAGTCGTGACCATTTTAGTGAGGTGAAAGATCTTTCAAGCTTTTGGAAGTATCGATCATGTTGCAAAGTGATCAGCAGAGAAACAGGCAATTAAAATTCCTTGGACACGGCAAGAAGAAAATACCAGAGATACTTACTTCTAGTCAACTGTAGCCCTTCATTTTATTTGTCAAAGAAAACTTGGTCTTACCAGGTTCTAATTATATTCCCATGGGTTTTGAAATTGTCTTTCGGAGAGGAAGGAAACAATTAGTGCCTTTATTGTTCAGAGAGGCGTGTGAAATGATTATATCGGATTATTATGAAGGACACGAGCTAGATAGACCCGATATGAAGGTAGAAGTAGACGAAAATGATCCTAATTGTGAAACTAAAGTTGGAGGAATTGAATGCAGTCATTGCACACGTGCCCCAAGAGGTGAAACTCAAATATTATTTAAAGTGTATTGTAGATAAACTTTATATTCGGGCATTCAAGGCAATTCGTTAACGAAAATATTGAATGCCAAGACAACCATTTTAAGAAACTAATGAACGCTGTCTGAAATAAGGATGTTGCTAATCAGTACTGTTGTGAGTATTGGTATAGAAATCTTTATTTTAAGGACATATATGAAAAGCAACTCCTGGGCCTAAATTTTAACGTTTCAATAAGGGTCTCGACATAATTTATCCAAAAGTTGGTATAACTCCTTTGGAATTTATTGATATCCTCAATAATTCCGATAAAGTTGAACTATTGCTGCTTGAATCATCCAGTACACTTCCTGAAGATTTTGAAGACAATTAGTTTAATTCTAAGTCATTATAACAACCCACGACCTAAAGGGTCAGGATCGCCGTCATTGTATTCCCCACCCCCGACACTCCCCGAGGGACCACTCATCTGCATGAGATCAGTGTATCCAACTTTTAAATCATTTCTAAAACCCGAGTGAAGCCCAACTACGACCTTTGGCACTGTAGGCATTACAATTTTCATCTAACATCTCAAAAACCAACATGAAACAGTTGCAGGGATTTTAGAACGTGTTGCGGATAGCTGTCAACGCCCGCTGGTATGTCCAGCAACGCTAATTAAATTACGAACTGGGTGACTCAATAAAACAGAGTCAAAGACTGTGCTAAAGATTTTGAAGAAAATAAGTGCATGTAATGGTGTTCGGTTACGCAGAGGTACGAGCGCTGGGCTTCTGTTCGGGAGGTCTCGGGTTGGAACCTTGACGGTGTAAACAATTTTTCAAAAATACTCCCACTGCCTGAAGTCAGTATATGGTCTAGTAAAATCATTAATAGTCTGGTTACATCATATGTTTCTGTCTATGGAGTGGTCGACTGCAGTAACAAGATGCACACCTCGTACAGTGTACACCATCTCAGGGAACACATTTCTCAAGAACATCAAGTGTACGACGCTAATTTAAGTGACCTTCGCCATGTGTAACAAGAATGCTGACTGATCTGGCAATCAATAGAATATTAAATGAGGGAAGATCGTCATAATCATGTATCCTAGTTATCTATGTCTCAAATAAAAGTAGAATTTGATCTTTAAAGACCCGGAGTCATTTATTCTATTTACCTTTTATTCGACTCGTTTTCATATACGTCTTTATTTTTCATAAGCATAGCAAACACAAAAACACTACAATACGAAAACAAATATGCACCATTATGGCCCGATTGAAAAGCTTCCGGAGAAATATTATGTCAATTTAAATGGTGTTTTCAATAAAAAGTTAGATTGGAGCTCCACTGCTGAAGGCACCTCATATATGTCAATTTCCGAGATAAAAGGAAGAGGTTTCGCTGATGTCAAGGTGACATAAACACCTTGCAAACGATATCTGAGCAACAATACGGGAAGCGTTTCATCGAAGCTTTCATATTGTATTGCAAAGACCGAAGACAAAAGCAGGAAAATTGTGGCAGGATCCGCGACTAACCTAGATGAAAGCCTATATCAATATCTGAAAAGCTTTAAAAGCTCAAAGATCGCTGAGCAAATATCTGCCGTTTCTAAAGTGCACCCTAAATATATAAAGAACTTTTCTCCTCGATTCGTACTCTCTGCTGCCATTACAACAGTAATTGGATTCTTGCCTTCGCGGCGTTTTTGTGCCTCTATTTCTTCGTCACGAAAGGGTAATGGTCTGTGTCCATACGCAACTTATGAAATTGGCTATTCGCACTGAAGTAAAGGTTAAACAGTTAATTTGTATTTAGCTACTGACCTAACTAACCACACTTGTGGCGTTGCAATATAGCTGTAAAAACGTTGCTAATTCCACATTTAGGTCATCTTATGAAGTATGGAAGTATAAAAGTATGTATACAAGCTAAATAATATTATTCTAGTGTGCCTTTAACTATAAAGACGTAGAAGTAAGACATAGTTTACAATGGAAATTTGAAACTTTAAAAGCTTTTGAATTAAGTATTGGACTTACGAATGTGATTCGAGAACTTTAGCAGTGCTGTATTTTCAGGTAAACGATTTTATTATGAAGTTAGCGATATATTTGCTATTTGAAAAATTGCGTGAAAATATACTAAATATTGTTAAACTATCGTAAACAGGAGGCATAATAAAGATTATTTGTTTATTTAAAAGAATACCAAATTTAATTATTCGAGTGCAGGCGTTTAAACTTGTCCTGTAGGTACTGATTATTATATTAATACATTATAACAGTTCTATTTTTTCTTACAAATTTTCGTTATACTTAACTGATTCTCTCAACTTACGAAACTGCACATCCGACTTTTCCGCATATAGTGAAATGCTGTTTATTTGTAATTTTTAAAATTGTAGCAACAATATTTGTATAAAGTAGTACAAATCCAATGCGATGCTTAATATTTGATCTGTATGTTGCATTTTACGTGGAAAAGCACAACAAAACAACTATTAAATGTACTAAGAGTAAGAGAACAACGATAGTTAATTATGATTACAAAAATTATTCGTAGCAGTCTACTTGAATAAATACATTTTTACTTGCTAATCCTATAATTGTACTAAAGGGATCAGCATTTCGAAATCGACATCCTTGAAATCGTACCACATTACAAAAGAAGATCACCCATGCCACATTTATCGAATGCATATTTTAACAATGTTATTTTGTTGCGTTTTAACATAACTTCCAAACGGTTAAATCTTTTTTCGTTGGTAATAGCTTGGTTTATACTAGGACTTTAATCAGTAGCGTTTCATGCTCCTAAAAGGTGGATGGATCATGATGCAGTTGCAGAATTTCACCCAATATAAAAAAGAACATATACTCCATTTTTAATGCCGCGGACCAAGTTATGCAACCCAAAATACGATTTTCAATGTAATTTAGATTCCAAAATTTTATGTTTAACGAATTTGATCCAGGAAGACATGAACAAATATGATGTGGATAGAAGGTTGTTCATCTACTGGAGTTCTAATTCGCCAAGCTTGTGATTGAAGTGACATCTTGTAACTTGCATCTAGTGATACTAGGTCGTCGGTGGCTTGAGAATTTTGGTAGGAAGACGTGGAAGGCGTTTGCTGCTGATTGATTTTTGTCAGTTCTGGTGGAGAAAAGTGGTAGATGCCTTGTGGTGTTTGGCTTGGAAGTCTTTGCGGTTCCTGGTGTTTGGTGGAGTTTGTGCTGGGATTTTTCTGGACGTTGGGAGATCTCTGTGAGACTATCGGATGCGTTTGGCTTGATAAAGGAGAATATCGAGGTCCATGGACAGGTGACAGACTACAGGTATTTATGTAAAAACTGTAAGAAAAACATAGAAAGAGTAAAGTGAGGTAATTTTAAAGAGGGAAGTACTTACTATTTGATATTTGTTGAATGACAAGTAATGTAACGAGGAGGTATTTATAATTGATTTTGCGCTTGCATAATTTGAAGTGACAGGTGACAGAGGTACAAGTTGTCATGAAATAAAAGAATGAATTTTCAGGAATGAAAGCAGTCTAGATTATGAGCGAATCCGACCTGTGTTTTCAGTTAAGAGAAAATGATTTTTAATAATATTGATAATCCATAATTTATAATAGGACCAATGAGATACTTAAATTCATTTTAAAAGATTGATTGAAAATAAACTAAAGTTTAGTAAAAGTCAGATGTCATAGCTAAAGTATAATAATTATTGTTATAACATAAAACCATTTACATACATAAAGACCATTGTAATATAGTCAATTATAACATAAAAAGGCGCCATAACGTGGAGCCAGAACAATATATTTGTCTGAAATTTTCTCGGTTTCATGTCAGGTAAATATGCAAAATATCGTCATCCTCCAACAAATAGTTTTTGAGTTATACCGACAGACAGACAGACAGACGGAATTGAGAAAACCTGTTTTTCGTCATCTAGGGTCTCTGAAACGTAAAGATATGAAGAAATCTCGGAAAGTGATTTTTTCGCGATTACAATACTTTCTTCGTCTTTTAGACGAGGGAGTTAAAAACATAACGAAGTTATATTTTATGGTCATTTAGACAATTATATTCTTATCTCATAAACTTATGAGGTAAGAAATTAAATGACAAATTGGCAATATCAAGCAAAACCTACGTTAAAATCATTGACTCATAAAATTAAATTTAAATAAATAGTTTCAAGTCGGCTACTCTAATTGAATAATGGATTACATAACTTTGTCGGCGGCATTAAAAAAATAGAGTATAGTAAAAAAACTGAATCACTATTCGAGGCAGACACTACTGGTCTCAAAATAGCGGGAACAATCCAATCAACAACCTAAACAAGAGTAAGTTACATAAAAGGTCTTCTCTATAATTTTAAAAACAAAAAATCTGTAAAAGGGTTTACATGGAACTTTCATCGCTCAATTAGATCAATTTGCAAAAAAAATGTATTCCGAATATTTCGAGTCCAGTTTCTAGTCCGCCGTCCTGGTCCGCCGGTTGCAGCCGCTTGAACAACTGAGCTACGACCGTGCTCGAATTGTACCAGTTTCTGCTGCGCTATAAAGACACCATACTATTCTGTCCCATTTGTGACATTTACTATGTATTTTTAGGTCTCATTTTGGCCAATGATAAAGCCTGAGCTATGTACAAATTACTACTTTTATTTATTTCTCAGTTAAAATAAACAAAATTTTATTTTTGGAAGTGCACACCCTGTATATATTCCTTCTCATTTTTTTTAGATTTTATGCGATTTTATGCCAGGTAGACATATAATCTGCATGCATAATATTGTCTTTCTTCAACAAATATTTTTGAGTTATACCGCCAACAGCCAGGCAGACAGACAGGCAGAATTGAGAAAACGTATTTTTCGTCATTAAACCCTGAAACGTGAAGATCTCGGAAAGTAATTTTTTCGACATTACAATGCTTTCTTCGACTTTTAGACTAGGGGAGTAAACAAACGATAGGTTCGGATGATAGAATAAACCACATACATATAGGTTCAAGTACCAAGGCTTTAATTAAAATAAATAACTAAATACCAATAGAGATTCGCAAGGATACTAATATAAATTTCACAAATACACAAATACAGACGAGCACATAATTAAACATAACAAAAGTGAGACGTAGTAAATAACAAAATAAACTACTTGCAACAAAGATGCATATTGCTATGATACGGTGTTATTAATTAAAATTCCAGCATCAAGTTGGCTTCGTCAGATAAATATGCTATAATACTAAACCTCGACACACAGTGACTGAGTTTTTATTTTTTTATATTGATAAACGTGCAGGGTTTAATACTAGCATACCCACAGTTAATTCCTTTTAAAAATATATGCACTCATATAAGACTACTTCAAATACATAAATTCAGTGCTGACCCCATGCACACAGCATTGCAGTATCCTCGTGGATTCTTAAGGGGTGGTTATATCGACTAAAGTTTGACATGACAGCAAAATTTTCACGCCTCACAGAGACAAATTGTATAGTTTCGTGAGAACAAACATTGACAAAGGTTTATCGCGAGCTAGCTATGCCAATACTATAAAATTTCCACCTGTTTTTTAACCCTTCCGGAAACTGCCCGTTAATGCTTGATCCCCCTGGAGAAGGCACGCCAGTGCTGCCCTTGAATCCGCTTGCTGAAGCCAAAATGAAGTTAAATTAAGCTTTAGTTTACAGCTTCTTCAGTTTAAATGAAAATTGGAGCCCCTAATAGTGTATATTCCTTCAAGTTTCGCAGTTGTGTAGGTAGGCGAACCCTTTATATACACTTAACCGATTGTTAGACGCGTTATTATGTGTGTTATATTAAAATTCAATTTCCGATACTTTTGAAATGTGTCAACGTGGTGGATGCAACTCACCCATGACCACAAGGCGGTAACGGGGCGCAAACAGTGCAGGTTCCAGCATTCCTTGACCCAGTGGCGGCGGCAAGCAGTTAAATGTAAAGGAACATAAACTTACTGACCTGTAAATCTCATCGATAACAATAATTGTACTCACCGGGGGTGGCCTCCCCCTGGCCCCTCCGTACTGCTGGCAGAGACGCTACAATGCTTGGCCTTGCATCAGGCGGCATCAACCCTTTGGCCCCTCATCGCTGCCTTCATTGGCTGGGTTAGCTGTCGGTACCTTTCGCTAGTACTGCCCAATAGTAATCCACTAGATTAACTATTGTTACAACCCGTACAAAGTCGGTAATAACTATCGTAGTATACTGGTCTTTCACAGTGCAGCAATTACCGTAAATCTTGCTATTGCTCTAACGGGGCTTATAATTTGGAACTCCATGCTTCCGGTGCGGAACCACATGCTTCCGCGAATCACTGTGCGAAACGTCGTGCTTTCGCGGGATTCAACTCTTTGACTATCACATAGTCGACTAGCAAAGCAAGAATCTCTGACGTATGCCGGTCGCTGTAATTGCCAAAAAGTCTACCAAACACCATTCAACTAACTACGATAGTACGTACATTCTACTCTAGCTAAATTAATTCACTACCCAGAAAATACGCATGGCCGCGCTAGCAATTTCGCCTCACATTGTCGCATCTTATCACTTGATAATTAATTATTGGTTCGCATATAATCGCTTACGCCAAGAAATAACTACGCAAATAGCCCACTTTAACCAATACGTCGCACCTCTAGTACAATCCCAAACGTTCTGTCCTGTTTTTAATTCCATTGCTAACCGAGCCCCCTTCGACATGGTGCATTAGTTGCACATGTTCTCCGGGTTCCTGAAACAACGGACCGCTAGCCCAATACATTCGTCAAGATTATATTACATTCCAGGGCTCAATATATGCCAGAAATGGCAAACGTACTAATTAAAACTTAAAACTAATGCTCTCCAAAACCGTCAAACATTTCATCCCTAACACGATGAAATAATAGTCACATCAATCTTTAACCTTACGTTTACCTGTCAATAAACAGTTGTATCTGCAATATTACATACCAAACTTGCGTTGGTTCGGTTAGCACAGCTAAAATTCCAACGCTGGACATTTTCTGGGTCACTCAAATTTATAGTCTTTGCTGGTTGTTTACAGGGACGTTATTCCACTGTTAAATACAAATCATGTCAGTGGCTAAATTTAAATATTACAGTTGCAACAAACTGAAAATCGATCAAAACAAAAAAAGAACGAATACACACAAAATAAAATTAAAAATAACATAAAAACTCTAATTAGTAGCATAAACCTAATATTGTTTTTAGGATCAGCGCACTCGAAAACAACTGTAGTAACATTTTTCACTTCAATCCAATGTTCTGTCTCGTTGGACTGATTTTAGTTCGCCTTGCAACAACAACTCCGTTTCCTTTAAAAGTCACGCCAGAATGTTGCTTCTAGAGTCGTTCTGTATTCGTGAACTTGCAAAGTTTGAGAGATACCTCTATAGTTAGCAACTTAAACGTTATCTAAACCATTTCCTGGCATTGTAACACCTTTTATAAACCAGCTTGAAGCTCATCCGCGCTCTGAGTATGATTTCATGCTCTTGATGTAACCTGCAAAGATTCCAGAATTCTCACATTTGGAAATGTCCTATCTTTCTATGCGGCTGTGGTATTTAGCAAGTACAGCTAATTGAAGTCTGTCTGTGGACCTTGACTTTACCACGCTACCTAATAAATTTAAAAACACCTTATAGAACACATCACACACTTGTGTATTTGGCGTTGGTTATTAGTCACACATATTCTCACTAGACGTAAAGTTCAACGTCGTGTATATAATTCCCACTTGTAATTCAACGTTTCCCATTTGAATATTTGTTCTTTAGCCGCAGTGAGTGTTTAGCATTTTAGTGGCCTTATATTTAAAATAATAATTATTAGTAATTTATAATATAACCAACAATACAGATATTAATTGTAAAAATGTTCAGTAAATGTGATAATTTGAAGTTCACATTTCTTATAAAATAGCAGGCCTTGTAAATAATTAATAGTATGACGTTTTTAGAATAGCATTTTTTTGTGTAAAAACAAATTAAAATCAAAGTAGGTTTAGCATTTCATGCAACTAAAAACAAAACTGTAAACAGACAATTGGGAAGGGGGTAGGGCAGCTTCTTTAAGAGTTCAGTTGTGTTTTGCGAAGCTCCCCAATAAACGATATTTATGTGCAATTAAAATACCCAAGTATACCACAAAGTTGTGTTTTTAGTGATAGAGTGTGTCCAGAGTGATTTGTGGAAGTTTTCCTTTGAATTGAGCTTTTGCATCAGGTAGAACGAGGCATCAATTGATCCAAGTGCAAGCCAGAGTATTTTGAAGTAATTTTACGAAGGTCCAGCAAATTTTGTAAGTGCCTCTACAGGTGAATAGGCGAGCAGTGTACGTGTGGTGCACCGCTGCCCTATAGTGGGGCCCCCGCTATCCAAAACGTCATCCAAGTGCAGCCGATATCGAGGTAAAAAACGAGAGCAGATTCGTTTGCCTTGTGACAGCAGGGAGGTAACGACATCCTGTCCTGAGCATCGTGACACGTCCAGCGAGGATTGAGGTACCTCGAAATCATCTTAGAAGCCATTTAAAGATCAGATTTTGCTAGCTAGAAAGTGTCTTTTTGTGATTGTGTTCGGTTGACGTGGGTTTTGCATTTAACTTCCGGTAGTGTAGTCAGTAGAAGTGTTTTGTTTCGTGACGTGGTATACACAATTTCAATTTTTCTCGCATAGCAACAGCATTTACTGCGTGAACATTAATAATTTAAATAAAACACAAAATTTGTTTACGAATTTTCGACACCAGGCAACCATATTGAAATAACAAAGGTCCCGTAAGGTAAAAATATGAAGCTAGAAAATCCCATCAGTTAAATATCGCAGCATACAGAGTGCGGACAAATAATTGTTTAACCGGACTTTAGATATTTATCAATAGCAAAGTAGCAGTTTAATTTTGGATGCAGCGACATAACCCTGCAGGTAGAGTCATTTATTAATTATATAACACTAGAACCTAATTAGAGTAATTTCATTAACAGAGGCAATTCAAAACATCACACTATACACGTGAAAATAATGTAAAAAAAACTTAAATGTTGTTATCCGATTTTCATTTGTTTTCAAGTTACAGCATTACAAGAAACAACTTTTTATGGAGAACTTAACTGAGTTTTTGTAAAAAAAATCGACATTTTTGTTCATTTAAGACGTAAGCATTGGCAAACAATCGATAAATGCACCATTTATTACAAACGCTAAAATAAAAATAGTGCGTATGGGGATTTTTTTATGGCGCTGTATCTTGAAAACAAATAAAAATCGGATAACAACATTTAAGTTTTTTTATATTATTTTCACGTGTATAATACACTCCTGGAGTTTGGTCCATTTCTCCCGACTCACCCTGTATATGCAAGAGTTTAGTTAATTATGCTCTGTATGCATTTTTAATATAACATTAGCACAATGTCAAAACCTAATTAAACATTTTACTTCTATTTGATTACTAAATAAATAATCTCATGATTTCGTTTCGCTCACGCAAAGTCAATCGTCTCGTCCCTTTTAAAATGTAAAAAGTTGAAATTTCGAGTGTGAAGTTACAATGCTACTTATGTCGAAATTAATCAGCGCCAAGCTACTATTTCTTTTTATATTTGCTTCTTTACTTGAGCACTCTATTTTTTGTTCGCGATATCTCATTGCTGTTATATACCATGATCAAATAGATTTCAGATTTAATTTATCGAGGCTCCATATAAACATATTGTAGCATCAGCCAACTCGATATGAAATATATATTATCACTACTGCTATGTCTGAAAGGGGTGTTATGTATATAACGGCAAATTCAATACATTCAAACCGAAAGCGGGAATCGAATTAACTATTTAGCTTCTAATTACTATTACACATATAACGCCAGCTTTGTTACAATTAAGACAAATCCAGAATTCAAAATATTATTATATAAGTCATTATAAAAAAGTAAATATAAACGCCAAAAGATGTGACTCAATAAGAGCGCTTGGAATCGAATCAGGTAAAGTTTATAAACCCAAATTGAAATGAGCGCTCAAGAAATCTATTCAATAAAATGATTCATGTTTATCGTATAGAAAAATAGATAGATAGCGCTCATATATCAGAAGAAATACCTGTCTACTATTCTTGACAAATAGAAAATGCAGTATACACTCGGAAAGTACACAAAGCAGATGAAATTTTGTCAACAACTGATGGTTTTTTCTAGTTATAAAATGACAATCAAATTTAGGATCTGCACTACACAATTTCCATAACGAACGTGATCCGATAAACTGCGATGCCGGGTACACCATAGTCTTCAAAAAAAAAAACTTGGTCTGTATTGCTTTAAAAGGCCGTAGGAGTCGGCCAAAACCAAGCCATAATATCAGATGATATAGTTTTTCACAATGCTTAACAGACCATGAAAATAGCAACGTACGGCTCCTTCAACACTGAAATACTTGCGACATATGACGAATGTTAGAGTTACTCGAAAAAGAAAAGGCCTAAAAATAAATTCAACCAAACGCTAAACGACGTGAAAGTAATTGATAGTAAACTCATATCCGAGATCTATAGAACTCAACAAGTGGTTTACTTCCAAATACTATCAAATCTGGAAGTAAGTTCTCCAAAATTTCTAAAAATTGGAACTGGAAATAAATTATAAATTATAATAAATTGAGAATCTAAAAATTACCAACAATTTTATAGGCAACTCCATATACGCAACGTCCTGAAAAGTTGTCGAATGAACTGTAAAAGCGAATTCAGAGGAAACATATATAAGTCTATTACAACTTTAGTTTATTTTGAAAGAAAAATTATATTAAAATCATTTTGAGGGGTTAGCACTGAATTTTTTGGCTTAATACAACAACAAAAATTAATATTGCATAAAAACTGTGAAAGGATGTGCAGTAGAAATTATTTTTATGTTAATCTGAGCGAATCAAATGAATTCCAGATGCATGTTTTCCCTTTAGATCGAACATACAAGGTAGCTCGTATTCCTGCAATAAATTACTCTTACTTTATACAATATTACACAAAAATACTCCTAACTGGTGCTGCAGAGGACTCAGCGTATACGGAAATAAAAGGAGCAAACATGGAAGCTGCTTGCTTATTTACAGATAGATGACGCCATATTGTATTTCCGCTAAACCTTTCCGCTGAACAGAGCATTGCCATGGGCAATAACGAGGAAAGAGAGGCAGGGTTCAGTTCAGAAAATTTAATTTGTTCATTTATAAAATCGTATTTGATTTTGCTCCCACAACAAGTTATTAAATTGAGTTGTAATCTGATCCGTCATTAAATGCACTTGATTCATTCAGCTTCAGCTTCATTTCGATTCGTGGATGGTAAAATGAATGAGTGGGAATTTTATGTGATTAAATTTGTAGTCCTTGGAAACTAAAGGTAAATAAGTGGCTCAATATTATACTCGTATATGTATGTAAATTCCGAGTTTAAAAATATAACGAAACAATGGTTTTATCGCTCCATTTCGTCCGTATTATTTTTTTTTGCATTTATATGGCATCAAGTCTAATTTTCTGCAATAGAAAAAAGTAATAATCTTAAATTAAGAATATCGTATCATATACTCCAGTTTACATTAATCTCTTACTGCACATATGTTTTAAAATTTTGGAGAAAGCAGGAAAATGCGTAAAAATTATTTTGACATCTTATTTTTAAATAAAACTCCAAAGCTTTTAGTCATTCCAAATATGTCACAACTGGCAGTGGAAAAAGAAACTGAAGTATTTTATACTTGCGAAATATGTCGTACTTTGTTCTATAAAAATAAAAATCTAGCTGAAAAATACAATATTTCTTGAGTAAACCAATGAAAAATACAAAATACACAGAACAATGCTGTTAGTATCCAAAAGTTTCATTTACTACCTATGCCCGTTGTGGTCGTGAAATCTACACTTTGACCGTCGTCGTATATTTCAGACTAAGTAGTTTTTTGTTACTTTTGAATTCACAATTGTTTCGAAAATTTTCCAGTTGCAGTTTCAAGGAGTTTCCTTTTTGGAATATTTTAAGAGTCACACTTTCGAAACTAGTTACAAGACGCATTTGTTCACAGTTTCTTTTGTTGATACTTTGCAAGCGGATTTCATGCCGAACTACAAAGTATTCGGATATTTATTTATGAAATGGAAAAAGACTTACATGTAGCTTTTGTTTATTACAACTCTATTTATGCAGGAGTCGTACGCCGTAATAATTTCAAGGCGTAGAACTGTGAAGTGAGTGTTACGGGCTAAAAGTCATTTACAGCTATTTATTTATTTAATTGCTCTAATCTCGGTTAAAGTTAACTTTGTGCCTTATATTTCTTTGAGCCTGATTTTTCTTGCAATTATACTGAGCAATCAGATCTTCTACAAGCTATATTTTAATCTAAGTAAGCTATTTAATTCAGAAATAGTGCTCGAAAGCCCCTGAAGTGTAGACTTCACGTTATGCATCTTTGTTGGGTTGCATGTCTGTCCCCTTCCCCAAAATTTGGCTTTTGTTATCAGGATTTTTGAAAACCATCTTCCCAGTCGCCATGTTGTGCTGCTAAAGACAGCTGCCTCGAAAATTAACGTCTTGGAGACGTACCTTATTGAATTTGTTCGATGGCATCCTGTTTGTCAAATTACTTTGGATATGTTTTGAATTCTTCGGAGGTTTGGGTACAGACCCCGAGAATTGTATTTTTGATAATTTCCAAGCCCAAACCTCGTTTGGATTTCGCTTTGGCAAAGCACATGTTTTCCCTCTTGGCGTAATGCAGCCGTAAACAACTACAACGGGTATGTGTTATTAAGTTTAATCAGCTGGGTTCTATGGCGTGTTTCCCCTTTTCAGCTTTTCCTACCTGGTGACGTACCTTTCGCTGGGCTACGTTTTTGTTTGGTGGCGTCGTTATTCTTGATGGTGTTCCGGTACCGAAACCTTCTCCCGTGGCTGCCGGATCTTTCGCCTCTTGCGAGCGCATCTGCACCTGGGATCGAACGACGCAGATGGCCCCTAGCTGCCGTTTCGAGTATGGCCTACAATACAGAGCTCAGGTGAATCCCTGTGCGACCTTCCTCGACGAGTTACCTGCAGGTCGTCCGCTTGCACCCTTGCCCGCCTTGCAGTCCCTCGAGCCCTTTTTATATGTTTGCTGTAGCTTGGGAAAATCCTCGCAAGGTTTGGTTGTGCTTTATTATAACTTTGGCCACTCGAGCTTCGGGACCCATTGTATTTCGTTCTTGTGATCAGTAAATTTTAGACTTATCATGTTGCGTATTTTAAGCGAATAACTCACCTGTGTAACGTAGTTGTTATGCAATTTTTCATTGTGGAGTAATTTTTACGGTAGATCATTTTAACTAACTTTTAGCGTTTTAGATTATCCGAACGGTGGTATCTCCGGCCCCGTTCAAGTTTTAACGGTACTGTTTATTTTGTACGGCAATTGCATGAAAAGTCTTGTTTCAGTTTCGATCGTCACGATACTTTAGTGACTTAATATACGGTTGAATACAACTTTAGTATGCGCCCTGCTTTTGCAAGAAATTCATTAGACGTTTCGCTTGCGACATTTTAATGCAACTTGATTCGCATTTCAGTCAACTATCGGGTTTATAGTGCTATCATTGGAAGCAAGATCTTGAATCCCATGTAGGCGTCTTTGTGAAATAAAGTTAAACCTTGCATGGTGGGCGGTTGGTCGGATTCAACTAGCCTGTCTAAAATTTTCAATTATAATAGTTGTGTCGTAGCCACGATGCTATCGACCGTTTTTATTCAGTAGTGCATTTGGCCAAGTTAAAAATCAACTTGTAATTTCTAATACTTATATTTTATAGCAATCAGTTTATTACTTACCGTTTAACTATTTAATTTAAGTTGAACCTACTTGTTAACTACGCTTTAATGTTTATATAAATCTATACGTCAATATTTTGGTGAGATTGAGCCAAACGCTTAATTATTGTGAATTTACTGTGATATGTATTTTGTGATATGCTGATTTGGTTTGAGGTATACTTTGTGTGTATTTTAACTGTGTTTGTATTTCTGTTTGCCGCAATTATACTGCCTTGACATCTTTGCCTGCGTATCTGATTTATGCCTTTGCCGTTAGATACCTTTTTATTTTCATGTTTGGTTAGTAGCACCTTCTGTAGTGTACTTTTTGTTTAGCAAAGTGCTTTGTTACTTGCTACTTAGCGCCCATATTTAATTTTCAGCTAAATCTTTTGAGTCTTTTGTTTTACCCACGACCAGCTCTGGCTGAGAATCCGTTGGCCTTTGCTTACTTCTTTGACAGTCGCCGTAACGGTAACATGAGATTTAGTTTTTTACACAACTTCTAGATTTCTGAAACTAATAGGCTTCCTACTGTATTCGCTAGGTGTTTTGTTATGGTACCAAGAAGCAACAGTAACAGCAATTCGATGGACCTTAACGACTCGGTTCTATATTGTTTTCATAATCATCATCCTCTAATAATCTTTGACCTTCACTTCGTTTATTATCGTAAAATTTAAAAACAACATGTAATATAAAGAACTGTAACTCGATTACTAACTGTAAAGTATGCCAGAGATAACGCCCACTTTTTACATAGAATACTAACAGATTGATATTTAAAATAGTAAAAATAGAAATACCTATCCTATTGCAGATATTCTATTCTTTGTGATATTTTTAAAATGGTAAATTTATGAGAACACTGATCTAGCACTATCGTCCATTAGTACAGGCACCAGGGAGTTTTTACGTGCAAAACTTAATAACAGCATTTTGTGTTAATGGGTGGGTGGGGGGTCTGTGTTCTGAGTCTAACTTTAAGTTTTCGGATCGATCGGAGAAATTGTTTTTCCGACATATCGGTAGAAGTGGTGAAAACGGTTTTTCAGAAATGTCTCGTTTCCTGTTGCTCTGACGCTGAAATTGCATCAATGCAAGTTTTTAGTCTATGAAATTCCGCACAACTTTTCGAAATACCTTTTTCTCGTGCGCTCAATAATTCGAAAGTTGTTACCCGAAAAAGGCAAGAAATTAAGAGTTCAAAAGGGTTTTACGTAAATATATCGCTTTCGGTTAATCCTACGATAAAAAATATTCTTTCATTTTTTGTAAAACAACTAATTTGCATAAAGTATTTTTCCATTTGGACAATTATTTACCGTTCTACAGCGCCGCAAAGGTTGCAAGTCACGTAGACTGTAGATACATTTAGTGTGCACTTTCGAAAGGCAATGTGCCTTCGAGTGTGTCGCACCGATTTTTTTCTACACCGCCTTTAAGGTACAGTTTGTAGCGCGTTTTTTACGTGGTCTCTCCTATAGGCCTAATCCACAAAGTGTATTTCTAACATTCTCACACTTCTCTTGGTCTTTTTGATGGGCCGGGTTCTGTATCGTCGATCCCACTCATTGCAGAGTTGTCGACTGTGTCGTCCTTGTCAAGTTATGTTTCCCTTCAAAACAACTCGGAAGAGAAAATATGTCGTCGTCGTGGGGATGAAGTAAGCAAATGGAAGTCTTTTGCGGATTAACGTCGGGCACTAGCGAGTATGTCCACTACAGAGACTCTTATGTATCGCGTGATAATGAAGAACCCTTCTTGGAGGGGACCGAATTAGTAGCCATCAGCACTGGTCTTGTTAGAGATCCCTGTCTCATTAATTGCCATCTCTCAGAGAAACCGGTAAGGCAATGTTGTCCAAGGTAGTGGAACAACATACTTTCGGATCATTGTCATATAGACGAAAATACAAGGTATGCCCTTTAGCGGCCTTGTCCAGCAGAATCAAAATAGACAACACTCCTGTCCCTATCAAACCGTTGCTTCTATTTCAGCGAATTTCCTTCACGAAGCTTTCAGTAAAGATATGCAGGACTATCTAGCTTACGAACTCGTGCCATATCCATTGTCACTGTTTTCAGATGAGGACATGGGGAAGGGCACAAAATCTTCCTTGTACAACGCCTTTTCGCCTATGGAAATGTTGATCTTGGAGAAAGGCGATATTTCGTGATCGACTGATGTTTCTTAATGCACAAAGTCGTGTGGGATCGCGGTGTAGCTTTTAAACCGATTTGCGAAAAACACGTCAAGTATATTAAAGACCATTTCGGCACATCGGTGAAAATAATTTTCGATGGCTACTCAGAAATTGTAGGCACAAAAACGTGAGAACGATTTCACAGAACAAAAAATCAACGTTACACTGACGTCATCTTTACCAGCACTACAGTTCCAACAACTACTTAAGAGAAATTTTTAGCGAACGAGAAAAACAAGGCCAAATTCATCTAACTAGGTAGAATGGAATTCGAAGATAGCGATTTTACAGTCGAAGAAGCACTGGGAGATGCCGACTATCTAATTGTTTCTCATAATATTTGGTGTCCTATTGCTCTTGTTTGATTAATTTTAACTTCATGAACGGTGCAATTTTGATAGCATATCATTTCCATTAAATCACTGCAAGAATCATAATCTTCATTATCATTACACTCTGATTCGGAATCGGATTCCCCCAATGATATAATAAAAGGTGGGACATTTGCAATTGCTAGATCTCCCATATGCTTTGTACAGCCAGTCGAAATAAATTCTTCGTAATGTTTACAAAAATTTAGCCACATGACATACAGCAGTATATCTTGAAAGAGATTCAAGTGATAAATTACTCTATCCTTAGATGAAGGTCCAGAATGTATGTGTTTATTGTAGTAACACTTACAGTACCCCCACACCATTTCAATAGGGTATTGGTAATGATACGGAGGGAGTCTAAGCACTTCATGGCCATGCTCTTTAAAAGTTTTATCAATTACGTATCGTTTCTCACTTCGAAAAGGTTTAATTAAATCCCATAATTTTATTTTAATTTTTCCCTCAATTTTGACACTGTGATTAATCAACCATTCCCGCATCTCACCCACTTTAGAAGGAAACGTAGGTGGTTTCTCCAATTACATAGAATGATAAGATGTGCTATCCATTACCACTACACATTTTCCTGGTACTTTAGTTAAAGCAGGAATTAGCTGATTAATCACCCAATTTTTAAAAATGTCTCCATATAGTCTCTGTCATTGTTTTTCGCAGTAGCAAGTCACATCCTTCCAAACATTCAAAACGAGATCCCTCATTCAAAACTGTAAATCTTTTTCCCTCATTTTTAATTTTGACTGAGTTGCTTTTTAAACCAGTTTCGTGTAGCCACCAACGAACACTACCAAACCTGCAAACATTTACAGAACCATTAATTTTGTTTAAGTTATGTTTGGGAGATCTATCAGGAGAGTTTTCTAAACACTTTTTCAGAGTCAATTTTGAAATAGCCCACACTGCACTTTCAGAAAGATAAAATTATATGCAACTACCATCATTTTGTTTTACCTAAATTTATACAAAAATACGTCAAATATTGAAGCCACCTGCTTTATTACATCGATAACTGGTAAATTTGAATTGTTTCTTCGAAAAGTATCAACCGATCTCTTAATATGTAGTTTTACTTCTTAGCGGATAATATTTGGCATTTATGAATTAATTTAGTGGCTGTTTGCAAAGCCAATAAAATAAGATCACTCTACTTTAAATAAACTGTGAATGGAGTATAGGAATGCGAATATGCCATATGCAGAGTATCCTAAAAATAAAGGGACATCGATCAGTCATAGATTCCTTAGGTTATAATAAACCGATTAAACCTAATATACCTTAGTACAAAGTCCATCCGTGAAAAAGTTATAGGGCCTTGAAGTTAAATTTTTAATTTTTGTTTTTATAATAATTTCCAGAATTATGAAAATATCGATTTCAATTTTTACTAAGGTATACTAGGTTTAATCGATTTATTATAACCTAAAGAATCTATGACTAATTGGTCCCATATTCTTTATATAGGGTGTCCCCTATATAACTATATGAATTTACTACAAATATTTGGTTTTCCCATCTAACAAAAATAAAATTATGGTGTGGCATATATGGAACAGTATGCTATAAAGGATTCATTTTGTTTCACCTTACTACATCCAGAGCAAATACTTAAAATATATGCAGAAATTCACCTAACAAGGTCCATTTGTCATTCCAATGACGTCAAATAAATAAAGACTTTAGGCATCCCAACGAAAACCATTTATAGCTAGACCATCTAAATCTCGTTTTTTATTTTTAAGGTTATATTTATGTCAAATATGTTTATTTCTATGCACTCTTCGTGGAAATGTATATGAAGCATCAAACAACCCTACGTTAATTTTCAGGTACGTACTGGTGAAAAAATGCAAAAAGTGACGTTGAAAGAACATCAAAATTGTTAACATTTTGTATTTAATCTGTTTCTGTTTTCCGCTTGTGTTTTCCGTGTATGTTTTCCGGTTTCAATTTTATTCAAAAATAATCATATTGTTGCTTAATTTGAAAACGTAGCAGTATACACAATCCGTTCTGGTAACCGTCAATGACGTTCATATGAAAGAAGTTTTAGAAAATGAGGAACAAGACATCAACAAGAGACCTGTTGTGCAATTAAGTGGTACTGCTCAACATATAATTTTACTAGAAATAGGTTGATGTGTACCCTTTGCAATTTTTACCAATACGTACCTGATAATTATCATAGGGTTGTTTGATGCTTTATATGCATACCCTGTGACAATGGGACCAGGGCCATGACTCTATCTCCGTTACTTATGAATGAATTTTGATGAAATTTGATACGGATTAAGATACAAATATTCGACTTCTGCTTTCACCGGAAATAAACTAACTTTGATTTTTTAAATGTATCACCCTATATATTTTATGTTTTTCGCAATCAACGACTCAAATTACATACAACAATGTTGCTGAATTTGCTTAGGTATTCCAGAAAAATATTTAAAAACCAAATTAATTAATTATTTTATTCGCGACCACATATGTAATAAGTTCATAACTGACTTTTAAAAAGTTGGAAAATGAGCTACTCCCAACTTGTAACTTTCCAACCGGTCGGAAAAGTGGTTGCCGTGGCAACGGTTGGAAATGAATCCATTCCCGACCGCTGTGTAAGTATGGACACTGGGAATCTCGTTCATCCATTCATGCGCATCACAACCTGTCGTATCATAATATAATAATTTTGCCAATTATTGTTTAGAATAAAGTGGTTGCGAATAAAATAGTATACATATCACGGTGAAAAGTTTCATTCCTGTCTCGAGATAAAGTTGACCTCGACGCTACGCGTCTCGGTTAACTACTTAATCTCTCGACAGTAATGAAACACTTAACACCTCGGTATATAATATACTGTTTCAATTTTAAATAAAGACAAAGTAGTGCATGTTGCATATCGTTAGATTCGTAATTACATTTTCTATGTAATGGCAAGATGGCCCTTAATAGGTGCCATTTAAAAAAGTGACTTTTTCTTAATAAACGTGTTTAGAAAACTTTATTGTTTTATAAAGGATTTGTTATTGACCTTATTGATAAAATAGCTACTATTATGAGTTGCTAGAGTTAATTAGAACAGATTTTTCCAAGTCATAGCCTTCTATGGTAAAAAATAAAATTTGAAAAAAATATTTTTTGTTTAAAAAATTAAAATTTGGCGAGACTGTTGTGTGTAATTTGACTCATGGATTTCGAAAAACATAAAATATACAAGGTAATCCGATGAAATCGGAAGTCGGAAATTTTGACTATATCTATCGGCCAATCAGAAATTATGTTTAGTATCTTCATATGAAATTTTATCCAAATCAATTCATGAATAAAGAAGATATAAGCAAGGCTCGGTTTCATTGTCACCCGGTATACTACAGGCAACGAGGCAACTTTTATAGGGCGTTTCAAAATTGCACGGAGCAAATATAAGGGCGTTATTCTGCATCAAAGAATAAGAGATCAATTCTAATTAAAATATTCCTAAATATATGCATTTCAAAGATATCCTTGAGCAAAGAATTAAAGATAGCAATCCGTTTCTCAAACGTAGCTTGGTGTTTGGTTAGAACCATATATATATATAATACACATATATTGCTAGTAGGGTCTCGGAACGCCCGAAAACATTACGGCGCCGACATAGTTTCACTTATAGTATAACGCGTCTCGTGCGCATGCGTGAGAATTCGAACACCGCCTTTAGAAGCGAATTTTAAACTTGACCACTTCCCCATTGGGCGGACGACACCGCCGCGCTTGCGCACAGCTCACCATTATACATTGAAGAGTTGGTTGTATGTCTCACATGTGTTCCAAAACAAATTATTTAATTTTTTTTAAGCAAAATTTATAGTAACTGTTTGAAGTAATATCTTTCTTGTGAGTCACTCATAATAATTTTGATAGTTGTAAGTAAAAGATGCAGATAATGAAAACCAAATACCAGACTAGTAAATCTAAACGTTTGTAAAACGAATTGCTATCTTTAATTCTTTGATCAAGGATATCTTTGAGTTAATGGTTTTAGCGCATATGTTTATTAGAGTGTTTGTCTTATTTTTGATGCAGAATAATTCCCTTATATTTGTTCCGTGCAGTTTTGAAACATACTGTATAATGAATAGGCAGTTTATGAAATACATCTCTTAAGACCATTTTTCATATATTGCC
This sequence comes from Agriotes lineatus, assembly GCA_940337035.1. Taxonomy (NCBI): domain Eukaryota; kingdom Metazoa; phylum Arthropoda; class Insecta; order Coleoptera; family Elateridae; genus Agriotes; species Agriotes lineatus. The sequence continues at coordinate 125,813,435 of OW679197.1, read as the reverse complement.
TAGGCATTTATATTCCCTAATCAGCTGCAGGCATTTTATGAAATGTATTTTTAAAGGAAAAGTTAGCACTCATTAGCCAATGGGTTTAATGCGGGTGCTGCGGGTGCACGCTAACTCATTACTCTACCAAATTTTGTAGATATTTCTGGCAGGCGAATTCATTACCGGCCACAGGAAACGACTAGTGAACATCATCGGAGACAGGCCAACTCATGTAAGGTGCACATGGCACGCACAATCAAAGGCTGCAAGTAAGATAAACAAGCTAGAAAGACAGATAGCCTAGAGATGAGAACCAGCGACGCCAGTTTATTTAACATAACCCTCAACTTCAAACAAAATATACATATTTCCTTCAACCGTGCAGTTATTATATAAAATGCCTAGGCATTCTGTATAATGACCAAAATTTCGCCGGTATTATGTTTAACATGGACAAAGGGACTGGTATTTTAGGCAATTTATGAAATGATATAAACTGCCTAGTCATTATATAAAATGAGTGAATTATACAAGTTGTCTGTAGCATACATGCGCTCGAAGATTGCATAAAAATAAACAAATTTGAAATATAACCTTAAAAATAAAAACGAGATTTGGATGGTCAAACCATAAAAGATATTATCACTTTGGAACCCCGTAACTCTCTCACAGTCAAGAGAGATTCCACGAATATATCTAATAAACCTTATTGAGAACAAATGGAATGATTTTGTCCAATTAGAAGATATTTCCTAAAATGTTTACTGTGTGAAGGTTTGACTTTTAAATTAAATGTTGCATACCAGTTTTCTCTATCCCAAAGGTGACTGTTAAGAAAGAAAAACATGTTGAGAATTAAATTATACTTTTACGCAACATCCCACTCGTGAAATACTCCTAATTCCTAATCATTTTTATTACCAAAGAAAAGGCTACATTTTCTACGTATCAACCGACCTTTGGGATTGAATCGAGTCATTGTTGAGATAGAAGAACTCAATGTTTTGCCAACTTTTATCAACGTAATCAAAAGAGAAGCAAAATAGCACAGTAACTCAACGTGTAAACCACGGAGCAGAGGAAAAAGGGAGTAACTTTTGACTCGATTGAGATTATTGACAATAGACGACAATAGAAGTTTCATAAAAAAGGCTATAATAGCAGCTATCACGTTGATGTTCGGCGATAGCTGATAATGATATGAAATCTGACCTGAGGTAATTTCGGTGTTCAGAAATACGTTTTTTTGCTGAATAGCAATGTACACAGCATTACCAGAACAAGGGACTCGGTAAAAACCTTTCGATGGCCTAGTGTTTAATTTCTTCTTGGGTGAAGGATTGATGTCGTGGTGGATATGGGGAAGGAAGACGATTGCTTCGGGATGATCGGTTCTCGGAAGTTTGAGTGGCTGTAGATGAAGATGACGTATTGTAAACGTTGTTTCTAAGAGTTTTCCTAATATAATTCGATTCAGTATGGATCTTATCGAGTTAAGGTATAGAAACAGCACGGTGTACAGGGAAATTGGACAATGAACGTTTCTGTTAGAGAATATTTAAGTTTGCCATTCGGTTGGCGAGAAATGAGAAAGTGGTCACTTTGTACACCGTCGGTGAAAATAGTATATCGTAATACTAGTGGGGAGAGAATATTATTACAAAATAGGTATAATACATAGATCAACGACTTCGGAATTCACAACTGTCAAATTGACCATTCACAATTTTAATAAAATAGTTAAAAAAGGTGCACTTTTACACGATTTTGCGTTTAAAAAAGTGGTACTGTCTTCACGATTTTTCGTTTAAAATAGACGAACTCAGAAATTCTTTGAATTTAATTTGCTAATATAAAAAATGAAAAACAATTCTATAGCACAATCGGGGTTCAATTGTTCTTGATCTATTTTGCATTATATACATTCCCAACTTACTTGGCATAGAGTATTATCTCTGCGACGGTTGCGGATTCAATAAGAAATTTAGTTATTCAATTTGATGCTTGCCAAGAAAAATCACAGTTTTAGTATGATTAGTGGGGTGTCGAAGGTGGTCACTTTTCCATTATAAAGTGAGTACTTTCTGCACCTGAGTGCATAACCGTCCATTCCTACTCGAATTTTTGTCTGCTTTAGCTGTTTATGTAATATGTAAATGTAAAGTAAAGAGAAATTTTAAAAATATATATACTTGTATTGCCAAAACATTGAACATACTACAGAGCAATCCTTTGAAATAGTTTAAAAGTTTTAGCCGTGTTTGTTTAAATGGAACATCAGAGAAAAATGTCCCAGGTCACTTATAATCGATATCAGTACTTGTTCTAAGAACGAGGAAACTAGCACGGAGTGAAAAGATGTATGTCAAATGCTACAACTGAATTTTGAATAACTGCAACAAACAACGTTGACTGAGCTCGATTTCCATGAAAAACATCAATTGTAGATACTTCAAAAGCTTTCAGTAATTGGCTTGATTTAAAAAGTGCTCGATTATGATAATAAAATAACTGTTACGGGCTTTACACGGAACTTGAATTTTGAAAATATCAAATGAAAAATGATTTAATTTGTTAAAGTATTCACCCGGTATATGTTGGGTTTAAAATTTTCCCTTTTTCTTCAAGGAAACAAACCTGATCTATGTACAAAATATTACTTTTATTTTACTAATAGTTCTTGAGTTAAAAAACAAATAGTCGGATTTTTATTTTTTAAGGTGTTCACCCTGCACATATTTGACCGAATTTTTCTCGGTTTCGTGCCAAGTAGACATTAAGCCGCATGCAAAATATCGTCTTTCTCCAACAAATAAGTTTTGAGTTATACCGGCAACAGGCAGAGGGACATAGGGGATTGAAAAAACCTGTTTTTCGTCATCTAGGTACCCTGAAACATGATGATCTAAAGAAATCTCAGAAGGGTTTTTTTCGCGATTACAATACTTCCTTTGTCTTTTAGATGAGGGAAGTAAAAAGGTAGTACCATTGTTCAAACAATGCAGTAGAGAAAAAATGTATAGGCACAATATAATTTCAGGTTTTACGTACAAAACAAAGAGCTTCATACCCCAATGGTGCTTTGGCATTGCCTTAATATCTTATACTTAGAATTCTGGCCAAATTATAAGCCAACATTAACACAGTTTAATTACAAAAGCTTATAGCTGGTTTCAGTTGCATAAACAGAATTGTTAACGCCATATATAAATATGCCTTTGAATTCACCAACCGTCTAATTTCATATTCCACTACCAAACTTTGGTAGTATGTTTGCCATGAGTGCGCCGCAAATGTGTACTGAACTGAATAAACATGTGATTACAAGTTACATCAATTTTAATAGCATTCTAGTTGATAATACATAAAAATTATAACAAGTTATCATTTCCCAAATACATCAAACTGCTTACTCAAACTAAAAAGACGTAGATATTTTTTTTTTGCTGTTTCATTCTGAAGACAGTAAGTTGTTTTTTTTTATTATGACATAATTTATATCTATCAAAAACGTAAACCACTTTTAAGTCGCTATTTGTGAACAGAAAACAGTCATAGAAAAAATATTGTATGCAAACTCTTTCAAAACTACATCTGACATATTATCCAACTCAGCTCACAGTTCGTTGCATAATTTTGCTGTGGCGGCCAGTAAACAAACAGTTTTAACACTTCTTGCATAAACACCTATTAAATATTATCCTGATTTGCAATATTTCTACTTCTTGGTTCAACACAAATGTTATTTCAAGTGGTATAAAAATTATTCTGACTGTTTCTTTCTCCAGTAAGATGATCTAAGTATATTAATTAAAATTACTACAGTGCGCGTAAAAACTGTAGCCAAAACGACAAAGCCACCTTTTCTGATCGTTCATTATTAAGAAGTATAATTATCCCAAAAATTCAAGCGGAGATACTGTTTTTCCAGGTGGCAGTCTTCGAAAATTCTTTAATTTGTGTTACACCAGATTGGCCACATTCTCTTCTTCTTTCTTCTTTATGACGTTTTTTCCCTTTATGGGTTCGTCGTCTTTAGCCTCCATCTTTCACGGTTCTCCCAGTCTCCTTGTTGGAGATCTCTTTCCACCATTATGTTTGTTACATGGGTTTTCCATTTGTAGCATGGGCGACCTCTTCGTCTTTTTCCCCTTAGCGACCATTTGAATATGTTTTTTTTCACCTGTGTTCTTGCATCCTTTCCATATGGCCGTACCAACGACGGGTTCTATTTTCTAAGTTTCTGGTAATTTTTAATTAAAAAGAGGCGGTTGCGATTTCTTGATAATTATTATATATGGTTCCTCTAACTCCTAGGTGGAGCATAGGATGTTAGTAAATGTCTTGCATTGTGTACGGTTTTGCATCATTTCTTTTAATCTCTTGGGTAACCTCTTTTTTGCTCCCTTGTGGGTTCCAGTCCAAAATCATTCTTTCGATATTAGATTCTTCTCTTCTTAAACAGTGGCCAATCCTGTTCCATTTAAGGATTTTTATTTCTATTTTTAAATCTTTTTGTCCTGTGCGTCTTCATAATTCTTCATTCGTAACAAACTCCAGTCAGCGTATTTCCAGTAACCTTCGTAAACACTTGGTAAATGCTTGGATTTTGTTATCAATTATAGCTTCACATGCATACAAGAGAAAGGATTTGAAATTAGTTTCGAAAATCCTGAGTTTCAGTTTAGTTGTTAGATGGAGACTGTTCTGGCTTTACTGATTCAATGATTTATATCCTCTTCTGTGCCTCCGATGGTGGTAATTACGCTTCCTAACTAACAGAACTATTGTACCTCTTCGATTGGTTAGTTATATATAGTTATTGGATGTTGGTTGTTGGTATTTATCCGCATTGTTTTAATTTTACTAGTATTTAGTTCTAGTCCCACTAATTTTGCAAGTTCTGTGAGTCTATCGACTTTGGTTTGCATAACAGCATAAGTGTGAGCTAGAAGGCAGGTATCATATGAACAATCTAGATAGTGGAGCTGGCTATTGAGTGTCTAAGTTATGCTAACATGTTCAGAATCGGTGTTTGTTATAACTCAATCAATTAAAATATCAAATAGTAAAGGGAAAGGGAGAATCCTTGTTTGACTTAGAAGGCACACACGTTAAATGAAGGATTTTCCATAACACAGAATGGTTCAGTGAGTCGAACGATTGTTTAAAATCTATAAATGTTAAGTCATGTGATGATCTCCATTCTACGGATTATTCGATCATTATGCGTAGTGTGTTGATGTGGTCTACACAAGAGCTAATTGGCCTAAATCCATTTTCTTCAGCTCCGAGTCTAGTATGTTGTGGATTATATGTGTGAAATATTAATTAACCATGTTAATTATGCGACACATCTCCAATTAATGCATCTTGTAAAATCGCTTTTCTTCGGTAGTTTAACTATTACGCCTGCTTTCCAGTCAGCAGGAACTGGTTTTAGGTTTCATGCCTCTCGGAAGATTCGTTGAAGAAAGGCTGCTATTCCGGGGATGTCTGCTTTTAACAATTTCGTAGGGATTTGTCACGTCCCGAGGCTTTTCCGTTTTTTAGTTTTATAAGACCAGTTTTGATTTCTTGAATCTATCCGTAGCATCGACAGCTGCGGATCTTCAATATTAGCCACTTCTAGTGGTCTGCTTAGATGATGAAGAAATTGTCTTCCCAAATTCTGATTGGTTCTTATTCTGATATAAGCGTACCATTATTATTCCTTAGGGGTTTGTTGGTGTTTATTATTTTTGTTATCTAACCTTTTGGTGATTCTGTAAACTTTCCTATTTTTTTTTCTTTTGAGCGGCTTTCTGTGCCCGTTGTGCTAGTTTGACGGTGCATATTCGTTTATTCCTACGAGCCATTCTTGACTCTACGATTTATCTGATAAATTTAAGTTCATAACATCAAATTTCTCTAATTTCTCTCTGGTCTCTAAATTATATTTTATTAAAGAACATCTGATGTTTGCTCATTCCGCCACATGAAGTTTAATTTGGAGAGTGTCAACTAGTAGGTTTTGATCGAAATAATCATGAAAATAACTACTTCCCTTCCACAAATGAGTCATGATACTAGACACTCTCATGCCGGTTTCGGAAAAATATATTCCAACATAGTTACAAATAGGATTAGTGAAATATCAGAATCTATATTGCTGGAGCAGCAAAGTGGTTTTAGGAAAACTCTTGCCCTTGTGCGGAGAAGCTATTTACTATGAAGCAAATATAGAAACACATTTTAAATACAACATAGAAACTCACTTACTAGTAGTAGATAACACGCGTTTGTTAAAATAATAAAAGAAAACTCTTAGAAATTCTGAATAAGCAAATGACAAAAGTAATACAAAGTATGCATTACAATTCAAACTGTAAACTTAGAACTAAGACAGGGATGCAGCCTATCCCCTATACCCTTTAATATTTATATCGATGACATGCCGAGGTAATGGGATTATTATGGTTAGATAAATAGGAAATTTCAGAATACAACCCTTTCCTAAAATAGTTACAATCCGTTAATTTTTGTTATACTTGAAAATAAAATTTTACTGCTGCCGAAAACCAATCTTGAATTGCAATATAGCCAAAATGGACTTATTTAGGCTCATGAAGAACTTTAATAGAACGATATAACTAAACACATTTTATTCACGCGAATTTATAGATTCGAGAAATGCATCACCGCGAGTCCAAGACAACCAAAGCCCTCGTTGACCGTTAGCGAAATTTACTATTGGCGTTTGCCTATGTTTTATCGCTTGCTGCCAGGCACACTGCATAAGTGCATATATTGGTATGAACACATTTTAGTAGCCTTTATATTACGCATAATAATTAATAGTAATTAATAACATAATCATCAAAACAAATATTTATTATAAGAATGTTCAGTAAATGTAATAATTTGAATTTCAGAATTGTTAAGAAATAGCATAGGCCATGAAAATATTTGCATAATGACGTTTTTGCAAAGACTTATCTTTGTTTAAAACATAATAAAATCAGAGCAGGCTTCGCAATTCATGTAACAATGTGTAAACTGTACACAAAACAATTGGGCCAGCTTCTTCGAAAACTTTGGTTGTGAAACTGCTAAACTGCCCCAAAAATCAAGTTATTTTATGTGTTAATAAATAATTAATTAAAAGTGTTGTCTAATTGAGTGATTGTGTCCTGGGTAATTTGGGGAAGTTTTTCCTTGCACTGGGCTTCCGCACAGATAAAATACGAGGAGTCGAAGTGGTCCATTGGAAGCTGTGATGTTTTGAGCATATTCTACGGATATCCAGCCAGCTTTAAAAGTTTATGTACGAGTGAATAAAAGAGCAGCGGCCGTGTAGCACACCAGAGTAGAGATTTGAGGCCCCAGCTTCATTGGCAGCGGTTCCAGAGGTGTCCGAGAACATCAACCGTTCACCAGCGCAGATTTGGGCCTTACTAACTGCAGACAAATAACGAGTGGCTCAGAGCATCGTGGGAGTTCCAGCGAGGGGCAGGTAGCTTATTTTCAATGGAGAAGCCATCAAAAGGTCAGATTTACCTCCTAAAAATGTTAGTTTTGTGAATGTGCTTTGTTAGCGTCCCTTAGAGCGTCACTTCTGGTTCGTGACGTGGGTAGAAGTGTTTTGTTTATAACGCGGAATACTTATATTTCATTGTTATCGCATAGCAACAGCGTTAATTGCGTGGACATCAAGAACTTAATTAAACAGCTTGTTTACGTATTCTCGAAGTAAGGAAACTATTCGTCTTTTTAATTAGATGTAGCGACCTAACCCTGGGATGAGAGTGAATTAGAATTACAAATTTAAGCATTATTACAGTATAACAGGGAAAATTACTAAAGGTGTGGTAGTTACGGCTGTTTAATTTATTTAAATAATTAAGAATCATATTCAAAGATTCATTATACCCATATTACATCAGAATATAATTTCCATTTTTACATTATGAATTATTCTTTGCAATTACAATAAACTACGAAATTATTCCTACATAATACGATTATAGCTAATTCATAAAAATGGGCAAACTAACAATTGTTAATTAAGAGTATATGTACTTGCCAGTTAATGAGACAATTTGTGTATAATATGAGTACTTTATAATTTTCGCTGTTAGAGCAGCCACAGTATGTTGTAATTTTACAAATGACCGTTTGTTGTTTAGACCGCTCGCAGCATGTACAAATGTATGAGCTACTAAAACTCGGGTGCTGAACTTCAGTCTCAATTTAAAATCCGTAAACCCCAGAAACCAATATTCATGTTTTCCATGAGCTATAAATTCAACTCATCTCTGCCACAAAAAAGCACCTAGTCTCTAGCGCACAGTAGTGAATTAATAATAAAGCAGTTTTGCAGCGATATCAATAGTACGAGTACAATAATATCGTGAAGTATTACCTAATGCGAATAAATTTTTTACTGTTTTTATAACCTTCATTGCAATTGATTTAAAGTATATGACAAAGAATCAATTGTTTTTCCCAAAAAATTGTATATTGAAAGCATTGTTCAAATAGACGTTTTGAAATTTCTACATTTTAAAGAAAAAAGTCAGTTACTTTATTACATGTTTCAACATAGAAATATGATTTTAAAATATTGTTAAAACAATATTGGCTGAAGTTTAATTGAGCTGTGAAAGAGACTATGAAGTCTATTAGATGGTAGAATGCAATATAAACTAATTACAGTGACAATTACAAATAATTGTCGTACTACAATTTCAGAAATGAAGTTAATATGTAAGCGTTTAGAACACCTGTCACGTCTAGTTCTGACGTTCAAAACTGTTAATTCTTACTGGTAAGCTAGCTATTTGTTAAGGGAGGATATTAGGTAGTGCTTCAGCTAGGTCACAGTGTGGTGCCAAGAACATAGTTAACACTAGAAGCATCTTTGGAGGCAAACGCTATTGGTTCCAGGATGGCGGGCTCAAATCAACAAACAACAAGGCAAAAGATACTTACTGTCAAGGTTTTCCTTTACAATCAATCTTAAGAAAGGTATCAATAGATCGAGTAAAAGAAAAAACCATAATTAAGCTTTGAAGTACCTACTAATGCTTTATTAATAGTATATTATTCCACGAACGTATAATGATACATATTACTCACGAGGAGGAAGTTTGCGACGCGAGAGGAAAGCGAGTGTCGTAATTCATCCGAGTGACTAATAACCATTACATACGAGAACTTTTTGGTATACCACTAACCATGAACAAATAGTATAGGGGTTTTATAGCAAGCACAAAAAAAGTTCGTTTAATTATACGCGCCCGTAACCGATTATGTGAAGCATAAAGCCCGAATTGAAATCAGCATAACCTTGTATTTATTCAAACGATATTAAACATAATGGTTCGCTGATTTCAGTTACTCGACGAAGCCTTGTGGAATAAGGGCAGTTATGTATCCAGCTTATCGCACCAAAAGTAAGCGTCGATCAGAAAGGGAAAGGTTTCGCATCGACCGACAGATAACCGTTTACTATGGTTAATTAAATAAGGCTAGTAAAATTTGTAAATAACAGATGATCGTTACTAGATATAAAATTACACTCGGCGTGAGTAAAAGTTATCTGATCTTTTCGATCCCAAATCCGGATAGAAGAGGAAGGTTTCGCATTGGACTAGTAACCCATAAGGCAGCTAACATGTCTCACATTGCTCTTATACCTATATACAAACCTACTATACAAAGATAAAAAGATATGAATCATGATTTCCGCTATGGTTTCGTAGAGTAGCAGTATAGTTTATTAACTGCGTTTACTCATCGAATTTCGTTTGCCTTCTAAAAGTATAATTACTTATCTGTCAACTTTGACGTTTGAAGGTTAGGCATTTGAGTTGGAGAGTCGGGTGTGCTTCTCATCCCATACAACATACTAGAACTGACAGCTTCGCTAATGTCATTGCGTCACATTGTGGTAGTATTAGCCTATTTTTTGTTTTCGCCGCTTAGGAAGAGAAAAACAATATGTCAAGATTTTTCAGGGATGTGTGTTTCGATGAACGGCTGAGTGTTCATTATTATTCTCGATTCTTGTTTTTTTTCGGGATAGCACCTAGACAGTGGAGTTAAATAAATTCAGCAATGTTTGGTAAACCTTAAGTAGTCCTTTTAGCAACTTTGTGATGCAATATCATTCTATTATTTAGATATTTATTAGTCAACACCTGCGGATTATTCTGCGTAGGAGTGGAGGAGCACGTTAAAGCCGCTTTTCATCTCGAGTAAGCTTTTTAAATGAAAAGCACACATATGAGCTAGTGGCACTTTTATTTTAGTGCTTTTTATGGGTGTTTTTAGTTGTGGTTTTTCTGCTTATGGTGTTTGGTCTTTTTGAGCTCCTCTTGATGCCTTGGCATTGTGGTCGCCGGATGGGAGTTTCCTTAACGCAGTAAGCCTGGATTCTAAGATAAGCCACTTATTTATATTCAAAAGAACATTTTGCAATTAAAAAATATAGTGATGCGAATTAGTTTGCTAACGTACATTTTTGAAATTTTCTTGCTTATGCCACTTTTGTCCTTCATATATTATAGCAGTAGTACGCTATATACCCGTACCTTGTAACTTAAATAATAAAACGCTAAACTTACATTTGTAAGCGCCGTGCGATCACGCCGCGTGGTTTTTATTCTTTTAGGTGAATATCATACAATTTAACAAATATTAGGTCGGTACAAATAACTGTCTATATATATATGTATATGTTAAGAGCAAAAATCGTATTCGCTCAATATGTAAATTCCATTTTTGCTTTTTCAACCTTGTAGTGCTTCAAGTACAATCGTAACGGGTGGTATACATTTGCAACGTCTGTTGCATGTGGGCTTGTGCCTATTTTGTCAGTCGACAGCAATACTTGTTTTACGTATATGTTTGCATAAAGTTTGGTATTGGACCATCAACAGTACTCCCCATAGTCAATAATTTTGGGACTGAAATCTGTCTTCCTTTTTTTAAATAAATATTACTTACAGAGGCTTTCATATTTACATATTGCTATGATATTATGGAGAATTATCTTTATTTAATAAAGACAGAATATTGTATTCGTTATTATTATTATTAAAGAGAAGTACATTCAGTTATAAACTCGGAAAGGGTTATTATTTTATTAAAAATTAAATGCACTTAATAAATGTAAATGCTTTGGGATAATTTGGGGACGGTCACGTTGAGACAATTAATCGTTGAAAATACGTTTTTACTTTGAGATAGCTTAAATTATTATCATAATTGATGTTTTGTAAATAAAGACTGTTATTAAATATAATAATGAATAATGATTTAAAAAATTTAATTCATTTAAACATTTATGTGAAATTTATTATTTAAGTCGTGAAACAATTAGAAATTAATAAGCAACTACGCAATTTAAAAATTTAACCAAAGATATAACATCTCTTGATAAAAACAATTAGGAAAATAAATAAAATTCGGAAAAATGTTAATTTTCTTGTCTGTAATAAAACTGTAAATAAACCCTATTAAGTTAATGAAAGTTGAGTTTTATTTTAAAAAAATGCATAAGCAGAATAAGAATATTTAATAGTGGTATGAAATAATAAGTATAAACAAGAATTTGGAATTGGTTGGTGGTGTTGGATCCAGTATAATAATTCTATGAAGGTGTAGTTTTAATTGGGAAACAGATGATAGGAGCCATTTGGTAGTAAGCAGAGGCTAGCTGCATTCAAATCATAGGGCCCATAGTTGCTGTAGTAGCTGCAGACTGCAGTATCGGGGCGTTATTGCTGGTTAGTAGCTGTGGCGGCACGAATGGAAGCATTGTAATCTGCAGGTGGAGTTGTAATTCGTAGGAAAGTGATTCGAGTCTTCTGGTAGTAAAGAGACGATAGCTGCATTCAGATCAAAGGGGTAATAGTTGCTGTTAGTGACTGCAGTATTGGGTGTTATTGCTGTTTGATTGCTGTGGCGGCAGGAATGAGAGCAATGTAAACTTCAGGCATTTGGTGTCTGTAGGGGAAAAATCAACAGCAAGGAATTGTGGAATTTACATTTAAAAACAAAGTATAGTATACTGAACAAGTATAAAGTGTAATAATTGACTTACCTGATTAGAGTATTAGTATGGTATATAAAATGTATAGATGGTCTTTGTATGCACAAATAGGAGTGAGACAATTTGAGGTTACAGCAGAATTTGTCAGCATCAAACGTAGTTAGTGATTGTCATAAGAAGAGCATGATAACATGGCTATTTAAAAACTTTATTGTTATTATTATTAATAATACAAAAATATATAGAATAACTAATAAATCCATGATAGGTGTTTTAACTGTAATTAAATATAAAAATAATTAGATTTCAATAGATGTTATACATGTTATATGAATGTTCATACAATATAATATATATCTGGTGTTAAATTCGACAATTTGATTGTGTACTTACATTGTATATGTTTATTGCGTCGGCTTTGTTAATCCCAGTTATTTAAAAATCAGAATACACTGTATCTGTCAAGTTACTTTTGTATTTCATTTAGTGAAAGTTCATTGGTCAAGAATATAAGGAAGCACGTTCATTGAGCTTCATAAGTGTTTACTGTAGAGAAAATTGTAAAGAAGCGTAAATGAGAGTTGACCTTCACTAATTAAAGCATGTAGATCTTCAGCTAGCAAGCATTTAATGAGTATGCAAAACCTAAGGTAAGTATTTTTTACACCAAACCCTCTGCCTGACCCTGGACAAGGCAGATCCAAACAGCTAAGGATTGAATTTTGGCTATCTTGAATCAAGACCGCACTTCACGAGTATCGTGGACCACCTATTTTTGCTAGCTAGCCGCGAACGATCGAGGACTTTACTACCGTTACCTCACAATGGAACTGACCTGTGAAAAGTGCGATCCGGTGTTATGTCTTACAATCTCAATTTTACGGTAAAAACTGCAAAAATTACTATTTGTGAAGCAATACAAAGAGGTGCTGTATTGTTATATCTTGTTAGATTAATTGCTTTTTTGAGATTAAACATCCTTAATGGTATGAAAACAAAGAATGCGGTGTAACTGTTTATACATAAACCAATATTTAGTAAGCCACCCTTGTTTCAGTGGCGTAGTTTTAATGCGTGATTCACACAGGAACCGAGAGCTACGTACGTTTGGTAACGGCTTCTGCAGTTGAGCACTGCCGAGATAGCAGAAAGCTGTGATTTTTCACTTCTTTATTTATGATTTGTTTGGAATTTTTTAACTACAGCGTTCCTACGGCTCTAAGTTATCTCTTTTGCTATAAATTAATCGGTGTTTTATGGGTTGATGTAAGCACTCAACAATTTATTGATTTTTAATTCTTGCAACCAAACAATATGGGATGTTCAATGGACAAACATACTTTCTTATTTCATTTGCATATTTTTAAAGTACCGATGAAAGCTTTGGCAAAGTGGATTTCGTTTAAATTTAAGTGTAAGAAAATAAAACAGTTGCATTAATTGCATACCTATACATTTTAAAACTACTCTTAACAAAAACGAAGTTTGCAATAAAAAAGTACCAACTGCGTTACTTGGAAGCGGACTACACACATTAAAATTTAAGTGTAAGACACTAAACCACTGCATCAATTGCATAAAACTGTTAAAATTACTCTTAATAAAAACCAAAGCTTGCAATTAATACTACCAACTACACACATTCAAGTTATCAAATTGCAATTTACGAATAAATTTTGAAAGCTGTATATGTGAAGAAACATGGAAACCCATCCATAAAAAAAGGATTATTATATCAAAGAACAGTCTGGTATGGATTAAAAGCTGGTGAATATCTCTAACATATTTCTAAAGGGCACATGGGTGGCTGCAGTGGGACGTGGGCTGGGTATTAAGCTTGAACTGCAGGGGTTTGCCTATAATACCCAATCGGCAGATACGTAGAAAATGATTTTATTGGTTGCCAGGCGCCACCGAGTCGATTACGCTAGCTTGAGGTGATTTCGTGGATAGCCCCGACTCGAAAAAGCTTTCCCTCGAAACTATGGGAGCTTTTGGTGCTGCATTCGGCTTCTGATTTGGAAACTACCTTAGTCCGTATTATTTTTTAGATTGCTTTATCTGTAAAATACGCGAAGCTGCACTACACTGTACAATAGAACTTCAACCAGTAGTTTAAAACCTCTATTCAGATAACATGTATACAATATTACAGCTAAATGGCCCAGCTGAAGGCTAAAACCGCAACAAACGTTGAATTTAGTTTCATAAAAGTGCCTGCCACATTCCAAAGGGAAAACAGTATTGGCATCCTTAGCACAAAGCACTGAAGCAGCCACTGCGCTACTCCGGAAACACCTTCCAAAATTTATTTCACAACTGTAATGTACTTACCAAAACCCATTCAAATATGAGATGTAATTTACATACGCAAAATTCTATTCTAAAACACGAAACATATTTCAAAGCAACAGTTAATAACATATGCACAATTGATCGTACTCTAACACGTCATAGCATATTTGAACATTGACGATAAAGAACATTTATTGTTGTATATCAAGAGACTTCTTTCCAGGTTTGCATCGAGATGTGGTGATGATACAGATTATTGTAGTACAGGCGTCAAATATTTTCTTAAATCCCACGGGAAGCTCGATAAGATATCTCCATGATAACTCGAGACAAAGCGGTATTTGAAAATTTCCAAAACTGCGTCTTCTAAAGGCAATTACAAGCTAAAATGTATCTTAATAAGCGGTACGGTAAGAGTTAACCAAACGACCATGGTCACGGAAAGATTCACGCACCACAGGCAAATATTGCTTGCTAACCCCTAGTCGATTTTAAAGCTAATTAGCCCATCTCACATCAGCACGCATGAGAGGAGCCTTAAAAGGCTCACTTTACAAGCAACATCCTTGCTTGAGGAACAGTGAAAAATGATTTCTCCGCGTGCTAAACAACGGCTTACACACACATGAGAAAGCACAATTGTATTGAACTATCCTAAGAAAATAAGAAATACGAAAACTGAAAACAAAACGATGGATCACCAGATTTAAAAAATAATTTAAACGTGAATGCAAAGATGCAAGTTTTAAATTAGAAGTTTTAGAGACTACGATCCGTATTTGCACTTTATGTTTAAATGTAATCATAGTCATCAACTTTGAAATAAGCTAAAAAAACAGCGTGTGTAAATCTTATAAGTAAAAAAAACAATTAAAAATAACTTCTTATTTAATCATATGAGTACTTTGACGGAATGTAAGACATACATTTAAATATCAAATTCAACAGAATATTTCAAATCTCTATAACCGTATAATGTAAATGAAAGGTCATTCAGATCAAACGCTTTAGAGACAGCATTTAGACACCCTTTCCAACTTGAAATAACTGAGATATATTTAGCTGCCGTTCACTCTTGCAAATGGAGATTAAACACGGATAAGGGTTTTAATGCCTGTAATTAATTAATTAAAAGTGTTCTTTTAAATTTGTTTAATTTTCTCCTACAGACATTTTGCCCTTAGCTTTAAAAGAAAATTTTTAGACAGAATTGTTTGAAGAAGTTTAAGTTGACATGAGTTGAAGAACTTGCAATTCTGCTGCAAAAGTTTTTTGAGAAGGATTGTGTTGTTCCCTGTATAGATTTTGTTTTAAATTGCAAGTGGATTAGGTAGCTTTAGTAGATCTGATTTACTGCTTCAAATCAATTGTTATTCCACATGCGTATATTATATAAAAAAGAGACAATTTCAATACTTTTACAAAAAAAATCAAAGGCAATCGATGAACTACCAACATTAATATTTTATTTACCAATTATTCTAAATCAAGTATAAACAACTAAGTTTAGAAACCCTTACCTTAAAATTTATATCTGCAATGTATATTATATAAGCAATAAATAATTCAAAGTAAATTTTTATTCTGAATTATGAACCTGATAACTGCAGAACGCTGTTCATAAGGAAAAGGAAACACGTATACAAACATTTTATAGAAGCGCGAATCCAGAATGACTAGTGAATAGCTTAAATAAAAGGAAAATTTCCAAAGAATCAAAGAGTAGGCAATCCGGAAAAAACACAAACGCATTAAATTAAGAAAATTTTCAATTGGCATCGAAATTACTAATACATTAAATAATTTTATGAATGTGTATTACAACGGCCTGAATTTAATATAAGTACATTACAAACCAATGAGTAGCAGGTTGTAATTAATAATAATAATAACAATATGTCTTTATTTATCTATTCACAACTTCTAATATTTATAGAAAGAGTGAAAACTTATCAGGCGAAGTTCAACCTAACACGCGCGGTTAGAGGCTGCTCTTCCACTTAACCCGACCTTAACGTAAAAAATATACAATAAAAAAATTATTTTGAATTGTAAATAAAATAAGAAAAACTATGATATTAAATGGCGAATGATTTATATTTATTTGAGTTTCTATGCTTCGTTGCTGAAATAACATGCTCGTCTAGAATTTCAAATTACAGCATTGAAATCTAATTTGATAATTACCACAATACTTCCGTCAACCTGTAATACACTGAGCGACAAAAGTCTGGGTTCACGAATAATTTTTCCAATTTTACATACTGAAAATGGTTTCTGGCGCTTAAAATCTGATGTCGATGTTTACGTATCAATAAACAAATTTAGTGCTATAGTGGGCTAACTTAAAACCATACAATTGTTGAAATATTGCGATTTTGTTTCTGTCGTATATTATTCAAGTTTTTGATGTTTTGTTAAGAATCGGGTTGGAGTTGTCAGGGATATGTTTACAGCATGTCCATTGTTTCCGATAACTGTCAGTATTAACTGTTAATTTTCCGCCACGAGCTCTAATTACACATTCTAGACGTTTAAGCATACTGCTAATCAATCGTGCAACATTTTCTTGTGGTAACCTATCCCATTCTTCAACTAAAGAATGTTGGAGTTCTTCTAATGTCCGAGGCCGATTAGGGCGAGTGCGAATTGCTCTTCCCAGTTGATCCCACACGTGTATAATCTAAAACAAGTTCCACTACTTTTTCGTACATTACACGAGCCTATAATAAAATGAAGTGCGTCATGAGTACCAAATAGCTCGGCAATGAATTACATATCCTAGTAGTTTATCCAGTATTACAAGAGCCAATGTTAAAGACTGCACAACATTTTAACAAAGTCAAGTACGTCATGAGCAGCTGATGTCTTGGTCAAAAGTCGAGCATAACTTTATTATGGTAAAGGCCGTGCAAAACTTAAGAAATTTACACAAAAGTTGAAAACTTATTAAAACCACTTTCGCGGTTCTCTATTAAATTTTCAAAGTTTACGTAACACTTCCAATTATTATTTAATTACCGTTAGGTACTACCTTTAGCGAGTTTTATTAAAAGGCCGCCGAAACGACTTTTTAAAAAACGTTTATTTTTATTTTACAATGAAATATAACATTGGAAGCACACAGATTAGCTGCCAGACAATTTCTTACATCTAGCTACGAACTAACTGGAACTTATCTTAGAGGTGCAGGCTACTTGTATATATACTATGTCTAATCAGCTAAGATAAGCGTTATCTCTACAAGGGAGCGTGAGACAGGAAGCCACGTGCGTTCAAGGGTGCAGACTTGCAGTTCACAGAAAGAAGCTATTATTGTTCAAGGTTGCAAGCTTGTAGTTTTACACAGGGGGCCATTGTCTAGCTGTAATATAACTCGTCCGCCGATAAAATGTTCAATGGGTGGTATTCAAATATGCCTCCATTGAACTTACAAAGAGAAAAGAAAATTAAACTTATGCATTTACGTTAACTGGTTCAAAATCTTTATTTAAAAATCTAATAAGTTTAATCTTCATTGTGTTTCTATTATAATATAAATACAATATAAACATTATTAACATAAGAATAGTACACAGAGTAAATATAATTGCAGACACACTTAAATTATCAGATTTAATATAATTAACAGGTTTTAACAAATTTTCATATTTATTAAGCTTAATTCGGTCCTCAAACAATTTCTGGGTGTCAACAGGTATCAAGTCAATCTTTGAAACATTTATGTGGTTCGATTCAGGAATTATTAAGCGGTCAATGTTTGAAATTTTTAAATTAACAATTTCATTTGAGGTTCTTTTTGCAGTGAATAACATGTGTTTTTGATTTATTGAAACAAGACAGTCTGAACTGAGGTGTAAGAGGTTAGTGCCAGATATTCCCTTTCTAAAATTCTGATTTTTACATTTGACGTCCAATATTGCTTCAGATGGGGAAGATATTAACCATGTCGCAGGATTTATTTGTGATATTTTGATCTCTGTTAAATTGAATAAATAAGGGGTACATGTTTTATTTTTATTAAATGACAGAAGTTGTGTTTCGCACAATTTGTCGTTGGGGATTTCAAAGTAGTTATTTTGATTACAAAAGTAGGTGTCTAAAGTTATAAGTTTACAATGACTTATTTCAACGGGAATGCTGTTTTTAACGTTAAATAATAAAGTACTATAAGTAGGTATAATCATACGAAATTGATAATTTTGGATAAAAATCGGAAATGGTATTAATTGTATCATTTGATAATCGTTAGTTTTGGAAGTAAGAGGTATTTCGAATATAAATGTAATTCTGTTTTTAACTTGGTAAACTTTTGTAATGATAATTGACTCGTATATATAAATGTAAATACTGTAACTCTGCAGGATATGGAATAGTTAAAGCTTTTTCTGATATTATGCTATTGAGATACGTCGAAATTTCATTTAGATTTTCAATTAAATCGTCATTTTCAATTAATGACATATGCATCTGTTGATTTTGGGCAAAAGTTAATGCATTTTCTAGTTCCAAACAAGTGTTAATAAGTAGTTGTAAAAATTGAATTGCTTCTAGCAAGACTGTTTTTAAGGAGTATGTAGCGAGATTTTTGCCTAACTCCTCATTTTGTAAAATTATTTTATTTATATTTCTGTCTAATAATTCTTGACTCTGCTATATCATTGATTACTGAGATGGTATCATTTAAAATTTTAGTTTGCTCTAATATAATGTCATTTTGAATTTTATTGCTTTCTTGTAATTTAGTAATCATAGATTCGTATCTGACTCCATCGTTGGCGTCGAGGTTTCCAGTTAAAAATTTGAAGGCGGATCCAAGTCCGTCGAAAAGTCCTCTCTTATTAATTTTGCGTTTAACATCAGGAAATAATTGACTTAAGAGTTTATCTGCTTTTTCAAGATATTGTTTTAATATTATGAGTAAATTGTTATGATTGATAATAACATCGTCAATCCTTTTAAATTTTGTATATTCAATAACGTAACTTTTATTTTCAAGTAACGGTATTATTTTCATTAAATTAGTTCTAAGTGTGTCATAACTAACAAATATAGGAGTATAGTCTACATTTGTAATAAGCGTCCATTCGCTTTGTTTAAGCACTACGTTTCCTAAGTTTAAGGGATATAATCCGGGATTATCTTTTAAATTCTTAATAATAATATCGCTCTGTATAACTGGTGATTGAGTCAGCAGGGTACAGGCGATGAAGAGGGTAGTAATCCTGAAAAAGGGAGAGAGATAATTCCTTTTAGTCAGGGTGTTTTATGTTTTAATTTTTAAAAATTAGATTTAATTTTGAATTTCAACTTTACTTCTGAAATTTGTTTTAACAAATATTTTTTCATTTAATTGGAATGTTTGATTTTTCCGAATTGGTTTTCATTTTAAATTTAATCTTTACTTCTGAGATTTGTTTTAATAAATACTTTAACGTTTAATTGAAATGTTTGATTTTTCTGAATTTGAATTTAATTTTAAATAGTTGTAAAGGTTTTTCTTTGTTTTAATTTAGCAATATCAATTATAAAGGTATGTTGCTGTGAACATTTAGTTTTAACGCGAGAAATATTGTGATTATTAAAATTGTAAATACCATATTATGCTGGTCTTGTTTGTTTGTTAAGTGTAATTTTTATTTGTTTTTTCTGATTTAAATGATTTTAGTCTTAAGTTTTTTCTTAAGATATTATTTTTTTTTAAATACTTTTGATACTTAAAGTTACTGATTTATTCATTAGAATTTATTTGCAATACTTAAAGTTTTTCAAAATTCAAGGGTGTGAACAATCTTATTTTTTCTTTAAACACACGGTTAAAAATTTAGTTATTTTGGCAAAATTTTTGATAAATGTTCTTTAATAGACTATTTGGTTAAAAATGATTTTATTTCGATATTTAAGTGCTGGGAAATTTGATTATTGAATTTTTAGATGAATCTGATTTCATTCCTTCTAAAGTAGCTATATAATCTAAATATTTTACAAATTTATGTTTGAATTACTAAATCTTATGAGTCGACTTTTATTGTCAGTTTCGTAACGGATAAAGGTATTTCGGGAGAGTAAAATACATCTCTGTATTGAAAACATAAATTAGTCAAAAGAGTTTATTCATCTTCGTTTAAATGGTCTAATCTCAAAATTTTTTTTATTTTTAATTGTTATTTAAATTAATTATCTAAAATACTTTTAATGTTTGGAGTTTTTATATTAAAGTTGTTAAAAAAAAATTGTTATTTAAATTAATTATCTAAAATACTTTTAATGTTTGGAGTTTTTATATTAAAGTTGTTAAATCTGATAGACTGCTTTTTGTTGAGTTCATAATTTTTATTTTTATAAGATTAAGGATTATAAATATTAATTTCTTGTATTTCATTTAAAGTATTAATTACGCTTGTTTTAAATTGATTATTGTATGGTTTCAATTGCTGAAGGCATGACTAATTTTTCATTAAATTTTAATTTTGGAGTTATTGTAGTTACATTTTTTTTATGCTGATAAATTTTACGAAAAGTTCTGTACACAGGGTTAACTGTAGGTTTTGTTGAGAAAAATAAAAATCTTAATTTTTAGGTTTGGAAAAATTACATTAGTTTCACACTTTTTTTGTTTAATTTTTACGGGTTGTAATAAAATGGTATCGTAGCTCTTTCTGTCTGAATATGCATCCATTTATAATCTATTCGTGCGGATAATTTTGAAAATCAATCGGATCCAATAAGTTTTATATAGTCTTGGTTAAAATTATATAAATAACATGTATGTGTTCCGTTTTCATAAAAAAGACTGGGGATTGGTAAATCTGCAATTAAGTTATGTTGAGAAATTCCATGAGATGTAACTATCTCGAATTCTGTTTCATAAATATAATTTGAAAAATGTTGTTGTATAAATTCTGGAGAAATTATTGTTTGTGAGCTACCTGTATCAATTAATAATTTATCGCCGGTGGCGGGAATTATAATATACGGAAGATCTGATTTTGAATTTATATTAAAAGTTAAAATATGCTTTTCCGAGGCTCTTAATGAAAATTTACAGTATTGTTTGGATCTGGATATTCGAAATAATCGTAAGTATGGTCTAAATCTTGTGATTCGTGATTTTCAGTTGTATCTTGAAAATTGTCAGGGTCAAAATATTCCTGAGGGTTTTCGTTAAAATTTTCTGGAGTTGAAAATTCTCCATTTTCAAATAAATTTTCGGCTAAGTTTTCATATTTATCCGGAGGTTTTTCTTGATGATAATTTAAATGATTAAAATTTCTATTAACGTTTTGAGAATTTGCTCGATATTTATTGGGGAAATTTGATTGTTGAGTAGCTGGTCTTTTTGTAGTGCTAAAGTCCATAGGTTCTGGTTCATTTGTTGGTGAAAAATTTGGTTTTGGTGCAAATGCATTAAAGCTTGAATTTTGAGTTATTCTAGAATTATTCTGATTGTTAAAATTCGTTGGATTTTTAAAATAGTTGGGGTTTTGATTAAAATTACTTTTAGGATTTTGGTTAAAATTACTTCGATTTGGTTGGAATGGTCTTTGCATAAAATTTGGGTTATTAAATTTAGGTTGATGTGAATTTCGTGCTTGAATATTGGAAGTTAAATTTGGTTTGTTTAATTTCTGACTTTGAAAATTATTTTGTTTTTGAGAATATCTGATATCAATTTCTTCTTTTACTATGCTTAAGGCTTGTTCTAGTGAAGTTGGGTTTCTACTTCTTACAAAGCTTCCTAAATTTTCATTTAGTCCACTTGTAAAAGTGCGAAGTGCTAAATCTTTGTTAGCCTTTAATTTATAAGTGATAATGTCTTTTGATTCTCGACTCAGAGAAACTTTTGAATTAAAAATAGCCAAATGGGTTCTAACTTTATTGAAAAATTCTATGGGAGAGTCTTTATTCTGTTTTAATTTGGTTAAATCAATTAAAAGATTCAATTCTGACCTTTGGTCGCCAAAATTTTCAATTAAGACATTTTTTAAGTCTTTCCAAGTATCATACTGGTAACCTGTAATTACTTCTAACGCTTGACCTTTTAATTTATTCCTTATCGAATTTAAAATTATTTGGTTGATATAATCGTTTGAATTTTCTGTGCAAAATTTAGTTGCAATGATTTCTGCGGATCTGACAAATTCCGAAAGAGAGGCTTGATTACCATCATATGTGGGAATTTCATTTAGTAAAGCTACATTAAAATGTGGGGGAAACAATGATGCGTTTTGGTCAACCATATTTGGGTTGTTACAATTATTTAAAAATAAAATTCTAGGGATAGAATGCCTTGGTGAGCGTGATCGATCTCGTGACATAAAATTTCTACAATCGTTTCAAAATATAATTTTTTTATCTAATACTTCAAGATAATGGTGATCTAAACATAAAATTTTTATAATTGTTAAAAAAAATAAATTTCTAGGTGTTTTTACTTAAGGCGAGAATCCTTAACATAAGAATTTTTGTAGACAAAAATTAATTTTACTTTATTTGTTTCACTTGTTTTTAATTTTGTTTTATGTTAGTAAACAATTTATATGACTAGGGGATGCCTAACAGGGGGTAGGAGCCCTACGCGCAAGAACGCAAGCACAAATGCAAATTAAGCACACCTAGTATGTGCAGCAATTGGTCTGGCTTACTACGTTCTGCCTGAACTTATAAATAAATATTTAAAACTATGTTAGTATAATTTTTAAAATGTTATATTAGTTAACTTTGTTGCTTAGGCGAACGCTTTAATAATTATCACTTTTGAAAATTATATTACGTTACTTTGTTGCCTTTAAAATTAATTATTTTGCTTTTTCTTTGAAACTTGAAAATTATTACTTAGGCGAACGCTTTAATAGTCGTTACTTTGTTGCCTTTAAAATATACCTTTGCTTTTTCTCTAAAGCTTGATAATTATTATTCTTAAAAAATACCTTTGCTTTTTCTCTAAAGCTTGAAAATTATTCTTTGAATTATAAAAATATGCACTTACATTGTGCGTTACAATTGACGAACGGCGTGCGATCTGCTACGTCCTGTTGTCTTCAAAAAGGATGCGTCGATCCTGTTGATGTCGGCTGGCCTGCAAGTCCTGAAGTCCGACTTTGGATGGTCTGCTTAACGCTAGAGCGTCATCCAAAAGTTGTCCTGGGGTCGTCGTTGTTGACGTTGCCAAACCAGAGACTCATCCCAATGATCAAGTGGTCCCAATGACCAGATGGTTCCAATAACCACGGAGGAGCAGGAGCTGTGTCGACGGGCGCTTCTCACGATCGGGCGATGTTTGTCCCTGTTGGAGATGTCCGAAGATCCGCTGGGTGGTAGGTGTCGATTTGCGGCAAAGAGCTGAACCTCAAGGAAAGTTGCTGGTCGACTCGATGTTTGTAGTTTTCCAGGTTTTCCTCCACAAATCCGAACGACTGCGCCAGTTTTATTAAAAGGCCGCCGAAACGACTTTTTAAAAAACGTTTATTTTTATTTTACAATAAAATATAACATTGGAAGCACACAGATTAGCTGCCAGACAATTTCTTACATCTAGCTACGAACTAACTGGAACTTATCTTAGAGGTGCAGGCTACTTGTATATATACTTGTATACTATGTCTAATCAGCTTAGATAAGCGTTATCTCTACAAGGGAGCGTGAGACAGGAAGCCACGTGCGTTCAAGGTTGCAGACTTGCAGTTCACAGAAAGAAGCTATTATTGTTCAAGGTTGCAAGCTTGCAGTTTTACACAGGGGGCCATTGTCTGGCTGTAATATAACTAGCGATTATTATATAGTGGATCGTTATTAAATAAAATTGTAAAATTAGAAAAGCCCTACGGATAGTGAATTCGAATAATATTATCTTAGCTTCCTTCAGAGAAGTCTTATACAATATATTATTTATCAGTTGGGAGTTCAACTGTCATAAGCGGCAATTAATATACGAGGGCTGATGATTTTTGAGGCTTTCACGGCCATTGTCATTGAGTAACAAACGACTTCCGGTATTGGACCGTGTCATGATTGAGATCGAAGAACTCAACGTTTCGCCCACTTTCGTAAGGGGCTTCATCAGGAGGAAAAAAGGCAAAAGAGCACGGTAACTCAACGTGTTAACCAAGCCAGAGGCGAAACTCTTTGCAGGGAAGGGACAGAAAAGCACGGTAACTCAACGTGTGAACCACGTCAGAGGCGAAACTCGGCTGACTATCGGAAGAAGAAAGGCGAGAATTTACAGGTAAGCGCCGTCGCGATTCGGCAAATGCCGTCACGGTTCAGTGGCGGAGGGCGGGGCTTAGGAATTAGCACTTTCCACATAGAAGGAAGGGGAAAGCCTTCGTCCCGATTGAGATTATTAGGGTGTTTGCAAATCTCAATGGCTTCGCGAATCTTTTTGCTAAAGAAGAATGGGAATTTGCAGATGATGGAAGTTTCACCAAAAAGGATCTTATGACCAGTATCGCGTTGGTGTTCGGCGATGGCCGATTATGAAAGTAGACCTGACTTGAGACAGCGCTGATGCTCAGAGATGCGAGTTTTCACTGAACGACCTGTTTCACCAATGTATACAGCATTACAAGAGCAAGAGACTCTATAAAAACATTTAGATGACATAGTGTTTAATTTATCTTTAGATTATAAAATTGAATTGTGAATAATAAAGTTACAGAAGAAAAGCTTTTGCCGGTTTCAGGATATTAAGCCTTTGTTTACATAAACAAAAGTAGGATGGTAACTAGGTCATAACTTATCTGTAGGGTAAAGGAATATTACCCTACATGGCAACCATAACCATATAGCAACCGATAAACTATTGAACAAATCACGGATGTTATGAATCATAACAGCCTCAGATGTTTTAAAAGCCTCGCTCTACGAGCTCGGATTTCAAAACATCTGCGGCAGTTATGATACTCATAACATTCCTAGATTTGTTAATAGCTATTTCAACGATCGTGTGAAAATGAAAACTTTTTGACGTTTATAGAACTCTTAATTTTAACGAGCGAATTACGTCTTTTTCGCACGTTGTCATTGGTGACGTGTTTTAATACTACAGGGAAATAAAAAATAAACTTGATCGCGGGAGCCATTGAAAACAATAAAACTTGTCTAATCTATAGTATGCTGTTTGTTCACATAGAACTGTAAAAAAAATTAAATTTAAAATTCACTTTCAACATCTTTTCATTGTTATTTTAATGTTACCTATCAATTTAAGGTATAAATTTGGTTTGAATTAAATATTTTATCTACGATAGTGTGTAAAATTGTCTTTTAGTTGGCACTTTTAAGTTTGTAAAACGACTGTGTAATAACATGTTTTCATTAGTTTACGTCGCCAGTAGTAACATGTTTAAAAGATTTCATTAGGCACGTTGTCAGTACCAACGTGTTTTAAAATTTTTAAAACACCCAAAATTACGACCGGTTGCTGGTAATCCTAATTTACATTAATTTTTTTTTTATATTTACCGTATTTACTAGATTCTATCGTAGATAAAATATAGTACGATACACAAGCGTAAAGCATCTTTATTCACTCGCGGGGCTTAAAACGCCCCACTCCTGCCTAAAGAGTAGCTTTACGCACTTGTATCGTAAATTACTATTGGCATATTTGTGTGGACTATTAGACTGTGTTAAAGTCACATGAACTAATAATTCAGTTAATTGTAGTTCAAATGTACTTAGTTTTATAAAGTACAGTGTAGACAGCATTTTTCATGGGTTCCCGCGATCAAATTAATTTTTTATAGCTCTGTATATTAAGACACGCTTTACCGTAAATTTGAATGTCAACATAACCTAGAATATCTAACACAATGTGACGGAAAAAGTGTCTCCAAAATAAGTTTTTATATTTTTGTTTCGATCCTAGAAAAAATAGCGTATGACACACATGTATAAGTGCCGTTAAAGCACTACCGACGTTAAAACTACTCCGCGTCGCGTCGTGTTTTTAAACTCGTCGGACGTGATTTAAAGGCTTACTTATACACTAGTATCATAACATACTATTAACGTCTTTCATAAAGAAAGCGCACCGCAGGAAAAATAACTTTTGCTAGGTCGAATAACGGTTGAAGAGGGTTCAAAATCATGTACAAAATATTTAAATTTTGGAAAAATATCAAGTTCGATTTTTAAATAAAATTTGTATATTGTTAAAAAATAATCCTCACATGATGCACTGAATTATTTAAAAATCAGACAGACGATGCATAATAATTTCCAAAAGCTTTAAAACATCCAGCTGTGATCAATATTATAGTAAATACAGTAGTCACCCGAAATCGAAAAATCGTAATGCCAAAGAAAGACAGTGGCGAGGTAAATATAATAAGGAATGCATATTTTACTTCACAATCGATGTTCATATTAAAAAACCCTACAACTGCATGCTGAATCTAGATTAAATTCGGAATTCCTCGTCGACAGGAAGCGAGCATTTTGTCACCGTAAAATTGATTAAAAATGCGTCCGAACCGAAAACTGGAAGGACGGTAGCAGCGGCCTAAAAATAAACACTTTGTTGTGGCTCACGCGCTTTGGGTGCAGAGAATGTTGCTAATTTTTTGCTAGGGTAGTCATTGGCTCGCGCGGTGGTGGAGCATTACAAAAGGAAAAGAGCCGTTTGGGGTTTGTACAAACATCATCTTCTCTAGGAGATTCGGGAACAAGGGAGCTGGATGTGATCGAAATAACATACGTTTCAAACGTACAGGAAAAAAGCTACTTTGACCACTGTATTGATTTGAAAGTGAACTATGTGAGGTGGAGTAATGTTTTTAAATTACATTTTTGAATAAATTCCGTTAGAAAACTATTTTTATCTCTATATATAAAGAGACACGTATAGACATTGCGCCTTATTTTCCCCTTGCCTTTAAATTTAACCGTAACTCTGTCACACTGTGGAAGAAATCATTTTATTTTATTTTTATTTTATTTAATTCGCACTCAGCCAACAGCCGTTAGGCCAATTATAGGCGTCGCTGTGAAGTTATGAGGACTTCCAACCCCACTAACGACTGTCATGATGTTGTATGACCGCCGGGGCCAACTTTTTTCCGTGATAGCCGTACCATGAGGCGCCGAGAGATGCAGCCGTGGAACTCCCATCCAAGTTCTGACCAGAGACAGCGTTGCTTAACTCTGCTGATCGAACGTGGACGCTTGTTCAAGCTACACCACTCGGGACCACGTAAAGCTTGATATGTGAAACAAATACATACCGTTGCCATAGTAGTAAAGAATAAATGTAGTTAATCACAACTTTAAATGGTGAAATTGATTTTAAATTTAAATAAATTCGACATACGAAAATTTTACAGAGCTATATTTCACATAATCATTCCCTAACTGACTGAGTTATCGACAAGACTATTCACATTATTCACAAACAACAAATTTATTTAATGCTAAAATTAACGACACTTGAGTTAATCAGCATCATATAACTTGTTTGTAGTGTTTATAGAAAAAGCCTTGGTTAATCAATACGACTGATTCTTTGATTTAAGGCCCACGTCTCACATGTGACTGATAAACAGTCGGTCTTGATGTTATGAATAATTTTTCTACTTTGCACATAGTGCGTATCGATCAGTTTCAAAATACTTAAAAGACACCACACTTTCAGCTATTGCCTTGTGTTCGTCAATGAGACAAAGAAGAAAGTAATGAAAACAAAGAAGTGCATGTCTGTAGGATATATCGTTTTTCCATAGCTAGAAATTCACGAGGAAACTTCGTTACACTTCACGCGCTACTCTAAGAGAAGATAAACGAAAATATCAAGATGAATTTACCTATGATCTTGGCAGTGAGAGATTTACATGGTCGCAGAACCAGTGTTAGGTGAATTTATCGTGCCAAGGCAATTAGCCAGGCATACGTGCAGAAGCGACAGCCTCAGTTTTTTCCCGTATGAGTCTCGGTGGTCTAGCATATTTTGGCCGCGGGGCCACTGTTGTTTTAAAAATGCGAATGCTACAGGTAGTCGTCAAATTCTTCCGTTACCCGCTGAGTTTCGAATGTCGGAAACGCACCTGCACTTGAATTTCCCGATTTGTCGTTTTACAAACTATCACAGTAAAGTGGTAATCCGTTTTGTGTCGTAATTGTAAATTTACCTGTAACACCAGAAACATCGGTATCGTAATGAAGACCATTCCTTATTCAAACGGAAAACGTTCCAATTACTAAGCGGTTTTATGGTGGCAATTTATTTCTCAGAACTTATATCTTTTCCTCTTTACACCCATCTTTAAAAATCTTATATTATAAGAGCCGATGCCGCCTGCCGTCCAGACCGTAAGCACTGGCGTGCGCACATGCCGATCGTAAGCACAAGTGGCGAGACCGTCAACAGCAAGCATTTGTATTGTTAACGCTGGCAGGGCCGGACGTAGGCTGGCTACCAGCTTAAGCAAGCATTTTTATTGTTAACCGTTTCTTTACGCTGGCCGGGCCAGACGGAGGCTGGCCACGCGCGTTCTAGTATTTATTTATTAACAAACAAATAAAACAGGCATTTCGCCTAATTACATTGTTTGTAGAACTAACTACTCCTATGTACTTCAAAGTTAACAATAACTTAAATATCTTAAATGTAACAATAACATAATAGTAATTTACGATGCAAGTAACGTTATCAAGTTTTTTACGTTACGAGAGAATAGTTTGAATGAACGAGCGACGTTAGGAGCGAGTTCTTTAAACTTCTCGAGCAATGTAGAAAGCAGATAACGTTACGTATATCGTAACACGGTTTATTTTATCCTAAAATACTAATCTTTTTAAAAAATAGGAAAAATGGTTATTAACTTACACTTACAACAGCGAGTGGTGGTATCACCAGTAAGATAAAAACTCAATATTGTATTGTTGGTAGCACTGTCAGGTTATGTTAAATTTGAAATTTTCAGGTTAAGTTTTGCGTCAGTTTGTGTCAAATAACAAACAAAACCTAACCTACTAACATCGAATTTGACATAGACTGACAATACACTTCAGTGCTGTCAACATGTGATTAAATGCTAATAAAGCATCATTATGTTATTTTTCTTAACAACACTAGTGCTGTTAAATGCATCTTAACCCAACTAGTTGCTAAGGAGTTATTGTCACAATAACATAATAGGATAAAATAAATAATTTTAATTAAACTAATTAAATTAATTCAATTAATTAGGTACTACCCCGAATCCCTACTGGCGCGTCGACACTCGACAAGGTAAAAGAGATTATGATTATGATTATGAATAAATGCATAGATTCTGCAATTAGAAATTGTCACTGTCAATGCCGATGTTAATAACCAAAATACGTCTTACTTGTTAAACTGTCATATAATAGTATATTAAGTCCTTATCCAAGCAGTTGTAGATAAAAGTTGTTATTGTTTATAGATAAGGCATTCACTTTAATACAATCTGTACGCGATTTATTTATTTATAAATACTGATTTTTCTTAAATCGTATTTATCATAAATTAACAAGAGCTATTGTTAATTTGTAAAAAAATTAAATAAATACGAAAGGTAATATTACTAAAATTACCCTTAAACGCCTTTTGTAAATTTAGCATTTAGCTATTTCTAAGGGCAAAATAAACAACATGAAAATATATTTTTCACAACAGATATCAACCTTGTCATATTTGCCAGTTGAATTGGTTTGTACCAAACATAAGAAAGTGATTATTTGTGTACCATACATCAGCATTTGCCAGAGTGCCGAAAAATTGTATTTGTCATTTACAAGTAAATACTTACGACTAGTATCATATTGAATTCCGTTAAGTTGCGACAGACATGGCAGGATTGCTAGGCTGTTGGAAGATGTTTGTGGCCAACAGAGCACTGTGTCGTAATCTATTCCGCAACCATCTAACAAGGGCGTGAGTCTCTTTTTGAGTTCGCAGTCTAATTCTGCATTAGTTTCGTTTATCTGGTTGAGCAAGATCTCTTCTTCGCGAGATAGATTGTATATAGCCTCTCTTGAACCATTAAAGTCGTCCAACTTAGCCATATCTGTAACAAAATTATTATCGTTAGATGGTGTATAACAATATTCCATTAGTAATTGAAGTTACTAAATGATAAATTCTTGCGAGACTTTTGTTAAGAGCAATATATTTTATATTATTATATAGTGAGCGAATGGCCCAGTGAGCAAATGCTCGATCCTCAGGCGGAAGACCTGGTTTCGATTCCAGGGGACTCCATAGAAGTATTTTAAAAATCATACGCTGCCCGGCTACCATGATAGTACCGGTGGTAGTCGTTAACTCCTAACAAGTATTCCTCAATTTCTACGAGCAAGGCTAGCGACCTACCCGACTTAAGAACAAAGAGGGCTCATAGAATCACTTTGTAGTTAAAACAGGTCGCTAGCCTAACAAATGAGGAAGAAGAAGAAGCAAATATGAATCTACACATCTTTACATGCATGTTACATCAACAGTACAGCTTTGATTATATACTTTTTACTTCCCTCGTCTGAAAGACGATATTTTGCATATACATTATACAGTGCAAACGTTGGCTGTGGAACGCTCCAAATAAAAAATTCCTAGATCATCTGCGGCCAAAATCCTTGGACACGTCGACCTTATTTTTTGAACGCGCATCTTTTCTGATAGTTGTTAATTTTTTTTACCCCCACCTCTTTCCGTAATGACGTCATCACCATTTTTTTTAATGGCAGTCACCACTTTTTTTATGGAATCTGATTCTCCTTGAAATTCTGCGGTTGGGCGATGTTCATTTGATTAGTTAGCGACACTATTGGCATTTATGAAAAACTGAAAACACAAAATCCAGATAGCTGTGGAATTTTTATCAATTTATTTGAAACAAATGAATAACAATTTAACAGAACGTCAAATAAATAAAATATCAATCGATAAAAATTCCACAGCTATCTCGATTTTTTGTTTTCAATTTTTCATAAATCAGTTTTTTTCATAAATGCCAATAATGTTGCTAAGTGATCAAATGAACATCGCCCAACCGCAAATTGCTGTATGCAGAATTTCAAGGAGAATCAGATTCCATAGAAGAAAGTGGTGGCTGCCATTTAAAAAAAATGGCGATGACGTCATTGCGGAAAGAGGTGGAGGTAAAAAAATTTACAACTATCAGAAAAGATGCGCGTTCAAAAAATAAGGTCGACGTGTCCGAGGATTTTGGCCGCAGATGATCGGGGAATTTTTTATTTGGAGCGTTCCACAGCCAACGTTCGCACTGTGTAACTACCTAGCACGAGACCGAGAAAATTTCAGACAAATATATACAGGGTGGTCACTTTAAAAAGATAAATTTTGTTTAGTTTTACCTTTATTGAGGAATAGATAAAAGTAAAAAGTTGCACAAAGCTCAGGCTTCATCTTTGACAAAAATGGGACCCACTAAATACAGGATAAATGTTGTACACGGCAAAGAAACGTTATGTTGACTGTTTTAAGCCAGGAGCAGCATAAATGGGCAAATATTTGGGCGTGGATGTGTTTCACATTATAGGCAGGAATCAGGGGCCACAAATTCGATCATAGAATGTGCACTCGAAAATATAGGTTTAAAAAATATATACACCACCTGGAATTACCTTGCGAATGTAAATGTTGAAATCTCCATTGTTTTTGCGATTGCTAAAAACCAGAAGACAATATTTTCTAATTTTTTTATTAGTACATACATCGCATTTACAAGCTTAGTTTTGAATATTTCTCAATGATTCTTAAATTATTGGAAAGCTTATTCTTTCTAAATTGAGGTGATATCAAATTAATCTTAAAATTAGTTTTAACAAACGCTACAGAAATTGTTTAAGCAAAGCGTACGGGGAATGTGGAGTATAAATTTCAGCATCCAGGTATTTTGAAAACTATTGCACATAAATGTATACATCCAGCATATAAAATGTATAAAAAATAAAGAAGAAATTTTTAGTGAAAGAATTATTTGCATTGATTTATTGTTTAAAAAAATATAATTTATTTTCCGCTGCTTGATTTAGTTGAAACGCGTGTCGCCCATCACTTCGGCACGAAAGTTAAATCCATGCCGGACGCTAAAAGATCTAGGGCCGGTTGCAGAAAGGAATTTTAAGTCTGGTGTTAGCTAACGTCGAGTCAAAGTGAACAAAATCGCATCAAATTTTGTTTACTAATGTATTAGGTACCATAAACATTTGAGATTTGATTCGTTTTTGTTCACTTTGACGTCGCGTTAGCTAACACCATATTTAACGTTGCTTTCTGCAACCGGCCCTAAGCCAGCTACAATGCAGTGATGTGAGAGGTGCTCGATGGGCTTGCAAGATATTGCTCAACGTATAGATCGCATTCGCCGACGCTGCGGTTCAAATCCCGTCGGTAAGGTTTTTTAAATTTGAAAATTGATGTAATTTGCATTCAAATGTTTTCTTTTATTGTTTCCTTATTATTTGGAACATAAAAGTATTTTTCCCCTATTTTTCATTGATTTTTAACATTATTTAGTGTCACAACGTCCACTTGCAAAAGTTCTGAATAAAGCCCTTTACAGATTTTTTTATAATATTATTTATTGCCAAATGCCTTAATTATTTATAGATACCTGTATCGATGTGATAGTATTTTCCCATACCGTTCCAAACCTTCTTCTGGTTTCCTCTTCAAAGGGAGGTGTCTATATTGTAATTACTTTCACTTTAAAGATTTTTAAATGTGTTCCTAGAGGAATTGGAAATAAGACGTTACTCAAAACGATAAATACTATGCAGTCGGTTTTTACAAACACCATACCATTCATAACATAGAACAACATTCAAAATACAATTTGCACTCTCTGTGAATTCTGAAAATAAAATAACGGTGAAACATCTGGGTCTTTCAAAGTTAGGGTTAACAAAGACAAAAACTTAATATCAGACTAACGATACCTTGGCATAGCACAAACGTTTTATCTAAAGAATCGATTTCGATTAGATTTAAAATTAAATAAGCCGAGTATATTTACTTTATTTCACAAAGATCATTCGACCTCGTCCCTTTCCGTTCACTTATATAAAATTGGGCTATCGCTTCTTAAATAGGCAATAAATTAACCTGCTGTCAAAGCTTGTTTACCGATTTACAGAAAGGTTAGGTGCAGCAAAAGGTAAGTTTTAATTTGTTAAATTTAATATATTACTTTTCCTTGCAGTGATAAGGGAAACAGATTTGTCCCGAAATATTCCCACATTAAAATTTTTAATTTGAATGTGTCAAATACTCTGAAAAAACTGCTGTTCTATAATTTGCATTTTATTAACCCTCTCAAAATATGTATTTTTGTCTTTAAAAAAAAACCTATTGCCTTGCTCAGCCAAAATGCAAAACCAAACAAGCCAAGGGGCTAAAATTATGAACACTGATGATGATGATAATGATGAAAATCAAAAATACTTTCTTCTCGATCGAATTTATGCCTTACAACGCGCGACGCCGACATGCAGTTTTCTATCCATTTCCTGTAGCTGCTCCTTTCTCTTGATAATATCTTGACTTTCTGGTTGTTCTTTCCTAGCTTTATATCCATGTATTTAAAATTATTCTCCTATCTAACTCAAGTTTACCTGTTGTTCCTTTGCCGGTCGAACCTCATTTCAAAAGTTCTTCGAGAGTGTCTGTTCTCATACGGATAAGGTGTTTTTTAACATCGAAGTTGCTTATTTTCCACTTCTTCAACTGCTGGTCGCTGTTTCAATTCCTCTTTTATGTTTCTCTTTCTCAAATATTTCATTTCTGATGCCGTTATTTTAGATCTGCATTTACTTACCAATGCCTATAATTTTGCCCCATGCAGCAATATAGGTATGTAGTTTTGTATAAGCGAATCTTTCATTTGACATTAAGTTCTTTTTTTTGCCTATTGCTGTATTGTTTATTTGACAATAAAG
The DNA here is from genome assembly GCA_940337035.1 of Agriotes lineatus. Taxonomy (NCBI): domain Eukaryota; kingdom Metazoa; phylum Arthropoda; class Insecta; order Coleoptera; family Elateridae; genus Agriotes; species Agriotes lineatus. Next base: position 125,779,198 of record OW679197.1, on the reverse strand, counting down.
TTGGTTTTCCTTGCTCATTCTGAGGCTGATTTCCTCGTCTAGTTTCTTTGTTAATAATAGATAGCTTCAAGCTATTAAGTTTATCTACGTATTCCAGTTGTTTGTGCTTTATTCGAATGGCCATATCTGCTGCTCTTTCTTTTTCTTAATGCGTAATATTTTGCTTTTATTGATGTTAATGTCCATTCATTTTTCTTCCAGTTGCAGTTGTCGTGGATTCCCAGCTATTAAAAGTAGGTATCGTATATCGTCGGGGTAGATTAAATCTTGGGTCATTATTGGCATTAAATTGTAGTATTTTAGTCTAATTATTCTAGTTTTGCTTTTACATTTTTTTAATTAAATGCTTTCTATATGTTTTCTTGGTGCTGGAATGAATGCCGCCCTAAGATGGTAAGAATAATATCTGTTTCTATCAATTGCCTTCTCTACTATATTTCTCATTGTAAAAATGTGGTCCTGCACTTGTTCTTCAGGTAAAAAGGTCGCCTGTTTATTATTTATTCACTTCTAGTTTTGTAATCTTTTTCTATAATTTGGGACTATAACTTAGTTGTAATCGATGATAAGCATGTTGCCCTGAAATTATCGCCACTTACAGACTCTCCTATTTTGCGAATGGACGTAATGATATTTTTCTCGCAGTCCGTTGGGATCTATTCTCTTCTACCATCTACCGACTTGTTGGACTAAGCCCTTTGGCATTTTACAATTTACTCTACTCTTTTCTTATATAATAAAGCTATATCAATTGTTTTCACCGCCTGATTTTTATAGGCACTTCAATTGTATTTCACGTCTTCATTTTGGGAAATTAGATAGAGTTTTAGCATATGTAATAAATCTGAACACACCGCATTTAAAATTTGTACTGTATTGGTGGTATTTGATGCTCACTAATTTTGGTAAATATGAAATATTGAAAATATAGCGTATAATTACTTTTCTATATCAGTTTCGAATATACCTAGCAATAAACGAAATGTATGTTGTACACAAAACACTGTAAACGTTTAACTTCATATTTTTTTATTATACCTGCATCAGAATCGCCATTTAAAGCACGCCTGAGCGTGCGAATACATGCGATTAAAGCTCGCCGAGCTTTAAAGGTTGTCAAGGAAACGACTGAATGCAACAACGGACATGGACGTGACAAAAACGTAAATAATTCTCGTAACTATAGTAGCAATATTATTATGCCCTCTCGATTTATCACCACAAACATTATTTCTAAGTTTTTAGTGCGTAATTTATTTCCAGTATTGGAGGTCTAATAAAAAATAGCGTAAAGTATTCGTGGATAACTGGTCTTTAAAACTCGCGCGTGTTTTAAAGACCTTGTTATCCACTCATACTTTAATATACTATTATTATGGAATTCAGAGCAGATTGTTATTTGAGATTATTTTAACGGTGTATAGCAAATTCAGGTTGGATATCTTTATGACCAATGACTAACATGGTGGTTTATTTGAAAAGTTCTTTGTCTCATACACCTTAACGTAAAACGTTAAATAATAAAATTAAGTTGCTGTTAACAGTTTCCAACCGTAGGTATCTTAAAAATTAAATAATTATTACACTGTGTCAGAACATTTTCAAATTCTACGAATGTGCGACTTTTAGGAGTATTTCTGTTCGAAGATTACGACCCCGCTTGTATATAGCTTGCTTGTCATATTTTTACGCTCAATATTTCATCGAATAGTGTGCAGGCAGCTAATGGTTCGTAACTTTAAGCAGCTGTAAAATCTGTAAGGCACTCGTTTTGGTAGCCTAACTCATAATTATTTTCTTGGCTTATTTAAAATCCTATCGATTTGGCAAGCAGCTTTTTCTAAAAGTTTCTACGGGCTGGATTGCCGACGGTGCCGTGCAAAACGCGTGACGAACTCTTTCCCCGTACGCCACGTTCCGTAGCGTATCTGGCGACAGCCAGCGTGGCTTTGTTTCGAGAGAGCATTTTTAGTCGTTGAAGCGACTAGTCGTTGTGTGGTTTTGGTGCTGCTCAGTTTGTCGACCAACGTTCCGTAGTCTCAAATGTCATGAAGGCAATTTTCCACTAATTAGGTGGGATCATATCCACGAGGGTGTGAAAAAGGTCTCCCTGTCTTCTTTTTCCCATGCGGGTCCCGCCGCATCGAGCCCTGTGAAAGGTATTCCGGAGAATGCGTCATCCACAAGTACACCTGCGGCTTCGCGACATTCCAATGCTGTGAGGCGAGTTCCTGTCACCAACCTTGAGGACCAGGCAAAACTGCAATAAATAAGGTAGCGTGCATAGAACGTAGCCGCTAGATAGCTGCCAAGTGCATGTAATATTTGTCCTTTTTGCTTTGTGCGCTAGCCTACGTTAATAACTGTCCACTATGATGATTCACGCACTAAATTAATAATAGTAACCCATTCTGGGCCCGTATTTATTGTCATATTCACACACTAAATTAATGAGCGTAACCTATTCTGGGCCCGTATTTATAGTCATAATCACGCACTAAATTAATGATAATAACTTATTCTGGGCCCGTATTTATAGTCATATTCACGTGCTAAATTAATGCTAATAACCCATTCTGGGCCCGAATTTATAGTCCTATTTGCCTTTTGCTTTTTAATTTGTACGCTGACGAACGTCAGTAACTGTGTGTTTATATTTATGTATTAGACCAACAGATCGGTTTGTTATAGGTTGTCTTGTGATTTCCCCGGGCCTGTTGCATGCTTAATTTTAGGCTGAGTTATTGGCTGTGTAAAAGAAGAAGTTGTAAGCGTCACAGGTAGGTCAGAGCGCTCGTCGTCGCAGTACGCGGAGTCGTGATGCTGTACATATATTCTACCCCATTTAGCTTTCGGGGTTCTGTCAAACGTAGGATCCAAAATCTGAATCCCGTGGCGCCCTATTATTTTGCAACACCCTGTATATATCTTTACGCTTTCCCCTATGGTGTACCGTTTCTAGGACCACGCCCATCTTCCTGAGCGTATTAATCCGTGACTATTGGTCTGTTTTCGAGGATTCCAAGGCAAGTGTTGGCATTTACCGGACATGATAAAACAAGTGGCACCCCCATACCCTTACGTGTCGTTAAAACCATTTGATACCGTAACAACTAATCACATGAGCAACTAAGTTTCACATTCCTAAACACTACTAAAGCACTCTCTGATATTTAGTAAATGAAGACCAATGGAAAAAAACTGTTTCAATTAAATTTAAAAATTTAACCTAACATTCGTAGTTGAGTAATTAGATAAAACACTATAAAAACAATAACAAAGCAATTATGATTATTTAACGGGAACTATATTTAGGGGAATAGAATATCTCATTTATTTTGGCCAACTATGCGCTATCAATTTTTCCATATTTCTATTAAATTGCGAAAGAACTTCTTGCCACGAATTCGCTAAGCTACCTTTAAAAACAGGCCGTACATTTGATATGCTTTCTATAGTAGTAGTCTTACAAAATCCTCAGACCATTTTGAATTGAATTGGCAATGATAAGGGGGTAGGTAGTAAAAGTACATTAGTGCCTGCATGTGTTCAATAAAATATTAAAACGTAATTTTTTCTATAAGATTAGCCGCATGGCATCTCAACGTTGTTTTTTGTATTTTCCTCATCAAAGTAAATTCCGTTTTCTTTTCACCAATTCACTTTGTGTTCAATTTTATGATCCAGAATGAAATGACAACCGTTAAAAATTCCTACGCCGCAGTCAGCAAGTAATACAATAAATTCTTTACCTTCACTTTTCATTTTGTTAGATTTCTTTTCAAATCTATGCCGTAAACCCACATGCGTATTAGTGAACCATTTGGCACAAGCAGGTCTAGAAATACAAAATTAAGTTTTTCATAAGACTTCAGATATTAAATGTTTTTCTCGTAAATCTTTTTGATCTATTACAATATATTCCCTGTTAAATTTTTTATATCTAAAACTCATTTGTTGATAATTTTGTATGATTTCAATTATATTTTTATTATTTCAGAAGTTTGTCTAGATGAAAATATTTCCAATTCCTCGAAATTTCCAAAAAGTTTCGATTCAAGTCTAAAACAATAAATTTTATATCGGCTTTCCTTTTTCGAAACTAATTATTAGTTTAAATGTTACGCATAGGCTATCTAAAAAGGATTGGATATTAAATTAACTGATTATAAAGGCCGCAACTAAATTTTAGACTCAAGCTCTGGACTAATCAGACTCAATTACTATGATCAGTTTCAAATCGTACCAAACAAACATTCAAGCTCCATAGACAAATCGCAGGGCCAAATAGCAGTATTTATAAAATTAGCAAAGGGTGTTCAAATTACCAGGAAAATTTGCGTACTCAATGTAGATACGAGTTGAAACAGACCCAAAAAGAGTCACGTAAATTACTTATATTAGCCACATATAAAACCAAAATTAATATGCAGAGGTGTATATTAGGAACGCTACAGGCAAGAGCTACGAATACAGCTAATTCTATTGTTACCAGCTAAATTAAAAGAAATTTAAAACGCCAGTGATATGTTGCAAGAAGTAACAACAAACAATAGTTGACCAAGCAATTTCATTGGCGTAACACAACGTAATTAAACATTTAAGCTGCCAACAAGTCTCTTGGTATTCGGTAAACAGGTTAAATTAGAAAGCAATTATAAGTTTACGGTAACGGTATAAACCAAACATAGCAGGATAGTAATAAAATACCACCACAATAGTAGAAATTTTGTATTTTCAGTGAAAGCAAAGTAAGACTTGAACAAATACCCAGAGGAGAGGTGATGACGATTTAGTCGCTGAATCCAGTTTTACTGAAAGAATAATGTACACAGGTTTGTGTTTACCTTGTACAACAATGCGATAGTGCACCGGGAAATAAGTGAAAATAATCGGCAGAAGTTCTCGGATATACGACGAAAACTCTGCAAAGGCGTGCGAGAAATAACTGCAGTACCATGGAGCTGGTCTTTGACGACTCCGGTGATAAACGTGGCACAGCAACAAACGCTTTCACTTAACAACGGGTATGAGCAGTAGCTTTGCGAATCGACCGCCAAAGGAGTAGCACAATCAAAACCCCAGGGTCGGCTCTAGAAACTTATAATGCGAGTACCTAATTACAATTATCAACCAGAGATAATAAGTACAAACATACCTTGGGACGATGGTTCCACAACTCGATACGCACGCCGATAAGAATTCGCCATCGAGTGGGATGGGTAGGCAAAACGCAATAATGCCCATTAAATTAACCTACAAAGATAGTCGATAACTCGAGTGAACTAAGGGACACTGTTTTGCCCTCAAAAATCTATCAAACAGCCCCAACCTAGGGCAAATGTCAATAACGAAATATTAGGTGCGATCGGTTGAACGGACGCTAACAAAAAGAAGGAAAGCCAAGCGCGCAATTAACAAAATATGTCGCGCACGTGTGAAGAATACCTGCAAACAATCGACAACATAACCTAGTTACATGGTAACAACGGATCAATAATTGGCTTTGTGCGAGTTGAAGGTCACTAAACGAATTCGGTGGCCCTAAAAAGTAAGCCACCAAAGCGCTAATACGGGGTTTATAGCATACAAAAGACGGGAAAATTAAGATGCGAATAAAGCATGGCGCTTTTTTACGGTAACAAGGAACCTATAATGAATAATGATCTATAGCAGGTATGGGCAACCTTTGCTTAGCTGAGGGCATAATTTCGGGACTTAATCAGGTCGCGGGCCGTAGGTAAGAAATAAGTAGGTAGTAGTGAATAAAAAAGCGATAAAAATTCACACAATTATTTTATTAATTATAATAGCATAGTCAAACACATAAAAATCGAATTAACAAAAAAAGTAAGAAAAATCAAATGAAAATTAATGAGAAACTTGAGTTTGAAGCTGAGAAACAAGATGATCAATATTGGGGTGGATATCACTAGTACACAGGCGTAAAGTGTTTTCTAAATTAACATGTGTAAGCCGAGTATGATGCTTATTTTTATTAATGTTCATGATTGAAAAAAGCTTCTCACATTTATACGTGCTTCCGAGTGTGCAAATTATTTTTCGTGCGAAAACAGCTGTGGATACTTTTCTTCGGAAAGGTATGTTCTGTAAAATTCGCTTAGTTCCACATCATCAAATTTAGACTTCAAATATGAGTCTTCTTGAAGCTCGATCATATCCATTTGTCGGTGAAGCGGAGCATCTTCCACATTAATATAAGGATTTGCAAAAATATTGAAAGTGCTATCCATATTCTTAAAATCAGTAAACTGATCAGTGAATTGCTGTGGCAGTAGTTTCAGTTTTTCAGCATAGCGACCGTCTTCAATGTTCTCGGGACTGGATAATATTAAAAATGAAAACAGTTTTTACTTCTCATTTGTGTTTCCCACAAGCAAATTTTGTTTTGAAAAGCTTTAAGATGACTGTGCAGCTGATTTACCAATTTCCCTTGTTTTTGAAGCTTCAAGTTCAGGTCGTTTAAGTGTCCTGTGATGTCTACCAGGAATGCTAAGTCACAAAGCCATGTTGGATCACAAATTTGCGGCACCTTTTCGCTTTCTTTTCCATAAACACAGCTATTTCTTTTCTAAGGTCATAAAATCTTTTTAGCATTTTACCTATGCTTAGCCACCTTACTTCGCAATAGTATGTCACATCATCGTGTTCTGAAGAGAGTTCATCCAAAAATGCTTTCAACTGGCGATGGTTAAGACCGCGGGATCTAATTAAATTGATGGTATTTACTACCACACCCAAAACGTTATTCAATCGAATGGACTTAGAGGACAAGTTTTGTTGGTGAATAATACAATTCAGAATTATTAAATCACATTCTTGCACATTCATAGCGGTTGCTCTTTCCTTCAGAATTCCTATAAAACCTTTTCGTGAACCGACCGTTGAAGGTGCACCATCTGTGCACACTCCAACTAATTTACACCACTGCAAACCGTATTGCTCAAAAGTACTTTACACCTCGGCAAAAATATCTTTTCCAGTAGTGGTCCCTTGTAGCGGCCGTAAAGCAAGTAATTCCTCTGTCACTACCAATTCTTCATCAACACCTCGTATAAAAATAGCTCACTGGGCTGTGTCGGATAAATCTGTACTTTCATCCAAAGCAATCGAAAATGCTTGAAAACCAGCCAACCTCTCAGTCAATGTTTTTCTGATATCACTAGCCATCATATTTATACGTCGAACAACAGTACGTAGCGGTAAGCTCACTTTCTCAAACTCTTTCTTCTTTTCTGGGTGCAAAAGTTCAGCAACATCTACTAGGCACTCTTTAACAAACTATCCCTCAGAAAATGACTTAGATGTTTTCGCTAGTTTGGAACTAACTATAAAACTAGCTTTAACAACACTGTCTAGATTTGATCTTTGTGGATGGAACATTTGTTGCTGTTTCCCTAAATCGGTTATGAGTTTTTTAATTTTATCCTTTCTTAACTGGCCCGTAAGTAAATTATAGGTATTGAGCGAAATGCTTGCTGGAGTAACGCCGCTTCATATTGTATTCTTTTAAAACAGATATTGTTTCATTGCACAACAAACACGTAGGTTTACCACTTTGCATGATAAAAAAGTATTCGTCAGTCCATTTGTTTTGGAATTGACGACATTCTGTGTCCACTTTCCGCTTTTTTAAACCAGACATCTTGATAGATTTTTTCCTTATGAGCTGAATTTGCTTGAATATTTCCCGCATCTTTTCTAATCAGTTGTTAAGAAGTAATGAGTTGACACCCGCCCTGAGCGGTTTATATAGCACCCGCAATAAGCAACTAGAATACTCTCGATCGTACGCGAATATGCGATGCGAGCAGTCAGAGCCGACTGTTATGACTAATGTTATGAATAACGCTTCTAGGTCATCGGACGGCTTTCCGAATGTTTATCTTTATCTTTTTGTCTCTTTCTAACGACTATTTCTGACTCGATCTGTGGCGTTCCACTGCGTACGCTTAATAATATTTTTTATTTTATATTTATTTTATTATTACTGTTGTTTGACAGTATTTACAAATAAACTATGTGTGCTAAATCTTTATTTTTGTTTGGGCGTTATTTGAAATTTCTGAATCTCTCGCGGGCCGGATTGAAGCTGGCGGAGAGCCACATCCGGCTCGGGGGCCGTGGGTTGCCCATATGTGATCTACAGGGCAACCTTTGTAAACACCGGACCCAAGTTTTTAAGTACTATGTAGTTTTCAAATGATGTGATAACATTTCTCGACTTGACATTTTAACAGATTGAAAAAATATATTTACCATTTTGTCATTTTGACTTTTTGTAAAATATACAAGATGTGTTGTTAAAATAATCTCAAACTACAATCTGCTATCAACTTCAAAATAAAAATATTAACTATACGAATAAATTCTTAGCGTTAACGATCATTTTCCATTCTTATCTGTGTTTATATCTCCTTTGCGTCGTCAAACTATTATTAATTTACAGACTTTCCAAGATACGGGACACCCACTGAAAACAAATCCATGCATTTCACTGAAAGCTTTACGCAAAAAAACTCAACACAAAACTAGAACTATATTCCCAACCCAAAAGTATTACAAAGACAACCGAAAACAAAATTATTCTCCTCCAATATGTGTATTATATATGTATCTATTATCGTTAACCTCGTTTTTCCTTGCGCTGTAGAGGCTGGTGCTTTATGTGCATGCATCTGGCTGTACAATCCTCAACTTGTCCCGAATTCGGGATACAAAGTTGGAGCGCTGCTTTTGTGCTTGCACAGCAACCATTGTGTAAATTGTGTATCATATGTTGAAGTGTTGACCTTGTTACTCTGTCTCTTAGGTCTATGGATCTGAGTAAAGCACAGTTAATTTGGTGCCCAACTGTGAATGGTCTCAACCAGCCCGATCCCAATCGCCAAAGCTGCGAAAAAATTTCGGCCCCAGCGGTTTTCGAACCGAGGACTTACTTACTAGCAAGCCTAGCGCTACCTAACTGCGCTACCCGGCTTCTCCTCCAATATAGAATAATATTATTTTCCCGCTGCTGATCATGTAAGTCAGTGATACAGCCTTAGTAACAAAACGTGTAAGTCGGTGATTGTATTTGTTTGCTGCTTTTTCTTGACAACGGAACTTAATACTATTATTAAGTTCCTAGGATAATAAAATTAGCAAAGCAAGATGCAGATTTAGACGTTTTGTCTCTAAACTGCAAGTATTTATGTGACATGTGACACTCATAGATAACACGACTCACGAAAATTAATCCTGGTAACAGGTGAAAAACCAAACGATTTTTTCAAAAATCTAGGAAAATTTTGATAAGCAGCGGGAAAAATATAATAAGATAACGCGGATAACCGTTTCGGCAGGCAACAAGCCGCGACTTCGTCTTGGATTGTACTTGCCTACCTCAAATGTTAATAGGTCCTTACATTCCTTGTGACTTAAATAGCTATATGCTGCCATTATATGTGCGAATGTCCAGTACTACACAGTTTAAAATTTGTTAAAAACTCTGTAAAAGTACACGAGAAAAGAAAAAATGTATAATTCAGCAACGGACATTGATGGTTTCAATACTTCTTTTTTATATTGATACTTCTGTATACCATCAGTAATAATTACGAGACGTTCATACCTGTGGAATACTAATCGACTACTGGGCGTCGTTTTACACATTGAAAGTCACTGAACAGTTAAACAGAAGTTGATTATAAGACAATAAAATGCATTTTAAAAATTCGTCGTAATCCTTTATTAGGAAAATACAACTTCTTCAAGTTAGCGACGGATGAGCCGCTCTTCACTTATAAACAGTGACCAACTTTGAATACCAAAATAAAATCTTGCAATAAATATAACATTCAAGTAAAATTTCTATTCGCAATAAAGTTCTCAAGCGTAGTAATCATGAAAGCAGTTGCTCTTAAGTTCCTAATAATTTTCGACCCTTTGCGGCATTTTTGTATCATTCCAGTAATTTCACATAAAAATTTCCGCTTGCTCAAAGTTGCTGGGAATCGCCCTTTCCAAGATAATTTACGTAGGTATTACATAAGCACATGTTGCCTCCTAGCAATGCATAATAGTCGTACACATTTTCTGTATGATTTAAAATTATGGTAATCTTTACACATGTTTTTACTTCGCTCGTCGAAAAGACGAAGAAAATATTGTAATCGCGAAAAAATCACCTTGCGACATTTCGTCAGATATTCACGTTTCAGGGTCGGTAGATGAAGAAAGCCAGATTTTCTCAATTCAGTCTGTCTGTTTGTCTGTCTGTCTGTCTCTCTGTTGCCGTTATAACTCAAAAACTATTTGTTGAAGGAAGACGATGCGATACTTTGCATGCAGATTATATGCTTTTCTGACATGAAACTGAGAAATTTCGGTAAAATATATGCAGAGTCAGTATCTTAAAAAATAAAACAATTTCTATTTTTCCTTTAACTCAAGAACAATTACTTAAATAAACGTAATATTTTAAATATAGCTCAGGTTTTCGCCTTTGAAGAAAAACGGCATATTTTGGACTCAACATATACAAGGTGAATACATTTATTTTTACTTTGACTGAGAAATAGATAAAAGTAATCGGTTGCATCTAGCTCAGGCTTTACACGTGACGAAAATGGAACCCAACAGATACAGGGTAAATGTAAAAAGTCGAAAAGGGGCAACGAATAACTGCGGTCTGTTTAATAACGCAGCGCATCGCACAGCCGGGAGATGTCCTCGATGGGCTCCTGGATCAGACGGGCAAATTAAAATCTCATTCGCAAGCGCTTTAGCTCGAATTCCATCTCCGGTAATGGTTTTTTTATTTGAAATTAATTTAATTCGCATTGCCAAGTGTGTCCCCTTATTGTTTCGGTATTATTACAAACGTGAAGATATTTTTACCACATATATTCCTTTAATTTTTAAAATTGTTTAGTGTCACAACGTCCACTTGCAAGGGAAGTACTGAGTAAAGCTCTTTACAGATTTTTTCTGTTTTTCTATAAAGACTATCTAACTTAGAAATATTTAGGTTTAAATATAAATTTGTAAGAATCATGTGAATAACTAAGAGTGACGCCTTTTTATAGCAAACTTAATTTACTTTGAAATTAATCTGAGAATCTTAAGTGCCACAGAAGAGTCAGAAATATTAAGAGTTAAAAAACTATTAATAAAAACTACCGCTATGATTACTACCCCCTGAGAACGTGTATGCGCACCGCAAATATTACATTTCGTTAATAGTCATTTATTGCTAAATTTCGTATTCATATCGTAAGATATTCAGTTTTTATAACCGAAAATTATGTCATCACTCACCCACTTGAATAGGCTATACGAAAGAGGGGTAAACATTTTACCGTTCTCTATCTTGTGTGAAAACAGGATCTTGTTATCTGCCATTTCGTATATTGTCATAGTCAGTTTGGAAAGTTTCGTCGATTTAGTAGAGTTTGTTGTAAGTTTCTGGTAATGAAAAACACCTGCGGTGATTAAATTATTGTATAGTGAGCGTGTTTATTTTGCTGAAATAGCTAAAAGATTGAAACAGTTTACCAGAATTTTCTCCAATTAGAATCGAACCCAGGAGACGATACAAGAAATGGAAGACCTCGAGTGGCACAGAACTCGGAAATTAAAGCGGAGAAGTTAGCTATGAAATATAGGAAAACTACTTTTTAAACGGTAGCCAAAGCTATAAAGATTGAAGATAAATCGATGCATGACATTTTTCATATAAATAAGGTGTGCGCCCGATGGGTGCCTCGAATGTTGACACCACAATCTGACAAATATTTTGCCAAAATTGTCACTCTGGACGAAAGTGTTGAAGTATTCTTTAAAATTTACGCCTATTTCTGCCCCTTTTAAACATTTTAATCTAGAAAGTTCCTCGTCGGAACGGTTTCCGAGCCTTTATATTATGTATGGCTTCAAATTTCGTTTTACGACCAGTAGCCAGTTGAAATTCTCGGAAAAACATGTGCATTCGGGCTTCGAAAGCCAGGTGCACGGCTAGACGAAGTTTTTACACGATGAGTGCGACGAAGCATTGCGAGCATAAAAAGAGACGGGGGTACAGGAAGTCACGGACAAATCAGAGAAGTGAAGTAGGTAAAACCTGAATTTGGAGGACTTCATGCCCAGCACTTGTACAGTCAAGGCATGTTTTGTGGAATCGTCACCTCGGCTGTCCCCAGGCGCTCGCGGCAGCCCAAGTTGAGCAGGCCCTAGTCTATCGCATCTCGATTGCAGTGCCGTACTTGTGCCGTTTAATATAGACCTGCGTGTTGCACTTGGAGCGAAACAAACGTAAACTTCAAGTGTGCGGCAAGAGCTCCTGGTCGTCGATATAGCCGCTATCGGAAGCTTTTTTACGAGTAGTATTTCGTGGCATTTGATGTATGTTGCATTGGCGGATTGTCATGGTTTCGGATGGTAGTCCAGATGTAAAATAAGCTTTGATTCAGCTTCCTTTAATTATTACAACGCACTTGCGTCTTTTTTGCGTCAGCGGAAGTACGGGGTGTCGTGCTTCATAAATTGCTTAAGGAGGTGAGCTACACCGCTTACGTTTTCATCTGTGCAGCTCTCGGCTGTAGGTGCCTGTTTTATATTCTTACTATGCTTCATCAAGGTGTGCATAAATCAGAGCTCGCTCGCTCACTCGCTCGCTTAGTATAAACTTGATTTTTTCATTGTTTGCTATTTTGAATTTCTGTATCCTTCAGCGCTGCCATATGGTTCAGTTTGGATTGGTAATATCAATATAATATTGTATGAGTAACCTGCGCATTCTATTGGCCTGCGGAAAAGTTCAGAACTAAACCATCGACATACAACGTGATGCGCTCTGTTTTCTGGGATTCTCGCTGCGTCTGGTTTATCGACTTTTTTGAGAATGGTCATGGCATCAACAGCGCATATCACTTTTGCCTTCTGGCCAAATTGCGAGACCAAATCAATATCAAACGCCATGGGCGACTGCAAAAAGGAGTGCTCCTACAATACCACAATATCTCATCGCACAAATACATTGCAGCGACATCAAGAACGGTTGAACTAGGCTTCCAAATCTTTTCACATACAGCCTACCCACTGATCCTCGGATTTCTTTCTGTTTGGGAACTTGGAAACTCGCCTTAGTTTTACGCATTTCAGGGAAGATCACAGCTTAAAAACTGAGGTGACTTCATGGTTAGAGATCCCTGACTGGAGGAACGTTTTCTTTCATTTTAAAGAGTAGCTTCAATCCTCTAAGCTTGACCAAGTCATTCAGTTATATCAAGCATCATTCTTTCGAAATCCGCCATAAATCTATGAGCTTAGTCATTACTTCTAAATTAAAAATGTTTTAAGAATCACAATCTTAAACACTAAAAGGCGGTCTCACTTTGTTTTCTTTTTATATATTTCGTAACACTGGATGTTAAGAATACTAAATTACCGACATGGTATACGGTGCTTTTCCTATAAATGAATTACCACAGATATATGAAATTCATTCCAACGTTTACGCGCTCTTTGTATAATATAGTTTATGAGCAATTCCATGTAAAACTTGTCCATCCATTTAATAGTGTAGCAACAAGAGAGCAAATAGAAACGTAATGTACAGTTTCAACCATGTTGCAGTTAATTTCCTCTACATCGATTTGCTGTAATTTCCTTCCATTTAGCAGCCACTATATTTTCTAAGTAAACATCCATAGGATTGCATAAGCGGTAGGGTCAAAGTCTATTAGAAGTGAACGGTTTAAATTTTATGCAAAAAAAGTAAATACTTCCCTCAGAATGGCGATTTAAAAGTCTAATAACGCTGCTAAAAGCTCTCTCTTTGCGTTCTCTTCTGATAATAACCGAGGAACTTATAGAAAACTACCCAAATTATATTTTATGGTTTTGTACACGAGTATAATTTAACAAAATAGTTTGCACACACGAACTGGTACTTTCTTTAAAGATTTAATACTAATTTAATGCTAAACATAAACACCAACGTAATACTCACATATTTCAAAAGCATTTCGCCACACATTGTTATAAAAAACAACAACAAACGGCAATCCCACATTAATTTTATTTCTGTAATGGAATTATTTTAACTTAGATTAAAAAATAAAGTACGCCTTGAAACAATTAAATTTCATAAAGCTTTTTTATCCTGTGGAAGGCTATATAATAATAATAGCTAATAAACTAACAATTTTTATGACTGAAATAAGGTTTTTAAGATCTACAAGAAAAGATGCAAGGAAGGACAGGAAACGCAATTCAGATGTTAGCAAAGAATTAGGATACTCGTTCCAACTCCTGAAAGAATGTCCACAAAAGAGTAGAAAAATCAAAATTTTGAAAATTGGAGTTCTCATTTAATTCGTCAGTATATTTACTGCTCTCTAGTACTCCAACTCGCAATAATATAATATTAAATAATGTTGATATTATAAAACCAAACACGAAATTATTAAAAAGTTTTGAAAAATGTAGTAGCTATACAAACTACGTTCTATATAATGCTACTTCACTTGGTACGTGTCAATAGCTTTAGTTTATACCTCGATTCTACAGCTAAAAATCAGAGTACTGTTAAATCTATTTAAAAATTCCCACCACCAGTACATTTGGCACACACAAAGAAAAAGAAAAAGGTGTTCACGTTTCGTTGAGCTCTCGCGCCAGTCTCAGATGTGCGGAGAGCAGATCTTCAGTGAGCCAGGGACAGTCAAGCAAAGGGTTTGTGTGAGCGTTATCGTTCCGTCAATGTAGCTCTTTGGAAAGGGCCTTAACATTCTAATTTTGAAGAATTCCGATTTTTGTGGGATATAACCAGCGCAGTTTATCCATCTGAAATTCCGATTTCGTCTAGTTTGAGTATCGCGAAATTTTATATCGATCTCCGTTTGGATATATTTAAAGAAACCCTTCTATCGTAAAGGCGCAGCCCTGGCGAAACATATTTTTGTTAGCGTGTAGATAGAAGCCGACGTTCGTAGCCACTCTTCGAACTACCGGTGTCCATTCTTTATTCGAGCGGTCAACTCATGTCGATAATCTTCTGGCAGCTACCGAAGCACTACCACCAGCTAGGATCTACGCTCAGCACATATGACTACCGCTTTTCACATCTGGTTGTTCTCAAGTATTAACTGCATCCACCTAAGTTAAATATGTTTTATTATTTAGTATTGGACATTTAAATTACCACCAATTTTATATGTTGTGCTTTATAAGCAAATAACTCAGATATGAAGTAAGTTTTGAAACTCATCGCCATCAGAAGCTCCGAATCAGGGTATCAATATTGTTTGCGCCTGTAGAATTTATCTGCAAATATGTAAAGGTTTTTATGTATGACCCTACGTGACTTCAAGAATTAGGTAGAATCCTTAGGAATTGTTTTTGCTACCCTTATTTGTTGCGGTCACAGCTGCAAAGCAGGCCCACTTGAATGTATTCTTATGAATGTTATTTCACAACATTTTAAAATTTACTGTATGATTTTTATTTATAAGCGAATGCAGTTCAACGTATTTTTAAATCAGATAAGCTATTTCAGAGATTACGAAACAAGGTAGGTTCAAATCCTGGAGCTGGACACGTACACATCATGCACCGCCAAGTTATATTTTCCTGTTGGATTTTCGCTATTATAATGCCGAGGTATACACTAGGTGGTGCTCTTAAATAACATGAGTTTGTCCCCGTATCTTTCCAGGTACAACAGTTATAGCTATCGCCTGGGAGCCCCCTCTCCCCTACATGTTTCAGTCTAAGACTCGCCCTAACGCTGACATGCTGGACCCCTATAAGCTTGTTACCTGTCGTAAACGGCGTTTTCTTAGTAATAGGCAACAGTACTTTGCACTATTACATCATTGATGTGCGACCCAAAATATGTTTAATATTCGTAATTAAATAATAGAGAATTAGTTCTCGAGTCTTCTTTTTAAAGAAATTGTAATTGTTTCTTTGCACGGCTAATATTTCAATTTTTGCAGTGATTTACATTACCCAAAATAATAAAAATTACAATTCAGAATAATTAAAGTCCATTATTCAGTTAAATAATAAAAATATTGTAAATTCTGAAGATAAATCGTAGTTTTCTATTGTTCACACCGGATAAAGGCAGATCGTAAGCAAAATTCTCAGACTAGACTGCTTTAATTAACCTTCTGGAAAATAAATAACGGTCTAGACTTGGCCTAAGTTCAAAACTAATATAGCATATCGTTAAATGAATCGGGATATCCTTCTGTTCTGTCTTAACGTATGTTTCATAAGTTTTGACAAAAAATTCATGGGGGCTCAAATGAGATACCTATGCAACTTATCGAGATGGCTTTGGAAACAAAAGTATGTTTGTTTACTAGGCTTCAATTTGATATATGAGTATCGTTAGTCAGTTTGCAAAGAATGTCATACAAATTGGAGATTAGAAAAAGTATTTATAATTTAGTTGGTCAAATGCCTAAAGCTGAAATAGTGCGTATTTTTCGAAACCAAGATATATCACCTAGGATCGTATATGGAACCATAGCGGAATGCGAACAGGGTATCCCTTGTGCGAACCTTCCAGAATGTGGAAGACCAAAGCTGTTCACTCCCCAGCAGTGCAGAAGAGTGGTAAGAAGTGCTAAAAGTAAGATTAGTGTGTCTGTGAGGAAACTAGCCAGGGAGAATTGAACTTCTCCCACCACTATTTCTAGAATTTTGACCAGAAGTGGCCAAAAATACCCCAAAAGACAAAACTGTCCAAGATACACCCCTAACCAGCTAGCCCGAATACCCCGATGTTGCCGTAATCTTCGGCGTATTCATTTTTCAAACAACCAATTCATTGTGATGGACGATGAGAAATACTTTACTTTGGGGAACTCAGAAATCAAAGGCAAAGACGGATTTTATACTGATTATATAGAGCAATGTCTAGACAATTCGAGATTTAAAGAAAAGGCAAAATTATCTTACCAAATGGAGACTACGTCGTAGGATTTTGACTAAGATCAGGGAAATTGATGTTGTTGCCGCCCATACCCTTATGAGAGGTGTTCGAAAAAAATTGCGCCTCGTAGAACAGCACGGGCCGTTACATATAATTAAATAATTGAATTATGTTCTCAGATAGTCCACTTATTTTAAGAAAATAATAATTTCTAGTAAAAGTTTGCTGTATTAAAAATATTTGAGTTTTTATTTTGTGCCAAAACTTATGAAACATACGTTATATACAGGTTGCTTGAAATAGTACGGAACATGGCAATTCCATAAGTTGGAAAAGGTTCAAACGCTTCTATAAGAGTAACCGAAATAGAAAATGCAATATTTACTTTGGTAGCTAGGAAACAAGTAGCTATGGTAACTACTTGTTTCCTAGCTACCATAGTAAATATTGCATTTTCCATTTCAGTTACTCTTATGGCAAATAGCAGCATTTGAACATTTTCCAACTCATGGAATTGCTATGTTCCGTACAATTTTAGGCAGACTGTATTCCAGAGAAAAGTATTTATACGGATCATTTATTATTAATATAATAATAGTAGAACGGCCAAAATTTAATTAATATCAGTAAAAACAGTTGTTGTTTATGCATTTTAAGCTCGAGCTCACGTCGAATCTTGAAGTGTTTAATCATCCAACATTTGATTCTAAAATAGCTTCCATATTATTCATTAATTAAAAGATTAAAGATTTGTTTAGTAATAAATTTTCGAACAAAGCGTTGCGCCGTGGCGCTATTAAGAACCTGAAAGGTAGTAAATTTGCAAATTAATTAATCTTAGACATAAAATCCCAAATTGCTTGTAAATTAATATTCTTAATTAAACTTGTGTTTTAAACCTCTTTTTAGAAACTAATCGCTTATTAATTTTCGTTAACGGCGCCAAATTAGATTATATAAAAACCATGCAGCTTTAGGAATAATTTATTAAAATTGTTGTTTCTCTTTTTTCATTCTTTTTTGTTTGTGTAATTTGCAAGAACAGGCAACAGCATCTTAATTGATATTAATGCTGCATCTGTAATTTATCATTCAAAAATAATACCTTTTAGAGACCGTATTCAAGTGGAATGTTTTAAATGCAAATTAATAAAGGCATTAAGACGACTGTCTACCGAAATATTTAAAAACAGGATATTCGATGTAGACAGCAATGTTACAAGCAGTGAGCTTTGAATTCGTTCGGACACATTTGAAACTAATCTTCATGACGAGGATATTAAATAGAATTTCTTAAACCTATAAACTATAATCAAGTGCAATATGATAACAATTGTTGGATATATAATATTTAAAAGCATGCACTGCGTAATACGAAGACAAACGTAATGTAATATTGAACATTTCAAGCTTTTGTCAAGATATAATCTCTTGTTACAGAGAAAAAGCGATCTAACTAGATTAATTTGGCGTATTATTTTAATTGTCCGCGCCGTCGTTCTGATTCTGTCAACCTTGTCGCAGCAAACGCGCTTTTTTGTCTTTGCTAGTCGCTGGCGATTTTCTATCTATTTGATCACGATATCTGTCAGCGCTTTGATGCCTATTCCTTGTCAGCATTTGAGCATACTTTCTTAATTTTGCCGAATTGGTTTAACTTTCGATGTACTTCTTGCAGTTCCCATCCAGTTTTCTATTCCAGTGTACTTATTGCGAAATGACGCCGTTCTGTTGCTATGATTCCGTAATGTTTTCGACCCATATCGTGCACGTGCTGTCATGGTCCAGTTTTTGCTTTCTTAAGCTGCCGTTTATCCGGTTTTGCTGCCCAACCTTTTTGATACTAGAATTTGTTGTGTCTTGATCTATTTTGGCGACTTTTACGCCAAAGAGCTAGTAATATGCTATGTTCTTGATTTGAAGTTTGATTTTGTTATTTTTACTGGGATTTTATTACTGTGCCTAATTGCCAGAGTGTTCGACTGCATCCCTCGAAGGTTACTTGAATTTCACCTTTTCTTATTGTGTCATTATTTTCGTTTGTACGTTGCATATTGCTTGTGCCTTGGCGCCAGCGCCTTCGATAGGTTTTCCCTAAGGCGTCATGGAAATTAATTTGTCTTAGTAATGTTATTCAGTTTTCAACTTTAACAACCCATGTAGTTTGTCCACTTAACGTACTTGTTATTGTATATACATATGACAGTTATATTGTAGACCTTATGATTATTGGGTGAATCCGACGCCTGCGTATTGGAAGTTTGTATGAAAGTACTATAATTACTTTCCCATACCCATAGGTATAGGGAAGTCTTGGAATCATGAAAATTTTGGAAATCGAGATTTTCACAGAAATATCCGTTTTGGGCCTCTAGGAACCCAAAAAAGTGGTTTTTAAAAAATGTCTGTCTGTGTGTGGGTGTGTGGGTGTGTGTGTGGGTGGGTGACGCTCCTACAGCCGAAAGTATTGCTCCGATTTTGATGCGCTTTGGAATGCGGGGGTGTATCGTACATTCATCGACAAAATAAGCTTTTCAAAAAAATTCGAATCCGGAAGCGGAAGTTACGCATGTTTTTTTGGTATCACTGTTTTCGTGATTAAAATTTTGAAAATTTTATCACGGATAACGATAGAGGGTCATAAGACAAATCTGTTAGTTTTTTTCCGAACTCGCTAGGCTTAAATTGAAGGGCGCTATGATGTTTTGAAAATTTTGAGTTTAACGCCCTATTACTCAAAAACGGATAAATCGATTCAATTGATTTTTGTTTTCTGAATAGTATATGAAGGCTAACATGAGGTGATATAAAAAGTGTTTTGAAAAATTTTCAAAATTTTTGAAATTTTCTAAAAATCATTTCTCAAAAACTGCCCACAGGAATTTGTTTAAACTTCATACACTGATAGACCCCGAAAAGGGCTATCGATCTGTTTTTTAAAGAATCTCATGAATTATCTGTGGCGCCCTCTACGAAGCTTTGAAGTTTGAAAATTTAAACCCCTTTAATTAATAAACAAAACAAGATAGGTAGCTGGGGTTTTCACTGAATTGCTCAGTGCATAATGGAGCATATGAATATGCAAAAAAATATTACACTTGTGGATATATGTAAACGCACCGGCCCCCTCCCCCCTCTATTTTTGAAAAATAATTTTTTTATTCTAACGGTTGTTATATTTTTGGGTCAAAGAATCTTTTTCCGCAAAAATAAAAAAATCGATTTTGTATGCCCTAGAAAATATAATTTCCAGGTACTTAGAAAATTTCACCTCGGTGCTACAGCCGTTTTGAGGAAAATAATACATAAACTAGCACAGTGGCGGCTTGTCCACTTGGCGCCATCTACAGAAGCTCGGTGGTCACGTTTTGAACTACACATCTTATAACATAAAATCGTAGCTCTCTTTGTTTGCGTGTAACTATGTTTGTTCGCTATCTCCTCCGAAGATACTGGACCGACTAAGTTGTACGATGGCTTAAAAGTTTGCTAATTTTCAGACCTATTTAATTAACTTCTCTAGGCAGCAGTATAATTTAATTAACTTCTCTAGGCAGCAGAGCGGAGCGCCTATCGCTGTCTACTATTAGCTCGGGTGCGCTCATTATTCAAACAGGAGAGTGTGGTTCTGCGGTAAGCGTGCTGGCCTATCACGCGGGAGCCCCGGGTTCGATCCCGTCGATGCATCTTTTTTTTAAATTTATATTAATGAATCTCTCTTAATTTTGCGAACCGAAACGTAGTTCGGGTGACTCACTAGTTCTTTTATATTTACCCGCAATTTACGTGAAAGTGTAAACGCTTATCACGATGAAGACGTGAGTCATCGAGTTGAAATTTTGATATGTTGTAAAGACTGTTGAATAAAGACGATATGAACAGTTTCCAGTATGGGAAAGTCCAGGGAGGTAGTCACGTCCACTTTTTTTTACTATTACTTCGACACGAACTGTACGAAGTATTGAAATTCCCTCATATCGAAAACCACTCTGAGTCAAATATCTCTAAAATTCGTGCCAACCGA
The DNA here is from genome assembly GCA_940337035.1 of Agriotes lineatus. Classification (NCBI taxonomy): domain Eukaryota; kingdom Metazoa; phylum Arthropoda; class Insecta; order Coleoptera; family Elateridae; genus Agriotes; species Agriotes lineatus. The sequence continues at coordinate 125,758,223 of OW679197.1, read as the reverse complement.
CTAATGAACCCACTATATCAAATCTCCGTCTCGGCTGTGCGGATCTTTTGGGGAAGACCGCAGCCCGCTAGATCTCTCCCCCGTCTTGGGGGGTGCCTAAACGTGCTATGCGGGGTATGTATGTTCGTATGTGTACAGGATTCCGGTCGCCAGGAACCTTCCTGAAGTCTTGGATCGTTTTCATACGATATGTCCCCCGAAAATGAAGGCAAAATCAACTTTTGAGGTATGGTCGTCGGCAAAAAAAATTTTTTTAAGGTTTTTTTTTATAAATAACTGGTTCATAACATTTCATTAGCGTAACGGAGTGATGCTGAGTGTCGAAGTATTCTTGGAAAGCACAGAAGGGCGCTTTTCTTGGGTGGGGGGTACCGTATATTTATACATTTGACTATGATTATGTGTGTTTTCGTTACTGTAAACTAACTTATGGCCTGGTTAAGATACTTATTGCATTTCAGATTATTGTGATTTCGGTTAAGCTTTGAGTTTATAAGTTCCCGTTTCTATCTAAGCACAGTTGTTGAATAAAGACTTTTTGGCGCTCCTTTTGTACTGATTAACAAAATCCAAATTTTTGTAAAGAACCGCCCGCTATCTTCACTGTTAGCTGGCTGATCTGTAAATGTGCACACGTAGCCACGATGGTTTGATTTTGGCTTTAAATTTGGTATCAAATTATATAAAATTCGCTTTGATGCAAGCTCTTATCTATCGGGTTTGGTGAACATCTCCTACTTTTCATTTTTCCATGTACTATAAGCTTTTTTATATCGTTTTCTCTTTTCATAAAATTTTTAAAGAATTTAAGTATGCAACTCTGAATAGTTGCGTAAAGTTTTTGACGGATATGAGGCATCAAATACCCTTGGGGCATACTATTGTTTCTTTTTGTCGATACTTTATTAAACTAAGTGTCATCATCTTCGATTGAAGGCTTTAAGATGTCCTCAAACGTCAGCTTTTGGCGATGTAAATGTTGTAGTTTGCTATGCTTTCGTAAGTAGCGTTTTACATTGTGCCGCTGTACTGATAGCCCAACTGCTTCGACGGGCACTATTTAGTCCTTATAAAAAGCATTGCTTGATACGCTATTTATTGGAACTATATATTTATCTGCTTTATGTGTTTCCGATTTTGCTGGTCGCTTTAAGCTGTGGTAGTGGAGCTAGTAATAATAGTTTGACTTTTAGATACCCCACTTAATGAACGTTTTAGCAATATTAAAGCCAACTGTATTTTATTGATATAATGTCGACCATTATATATTTTATTACAAATGTGAGTTTTAGTTACTGCAAACCGATTTATGACTTGGTTATGTTTTATATTGCATAAGTTATCGTTTCTATCTAGGCATAATTGGTGTAGAGACTCATTGGCTCATTGGCTCATTGACTTTTGTACTGATTAATGAAGTTAAGTTTTCGCAACAAAACCATATCATCTTCACTATTAGCTGGTCGGCCCTATAATGTGCCGGTGTAGTCAGAATTGTTTTAATTTGTCAAAAATTCGACATCTTCGAAACTTACATTAAGTACACACCCTAAATAATAAGGTCACATGCACATCCTTAATGATAAAAATACAATTCAAAACTTATGTACTCAAAGTAAATTGAATTTCAAGTATATTGCACCTTGTGTTAAAAGTCACATTTAAACTGCAGAAATGTGTACGCTTTTCATATTACTTAAATATAAAATTCATATCATATTTTCGGGGTGAGTTGTAAATAGATATTATAAGATTATAATAAAATGCAATACTTTTTCTTTGAACGGTTTCATTATGTGTAACTGAGGAGTCTGTTGTAGCTAGATTTATTTTTGGACATTTATGCATATCTACCAAATATCAAAAAGTGCTTTAATGCAGTGAAAACTTTAATATAGAAATCAACAATACTTTGGGCTTAATTAGAATAGTAGCGAATGTTTGATTGCTAGAGTATCAGCCTGAGAACGGTTTCTTAAGTGCAAATTGAAAATGTAATTGCATCGGAATCTATTTCGATACACTTTAAAACTGCAAGTCGAAGTTCACGCTTTAAGAGATATAATACCTTGCTGAAGTCAAATACTTTAATTAGAATTGTCAGAAGATTTGTTTATTGTCATGTAAGACAGAATGCAAATAAATTGAGAGATAAAAAAAGTACTGCAGATTTATTAATATCAGTGGCTCTGGAATAGAAGCAGTCATGTTCAACAAAGCATTAATGCTAGTGCAATTTCTTTTAAAGCCCAACAACTGAAGAAATAAGATTTTGTTAAATAGCTTTGCTAAACTAATTAGGCCTGCGACAACACCGAGACAATGGTGTTTGTTTGCTCTCGACAAGAATAATCTCTTATTGTAACGTCACTGTCACAACTCCTATGTAACAAACTCAGTTGCGGGCAGTACAAAAAACGTCCAAATACCAGTTTACGCAAATATAAATAAAATGACTATTTATTATTTACGGCTTTAGGGAAAGAATCATCCTTCTCTGGAATCACGACCGGCAAAGGTGTTGGTATGATTGCCGGAAAACGTGCGATATGGTCAACTGTACGAAGTTCGAACTCACTACCTGCCAGAGACAATTTTATTCACAACCATGTATGTAATAAGGTGATTACTAACTTTTTAAAAGTTGGAAAATGGGCTATTACCATCTTTTAAACTTTACAACCGGTCGGAAAAGTGGTTGCCATGGCAGCGGTTAGAAAGTAATCAATTGCCGACCTCTGTCTAGGTAGGGACACTGCAAATAATCTCGTTCATCCATTCATGCGCATTATCACCTGTTTAATCATAATAACATGTGAGCAAACGAAAATGAAATCAAGCTTGGCTTTGAAATATATGTTGTATGAATAATATTTTGGTGCCACTGTGAGATAAGTTGACCTCGACGCTTCGCGTCTCGATTAACTACTTAATCTCTAGACAGTAATAAAACACTTTCCACCTTGGTATGTAGTATACTATTAATGCCTTAGCAGACGACTAGGTTTTCATTGCGTAATATCAAGACACCTTGAATTTTAATATATTTTCTCATATTTTTCCTATTTTACCTTAAAAAGATTCTATTGCCGTATTAGGTCCATTTCGAAATTCCCGCCGCCATTGATTTTTTATTGCACTTGGCAGAAAGAACCGTGTAATTCGTCTCGTCGAATTTCTTCACGCGCTAACGATCTTGTTTTCATAACTGTTAAATTGTTTTGAAAATTAATGAGCAAAATTCCTTCTGCCACTACTTGTATTATGTAGTCTCAAATAAACAATTTAATGGTATTAAAGCATGAGAACTTAGAGAGTAGTCAATAGGCATCCCTTGAGCAATAAATTTTTCAAATACCTCATCATATGAAGGAAAAGCACTGCAGCTCCATCAAATGCCATTCTCCCGAAATTATTGGTTCTTTACCTGGTTCTGATTTCGATTTTTGTCTGGCCTGTGATGCAAATTGTGAAAACAGTTATGGAAGAAAACATAATTCGATTACTAAGTTAAACTTCTCCCGTAATTCGATCCGATGTTGAGGAATTTATATGCCTGACCTTTTTCATTTGCCCCAATTCATTAATTCTCATCCCTTCATTGTTTTTCCTTGAATATCGAAGCTGCCGTAACTCAATAACGTTTAAAATGCCTATTCCAGTAAATTATTAGCACTGATGAGAATTCATAATTGAATTGTCACCCGTTAATTCGAATAATTGAAATATCGTTAATTTCTTGTCCTGCTTAGAACGGTGAACGGCTCTCCATAATGAGTGTGAATGTCATTTAATTTTAGCAAATTCTGTTTACCACCGAATTAGAAATTCTGGGGCAACCCAAGCTCAAATCCTTAAACAGACGTGGGGTCGCCCTCTCAAAATTAAGTTTTAATCACGTTTTGTTCGCTTCTTGTTCGTGGGCAATTTTTAAGCTTATTATTTTGTGGAGACGCCGTGCTTGAGTGATTAAAGGCAACACCGAAATATTTTATAATACCATTAATACATTTTGTCTGTAGATTACAAGTTATTAGAAAAACAAAATACAACTAAATTAATATACATTTAAACGGCCAAGTAAATAAGTAAGTTCATTAACTAGAAATAACATGAAAATTGCTTTTGCCGAATACTTCTCTCCCACTTGATTGAGCTGAATTAAGCTAGGATTCTTTAACTTAGTTAAATTGTTCCCATTGTGCAGAAGTTACAAACAAGAACAGGTACTTAAATATAAGCAAATGCGGGTTTTACTACCTCTAAGAGTTTTAGAAGTAGGAAGGCTTTTCGGAATGTAAATTAGTAAAGTACACTCAACTTTCGTTATCGCAACAAAAAATAGTGATCCAATTCTTTACATTTTTATACAAATCTCCTATGAGAATGATAAACTGTTATAAGTAAAAATGCAACGATTTGTAAATTATTTTTGGTCACCATGATCAAGTAAAATACGTAACTAATGAAAATCTCCTCCCTCCTCGACTAATTTTGGCATACACTATTTCTCAGATGGATATTAATAATTATGAGTACGGAAAATTCACAGGCTCGACGCAAATCAAGTAATTCTGACAATAATACACCTTCAAAGATAGGATTCAGTACTTGGTCTGTGGTAGGCAGTAAGTGGTTTTATACAACCACATATATGCTATATGCCAGAAGCGTGTACTAAGCGACTGTACAAAATGTGACAGAAAAAGTTGGCGAACACATGCAATAGATAGAAGTAAAAAGATTGAAAATAGAAAGAAAAGAAATGTCGCCTCAGCCTCCAAGATTGTTTTAGTTTTCTTTCTTAACCTATTTTTCTATTCACCCCAAGTGTGGATATAGGCTTCCCTTAACTCTCTTCCAACGTTCTCGATTCTGCGCATATCTGTTAAGATTGTCGCTCCATCATTTTGTGGTTTGCTACGAGATCTTTATCCAGTATATGAACAGTTTCCTATCTCCTTGTTCCAGCATTTATTAATACTTAAAGAACTAAACACATTATATATTTCGGAGCTCTACTCCACGCGCTTAATTCAGGGCAGGATAACTTGAGTGTCAAAACAGAACTAAACTGCAAGAAGCGTCTTAACGATAAAGTAAACTTGTATCTCTAAAGAATGAAAGGTATTTACAGAGCGCATTCCGTTCTCATAGGCGTTCTCCTGAATAGCTTGCAAGTTCGGAAGAAAGCAAGTTTATCTTTGAGCTACAAATAATTTCTAAACACGTAACTCATCCATCCTCAGAATCTTAAATAGGATTAAGCTGTATTGAAGTTACATTTTGACATTGAAATAAAGAATTTTGAGTATCGTTTAACATGATCCCTTCCTTCAGCGGTTTTCCTAATTATTTTATTAATTTTAATTTGAAAGAGTCTATTTACACTCTTTTAATTATTCGAATCAACGGGTGACAATTCAATTATAAATTCTCAACAGTGCTAATAATTTAATGGAATAGGCATTTTAAACGTTATTGAGTTACGCCAGCTTCGATATTCAAGGGAAGACAGGCTTATAAATTCCTGAACATTGGATCGAATTATGGGAGAAGTTTAACTTTGTAAGCGAATTATGCTTTCTCCCAAAACTCTTTTTTAGGTAATGATAATTGGCTGACACTAAAAGGAAATATTGACAAAATATTTTTAGTACGGTTAAAAAGTTAAATTGTCGATGCAGTTCATATTTAATGTGGTTGATTTTATTTGAATATATTTTTAAACTGTTGCGATATATCGGTTACAGCACATTACATTCAAGACTAACATCGATGAATGTTACTGAATAATTGAATATCAGTTATTTCATTTCTTATTACAAGGGGTCAGTTTAAATGAAATTACTTATAAGTTCGAAAAAAGTATAACGCCGACATGAAGTATAATTTTTCTCTTAGATCACCCGCAGAGCAAAATTTATGTTACGCCACAGGATGGACTTACATTTCGGTTTTCTATCATTATTTCGTATGTGCCACCAAACTGCAACCATGGTGTAAAAAATACACCGTAGTTGCAAGCATCATTGTCATCGTTACTCGAAAACATATTCCGTCAAACTGAGAGCAATAGTTACTTTGATGTACATAACACGAGTTGCCGTCGCGATCGCATCGTAGGTATGTCGTAGTTGCATCGTAATCGCATCGCAGTCGCGTCGGGCCAGTGGACGGTGAGCCTTATATTACAGTGAAATTCAAAAAGATCATTTATATGACAGGTCGTAAACTTTAGAAACAATTTGACATATACCTAACATTTAATGTAAGGAATGCTCTAAATAGCACATTATTCAAAACAAGACATTCTTGTCTTATGTAATCCGACGTTTCTCCTCTTCGAAAAAGTCCCTAACGTTTAAAATAAGGTTTTAGGCTTGCTCGTTATTACGCGTTATTTTACTGTCATTTTTGACAAATGTCACATTGACAATATTATAAAACAAGCCATACTTAAAGCCAACCTGATCAAAACCTGCAGCTTTTTTGTTTCGGCCAGTTCCTTATAGTTAAGTAAAGAGAGAAAATTGTTACGTCAAAGAAAAAGAGTAATGTGCAGACCTAATACCATTCATGGGATTAGAAACCAATTAGAATGCGTAATTTTGCCGACTTTTCTTGTATTACAACAGTTATTTCAGTAACTATGGCGATATCGATTATACAAACCTTTGTATAACCGGTTTAACACAAACCTCTGTATAGTCTATAGTCACATAGTCTTGACAAAAAATGTGACAGGTATACTAAAACAATATTAAAACCACATAAACGAATTAAAAGTTTGACAAGCAAATACAATTATTAAATTTATGAATTTCCGGTTTACTGTTTTACTTTACTTATTTTCTCTATTCGTGGTCTACCTGTATACAACTTGCCAATCGAAAACTCTCGATACTCGACGTATTGCCTTGTATTTTCAGGCAATAGGTCTCTTATAATCGTTTATTTTCGATTGTCTAGTTGTATAATATATGAATATAGCATATGATTAAAAAAAAACTTCATCACAGTAGCCCGGGTAAGAGAATGACAGCGATATTGGCATGTCTGATACTGATTCAGAAAAGTAACTTTTGGTTAGTACTTCAGTTTAACAAGTTACGTTTCAAGTATTATAGACACAAGAATTTGAATCAGTCGTGGATTTTACTGATGAACAAACGGGATATACTAAAAATTTATTTTAGAAATTGTCGAAGAATGCCCAATGGGTTTATTCTGTTAGAGCCGCCTTTGAAGATTTTCAAGAAACGTTTCCAAATGCCATTACTTCGTTTTCTAGCTTTTGTAAATGCATTCAGAATATTGTGGCTTTGTATAGGGACAAATGGAGCATAACTTGCCAAGAAGGCAGTAGCAGGCCAAGAATACGTAATCAGCAAAATATTGAAGCCGTTAGCACTTGCTAACGTATTCTTAAACAGAAGCTGCATCTCCATTCCTACATAATGCAAGCGTTCTACGAAATACTCCCTGTTGACAGGCCGCGAAGGCAAGAGTCTGTCAATGGATTTTACATAATTTGGAAAACAACATCGGGGCTCTCGAAAAAACCTTCTTTGCAGATGAAGCCTGGTTCCACCTTTTTAGATATGTCGATTCTAAAAATATGAGAATGTGGAGCTCGAACAATTCTCATTTGTTTATTGAAACTCTACTACACTCACAAAAAATTGGAGTGTGGGCAGCTGTGAGGAAAATAATTATCGGGGCAATATTTTTTGAAGGTAAAAACTCTTATCAAACTCTTGATAATTATGTACATGTGTTTGATATTTTAGAAGTTCTAAACGCTGAGAGATTTAGGTTAGCAATTTTGTCTCCGTTCATAGACATGTGGCATGAAGAGATTATGACGAATTTGTGGAAGGGTATTTTCAACAAGATAGGGCAAGAATTTATACTACCCAAGCAAACCTGAACTTCTTAGCAGAATTCTTTGATAATCGTGTAATAAGTTTAAATACATCAGTGCCATATCCACCTTCGTCTTGCGATATAACTCCCTGTGATTTCTTCTTAAAGCCATACATAAAAAATTAAATATTTGCAACTCCTGCTGCTGATATGCACGATCTTAAGAAGAGAAATAGAAATAAAATCTAAGAAATCAATAATACACGGACAATGCTGCTATTTAAATATAAAAATTACATTTATTATTCTTAAAATCACCTTTTAAGCTAAAGTGCAAAATTTAATTCCTCAGAAGCTCTATAATAATACACTGGTAAGATAAAGTAAGGGATATCTCAAAAATTATGAGTTTAAGATACATTTGTAAAGTAACCTATGAAATATATTCTCAATTGTATTTTGTTTAATATGTATAGTTGGCACAACACGCTGAATTTATAGAACAATAATTACTATTTATTTTATATCCCTAACCTTTTTCCACCAGTTTGATTGCAAAAGGTTATGCTAGTAGTTCTAATATTCCAACTTTTGTATGTTTTAGTCAAACACGTAAGTTTACTTTTTTTCCTTGCCTGCCCTGATGTTTTTTTTAAATTACGTGTTATAATAATCCGTAAAATGCGAAGGTCTTAGATGTTGGTTTTAACTTTAAGCATAGAACACCGTAGTGCATTTTTTACAATCGATCAGCTACACCCTCTATAATAATATGTAACTTATAATGTAAATACATCCAGACTACATTCAGGCTTAAACATTTTTACTGCTCCGTGGAAGCACAATTGCTAAGATTGTCTGAAAGTGCATCGTTTTAATACAACTGAGGAGTTTCAGACGGAATCACAAAAGGCACTTGAAGACTTCCAGCAATGCATGCTGATTGATTGATTGATTGATTAAGTGAAAGCGAGATCAGGTTTGGTAAACCCAATATCGCATTTCGACTCTGTAGCTTTTTGACTACCCCCGACCATTTCAAGCAAACCTGTACCTTGTAAGTTGCAGGATGTTTCTTACACGTGCTCGTGTATGAATGCTGAGTTTTCCAAAAAATCCTTGTTACGCAATCAATGATTTTATATAAAAAATGTTCCTTCTCCAGTGTTCATAATTGCCTATGTTTTGATTTCTCAGTTGGCAGTGTCCTGTTACAAGTACTACTAAGCATAAATACTCTATTTTTTAATGCCGCCGACTAAGTTCTGCAACTCAAAATAATGTTTCCAATGAAACCTATATTTATCAATTTCATTTTTAAAGAAGACGATCTACTAGTGCAAACAAAAATATGTGTCATGACATTAGGTTATTTTATGTGTCAGGACTATTTCCACACTTGCGTTGGAAGACATTTCTTATCAACAGTAAGATCACGCGTTGTCAACTCTTGTCGGAAAGATTTTTGTTTTATGAGCATTGACTGCGTAGCAATTGAACGAGAACAAATTGACGAAAAGACACAAGCACGTAGCGCGAGTGTTCTTTTCCTAAAAATTTGGCCGAGTTTAATTGCCTTGCAGCAATCAATGCAAATACAATAAATCTGGTATGATACACTCACACAACTTCCTTTTACAGTGATCTTATAATTAGCCAAAAATTTGTAGGTGTCGATGATTCCTGGGTATGTTGTGTATTTGAATCTGTGTCTTCTGGTTGTTGGATTTTTGTTATAGGTATTAATTCTTCGAGATCGATTGGTGTTGGTATTCTTGCGGGTTGATTAATTACAGGTCGCGGTTCAGGTGTGTTTAAGCGTTCACTGTTTACAGTTTCGTCCAGGAGTTGGTCGAATTCTTCGTCTTCATTTTCTATCATAGAAATATTTGTTGTATGTGTAATGGCGTCAGCATTAGAATTTTTGGTTCCTTTTTTGTAAATAATGTCGTAATTATATTCTTCCAGTTTGAACATCCAACGTGTTAGTTTAAAATTGGGTTCTTTAAGTGAGTTTAACCAAATGAGTGGTCTGTGGTCTGTAGCAATAGTGAATTTTCTTCCATAAAGATAGGGGCGGAAATATTTGGTGGCCCAAATTATAGCGAGTAATTCGTTTTCTATTGTCGAATACCTTTGCTCCGTTTTGTTGAGGGTTCTAGATGCGTCCAGGTGTACCTTGCTTCTCAAAATCCGGGTATTGAAGTATCGGGTCATTCAGTAGATATTTTGTGCACTTTGGAATGCTTTTACAAAATCTGGGGTGTGTTCTACTTTTTTACCTTTCTTTAGAAAGTTTGTAAGAGGCTTAGTCATTTTAGCGAAATCTTTTATAAATTTTCGGTAATATCCCAAAAGTTCAAGGAATCCTTTGATTTCTTTCTGGGTCGTTGGGATTGGATTATTTTGTATGGCTTTTATTTTGTCGGAGTTTGGTTTAACGCCTTGTGGTGTTACTATATGTCCAAAGTATGCTACTTATTTACGTAGGAATTCACTTTTGTCTAGCTGAATTTTCAAATAGTTTTCTCTGATTCTATTAAATACGTTACGTAATCTTGTAATGTGTTCTGGAAGTGAGGTAGAAAAAATTATAACGTCGTCTAAATATACTAAGCATTGGCTATCTGTTAGTCCTTTTAGTATGTTGGTCATAATCCTTTGAAACGCAGCTGCACTGTTTTTAAGACCAAAAGGCATGCGTAAAAATTCAAAATGTCCGTCATTTGTAGAAAAGGCACAGGGGCGCAGGAACAGGGAGGGCAAAGGGGGCGATTGTTCTCAATGGTTTCCCTAAATTGCATTTCCATATGAAAAAATCTGTAACGAAATTTACACTGAACTTCGAGGTTTACACTAAACTTCCCTCGCACGAGTTACATCAATTTGCAAAAAATGTGAATTACATCAATTTGCGCCCCCAGGCGAATATTTCGAGCCGAGTTTCTCCTGCGTTAGAAAGACACTATATTATTCTGCCCCACTTGTGATGTTTACCCTGTATCTGCTAGGTCTCATTTTTGACAATGATAAAGCCTGAACTATGTACATATTATTACGTTTATCCATTTCTCAGTTAAAGTAAAAATAAACAAAATTTAATTTTTAAGGTGCTCACTTTGTATATATTACTCTGAGATGTTTTCAGTTTTATTCCAGGTAGCTATATAATCTGCATGCAAAATATCGCCTTCTTCCAACAAATAGTTGTTGAGCTATATCGCCAACAGGCAGACAGAGATATAGACAGAATCTAGAAAAAAGCATTTTAGCTTCATTGTAACTATTAGAGTTATTTAGGTATCACGTATACAGGGTGTAAAAAAAGTCTGGAATATAGCAAATATTTCAAAAACTACCGGAGATGAATTTTTCAAAATTTCCAGGCTTATATAGGTAAAAACGGCGCATCTAGGAAGGACAAAACCGTTTCTGTAACTGTGCAGGGTTAGTCAGCAAAAATACCAACTTTAGTATTTTAAATTGGACACCCTGTATATTACCGAGGAATCAAATAGTCCTTCAAAAGGCAAATTCAACAATATAGGGTTTGACGGATTTATCTGTCAAAATGACAAATGTGGGGTGACTTAACGAATAAGGTTTACAACAATAGACCGGTTAATATTGAAGCTTTAAAGGATCATATTAGAAATGAGATACGTCAAATTCGATGGGATACTTTTGACAACGTCTTACGAGAATTTAAAGACAGTATCCCATCGAATTTGATATATCTCATTTCTAATATGATTCTTTAAAGCTTCAATATTAACCGGTCTATTGTTGTAAACCTTATTCTTTAAGTCACCCCACATTTGTCATTTTGACAGATAAATCCGTCAAACCCTATATCGTTGAATTTGTCTTTTGAAGGACTATTGGATTCCTCAGTAATATACAGGGTGTCCAATTTAAAATACAAAAGTTGGTATTTTTTCTGACTAACCCTGCACAGTTACAGAAACGGTTTTGTCCTTTCTAGATGCGCCGTTTTTACCTATATAAATCTGGCAATTTTGAAAAATTCATCTCCGGTAGTTTTTGAAATATTTGCTATATTCCAAACTTTTTTTACACCCTGTACAAATGGGACTTTTTTCTTGGAGTATTTTATGCAGATCGAGCGTAGCGTAGCGGTAAAGAGGACGAGTCAAATAAGGTTTGATTATGTACGAGCTGTATGCAAAGCTTTACGTTCGACTGCACTGCAGAAGATATTATTTTATCTACAATATCATTTATATAACACACAGAAAATTCAAGTTGCTATTCAAACATTTGATAGTTTCGAAGTGCGCTTCTTCTAGGTTAATTGCGTTATTAATATCGAGAATAACAATCTATTACCGTAAGGTATTAAAGATGAATTTTCTTCTATTATTTGTAAAATTTTCAGTAACCTAATACAATCTTCTTTCCTGATTTTAATAAAATGACATTTATTTTCATAATAACTATTGAACATTGACACGCGGACAAGTGGACTAAAGTGGCACTTTATGGACGCTAAATAATAAAGTATTTTTGGAGCAGTCGAACATAAAGCCTAGTCATGTTAAACCATTAAAAAAAAATGTTTTGCCCCCCCATGACTGCAGTAGTTCTTGCGCCGCTGAAAAGGCAGTCTTTTCTCTGCCTTTCAGGTCAATTTTCACTTGATGGAAGCCTGAAGCTAGGTCAACGGTGGTAAAATATTGGCTTCGTCGTAATTTATCTAATATGTCGTTCATATTGGGGATAGGAAACTTATCTTCAATTGTCTTTTCATTCAATTTCCGATACACATTACACAATACATTCTTCCAACTACTTAAGAAAGCTGAAATCACATTGTATGTCATAATGGGAATTCGCGGAAGTTTATTTACAAGTGTTTCGGTCATAGTCAACACTGGACTAGCGTTTTAATTATGTAATTGTTCGAGTTGCGTTTTCTAGGCGTAGAGAAAAAGAATCGTTACGGTCGTTAGGGCCATGGTTTATTAAATTATCATTATCATTAAAATCATAAGTAGCTCCTATTATGGCGGCATCTACAAGGGTACTTTTCTAGGATTTGATTATACATTTGTATCACCCTTCTAACATTTCAAGTATTTGAAATATTGTTGTATCATACATCACGTTTATTTTACTGTATTTTTTCTATGTTCTGTTAAGAATTGTACAACCATTAAAAACAGAGTACCAATATGATCAAAAGTAAGTCCTCGTGACAATAGCTGTCGCATACCTCAACCTCGACCCAAAGCAACACTTATTCTGTATCTCGCATTCTAGGTAAGCATACGTGAACCAAGTACAAAATCCTTAGCACCAAGGCAAATCAATTTCTAAGCTTTTTTCTACCTCCAATGTATCGTTCAGCGAACTCACTCTACTGTTTCGACTGACCCACTAGCCAGGGTAACTTGATGCAATTACATCTAAAGATCTATAAACCGTTCAATAGTTATTTGCCATACATATTATTATGGACATCGGCGTCATGGATATCTATCTGTCAACAAATTGTAGTACTAAAGTAAGTATGCCAAAAGTCATTAAAGGTGACACAAAACTACAAATTACAAAGGCTTACAGGCATTATAAAGCCGACAGGCCCGATCTCAGTGAAACTGAAATCTTTGCCCGGCTTATAGTGACTTTTGGGATGCAAGTATTTATGCATAAAACTTAATTGTTGCTTTAATTTTCGGCTTTGTACTGTTTTAGATATCTGAAAGAACTATTAGAAATATTATGGGGCGGAACAATTTTGAAATTAAACCTTTTGGCCCACGACCTAAAAATGATACATACTATTTGCAACATACGCACTGAAGAAGTAGTTAACAATGCGAGACAAATTGTGCAAGAACAACCACACGTATCTGTTCGCCATTTAGGACAGCAATTAAATGTTTCATATTCAACATCTCATAAGATATTAAGAAGCAATTTGCATTATTTTCCTTACCGGTTGCAAGTGTATCAGAAACTGCTACCAAACGATCCTCCGGTTAGATTGGAATTTTGTAACTGGTTTATCAATAATTTAGAAAATAACGATAATGCGTTTGAGAAAACTTTCTTTACTGATGAGGCATACTTCTATTTATCTGGCTATATTAATTCACAAAGTATGAGGATGTGGAGCGCTGAGAATCCCAATTTTTATGTTGAAGAACCGCTTCACCCACAAAAAATCGGGGTTTGGGCTGCAATTAGTAAAAGAAGAGTTATAGGTCCTATATTTTTTGAAGGTAATTGAGTGCAGCAAAACGATTAAATTTTATTTTAATAGTTCAAATTTTAGGTTTTCTAAATGCACAACCATTTCATACTGAAATTTTGTCGCCGTTTTTTGAAGAGTTACGTGACAATGAATTACAAAAGGGTTACGTACTTTCAATAAGATGGGGCATAAATTTACTTGGAGAGTTTTACAAAAACAGAGTTATTAGTCAAAACATGTCTACAGTGTGGCCCCCGAGGTCTTGTAACTTAACTCCCTGTGATTTTCTTCTGTGGCCATATTTAAAAAAAATCCATTCTTCAACTTCCACTGGACAATATTCAGCAGCTTTAACAAAGAAGTAATGGAAAAAATGAAGAAATCAATAATAATGGAGTAATATTAAGATTTGAGAATAGAACGAGTTAAGGAGTTTACTTTCTTAGGAACATTAATCTCTGAAAACTTAAATTACACACAAGGAATGAAATCAAGGTTAATAAAAGCATCGAGATGTCCGGGCGCGTTAAATAGTATAATGTCCTTAAGACAAATGTCGCGAAATGCAAAACTACGACTTATAAGACAGTAATTCGACCCACGGCTACGTACGCATGTGAAACATGGAAGATGAATGTGGCAGACCAAGATACGATAAGTAGGTGGGAGAGAAAAATGCTGAGAAAAATATTTGGAGGGACTCGGACGGATGACGGTTGGAGAAGACTTACAAACGAAGAGGTACAAAAGAAGTATGGAGAGCCAAGTATAGTAGACTTCATTAAAGCTCAAAGGTTAAGATTGTTTGGGCATATATGGAGAATGCCAGATGGAAGAGCTACTAAGATAGTATTGGAAGGCAGAGCGCAAGAAACTAGAAGAAGAGGGCGACCAACGAATAGGTGGAAGGGGGCAGTAATGGAAGACATAGCAAGGAAAAGAATAGAAGACTGGAGAAATAAAATAATGAATAAGGAACAATGGAGATAGATTGTTATGCAATGGGCGTAAAGTGGCTTGTAAAAGCTTTATTTATACTGAAAAAATACATAAATTGTAATATTTAAATATTTTTGTATACAATTTATAATTACAATAAAAAAACGACTTATAAACCGTTCAATAGTTATTTGCCAAGTAGGTAGACATGGAATTTTGTTTTTATGTTTAATAAAACTAAAACTCCCTAGAAACTCTTTTTGACACTTTGTCAGAAGCAGCTGTTATGTACAGGAGGCTCACGAAAGTGTCTAATTTGACATTTTGAGGTTAAACATGCAATGTTGCCAGTCCTTTCATACTTTGTTTGCCACTAGGCATAATATGTATGGACATCGGCGTCATAGATATCTATCTGTCAACAAATTGTAGTACTAAAGTAAATATGCCAAAAGTCATTAAAGGTGACACAAAACTACAAATTACAAAGGCTTACGGGCATTATAAATCCGACAGGTCCGACCTCGGTGAAACTGAAATCTTTGCCCGGCTTAGTGACTTTTAGGATGCAAGTATTTATGCATAAAACTTAATTGTTGCTTTAATTTTCGGCTTTGTACTGTTTTAGATATCTGAAAGAACTATTAGAAATATTATGGGGCGGAACAATTTTGAAATTAAACCTTTTGGCCCACGACCTAAAAATGATACATACTATTTGCAACATACGCATTGAAGAAGTAGTTAACAATGCGAGACAAATTGTGCAAGAACAACCACACGTATCTGTTCGCCATTTAGGACAGCAATTAAATGTTTCATATTCAACATCTCATAGGATATTAAGAAGCAATTTGCATTATTTTCCTTACCGGTTGCAAGTGTAACTGCTGCCAAACGATCCTCCGGTTAGATTGGAATTTTGTAACTGGTTTATCAATAATTTAGGAAATAACGATAATGCGTTTGAGAAAACTTTCTTTACTGATGAGGCATACTTCTATTTATCTGGCTATATTAATTCACAAAGTATGAGGATGTGGAGCGCTGAGAATCCCAATTTGTATGTTGAAGAACCGCTTCACCCACAAAAATCGGGGTTTGAGCTGCAATTAGTAAAAGAAGAGTTATAGGTCCTATTTTTTTTAAGGTAATTGAGTGCAGCAAAACGATTAAATTTTATTTTAATAGTTCAAATGTTAGGTTTTCTAAATGCACAATCATATCATACTGAAATTTTGTCGTCGTTTTTTGAAGAGTTGCGTGACAATGAATTACAAAAGGGTTACATACTTTCAAAAGATGGGGCATAAATTTACTTGGAGAGTTTTACAAAAACAGAGTTATTAGTCAAAACATGTCTACAGTGTGGCCCCCGAGGTCTTGTAACTTAACTCCCTGTGATTTTCTTCTGTGGCCATATTTAAAAAAATCCATTCTTTAACTTCCACTGGACAATATTCAGCAGCTTTAACAAAGAAGTAATGGAAAAAATGCAGAAATCAATAATAATGGCGTAATATTAAGATTTGAGAATAGAACGAGTTAAGGAGTTTACTTTCTTAGGAACATTAATCTCTGAAAACTTAAATTACACACAAGGAATGAAATCAAGGTTAATAACAACATCGAGATGTCCGGGCGCGTTAAATAGTATAAAGTCCTTAAGACAAATGTCGCGAAATGCAAAACTAAGACTTATAAGACTGTAATTCGACCCACAGCATGTGAAACATGGACGATGAATGTGGCAGACCAAGAAGAGGTACAAAAGAAGTATGGAGAGCCAAATATAGTAGACTTCATTAAAGCTCAAAGGTTAAGATGGTTTGGGCATATATGGAGAATGCCAGATGGAAGAGCTACTAAGATAGTATTGGAAGACAGAGCGCACAAGGAATAGGTGGAAGGAGGCAGTAATGGAAGACATAGCAAGGAAAGGAATAGAAGACTGGAGACATAAAATCATGAATAAGGGACAATGGAGACAGATTGTTATGCAATGGGCCTAAAGTGGCTTGTAAAAGCTTTATTTATACTGAAAAAATACATAAATTGTAATATTTAAATATTTATAATTACAATAAAAAAACGACTTTCATTATACCATTATGCCTACTTATAAAGTATGAAACGTATTCAGAATCGGCAATTTGTCTTTCATGAAATTTATCTTAACCAATAATAAAAGTGGCACAAAATCCAAAACCAAATCTGGCAACCACGTTTTGTACATTAACATAAAATTATCATTTTGTATAAAATGAGCATAACCTAACTTTTGTTAATGACTGACAGCATATTTACAGGGTGAAATTCATCACCCTAACATGGCCTCCTATCTGGCAAATAACTATTGAACGGTTTATATATACCATTATTCCTACTCAACAAAGTATGAAACGTATTCAGAATCAGCAATTTGTCTTTCATGAAATTTATGTTAACCAACAATAAAAGTGGCACAAAATCCAAAACCAAATCTGGCAACCACGTTTTGTACATTAACATAAAATTATCATTTTGTATAAAATGAGCATAACCTAACTTTTGTTAATGACTGACAGCATATTTACAGGGTGAAATTCATCACCCTAACATGGCCTCCTATCTGGCAAATAACTATTGAACGGTTTATATATAATGGGGAAATATAAACATTAAAAGTAATCTTTCATTATATTTGACATGCCCTTGAAGAGCTTATTAATCAAATAAAGTCAAATAACAACCTGCTGCGTCCTTGAGAAACTGTTTTATGTTTTTAGTACAGTTTTGTCCTGTAGCATATTCGTTATTTTAAATAATACCTTCATACCGTTCACCAGTCATGCACTACCGACCTTGCATATTTTTGTCTTTTAAAAAGGGCTTTTACTGGCAACATATAGTTATAGCCGCATATTTATCAATCGTCTTTTGTTTGTTCCTCTGAAATAGGATTTTTGCGATATCAACTACCTTCAGCTGTTATTTCCGGAGCTTTTACGTTCATTCATTATTTTATTTTTTCTTCTGCAACAGTAGTTTTTAAAGATTCTGCTAGTCACATTCTAAAAGAAATTTTATTATCAGAAGTAATACTCTAAGTACTTCGATATTATCGGGTTATATGTCGATAACTTGTTGCACAATAATAAAATAGTGTCAGTTTGACAGGTTAAATAGTCCGACCGCGTCAGCGGGAAGAGTATTCTGTCAAACTGACACGATTTGTTATTGTGCAGGAAGTTTGAGACGTATAACATGTTCGAAGTACGCATTGTATTCGATTTGATTATTTTTTGAGTAAATTTTAATATTAGGATCAAATAAATATTTTAGTGGCAGCTCGATTTGTTTGTATTAACCTAGCTGAACGTCATCTCCATGAAAACAACATCAAGTTGACAAAAGTTATGTATTGCGTCGCCTAGTGAAGTTACTATAGTATAATCGATTTTGTATAATCGAAATTATACAAGATAACTTAACTAAATCCAGCCTTCTGATTGGTTGAGATCGCTACGAAAAAATAATCAGAAGTAATACTGTAAGTACTTTGATATTATCGGGTTATATGTCGATAACTTGTTGCACAATAATAAAAGAGTGTCAGTTTGACAGGTTAAATAGTCCGACCGCGTTAGCGGGAGGATTATTCTGTCAAACTGACACGATTTGTTATTGTGCAGGAAGTTTGAGACGTATAACCTGTTCGAAGTACGCATTGTATTCGATTTGATTATTTTTTGAGTAAATTTAGTATTAGGGACAAATAAATATTTTATTGGCAGCTCGATTTGTTTGTATTAACCCAGCTGAAAGTCATCTCCATGAAAACAACATCAAGTTGACAAAAGTTATGTATTGCGCGAAGCCGGACAACTCGGCGCCGCCATCTCGGCGCCGCCACTTCGGCGCCGCCATCTCGGCGCGGGGCCAGCTCGGCGCCGGGACAACTCGGCGCGGAGCCATCTCGGCGCCAGCCAACTCGGCGCGAGACCATCTCGGCGCCGAATTCAAATTTGCAAACTACATTGTGCACTACGTAAGAAAATTATTATCAAAAAATAATAAAGTGATCGCCAAAAAGCTGTCATCAAATAAAAAAAAATTATTGAGAATTTCTTGGAAAATCAAACACTGACGACCAGAGATGGTCGCAAAGTGATTACAAATGAGCCAAACAAAAGTTGTCACATGACTTCCGTTATCAGTAAAATTTTACGTTTTTTTTTTTAAATAATTACGAAGCATGCATTTACTAGTCAAGATAAAGACACATTTTACGAAAAAAAGTTTTCTGGCCTTGAGATTCTTCAGTCAGCTAAAACTACCACACAATAAAAAATCTCATTGAAATCTTGATTAAATTCCGAAAAATAGCACTTTTTGGATTTACACAATTTTGAAAAACGCCATTTTCTAAGTAAAGTGCTTTTTATATGACAAATATTTCTTTAATGTTTATTTTCCAAATCAAAGAATTTTATATTTAACAATTTTTTTTATTATAGAATAAAAAACTTTTTGAAAAATGTTTGTTTTTCCATAGCCGCCTTTATTAAAAGTAAAATTCTTTAATATGGGACCTAAACATAAAAGATAATGTGGGAGATCAAAGTTGGCAGAGGATTTTGAAATTTGGTATAGGAACCTAGATGTTGATTCTAAACAACTTCTCTTAATAACTTTTTGTCGTATTTGCTACATAAAAGACGCGCTACTCTACAGTAACAACTCTAACAAATTCGTAATTTTCCCGAATAAACACTTTGTTTGCAGCACGACCGAAGGGAGTACTGCATGTAGTGCGAATTCGGGAAAATTTTTCCCGAAGGAGTTAGGTGCAATGTTTTTTGTAACGAATAACTGAAAGTATTTTAAAAAATAAAAAAATTATTATTTAGTGTTTTACTGATTTACTGAGTTGACAGCACAAATCACTAAACTTTTATACCTATCCTACGCTCCTGTTAGTTTTTGTTGACGTTTACAGCGCCTCTGGTGTTTGCAGGCGCAATTAAACCAACCAGGGACAATACCCTATATCTATATAATAAAGGAGAACGATCCAGACGTGTGTGTCCCGAGGGCCCCCTTGGAGAGGGACAGAACCCCGAGGGCACCCTTAGAGATGGGCGGAGCCCCGAGGGCCGCCTTGGAGAGGGGCGAAGCTCAAGGATCCCCTTGGAGAGAGGCGGAGCCCTGAGGGCCCCCTTGTAGAGTAGCGGTGCCCTGAAGGACCCCTTGGAGAGGGGCGGAACCCCAAAGACCCGCTTGAAAATGGGCGGAGCCCCGAGGGCCCCCTTGGAGAGGGGTGGAGCCCCAAAGGTCCCCTTAGAGATGGGCGGAGCCCCGAGGGCAGCTTTGGAGAGGGGCGAAACTCCTAGGGCCCCCTTAAAGAGGGGCGGATCCCCGAAGGCGCCCTTGGAGAAGAGCGGAGCCCTGAAGGACCCCTTGGAGAGGGGCGGAGCCCCGAGGGCCCGGTTGAAAATGAGCGGAGCCCCGAGGGATCCCTTGGAGAGGGGCGGAGCCCCGAGGGCCGCTTGAAGAAGGGCGAAGCCCCAAGGGCCCCTTTTGAGATGGTCGGAGCCCCGAGGTCCTCCTTGGAGAGGGACGGAGCCCCGAGGGCCATATTGGAGAGGAGCGGAGCCCTGAAAGACCCCTTGGAGAGGGGCGAAGCCCCAAGGGCCCCTTTGGAGATGGGCGGAGCTCCGAGGTCCCCCTTGGAGAGGGGCGGAGCCCCAGAGGCCCCTTTGAAGATGGACGGAACCCCAAAAGCCCCCTTGGAGATGGGCCAACGTAATAGGCCTAAAAATGGTGGTAAATTGAATAGAATAGACCTCGCAATAGCGCGCGCAGCCCCATTTATTATAAAAATTTACAAAAAACACAATTCCCCTAGTTTTTGTTGAAAAGTAAAAAACGCCGCAGTGCGGGAAAAGTAACTTTCGGCGTATAGGGAGTGACCGGGAAATATGAATTTTGAAGTCATGAGTACAAAATAGTATATTATGTTAATAGGAGCAAAAGTTATATTTTATGTGGCGAGGCTGGACGGGTTATCTGCCGAGCTTGCGAGGCAGATAAGTACAGCCGAGCTCCGAATAACATATAGTATTTTTCTCCAAACGTTTTTATAACAAATCATTTACAACTTTGTGAACAAAATTCGAAGAAAATTACTTGATCTCGTCAGCGGCAGATAATAACTTTATCTGCCGCTCGTCAGCGGCAGATAATATTATCTGCCGCTTGGCAATAAAGTGACAGTTTCGCATCATCAATCCAGCAGTATAATGCCATACTTTACTGCCGTTTGAAGAAAAAATGGTTTTTTTGAAAACTTATAAGGCATATTTGATTTTTCAAAACTGAAATGCTGTTAGAAATTCGCCTTTAACCAAACAGGGCTAAACCCCAAAAAATGAAAATTTAAATCGAGAATTTTTTATCTTTTACAAGAGTCGTTTCACCTATCCTGGGACATACTGTATATACAGGGTGATTTTTAAGGTGATTCTTTCCTTTCGCCAGGATATAATGCTAAAAAAAGTAAGCCATTTACCACTTTTGCGAAATATCAAAACTAACGGAGGTACAAGGTGTTAAAGTTTCAAAGTATGAACGAAAATTACTTAACGAAAATTAAACTAAACTTAATCTAACTTAAATGATCAAAAGTATCAGCATTCGCTTCTACACACACATTCCGCGTATAAGAGCGATGCGGCAGCGGCATTTTGACGACACACCCAGTAAATACTAAGCATATTCACTCATTCGTTATTTTCATAAACATGAGCCATTATTGCAGCTATAACATTAAGAAAATTACAATGGAAAACTAGTTGACAGATCATTGCTTGACAACAGAGATAAACAAAAATAAAATTGTCCAGCCGCCTTTGCGCCAAAGTTTAGTTTTTAATTTGAAACTTTAACACCTTGTACCTCTGTTAGTTTTGATATTTCGGAAAAGTGGTAAATAAAAAAAATACTTATTTTTTAGCTTTATTTCCTGGTAAACGGAAAGAACCAACTTAAAAATCACCCTGTATATAAATATATATATAAAAAAATATTGGTAATGTTTACATTACAGCTTGTCCGAAAACCTATTTAGCCCGTATTAGATATATTGAGTGATTTTTACTTAGTTAAAAGTGGCGTTTTTCAAAGTTGCGTAAATCCAAAAAGTACAATTTTTCGGAAATTAAGCAAGATTTCCATACGATTTTTATTATGTGTTGTTTTAGCTAACTCAACAATTTCAAGGCCAGAAAACAACTTTGTTTCGTAAATATTGTCCCTATCTTGGGTAGTAAATTCATTTTTCGTAATTATTTTTAAAAAATGTTGAATTTTACTAATAACGGAAGTCATGTGACAACTTTTGTTTGGCCCATTTGTAATCACTTTGCAATTACCTCTGGTCGTTAGTGTTTGATTTTCCAAGAAATTCTAAATATTTTTTTTCATTTGATGCCAGCTTTTTGGCGATCACTTTATTTATTATTTGTTTATAATAATTTTCTTACGTAGTGCACTCTGTAGTTTGCGAATTCAAATTCGGCGCCGAGATGGCCTCGCGCCGAGTTGGCTGGCGCCGAGATGGCTCCGCGCCGAGTTGTCCCGGCGCCGAGCTGGCCCCGCGCCGAGATGGCGGCGCCGAAGTGGCTGCGCCGAGATGGCGGCGCCGAGTTATAATCATCTTTATACCTGAATTATCGTTTACTATAGACTTATATTGAGAAATAATCGCATATGTTACGCATGATACTGGTAAACAATTCCTAATATTGGTTTTTATCACTTTTAACACAGCCACAAAAATTTAAAAAAACTCATGTATCTCGACTATATGATAACAATAACTAATAACAACAGTGTTTTAAATAAGTCTGGCTGAAAAATCCTCCAAATGGACTTGTTAAAACAGAAACTGCTTGTATAAAATGTTAAGACATAGTTCATCCACCAATAAAAGTTTTCTAAATTATCAAAAATATCTTGCAGTGCAGTTGGAGGTGAATGTTATTAAGATATGTCACTTTCAACTTCAATTTTATTCGTTCAGTTCCATTGCAGTATTATCTTTGTGGATAAATGAAGTAAATATTCTTTATATTAAAATTATTTGTTATCAAAATTACTTTCCGCATAAGCTTGCACAAATCTTTACTTCTTCAAATGTCAGATTGACTTAATCTAAAATACTTATGGTTATGTACTTTGTCATATTATTTTTTTACCTGGTGTACCAATTAAGTTCTCTTAACTAAACTTTACCTAAGTTGCAGCATGCGTTTTTAATTATTCTTAATTTAATTTAATTTTTTACTATCAAATTCTTTATCGGTTATGTAGATTTATTTTATATAAAGTGTACGTCATCAGTTCTTTTAACCTTTGAATTAAAGAGCTCTTATATATAAATATCATCTCAGCTTATTTCACGTAATTATTTATTAGGCATTAATTGGTTTTCTTTATAACAAATTTTTCCTTTCAGATGCGTTTCATTCCAATATTCAACACACAATACTAGTCTAACCTTATTAAAACTCTCACTGGTACTAGCTCACAGCAATTAGGTATATCTCTGCTACAGCCGCCAACAGCAATAAATCCATATGCATTACATCCTACAATGCTGACATTCCATTACTTGGAAATTATTCAATCCTATTTGATTGAATACTTTTTAATTTTATTATACATTTCAGAAAATTTGATGTATATTCCTCTAAGGAAAATAATACACTGTTTACTTAATAGTACTATTCTACTAACATCTAGCCTAGTTATTATTATATTTAATAACAGTTATCCTTTTAATATCAAATACAAATCCAAACTTTATTTTTTATTGATCAAATATGTCCACTCAACAGCTTAGCCAACTATAAATGAGAACTATCAAACCTAAATGCATATTGACCAGCATAATAAGTCTTTCGGCGCCACACGCAGAATTAGTGGTGTATTTGCACATAAATTTGATCGAATATAGGTCGAGGTATAGCATTTCCATATGATTATTGTCACATGATCCGAATTATTAGTGCACATAATTATACAAGGAATAATTTTGCATATCCATTGCATGCTTTGGCCGCTGATTAACAAATCCGTATGCAATTTTAAATCACCACAGATATTAAGATACACTGAACAAATACTGTGCTAACGTTGATATTGATATTGTTTTAGTTGATCATAAATGAATATGAACATGGAACACCGTAAAACATTTATACTCTTATACATTGCTGATATTAAAGTTTGTTATTAATTAATGACTTATGGTACATTTTACTACTGATTAGAAAGGTTTTAACCGTAAATATGTACAGATACCAAACGCACGCCGTAAATGTAAAATATAATAAAACGATTGCGATGCTTGACTTGTCAATTTTTTATGGTTTACTGTGAGTGAATAACTACTAATACTCTTGTATAATAATGAACTAAATTATTACTTTGACAAATCACTACCCAAATTCCATCTTTTAAATTGTTATTAACTGAAACCAAAAGCAAAAAAATGAGGGCAGGTCTGATATCAAGATGGCTTCCTAAACATGAATAAAGTTAACTTTGCAGCTACTAATTAAGGTTTGAAAATTTCGAGGAAGGCAAAAGAATATGACACTTACAAGTTATGAGTATTGGTAAGGACTCCTTATAAATGCAAAGGCGGCGCCCAATAAAATGGAAAAAATCATAAATTTGTACGATATTCGTGGAAACGAGAATTGCTTCTTTGTTCTCAACTATTAATCGGGTTCAATTACAACCACGTTCAGTAAAAAGTTAGGATTATTACATTTGTATGAAAAATCAATATTAGAGCTTGATATCTCGCCGTCATCTACACGGGTTAAGCCATGCTGCCTGTTTCTTTCATTTTCCTTCGTTTCATCTTTTGAAAGGTCTACTTATATTTCTCTTTCATATCTTTCCCTAGTTGATTTATCTAAAAGTAATTTATCTATCTTAAGTAAAAAACTGACACTATAATTATTTTCCAGTCCACACATACATAAATTGCAGTCTACATAATCGATATTGAGGATAATAAATAGCAAAGTCTATGATAATTACCGTGAAAATTTTTATAAATTACTGCAGGTTTAAAGAAATGGTATTTTTAAAAGCAGGCATTTGCAAATTGTATATGATAGCAGATATACTCCGTTCACACCTTATTTTTAGTAGGGTTGGCCATGGAAAATATTCCATTTTAGCTGTTTAAATGGAATTTCAAATGACATGTACAATTACTTTTAGGTTAGAAAAAATCTCAGGTTAAATATTTGTAAGGCTATTTATTCAAACTTTGCTCATGAAATAGACAATTTGGTGAAATTCTGCGGAAACAAATTAGACTGCAAAACTACGAGTAGTTCACGATGTGTAACAATTAAGCTAGACGCCTGCCACTCTCATCATTAGTGCCATTTGCCATTTGTGCATAGCTGGAACTTGCTGAGCTATTTTGCACCGCCGAACTAGCCTTAGGTAAGGTTGGAAAATTCTGCTGTGTTTTTTTATTGATACCGTTTCTTGGGCATTAGTTGTTCTTGGGTTGTTTCGTTTGTTTTCTTATAGGGTTTTTTCCCTACGTTTTTGGAGTTGCTTAGCGACTACACACCCGCGATAGTTTGGCGGGTGAGCTTCACCACAGTTTGAGCACTTCGCTTTTTCAAGTCTGGCTGGCCTGCACTCTTTAGTGTGACGTCGTCCTGCACACTTGACACATCTCGCTTCCTTGTGGCAGAAGGATTGAGTGTGTCCGTACGCTTGACATTTTTTACATTGTGGAATAAGGGTTGTTTTCTTACGTAGAGGTTCAATTTTTACCCTCAATCCTGTAATCATACTAATTTTGTGATTCTCTTTGATATCTTCAGATTTGTCAAAAGCTAACATATGTAGCGGCAGCAGCTTTGTGATAATTTTGTTGTCTTTTTTCTCTTTTTTAAATATGTTAGTACACTACTAATTTTAAATCCTCTGCTCTTGAGCACTTCTGTGATCAAGTTTATTGAACACGTTGGGTGTATTCCCCTGGCCATTACTTTTATGGGTCGGTTTTGTTTATCTTCATAAGTATAATATTCAATACTATGTTTCCTTAAGGTAGCGATCAGGCCTCGGTATTGGTTTTCGTCTGGCACATTGATCTTGAGTATGTTATTATTCATAGAGGTTACTTTATATGCAACCTTTGCTACTTGCAATATTACATGCACAGTTGCATATTCTGTTACGTTCACCACATTTACTGGTGGCGGTAAAGGTATTTTTTTCTCTTTCGACTTATTGCCTGATTGTTTAGAGATTTCTGGTTGCTGCTGTGGAGAGGTCTCTGGAAACGCAGTTGCTTTCCGTTTTTTATTTTTTTATTTCTGAACTATCCAGTTTGTTTCTCTGGCTAATTCTTCTTCGTCGGTGTGATATTCGACTTTTTCCTCAGTTGCCTGCTCTGCTTTGGGTTCCGCTGCTGTTTATTCTAGCCTTTGTATCCTTAGCATTAGCTGGTTAATGTTTTCTTGGAGCGTGTTATTAGCAGTTACTGCTTGTTGCCATGCATTCCAAAGATTAATCTCATTTTGAGTTTTTAATTGATTCTCCTGAAGGAGATTCAGATTTTACTCTGCTAATAAAGCCTCAGCTGGTGTTGGAGGTCTTTCAATTGGCATGAAGTTATCCATTATGCTGCTGTGTGCATATTTGCACTGCTGCAAAATAATTACTTTGTTATCTTACCAAGCACTTCCACGAGTGAACGTACTATTATTGGGCTGGACTGTTATTTTGCCAACTAACGCACACTGCAATACGAGTGAACGTACTATTCTTATTGCGAACTAGCGCAGAATTGTGAATTAACACAAACTAAACTAGGACGCTAGACTAACAACCTGCCTTAGCGGAATTTGCTAAGGAGGCGAGTCAACGATACTCTACACTTTTTACGTGTCTCCGCTTATAATTAAACACGTCTGCCTTCGACCACTGATAACTGGTTACGAGTGACCAAGTTGAAGATAATATTGATGTAGATTATAAATAGAATCGGCCCTAGGATGGATCCCTGCGGTACACCAAATTCAATCTTCTTAGGCCTGCTTACTACATCGTCCAACTTCACTCTTTAATAACGATTGTTGAGGTAACTCTCGAGTACTGTATGAATATTTCTCCTGAACCCGTATTTATAAAGCTTATCCAAAAGCACAGCATGACTCAGAGTATCGAAAGCTTTCTGCAAGTCAATAAAAACAAGTGCTGCCGTACCGCAGTCTAGAGCGTTGTAGATACGTTTCACTAATTGGGCTTTGGCGTGCTCTGTGGATTTACCATTTGTGAAACCCTATTGTCTCTCATTTAGCGAATTGTTTTTGTTTAGAAAATCAATAATTCTGGACTTCAGGCAGTTTTTCAAAATCTTCGATAAGTAAAAGGTCAAGGTAATCGGTCTATAATTACCCAATACATTCCTCAGCCCAGACTTGTACAGTGGCACTACAATAGCTTCCTTAAACTTTACAGGGAATTATCCAGTTTCAAAAATTGTATTTACTAGGTAGGTTATGGTTTTTTCACATACTCTACCACATGTTTCAGCGATCCCGGAGTTATTTATCTAAAGCATTAATATTATTCCAGAAATTTGTAAGGCGCTTATTCCATCACAATATGCGGTTATAGCGCCCTTACGCTCGAACAGAAGATAAGAAGACGTCTACCAGCGGTGCGCCGAGTCTCGTACAAGCACCCACCGCGCCGCCACCATTTAATTGTACCTGGAGGGACTGCGCCGATAACGACGACCAAAAAGTATAAAAACAACTTCCTCACCCATTTGAATTACTTGAGTCTTGCGACTACAGTCTCTGCACTTCCCTCATAATACTTTCCTGATCTATCTCTACCCTGTGACAGAAACCTGTCTCGTAGAGCATCCTCCTGAACCTGAACCTGATGCAGTTCTACCTTGTAACGGAAACCCGTTTCGTAGAACTCCTTCCCCTAACCTGGACCTGACAGAGTTCTACCTCATGACTGTCTGTTAACCTAAACACCGCACCCGACGTTACTTTGATCAGAAATAAGCGGCTTGGCCGAGGTTATTATAACCTAAAAGTTCATTAAAATACTAGCATACCTGTAGTAACAGCATTGTTAGTCCAACGACGCCACCTTGATAGTTCATCAAACGCAGGACGCACTTTGTCGGCCTGCGCACTAAAGTGAGCAAGCGACCTTCCAACGGCTCTCGCAAAACCAGGTCGTTAAAAGACGGACTTCGCTTCAAGCGAACAGGCCCTGTTTAAGTTATTCCTGGGGTCCCAACATTATGTACCAAGGGGGCCCCGCGGCATGCCGAGCTTAACATCCTCCGAATTACACAGATCATAGGCACCGCAAAACCCTTTATTCAATCGAATTTGTCCGCCCGCAAAATCATAACAACGCAGCGCCATCTTATTGATGGCATAAATATAGTCTGTTTCAAATCCGCTTCAAGTCCGGCGGAGTTACCTCATTCAAACCTACGTGCACTCATTTTTACTTCATTCGAACTTCCTTTAACAGGGTGCAGGGGCACCAACCCAGCCAAACTAAGGTGCTATTTGGGTTTCGATCCAGTCATGAACACAGAGCACAAGAGACCAGAAGGAGTTTTATTTAATACTTATGTACAACATTTTCTCAATTACGAATCATTTTGTATATATCTAAACACATTATACGAGTTACTTACTTTTCTTTACATTATGTTATCCTTGTAATTATACATTTTAGTACAACGAACCGATGGGCATTTGGGATTTACCCAAGGCAACCAGTTTGAAATTAACGTTGCGAATTTCAATCAAGTTCAAAGTTAATAACTTAAATTAAATTCAAAATTTCGATACAAGCCAGTTACACTACAGTGCCCCGTTCAATTCACAATGAAACTTTTTATCGGAAAAAAGGTAAAGCCATAATCGGAGACCGGCACACTAAATGAACATCCTGTGTGTGTCGTACAAAACAACAGAACAAATTATTAAAACTTTTGTTTGTACTACTTGGCAATGCAATAAACTACTAGAACGCGCGTGGCCAGCCTCCGTCTGGCCCTGCCAGCGTAAAGAAACGGTTAACAATAAAAAGGCTTGCTTAAGCTGGTGGCCAGCCTACGTCCGGCTCAGCCAGCGTTAACAATACAAATGCTTGCTATTGACGGTCTCGCCACCCGCGCTTACGATCGGCATGTGCGCGCGCCAGTGCTTACGGTCTGGGCGGCCGGCGGCATCGGCTCTTATAATATAAGATGTAGCAGATGAAAAAGTAACCGCTTTACAAAAATTAATGAAAGTATAAATAAAGAAGATACTATTCCGAATCAACAGTGAAAAACTGTAACCGAAGAGAAAGTAATCAAGGGCAAAATGAATAAAATAAGAAAGACTCTGAAGAACGGGGTCTGTAGTAAACTCGAGAATATTTTAAGTATACTCAACACTTGATTGCATATCAAAAATATTGTTTTAATCTGAGGAATCAGATTCGGCATCTCCGAAAAAGGTTATTGGTCCTGACGAATTAATTTTGCAAATCTTAGGTAGATTAAGTGCAGAGAACCCAAACTTGAAACAAATACATTTTTTAGACTACCCGACCTCTCAGTGCAAAAGCAGGTGAAACATTTATTTCTTGTTGACAAAAATTGCAAATATAGACTTATTCTCACTGGACACGGCATTACTTGTACTTAATAACACCTCGTCTCATGAAATTTGGGAGGTGCCCCAAAATGAAGTAATTGAGCCAAAAAAGTTGTTACCAAGAGTTATTACATCTGTACCCCACATTATGGTCATATAGCAAATTACATGGACAAAAGGAAAATGAACTCTAATTTATACCACAGAATCGTCCTGTTTTGCCTGTGATTACTACGGGATACGTTCCCCACATTTCGTTCCCGCGATATTTCGTCTCCCCACATCTCGTACCGGGAAACTTCGTTCCCGAGCAAGCTCAATTTGTCTCCTAGATTACAGGTCGTTGAAAAACGAGTGCAGCGATCAGAATACAGTTAGAAAATGAAAGATATTTTAATTAATTTATTTATGATAAGAACAAAATAAATTGTATTTATTAAAAATTACGGTTTAATCTAAGTACGTATGTTCCTAATATTTTTTATAGGGCCATAATTTCTCATTCTGAACAACTTTTCTTAGTTTTGCCGTAGCATGAACAAAAAGGGTAGTTTACCTGAAAAGAAAATCATTTTTGCTTAACTGTCAAGGCCGACTTGTTTTTGAAAAACTGAAAATTTTCTTAAAATTCTCTACAAACCAAGCAGGAATTATAATTCCTATAACATTTTTATGTAAAACCAAAGAGCATATGCTCTTTGGTAAAACTAAAAATAAAATTTAGTTTCTTCTTGTAAACTCAATCCGGGGACATACTGTATATAGTTCTTATCAGTTTATTATAATAAATAAATTAATTAAAATATCTTTCATTTTTCCAACTGCATTCCGATCGCTGTACTCGTTTTTCAACACCGTGTAATCTGGGAGACAAATTGAGCTCGCTCGGGAACGAAGTTTCCGGGTACGAGATGTGGGGAGACGAAATATCCCCGGAACCAAATGTGGAGTACGAAATGTGGGGAACGAAATGTGGGGAACGAACTTTCCGCAAACCGATTACTACGGATCTAAATGTCCTCGCTATGGGATGTCGTCGACAGTGACGTATTAACCACGCTTACCGCCAGAATCCCCTTAAAATGTTTTCCCCAAATTTTACTTATTGTTCGAAAAATCCAGACATTATTAGCTGCGATTATTAGAGGTTGATATTTTCAGTAGATACATGCCTGGGAATTAATATTTTATGACAACTAACAAACCAATTTAATGAGTGAGTACTCTTTTTGATGTATAAGATGCAGTCAAACTGTTTAAGGGGATAAGTTCTTACATACATTACAGACCAATACAATTTGATTATTTTCGATTACGTGTGTCAATTTGACAAAGCAGATCACATCTGAAATGAAAACGACACAAGGGTGATTTTTAATCACCATGGAAACTACCCAATTAAAATTCAGTAGTATCCTATGACAAGTAAATAATGAAGTGTCAAATTAATTTGTCAGAAAAATGGCTTCTGGCTTCGGCAAACATTATTAATTTATATAAGAACTTATCTTCCCCAATTCAGTGCCGCCAGTGATCAATCCTAATAGTTTTAACAAATAATATCCCTCAAGTGCGCTACCTTCAAAAAAATAACGCACTTTCGGGTTGTTATTTGTCAAAAGTATTGCGAGTAATTATCACTGCCTTTAGTAAATTATAGCTGATAATGTAATCTAATCTGTACTGGGAACATTTTTAAGTTTTACACCCGATTTTCGCTATTTTCCTCTTTTGTAAAGGTTTGAGTGACTTTCTGACATTGCCCGTTATATTCTATACTAGCTGTTACCCGCGACTTTGTTCTCGCGAGGTTCGTTATTTGTGTATTAAATAATGACTAATTATTTTCTGTCATCCCATCCCATCCCATCCTATCTCCGTCCCGTCCCCTCCCCTTCAATCCCATCCCTTCCCTTCCCGCCCGTCCAGTCCCGTCCCGCTCCGTCTCGTCCCGCCCCTTCCCGTCCCGACCGTTTCCGTCCCGTCCCGTCCCATCCCGTCCCGTCTAGTCCCCACCCCTTCCATCCCATACCTTTCCTTTCCGTCCCGTCCCTTCCCTTTCCGTCCCGTCCCGTTCTGTCCCGCACCGTCCCATCTCGTCCCGTCCCTTTCCATCCAGCCCAGTCCCGTCCCGTGCCGTCCAGTCCCTTCCGTTATGTCATGTCCACCGTCTTGGACTTAAAAATAAATGCCGTTCTTGCAATCAATGTCCCAAAAAACCTCAATAACGACACCCATGTCGTATTTTAGGCTTATTTACCCCATTTCACCCCCTAAGGGGTTGATTTTCGGAAAATCACAAAATACGTGGTTGCTTATTTGTTTTTAGGAGTACTCCTACGAAGTTTTAAGTCGAAATGTGTATTTAATATTATTTCTCCATACAAAATTGGAACCACCATTTTACCCCTTTAGGGGTTGAATTTCGAAATATCCTTCCTTATTCCTTGTATACATCATAAAGGGAACCTCTGTGCAAAATTTCAGCTTTCTAGGTCCAAGGGTTTCGGCTGGGCATTGATGAGTGGGTGTATGAGTCAGGACTTTCAGTTTTATATATATAGATTTGTCTTTTTCTTGCTACGAAAATACTAAATATTGAATTTTCTTCTAAAAATAGTGCCACACAATTCCTTTTATTATTATATTTAAGCACAATTCGTCCGTTCTAGGAATGGTGTATTTTGCTACATGATGGCATAAAAAGTGTTTTCACAGCTTCAAAATGTAATATGTATCGTGGTCAAAAACAATTTGACCTATAAAATTTAAAACATGCACTCAGGGAACCCCAAAAAATAATTTTTGTTTTTTAGTCATTTGTCCCATTATATGGTATTGACCATTCTACTCCAATGTATGTACTGTTTTAAGGTCTCGTTAATGCGATATGAGATGTTTCAAACCTGAACCGGCATTGAAAACCACATTCGTACATGCTGCTGCTACAAATTGTTAACCTTATCAAATTAATCTTATTTACCAAAATGTCCAACTAATAATTTTGAATGAACGTATTGTTTAATAGTATCGAATATTTCATAGTATTGAATAATGCGTCTGACCAACAATCTAGGTTATTGCGACTTCTGCTTGTCTGTATTTAATTTGTAATTAATGAATTTGCATAATGTGTATATTAGCAATATTATAGTTTACTATTGTTGCATTCTTTAAGAAAAGACTTGGAAGAAATCATTATTTTCATACAATATTTTAATTAAATAATATTAACCTGATAGATTTAGCTGGACAGTTGTTACCCTGACAAATAAATTGATATTACCCATTATTTAAATGGTTGTTCACATGTGTGGCAAACTATTAACAAATAATAGCACAAAAATGTTACATCCTTCCAACAAAGGAGAAAGGAGAATGAAAACCACGATGCTACTAAATATTTACATCCCCTTTTCTCAGATCTCAACATAACGAATACATCGAAATTTATCACGTTCAAAGATTTGTTCACTTTATATAAAATATTTTAAATGGAACTATCGTCCAGGAGGGCGTAGAGCAAGATACTTAATTATGACTACATTGGTATACGATATATTGTTGCATATACTTTTTTAAAGCAATGTTCGCTATTATGAGGCGTATTCTAGTTTTTTATCTCCCTTTAAACCATGTAAATACAGGGTGTTTACAAATTGACGCAAAAGCTCCAGGTAGAGATATTCCTTGTACAATTCTGAGTCGAAAATCTTAATACGAAAATGTTGAATTGGTCTTCATGAGCCCTCACGAGCGGTAGATAAAAGCAATTGTTTTTTCAGGTAAAATACCACTTCTGTTTTAAATACGACAAAATGCCATGAGGAAGATTGGTTCAAAATATAAAATTATAGTCCTAAAACGCTCGCTCACTCGCGCCACTCAACCCCACTCGTGCCTAAAGGTAGCTTTACGCACTTTTATCGTAAATTACTATTATAATTTTCTTCTAAAACCCTATAAATTAAAGACATCAAAAATGCTATTTTTTAAAAAATCAGTGATGCCTTAGAAATATGTAAACAAACAACATGCACATTTACTTTTGTCATTGATGTTTGACGTTTATAACAGATCATTAAATATTCTTCCCGTTAAAATGTATTCAACTGAAGAAAAAGTAGAAATGATAAAATGGTTTTATGCTGGAAATAGTGCTCGTCAAGTAAGTGCTTTGTTTAGCGAAAAATATCCGAATCGGCAAATTCCAAGTAGTTCAACGATTGATAGATTAATGCGTAAATTTGAAACTACAGGCACAGTATTAAATAATTATAAGTGTAACAATTACGCTGAAAACATGCAGCAACATAAGGAAAATGACAACCTTGAATATTTTCGCAGCAGTAGCTGCAAATCCCAGTGTAAGTTTAAGGCACATAGTGCAAGATGTTGGCTTGCATCACAGCCGAATCCTGCAAATTTTGAAAAAAACACAAGTTTCGCTCTTACAAATATCAGTGTCATCAAGATCTGCTTGAACGTGATATGGAAAAGAGACGTGCATTTTGCTTCCAAATTATGGAAAAATGTAACGAAGACAGGGAGTTTCTGAATAACGTTTTGTTTACAGATGAATGCACATTCACACTTCATAATGAACCAAATGTACATACAAAATTGCAGAGTATGGGCTACTGAAAATCCACGCAACATTTTACAAACCAGGACCCAATATCCCCAAAAAGTTAATGTTTGGGCGGGAATACTAGGTCATCACATTATAGGACCATTTTTCTTAAGTGAAAACCTCACATGAGAGCGCTTTTTGCAGTTGTCAGAAGAGGATATAGCTCCGGAGGTGACCGAAGTTGCTAGAGACGATCAAGAGATTTGGGTTCAGATGGATGGGCACACAACACTAGTGAAGTGCGCGAATTTGTAAACTACAGTTTTTCAAATAAGGTGATTGGTCCAAATTATTTAATTATCTGGCCTGCTAGGTCCCTCGATCTTTCGCCCAACGATTTTTTTCTTTGGGGACATTTAAAATCGCAAATTTACTCTGGAAGAACCTTTCAAACTATTGAAGAGCTAAAAAATTGTATTCAAGTCCAAATATCACAATATCAGTTAGCAAATGTTAGACGGCAATTTTACGACAGGTTGGATCATTGTTTAGTAGTTAATGGTGCTTTGTTTGAACATTTGTTATAATTGATTAATTTTTGTGTTTTTGTATTATGATTATACGTACCATCGAAGTCATAGAAAACTGGGACAGGAAAATTACGCAGTTACCCATATTTTTCGAAAAGTGTAGTTTAGATGTAACATTTTGAGTGAACTGAACGTTATTAAAGGAGACAGCCCACGTTTAATAATGTTCAGTCAAAATGCCACATTTAAACTACATTTTTCGAATACAAGGGTATCTGCGTATTTGTCCTCTCCCAGTTTTCTATGACTTTGATGGTACATAATTATGTTTTGTTATGTATTTAATTAAATCAGGCTTTCTATAAATACTAATTTCTTTGATTTTTCCGGTTCCGGAAAATTATAAACTATGGTATGTATAGATACCCACAGCATTTCAATTAATTGTTTGTACAGCTGTATTATTTAATAATTAAAATATAAAAAATATGACTATTGTCAGTCATGTTTTTCGTTAGAAGATTTTGCAGCTAATTTTTTGTTGAAATCAGAAATTACTAATGGTTTTTAAGTAAAATCATTAGTAACCATAATAACTAAGAATTAATATAAACACAAAAAAAGGAAAAACAATACAAAAGGTAAAACAGAGGAATTTATTAATTCACAAATCTAATTTTTAATATGTTTCGTATTTCTAGATAAATAACTTTTGTGCCTTTTAAATGTGTGCGTCCCAAACAAAATTTTTAAATTGTATAAACAAATTGTAATCATGTCTGAAGAAGCTATATTAAATAGCGAAACGTTACTGTGATTTGACTTTTAATAATCAATAACTAGTATGGTTTGACACTACTAATGAGTTTACTTAAAAACCATTAGTAATTTCTGATTTCAACAAAAAATTAGCTGCAAAACCTTCTAACGAAAAAACATGACTGACAATAGTCATATTTTACCTACAGCATTTTCTCTAGAAAAAACGAATACATTTTAACGAGAACAGAATTTAATAATCAAGGGTAATACCACAAGCAGTGGATATATTTTTGACAAATATTTTGTCGTTTCCATGTAAATTATTGCGTTTAAATTTCACGATACAAAATTACATCAAAAATGTCACGAGCCGAAGGCGAGTGACATTTAAATGTGATTTTGTTAGTGAAATTTGCAATAATTTCTATGGAAATGGCAAAATATTTTTAAAAAATATATCCACTTCGAGTGGTATTTGGGACGACTATTTAACAATATTAATACATAACGATTAACTTTATAGAAAAATAATCCAACAATTAATATAATTATTCATTTTCAATTAAATTCAGCGGAATACTTCCAAAACACAGCATTTTAAAAATTTTAAAACAAGCCACACAGTTTGTTGGGGTTTAGTATTACGTAACCTAGCGATATAACTAAGGGCAGAACATCGTTGCTAAGCGATACTTGGCAACAAGGCTATTTATTTTTTGAGCACATACATTGTTTTGTGAATATTTTGCATGGTGCCCAATATTCAGTAGTTATATCCCTAGTGCATTCTGTATACTCGAGTATTTCTCGAGAACGCGAAGCGTTCGAGAGAAATACTCGAATCATACAGAATGCACGCGGGGAATATTGCAAGACTATTCCTCGAAGAAATGTCATCCTTTGTATACCACACTATTCATTTTTAAAGAGTTTTCAGTTTTCTTTCGGAAATGTCTCGTGTATCTCGCTGGTTTGCTTTTCTTCCTTCAAATACTCGCTATTGCACTTGTGCAAATACCCGGGTATTGCACTAGTGCAAAATATTCGCTGTATTCGACTCGGATTGGTTCAAATTTTGAAAATTGATTGATGGGATTGGTGTATATTATCTGAGGGGAATAGTCAAGGGTAATACCACAAGCAGTGGATATATTTTTGACAAATATTTTGTCGTTTCCATGCAAATTATTGCGTTTAAATTTCACGATACAAAATCACATCAAAAATGTCACGAGCCGAAGGCGAGTGACATTTAAATGTGATTTTGTTGAGTGAAATTTGCAATAATTTCTAGGGAAATGGCAAAATATTTAAAAAATATATATCCACTTCGAGTGATATTTGGGACGACTATTTAACAATATTAATACATAACGATTAACTTTATTGAAAAATAATCCAACAATTAATATAATTATTCATTATCAATTAAATTCAGCGGAATACTTCCAAAACACAGCATTTTAAAATATTTAAAACAAGCCACACAGTTTGTTGGGATTTAGTGTTACGTAACCTAGCGATATCACTAAGGACAGAACATCATTGCTAAGCGATACTTCGCAACAAGGCTATTTATTTTTTGAGTACGTACATTGTTTTGTGAATATTTTGCATGGTGCCCAATATTCAATGATATACTGCTGTTATTGGTTGAAAAAAGCAAATGTCTGCAGAGTGATTGGCTTATATGTTATAGTGTTGAATAGTCAGTGATATACTGCTGTTATTGGATGAAAAAAGCAAATGTCTGCAATGTGATTGGCTTATATGTTATAGTGTTGAATAGTCAGTTATAAACGTCAAACAGCAAAGACAAAAGTAAATGTACATGTTGTTTGTTTACATAATTCCAAGGCATCAGTGTTTCGGTTTCAGAAAATGGAAAACTGTAAACAATAGTATGTACAGATGTAGTATTTTTTTCTCTAGAAAAAACTTGTTTACACTTTAATTCAAAAAAAAAAATTTTTGGAAGCCAATAATCAAACATTAAAAATTTACCATTGAAATCCCTTTGCTGCGTCGTGCAAGTCACCACCCTGTATATTACAAAAATGGTAAAAAATAAGTAATTGGAAACATTAAAATCAGCGACTATGTCCCCATTGACACTAACGTTTCTTAATTAGTCTATACTCAAGACAAATATAAAGTATTATTATCTACTGTTATATATAATTTCGTTTATTACCATAGAGAGACATAATTAATAGATAACCAATATTCCAAGTTTTTTTATTTTTATTTTTTTGAAAATTTATTAATATGTCTAAATAATATATAATATTGCAATTATAAATAACTAGAAGTTATCACAAAAAAGCAAACAAGTTTTTCAGTTTGACGTAATTGTACGTGCAATTTTAATTGAAATGGATAGATTTCCATTAGATCAACGTATATTTTGTAGTAGAGGAATTTATTAAAATGGGTTCAGTTACACTAGTTTAGAGAAGTTTTCTTCGTAATTTTTTGCTGAAAGGCATGGAAGAATACCTTCCATATTTATCCGCACCCATTCTTTGTGGAGATATTTAACAGGAAAAGTACATAAAGGTCGACTACTTACAACTCAAGCACTAAAATATTGGTGACGAGCTCGTAATGAGAGTTATGCAAAGTTTTAGAAATTGGTAGTAGCCAATGGTGGTCACTTAAGGAACATTATTTTAGGAATTAAAAT
This sequence comes from Agriotes lineatus, assembly GCA_940337035.1. Lineage (NCBI taxonomy): Eukaryota > Metazoa > Arthropoda > Insecta > Coleoptera > Elateridae > Agriotes > Agriotes lineatus. The sequence goes on along the minus strand of OW679197.1, from coordinate 125,719,924 downwards.
TGCATAATATGTGGTTAGTAAACATCCCAAAGTTATTTCAATTCGTCGTTTAATACTTGTTTACAGTCTTATGAAAATAGGGCATACCAGTTGGAAAACCCTGAGTTTATATTAAAATTGTCTTCGACAGTTTATTTTATGAATTTTACCTGATAGCCATCATTTTTCTTCGTGCACACTTATTTGCACTTATACATTTTATAAATATACTATAATTTTGCAGAGATGTTCATTTGAAAAATAACTCGATAAATTTCTTATGATGCATGATTTATACCATTTCCCCAACTAATTGATATTTTGCTGTAAATTTCAACTGATAAATTATATCTTCTGCAAACTTTCAACAATTTTATTGTAAACTACTCCCTAGATAAAATCAAAGATATGAATCAAATTTTGCATATAGATCAATCTGTTTAGAACAGAAAAGATCAAATCAGTACTCGCCAAGTACAAATCTTTTTAGTTTTTAAGTTATTTTGATGTTTAAAAGCACAGAAAGTAGAAAAAAAACCTCTTACCTTTACATAGGCGCAGCGGCCCAAACGAAAAGTCAAGTAACGGAAGTGTTTAAAAGTTCAAAGTTTTCGCGGCGATTACTACGTCATTTAACTGCACCCCAAAATCCGTCGACCTACCCAACGCGAAGGTGGATGCCAACTGCAAGTCGTCAGACGCTCGTTCCACAGGATGCAGTAGCATCCCGGCGCGTGCTCAGGTAACAATCTGATAACTAATAGCCTGTTAATTTGTTAGGGGTTTGTCGGAATCACGTCGCGCTTCTTCAGCGAGCACTGAAATTTATCTTTATAAATGGCATGACTAAGTAGAAGTAAGCACCGAGTTCTGAACTCAAACCCAGATTATTCAGAATTGCTCTTTTATGTTTACTCGAAGCTTATTTTACAAAATAATTGGGGTATTCGCCTGTAATGCGTGTCTTATCTCAGAAATGTATACTAATGACTACAAACCTTTCTTTCATTCAAATTCTGGTGATATATGAATTGCAGAAGGTAACAGAACATCTTTCAATAAAGATAGCTTTGTACGCCTCGTCTAATGCTCACTGTAGCTTTTAAAGACTTAAATTTGTATACATAATTTTATGAAATTGCAATTAAAAATACACCACTTAACTCTTGCTTTATTTATTTCACATTTACTTTATCGAAGTACACCGTAACTTTACATATAGTTTCTTATATACAGTGGTGTTCCCATAGGGTATACTCCATATACGCCGTATACTCTCAGGATTTTCTGGGCATACTGCGTATAGTCCAGTGAATAGAGGGGAGTTACCTTACAAAAGGTCCGGTAGTTCTAAATTTTTGATATGTTGTTTAGGATGATTAGTAAGTGTTGAAAATGCAAAATTCACAATTCTTCCCCCTCCGCGCCCGCCGTCGTCTTAAAAAAACCGAAAAAAATCGGCACTCTGCAGATTTTCGCTTATATCTTCTTTTTGGTGCATTTTAGCTACAAAAGAGTTCTACTCAATGTTGTAGACAATAAAATATCCAACAATTTAAGTTTTAAATTTTGTTTCTAGGACTTATAGTTACAGAGATATGCACTTTAAAAAATTGCACTTTCCGGAAATTTGTGAAACTTCCAACTTTAGGAGGCTGTAATTCAGTTTTGGGAAACAAGTACCAGAATAAAATTTGTAGGGAATTTAATTACCCAGAAAAGGCATGTATATTTTTTTAACCAACCCTACGGAGTAGGGGGTAAAAAATCAAAAACGACGGAAAATTGCTATTTTTGCTATTGTGACCCCACATTGTATCTAAAAAAATGCACTAATTACTTTCCAGTTTTTGGCTTGAATTTAGAGCGTATACGAACCCTACTTGAGTTTCTTACATGTTACAGCCCAATGCTCATGAGGCAGGTACTATTTCATTTGAATACCTACTGGTGAGAGGGGATGTTCAATTTCAAATAACCCACCAACACAGCAAATACATTTTTTAAAGATGCATTTATTTATACAAAGTACGAAGTAAGAACAAAAGGCAATAATAATCAGACAAAAATCGGTAGTAATTGAACTAAAAACTGAAAAGAAACCAAATTTACATGCGCTTCGCTCGTTTCGTAGGGGGTAAGTTAATGAAGTTGGGGTCTTCATTTTCGTCAAATAGCTAAGTTACTAGATCGGCGTCGTCTTCGTCGTCGACGATGACCTCATTCCTGTTATCACATTCTTGGCCAGCACAGAATTTGCCAAGGGCGGAACAATTGCGGCTCGCCTTTCTACAGCCACACGCCCCCATACAACCCGCTGTGCATCTGCATGAGATGGTATTGAGCAGGTTTGGGGGAGCAGCGTCTCTACTCATCCTGATGGGCTCCAGTCCTCGAGCTCTTCTACACCAGCCCCACTCGATCGTGTCTTTGACAATCCTCATCCACTCCATGACCTGGTGGTATGTCCTCAGGAAGTGGAAATGTGCTGCGTCAATAGTCGGAGGTAGTTAACCAGATTGAGCTTGGTGGTACTGTTCTTGAATTTGCTGTGGTGAAGGGAGCTCAATGACTGTTCTCTACTGCCACCATACGGGGATACCAAAATTTCCTCCCCTGCTGCTGAAATTTCTTGGGGAGTGACAGCAGGGTCCACGAACCTCTCCGCCTGCTCCAGCAATGATGGGTTTTTCCTAAAAAGTTGGCAGAATTTATTCTTTCCAAACCCAAAAATGTTTGAAGTGGTGTCGCAGCCTGATATTGCGTGCAGGAGCAAGATACAGCCTTTGTAGTTGTACTTGTAGGAGGAGGCGCAGTAGATTGCGTGTGGCTGTTTCCCCCTCTCTGATTTTTTGAGGTAGACATTGTTGACCGCAGGTGTTGCGCCAGTCAGTAGGACGAGTAAGTCAATGTCTTCCCCGACAATGGCGACGGCGTGGTACGTGGGGGAGAGGCATTTAGCTGTGGCAACTATCAACCTATCGGAAGCTTGGTCTGTGGCGATGTTTGACGCTTGCATTTCAGTGGAGAGCAGCTTCACGAATCGGTCCTTGTTCCCCTCATTGGCCAGAAACGTATCCTGAGGTGTGGTGTTGACAGTTGTTTTGTCAAACACCACGTCTGATTATGAGTTTGCCTTGTACCTTCTTGCTCGTTCAGCAGTCTTGGTCCCTTGCTGAGAAGGATCGGTAGTGAGCCATCAAAAATCACCATCATATCGGTGCCATAGTGACGCTGAACGTACTTGATATAATCCCGGCAAATCCCTCCAAAGGTCAAGCTTCTGTTCCATACAACCTTGTGAATAAGGTACACACCATCAATAACGACGATGGAACGCTGAGGGAGTCGGGAGTCTTGTGGAAGTGGTGAGAAAGCTGCGTATAATGATGATTGTGTCCCTTTGCGCATACCGTCCTCATTAAACTAAGACATGGGGGATGGTGCCAGTTCGTACGACAGGTACTCCTGCAGATCTCTTTCCGATTGTTTCGCTATACACATTCGGTGGAACAATGTGAGTGGGTCAACAGATAGCTTCTTGTCTTTCTCCTTCATTGAGTTTATATCAAACATCAGTGTAATCGCTTTATCTTTTTTCGTGAAAGACACCTCTCCGAAGGTTTTTCCAACAATTTCTGCAACTCCTGCGCCTCCTACCACTTGAGCTAATCCGTTGTTTTTTATTTTTTTACCCAGCACTCCGTAGGGTTGGTTAATAAAATATACATACGTTTTCTAGGTTATTAAATTTCCTACAAATTTTATTCTGATACTTGTTTCCCAAAACAGAATTACAGCCTCCTAAAGTTGGAAGTTCGACAAATTTCCGGAAAGCGCAATTTTTTGAATTTTTTTAAAAAGTGCATATCTCCGTAACTATAAGTCCTAGAAACAAAATTTAAAACCTAAATTGTAGGAAATTTTATTTTCTACAACATTGAGTAGAACTCTTTTGTAGATAAAATGCACCAAAAAGAAGATATAAGCGAAAGTCTGAAGAAAGTGCCGATTTTTTCAGTTTTTTCAAGATGGCGGAGGGCGGGGAGTGGGAGAAATTGTGCATTTTGCACTTTAAACACTTACTAACCATCCTAGAGAACATATCAAAAATTTAGAACTACCGGACCTTTTGTAAGGTAACCCCTCTCTTTTGGTCTCTATTTATTCTACTAGGTAGTATACTCTCAAGCAATTTTGTGAAAACTCGTTAAATGAGCTTACAAATTAGACCTAACGTCAAGTCGAACACTACTTCAACAATTGTCTGCACCAAGGCTGCCAGTGTTTGTAGGATCTATTCCACCACTCTACCGTTCGAGTAGCAGTGAAGGATGTATTCCGCGACCATACGTGAATCGGCACTTTCAGTTCCTCGTGGTCAAGTTAAAGAACGCCAAAAACAGACAAGGAAGAAGATGTATTACGGAAACAATTTTTTGTCAATACATTTAATTAGTTTTTTTTTTTTTTTTTTTTTTCCTTAGCATAGAATTTCGGCTTAGACCGCGTAGTATTTGTGTATGAACACCCAGCATTTTTTGGCTTAATGTGCCTTGCACCTTGTGAAGTCGAGCAAAAACCCGCGCGATGGCCATGCTCTCTGGTGGCTCGTGTTGTTTCAGTATCTTGAGAACGAGGATACTTAGGCAGATTTGGCCGTTTTGCTGTTTGTGCATCCATATTCACTAACGTTTCGCAAGACCTTGCAGCTTGCATCATCAGAGTGAAAGTCGCACTAAGAACCGAAGGTCGATGTGGAGCTATTTATAGTCCTTTGTGCCAGGCGCGCGGAGTGGCGTAACGCTGGTTTAATTAGCTTAATCGATTTTTTTCAATTTTATATAGACAAAAATAAAAATTTTAATCTCATGAGCTGTAATTCCCCCCTCCCCCACCGCCAAGCAACCGTAGAAAAAGTGAGGCACACAATGTGTTACCGTTAGTATGGTATACCTTCGAAAAAATTGATGGGAACATCGCTGCTTATATATTCTAGAAACGTAGTATTTTGCTTCAATTAGACTTCGGGAAATATTTTTTCTATTATACCGTCAGTCATATAATGGAGCCTTCTTTTACCTAGGTAAGAAATCATGAAGAACATTGAGGAATAAAATATTAAATATAAGTTTCACCTGGCTTACTCTTGACTTTGAATATTATCAAGTATTAAGGACAATACAAATACTGGATGGCACGTTTAATGTTTTTCATATAAACATGAAAAGTTTTAGAAATAAGGTAGACAGTTTAAATGTATTTCTAGACTGTGAAAATTTTAATGTAGAGAAAACCATAAATAAAGTAGTTATACATTAATAGTAATTTGTTATACCGGGTGGCCAAGATAAAAGAGGTCCCGTGTCCTGTACCATACTGAAAGTAATATTGAGCTCTCGTGATGTCCAGCGGCCATTTTGTGTTAACTGTGTATTGCTCAGTGTTGCGTTGTCACTTGTTAATAACGGTTGTGAATACAGCTGCAGATTTTAAATTAAAATATAATATTAATTTAACTTTCTGTCTTTTATCTTGGCCACTCTGTACAAGACGATAAATTTAAATTTTATCCATGCGTGAATCGTTTAAAGTCGAGACGAAGTTGAAACGTTAATGACTCAAGAGTGGATAGTAATAACTTTATCGTCCTGTATAAAACATTTTTTTTCGATAGCAAGATCTTCAACAATTTCAAAAGAAAACAGGGGAAGTCAATCATATTTTAAAATCTCAGCAGCTAGATTGGGTTGCTAGGATAATACGAAGCTGTAATATTAAATTTCAATAAAAGTTAAAAAATTAAATTACTTTATCTACTTACCCTTAATGTTAAAGTGCTACTTTATCTACCCTTGCTGTGAAAGTTAAACTTGACATTTTGTTTTGAGTCGATTAAAGCACACTTTAACATTGCTATAGAAAACATAATTATTATTGCTGATCAACCTGTGAACACGGTACGTTTCTCTATTTGTTAAAAATTGATTTAACTTTAAACCAATTAATTCGTTATAGGCTAAATCGGTATTGACGACAGTTAAACCAGGACGCACGTGACGGCTGCTTTAATCGGTAAATTCTAAAAGGCAATTTGATGATACACAAGCAAAATTCGCCTTAACTACGCTACAACGGTCGCTGTAACAGAAAGTTGACCACCTACTCGTCGCGAGGGAGGGTGTGATTTGGTAAAACGTGAATTAAGAAGATATGCTGTTGAATTAGTTATTGACTGTTGGAAAAACAAAGGTGGCCACCACAGACTTTTTTTAGATATAGTCTAAAAACTGCTCTTAGGAAGTCTGAAATGAGCAACAGTAGTTTGATTTGGTGCAACTGTATGCGCCGTCCAAGCTCGCACATTCATGAACCTACCTTGTTATTAATTTCTTGTAGGCCGCTAGCACTCCTTGCACAAATAAAACGTAAAAATTCTGCTGTGATTGTTACAGTATCAAACTGTTCTAGTGACACCTGAGGGTACGAGAGTACCACTTACTTTATCATGTCCGGCAAACGCCAACACTTGCCCTGGAATTCTCGAAAACAGGCTAATAACCACGGCCTAATACGCTCTGGGAGATGAGCGTGGTCCTAGGAACAGTATACCATAGGCGCAAGCGTGACGACATATACAGGGTGTTACACAATTATAGGGCGCCACATGATTCGAGCTTAAAGCCCCACGATTGACAGAACCCCGACAGCCAAACGGGGTAGAATATGCGTGCAGCCTTGCGACTCCCCGTCACTGGTGACCGAGCGCATTGACCTACCTTTGACGCTTACAACTTCTTCCAGGCTCCACCTCACATCGATCTTACACTGCGGACAACTCAGCCTGAAAATATGCATGCAACAGGCGCAAGAAAAACACAAGGCAACATATAACAAACCGATCTATTGGTCTAACGCACACATATGGTCCAAAAATACACCAACACATAATCACAGACGTTCATTAGCGTACTGCTATTATATCTGGCACAAAAGGGGGTTACTAGCGTTAATTTAGTGCGTGAAACATGATGGCGACCATTAAACATTACACAGAATATAATTATTGACGTTAGTTAGCGTACAAAATGCAAGGGATGAGTATTACTATTAAATCTGGCCCAAAATGGGTTCACTAGCGTTAGTTTAGTGCGTGAAACATAATAGCGGCCATTAAACATTACACAGAATATAATTATGGACGTTAGTTAGCGTACAAATGCAAGGGATGGGTATTAAATGCGCATAGCGACGATATAATGGCTAACAGCTAAAATACACGCTACGTTTACTATCACTTGGCTCTCAACTTGGCGGCAGGACTCCGCTTCACAGCTCGGCATGTCGCAAGGCTACAGCTGCAATTGCTGATGACGCATATTCGAGAATACCTTCGCAGGACACGATGCGACTGGACTCGCATGGGAATGAAACAGGGTGACCTTTTGCACGTCCTCGTTTGATATGATCCTATCTACACAATAGTGGACACTTGCCTACGCGGCACACGAGATTATGGGGGCTTTGGTTACCAAAGCGGAGCATCACCAAATCACACACAACTGCACGCCTCAACGGCTCGAAAAGCTCTCTCTAAAAACCACCCTGTCTTGGCTGCTAGACACGCCGTAGAAAGCGGCGTGCGGGGAAAGTGTCTGCCGCGTGCTCTGCACACCTGCAACCAATCGCCAGGCAAACACGGCAAACCGCCTCACTCGCACCGGCCGGAATCCAGCTCGCAAAACCTTCTGGAAGAACGTCTGATTGCTAAATCGATAGGATTATAATGTGCCAAGAAAACAATTATGAGCGAGGCTATCAAAACGAGTGGCTTACAGATTTTACGGCTGCCGTTGCAGCTGCTTAAAGCTATGAACCATTAGATGCCTACACACAAGTCGATAAAATATTAAGCGTAGGAATATGACAAGAAAGCTATATATAAGAGGGGTCGTAATCTTCAAACAGAAATACTCCAAAAGTCGCACATTCGTAAAATTTGAAAATGTCCTGACATGATACACGCGCACAACTTCCTTTTACAGTAATCTTATAATTCGCTAAAAATTTGTTGTTTAATTTTTAAGCATTTCTCAAAAAAAAATTAAAATTACAAATTCTACAAAAACGGTACAAAATAGAGTTTATTCAAAAGACAATTTTTTTCTAAAATTCTAAGCTGAATTCAAAAATGTAATAATATACCGCGTGTTCTATTTAAAATAGGAGTTGATAAAAAAATTGAAAAGAAAACAGAAGAAACTCATTTTAGAGGTATTTAACTGGAAAATCACCTATCTCACATCAATACACATTAAAAATGTTATAAAACTGTAAGTTTTAAAAAAATATTTAGAGCCGTTTTTAAAAAAATCGAAATAAACTGAAAAATCACAAAAGTAAACATCATACTTCTGGTTGTGCGATTTTCTTCAAAAGCTCGCCGTCGCATCTAGAAAGTACGCAAAAGTTATATATGAAGTTTTAACGCCATATCTCTTTTTGTTATTGAGATATTCTGTTCACAGACACAGACACACAGACTAATGAGCAAAACATGTTTTTGGGTTCAGGGGACTCCAAAACTTGAAAATCTGTTGAAAACTCAATTTCCAATTTTTGACCTAAATGCAATACTTCCTTTATCGTAAAAGGAAGTAAAAACATACAATGGGACGTAGAATGCAAACACCATAAAATAAATTTGATTATATTGCATTTCAATATTAGCAGATATAATGAACATAAACTGAACAGTAAAAAAAAGATGTTAGTCCTATAGATATATACAAGGTGGGGCAGTCAAACGGCACCTTTGAACGAAGCTTGTATAGTGGGGGCGTCTGTGGTGGAGAAAGTAGGCAGTGACCTAGACGTTTTACACATTCGGAAGTTAGTAGCATGCAGCGTTGGACTGGTGAACAGCGAGACTTTGTTATTACAGCGTATTTAGAAAATGGAAGAAGTTTCATACGTGCACAACGCGAATTCTGCCGACATTTTCATTTTCCGCCTCGTGCTCCTGTTCCAAGTAGGAAGGTAATTTCTGTTTGGGCTAACAACTTAAAAACAACGGGTCAAATAACAAGAAGAGAAGGTGGTAGTGTAAGAACTGTTAGAACACCCGAGAATGTGGATGCTGTACGAGTAGAGAATACAAGAAGCCCTCGAGGATCTGCCAGGCACCACGGCGGTTGTCTCGGACTTTCAACTCGAACAGTAAAAAGAATTTTGCATGATGACTTACACTTACGCCCGTATAAAATTCAAATAGTCCAAGCTTTAAACCCGGGAAATTATCCTATCCGCATTGGTTTTTGTGAGCACATGTTACGGCTGTTTGAAGACGACCCACATCTCATCCATAATAATATAATAATAATACATACATACTTTATTGGTGAAAAAAGAGAAGAAAACAAAAGTACAATTCCTTACAAAGATTTGGTCATCGTAATGGTACCTACAACTTAACCTATTTAAACAAAAACCAAAATCCTTCACCAAAGGGCGAACTTCAGATCGTTCGGAGACGAGCTGTTCTACCACTTAACCCACTTAATCTATGGATGAGCGATGAGGCTCATTTTCGCCTCAGTGGATATGTTAATAAACACAATTTTCGCTATTGGGCTGCTGCCAACCCTCAAGAACTTCACGAACGGGTATTTTTTCGAGGATGATGGTAACTGTGCAGTTACAAGAACATCAGTTCGCTATGTTCAAATGCTGGACACCTTCCTCATTCCAGAGTTTTGGCGATTTCCTGTGAATGAGAACACTCATTTCCAACAAGGTGGAGTAAGTCTTCACACAGCCAGGGTGTCGATGAACCATCTAAAAGATTTTTTCCCGAACCACCTCATCAGTAGGAATGGAGATATTCAGTGGCCTCCACGGTCGCCAGACCTGAGCTCTTGTGATTACTTTTTAGGAGAATATCTCAAGTCGAAGGTTTTTGAGACTCGACCAGCAACAATGCAGGGCTTAAAAGTGCGGATTGAAGAAGTTCGTGCAATGAGGCCGGTGGTACTACAACGTGTCAGTGAAAATTTTCGTATGAGACTCAGACAATGTGTACAAAATGATTGTGGCCACCTTACTGGACTAATATTTAAAAAATGACTCATTTTTTTGCTTATATACTAATTTAAATTTGTGTTCTTAAAATTTGTTGCAATATATGACTAAAAAAAATTTCTGTATCTTTTTTATACCTATAATAGGTGTGGTTCGACTGCCCCACCCTGTATTATAGGGAGCAGGGTTTATACGCCACTAAAAGATAGCTTCCAAACATTTGAACGTGAGTCAGTCGAACAAGACTAAAATTAAGAGGAAGCTACGTAATCATATAATGTCCTTTCAAAAAGTGCCACTGCCTCAATACCGTAAACTATAGCATCAAAATTAGCTAACTACATCATAATACCTTAGTTAGAATCCTAGCGGCGCCATTACAGAGTTAGGAGAGCACGTGCAGGTCCGTCGCACAACAAAGGCACCTCTGTTGGCTGGCCTACTAATCGAGTCGGGAGTTGATTAAAATGGCGTAACAATAAAACTTCCACAAATGGCTTCAACAAGATTGGAGTGATTCCCTTGAAGGGCTGCAAGTTTCAGATTCTCAAAAATAAAAAATAAGAGAAGTAAGCACTGCGGCGACGACTTGGCCACAATCCCCTTTGAACTGAACACGATTAACCCTTGGATTTGTAATCCATACAAGGCGTTTAAAGAACGACCACTTCCAGCAAGAAAATAGACGACCACAATTCCCGCTTAACCCCTTAATAAGGTCACCACCCCTATACCAAAAGAAAGATCACCCTGCCTAATAAGCGGTATCCTTCGAGTAACTGACTCAGGGGCCCGATAAGATAATGCATGCCCCGCATCTGCAGTCATATCTTTCCTTCACATGCGCGCTACACTTGTTGCCCAAGATTGCACCACATTTCGAGGGAAGACACACGCTTAAACCGGCACGTAGGCCTAAAGACAAGCTAAAGCGTGTTTCCCGAGAAGCGCCTTCCTGTCGCGGCGGAAGTTGTTAAGATAAAATGACGTAAGTCAACAAACGCAGAACTGTATGCGGGACGACCCCTATTATTTAGCAGCCAAAACAACTAAGCACTACTTGCGCAGAATAGAAACAGTAAAATAAGGCTCGCATGTGCATAACTCTGATATTATTATAGAGAAGCAGACAATGTCGTTAGTGATTCCGTAAATAGGCTACATTTGCAGAAGGTACTAGAATTTCAAAATAATCGTAACACATCTAAATAACTACCCTTGTGCTGTTAATGCTGAATTGCGTACAGTAGAATTTTGTTACACAGTATTGTTATTGCGCTGTATCGACAATATATTAACAAAGTGGGACTTTGGACTCCTGTTCGCTAATCATGGTGGTGCATGAATCTCTGTTCGCATGACGAAATAAATACAGACGACGACGAATGCTGTATGTAGAAGCAGAATCATTAAAACAGGTGTTCAAAAACTTCGTTGCCTTTTACTAACATAAATTGTATAATTTTTTAAATTCTTCTAAAGATTTAAATTTTCTAGCCAGATATCGAGCATCTTTTATTAAAAAAGTAAAGTATCATCCTTTATCCGTCAAAAAGAAAACAGTTAGTAGCCATATGCTTTTCTCTTGATTTACTTCTGCCTTTAAGAACATGAGGAACACGTTATTTACTCTTAAAACTATGGTTTACTGCAAAAGTGATCCCGTTGTCTTACAAGTCTATAAGAAATACAGACAAAATATTCTAACACTCATTTCCAAAAAACTGCATGTATTAGTTCATTTATAGCAAATTCATCTAATAAAACCCAAGACTTTTGAAGACATCAATTTTGAAACAAATAAAGTTAATGATAACAATAATATTTCAGAAATAATTAGAGCGGATGGTTTTAATACATTTTGCTAAACTGCTACTAAAAGTATGCCTTTTACTAATACTTTGTCGAACTACAAACAACCTATTGTAGATCAGCGTGTTAAAAGGAAAATCAGCTGTTTACTTTTAGCACACGTGCTAAACATTAATTAATTACATAAAAACCTTAAGTCTAAGCATAAAACGAATTACACCATTGGAGCACACATGTACCAAATTATTTCTTCTTCTTTTCTGCACTTGTGTGAATGTTATCTACAAGGGGGCAAAATTATTTGCGAAAATCTGTAGACACCGCCAAATGCGACACTGCGACTTACACTCTCACGTAAAGTCACAAATCCAACCGCGCTTCAAGTGGATGGAGACTTCAAAACTGTTCATAAACATCTCTTTTAAGTAAGTGCCTGCTTTATAGCTTGCACGGGCCCTTCCATGGCGTACATTCGTTGCCTAATTTGGCATCAATTCTAACTGGTAGAAGCCGGGTAGCTCAGTTGGGAAAGCGCTAGGCTTGCATTAAGCAAGTCCTCTGTTCGAATCCAGCGGGAACGGAAATTTTTCCGCAGCCTTGGCGATTGGAATCCGGCTCGGTGAGACCATTCCCAGTTGGGCACCAAGTTAACTGTGCTCTTCCAAAAACCACAAACCTAAGAGATAGAGTAACAAGGTCAATACATCACGAAGACACACACCGCACACAATGGTTGCTGCGCAAGCAGAAACGGCGCGCTCCAACTCTGTAACCCGAATCCGGGGCAAGTTGAGCATTGTGCTACCAGACGCAAGCGTATAAAGTACCAGCGACTACACCGCAAGGTAAATGAGGTTACAGATAATACATCCAATTCTAACTTCACTGGGGGTAAACTGGTAGCTTTCATGTGCACAGTATACTCAATTTTCTATGTTTGTAGGCCCCTAATTATGAACACACAACATGCTCATTAGCTATTAGCCTCGACTTCTACAGTTACAGCCCCAATCTTTGAGTTGTCGGCCATCTCGGCCTCCAAGAGGCTTAGGCCAGCTCTGATATCAGCTTCCTGCGTACAGTGACGGGCCCATCTGCTTTCCAGTGCGCTGAGTGTATCAGTTCTGGTATTATGACCTGGTGTTGCACACTTATTAACCGTAATTATACTGCATGTTTAGTTTTATCATAATCCTACTGTGAAGCACTGTGTATCGCACAAAACTTTGTCGACAATGGGTCATATGAATAAAAGGGAGCATATGCTTATACTTGCAAAATTCAAAGTAAATGCTTTAAGGGGTATGAATAAAATGGTAAGTAAATGCTTTTGCTTAAAAGTATGAAGCAAATGCTCATGATATAAAAGGATTGGCTTCAAACGTATGTATAAAGCCAACCATTTGCTTACAAGTGCGAGTATTTACTTGTGGAAAAGTGATGCTGCTATTCAGCAACATCAGAGCTGTCACTATTAGAAGTTCCGCGCGTTTTTTTTTTAGCAAATGTTCCGGAACGGCTTAATTACAGGTAAACGACAGGTGGTACAGAAAAAAAATGCATTTTTTAATGCGCATTTATCATTTAAAGTCTTTTTACCAAGTTGCTAAATAATTTTGTTGTTTTTTAAAATATAAGGTGATATGTAATAATAATACCTAAATATATTTCGTCGAATATTTCAAAAACTACAAGTCAATTTTGAAAAATTGATAGTTTTATAATTTGTTTTGCACCCAAAAATGGATTCTTCAAATTTGATATCCGACATTTCGTATTTGGGCAACTAATATCAATTTTTTTTAATACGAAATTGTACTTTTTATTTACTTTAAAAAAATTGTATTGATTCTATGACATTAGTATTTAACTTATAATTAATTTTTATTCGCTTCAAATAATAAATAAAATACAGTAAAACATTTCTCAGTATTTTGGAAAATGAAGTTAATGATAGTGGTCCTATTATGAAACATGAAGCTAAGATTTGACTACGCTGTGCGTCTCAAAGATCAATTTGTTTTACAAGTATATCGACAACTGCGTAATGTGTACTTTCTAAATGGTGCTCCATTACTGCCTACTAATTCCCAAGTTGATCTTGGTGTTACTATCACAAACGACTTAAAGTGGGACTCTCAAGTAATAAAAGTCACCAAGAAAGCTAATAGTTTAATATTCCTGATCAAGAAAGCTTTTACAAACACTTCCATAGATCTGATATTAAAATTTTTTAAAGCCTATGTACGTCCCATATTAGAATTTGCTGTCGTAGTTTGGTCTCCCTACTTCGTAAAAGATGTAACTTTAATTGAAAATGTACAACGGAGATTAAGTAAATTACCCAACAGTCTAAAACACCTACCATATGAGGAGCGATTGCAAAGACTACAGCTGACTACACTTTCGGACAGACGACAGCGAGGTGATTTAATAGAGACCTACAAAATTTTGCATAAAAACATGTACCAACGCAGTTTACATGAACTATTTAATCTTAATACTGGGACTGGCCGAAGGGGACATGTGTACAAGTTATATAAAGAACGATTTAAAAAACTACCTCGTCAAAATTTTTTCAGTATTCGTGTTTGTGACCAGTGGAACTCTCTCCCCGACAGTGTTGTAAATGCGGCTTCAGTTAACACGTTTAAAAACACATATGACGCCATTTCTGTGTAGCTTAGGTACTGAAATTCCTATGCGTAATGAATAGTATATTCGGCTTCATTTAATATGTATAAAACACATATGCTATTTATATTCAGCTTTGGCAAAAAAAAAATGTATGTTAATTTCTTATTCACTTAATTATAATTTTTAGTTTTAGTTTAATGTTAAGTATCTCTTGTCAAACTTGTATAGGGCACATCAGCTTGTTGCTGCCTGTCCTAATTTCAATAATAATAATAATAATAATAATATATATTTGCGTATTTTTTACATATCACTTTGTATGTAAGAAACCTTCTTAGAACAGAACAAGAACAGAAATTTGGTAACACTATAAAAATATTTTAAATCGGTTTTAAAAAAATACAATTTCTTTTTTATTTAAACGAATTCCTAGCACTTATCGCTTTAGAGTTTGCAATAGTGACACCACCTAAAATACTGATATATTTTTGGGAAAGTGACTCCCCCCTCCACCCTTAAAAAAAGCTAAGTACGTCCAAGCACCCTAACATATTTCATTTTTGTTCTTACCTGCTATTTTCGCCACAGTTAGATTTGAGTTTCCCTCCATTGCCTCGTATAAAGTTTTTTTTCATGGGAGAAGTTTAATAGGCTTATTACCGGTTTTTTACATCAGTCTTCTTCTTTAAACGTGTCTCCATGTTATTGATTTTTTTCATTAGTTGTCCTGAAGTTATTAACTGCCCCATAACACTTTCATATAATTCTAATGTTTTTTTATCGGGTCTTCTTTCTTTTTCTTAGATGCGGTCGTCTGTGACTAACTAAGAATCTCTGGATGTTTGCTGACTTGATTTGCTACAAAGTCCAGTACCTGCACCTTACTATCACTTTCACATGCAACATCATCTTCGAATGACGATATTTTGAACACTGAATAACCGTATGTGCGCAGCAGGTCTCTAGAACTGCGTAAACTGCAGGTCTAAACACGCAAAATTTTGTTATTCAGAAGCGTGGAAATATGAGTACCTACGAATCTCCAATATTTTAGATATGAGCTTTTACTCGTTTTTATAAAGCATTTGCTTGCAAGTATAAGGTAATCATTATTCATATTGAATGAAGCAATTGCTTTTACTTCTACCTTTTGCTCTAAGCATTTGCTTTTCCTTCTGCCTTATGCTTATAAGCATTTACTTTATTTTTATTCATATGGCCCAATGTCTTACTCTGTACACACTAGAACTAACATGTGGCCCTAATCGTTTTGCTAGCTCTATGTGTGGGATTCCCAAGAGTATTCTAGCTTGGTTTTGCCAAACGTAACCCCACATTTTTCCGGAAAATGCCTCGAATCGTACTTGGCGTTATGTGAGACGCAATTTGCATGTGTGCTTATCTTAAATTACTATGAGTTAATTGCTTATTAGTAAGGATAATCTTCTTACCTTCAAAACAAACGTATGCCCTAAATTTGACATTTACAATTGATTGATAAACCCTACTGCAAGTAAATCTGTTTGTGTTGTCGATTATCCTTTGGCAAATGAACTTTGTTAGTCACTCATTTTCTTTAACTGTGAAAATATTGAACGTACAAGCGAATATAATAGCAATATCAATATAATTAAATTACAGAAACACGTTCACTTTATGAGTTTATGTATTTATGAGTTCGACCTACGCCTACGTATACCTGGCGCAGTTAGTGTTATCTTGCCTGAGCACTAAATTTTTCAAAATTCTGTTTAGGTCCTGTTCAAGTATTCTATTAGCATGACCATTTTTATAAACGACTTTTTTATTAAACGAGTATTTTTACAAGACGTATTGCTTGTTTTTAAATACATTTAGAATATTATTCACAACTAGTCAAGGTAAACCAGGAGCGGGACCATTCACCAAGTGTTTGGATTTTTTCAGCGTGCGACGCGCTGCCAGAAATGGGAAACCCCTGCACAACATCTTCAACGATCGCAAATTAGTAAAAATCCTTGGAATTCCACATAGGAAAGTTTGGAGTTACTTGAGAAACACGAAATGAGGAAGAAAAGGCCTAAAAATAAAGTGCATCAAGACATGAAGATACGTATTCATCGCATACCGTACTTACGATAGGCTTAAAGCATTGGGGGGTCAAGTACGTTACCTTCAACTAAACGCAACTAGCTCAGCATTGCGCAGGGTTAATCTAATCTCAACCGCACGATGCTACTAATTGTGAAAATTCGTTTTTTTTTATTCAGGGCACCACTGCGAAAAAATGTCCAAACGGTGCCAAACTCCACGTTCGCAGTAGTCGATAGATTGCTCTCATATGAGAATACTTACTTAACTTGGTTGATAAACCACTTTATCCAACGAACTCCTACTTCGCTTTACACAGGCCGGAATACATAAATGACTTATAATGATTGTTTTCCTTTGTTACTTTGCTGTATTTCAGCTCACCTTAACTTCAACCCAAAGAAAATAAATTTAAATAGAATCCCGTTTATTAATTTCTTATTTAGTTAAAATAATTCCAAATACGCTATAAGAAATTAGGGACGACAATGGCCCCACAAAACAAAATAACTGTCGCCTACTGTAAATGAGGTAGGTCCCTGTAACCTAAACAAAACAGAGAAACAAAGTATTCTGTTTACATTATAGCCACGGGGCAAGGCTTAGCAAATTCGTCCGAACACAGAATACAATATGATACGTACATAAATTACACACCAAAGGAACAAAGGACATACAAATTCTATGGACATGCAACAACTTCCAAACTGAAGGTACGCTACTGGGCTTTTGATGCATCTGTTCACACGTTAAAGTTAACAAAAACCAGCAATTACTTGCCTAATAGCGTACTGCCTACATGGCAGCTTGAAAAAAACGCAAGCTTACGCCACTGTGCCGCGGAATACTACTAAAATGTATACTTTGTTTTAAAATTATAGTCGCCTTGCACCTGTACTGTGTGTTGCCTATTTACAGAATACCAGACTCGGAATAAAGTGGACACTATGTATGTATATCAAAATATCTAACAAAATATAAGGAAATGTGTAGATTCTGTTGTTCAACGCCGTTACGCAGGGCCGCGCCAAGCCAGTGTGCAATGTGTGCACCGCACACGGGCGGCCAAATTCAGGGGCGGCCAAAAAGGTTTAAAAATTATATACAAATTACAAAAAAAAAATAAAAAATGTACATTTTTTTTTACTTTACAAATTTTAGAAGTTCAAAAATATGTACCTATATAGGTATAAAAAATGTTTATTGTGTAAATGAACACCTGATAATATGGTTACATGGATTATTGTTTATGTAAATTCTCGAAGTTAGTTTTTATTCCGTGGCGGCTAATTGTTAAACGAAGCCAACTTGAAGGAACGCTTTCCATGCATCTTTGTGCAATGATTACAAAAAAGCCGGATATTTATCAGAAGCAACAAAACGTGACTTTTCAGAAAACTGGCGGCTGGCGGCTTTTATTGACTGTGAAACATATCGTATTTATGAAGTAGGTATTTATATTATTTTTGATCGGGGTGTCGGCGATCTCTTTTGTCGGTAAGTACCTAATTGTTTAAAGCTGATTTTAAGAAATATAATATTATATGATGCTTACATTAATGCTGTGGTAATATGGGTGCAATGATAATTATTTGGTCATTTAATTTTTGAATTGGCTGCAGAGAAGATCGAGTAGAGAAAATTAATTTTGTTAGTGATTCTGTTTTGAAGAAAGTTGAAGAAAAGTTATAAATATGGTAAGTACCTACATACATATCAATCATATATCAATCAATACAGAGATAGTTACCTACATATTCTTAAGTTGTATTAAGTAATAAAATTGTTATAATTTTTCTAGAACAGAAAAACGAAAAGGCTGTCGGGTTTTCAGTATCGAAAACAAAGTCTACAAAAAAAAGAAGAAAAGAAAAAACTGGCCAATACTTTAGAAAAATATTTGAAGCCAGAAAATGTGTCAGCGGAAGCATTAGAATCAAGCTCTAGTTCTCTTTCCGGCCCACTTAATGAGCCGTGCGTCCAAGAAGTCGAAATTGAAATTATGAGGGCAGATTCCGAATCTGGGGAAGAGAAGGTGACTTCATCTGACTCGGAGTCTCCAAAACCAGAGAGAAGAGAAGTTGGTGACGCTGAAGAAGCCAGCTCATCAAGGCTTTCTGAACTAAAGAAATTTGGCTGCTCATCAGATTCACAGCAGTCTCAGCAGGACACAGCAACCTCAGATGATCCTGGAGAGTGGCCTGAGATAATATCAACAACATTAATAAAAATTTTAGTAGAAAGAGGGCCTGTTCAGGTAACGCAATTTAATTTCCCAACTAATGAAAATGGTCGAAGGTTTTCGAAAAAATATTTCTACCGTTCTCTTCCAAATAGAGAAGAAATTAATAGACCGTGGTTAGTTTATTCAATAAAAAATAATGCAGTTTATTACTTTTGTTGTACAATATCTGGCAAAATTAAAAACAGTTTTTCGCAAAAGGAAGGTGTTTCTGACTGGCAGCATTTGTCACTATTGATTTCAAGGCAGGAAAAAAGTGATACTCACAATGCAAATGTTAAAAATCAGTTAGAACTTATAAAATTGTTATCAAAAGAACAAACTGTAAACCAGACGCAACTACGTTTGTTGAATGCAGAAGCAAAGCACTGGCATGCTGTGATTGAGAGAATAATTTTAATAATACAATATTTGTCACGACAGTGTCTTGCTTTACGCGGGCAATCTAATAAATTATTTAAAAGCAATAACGGTAATTTTTTAAAAGATGATCTCAAAATTTGATTCTGTTATGTCAGAACATGTGCTTCGGACTCAAAAGTCACAAAAAGATGAAACACGAATGGTAAATTATTTAGGGGACAAAATTCAGAATGAAATAATAGATGTCATTGGTAACAAAATTAGAAATAATATTTTGGATTTAATTAGAAAATGTAAATACTATTCTATCATTCTTGACTGTACACCGGATATTAGTCATATCGAACAAATGACTATAATTTTTAAATTTACAATGTTGAATAAGTCCTCAAAAAAAATTTAAATACGCGAGCATTTTATAGAATTTTGTCCTATTAATGATTCAACTGGAGTGGGTTTAAGTGAATTTTTAATGAATTTACTTTCAAAGTTGAATTTAAATATTTACGACATGCGTGGCCAAGGGTACGATAATGGGGCAAATATGCGCGGCAAACATAATGGTTTGCAAAAAAAAATTTTAGAAATAAATCCGCGAGCATTTTTTGTGCCGTGCACAGCCCATACATTAAATTTAGTAGTGAAAGATGCTGCTAAAGTTTCTTTTGAGACTTCTGGTTATTTTGATATAGTTCAAGAATTATTTGTTTTTTTTCTGCGTCGGTAAAAAGATGGTCAATTCTGGAAAAACACACAACAAATTTAAATGTAAAACCACTTAGTGATACACGGTGGTCTAGTAGAATAGACGCTGTGAAGCCCCTGCGTTACCAAATTGGGCAAATATATGATGCATTGGTAGAAGTAATTGAAGATCGTTTATCCGTACAAGCCCACAGTGCTTCACATCAAGCCAAATCTTTGGCATTAAAAATTCAGAGTTATAAATTTTTGTGCTCAACAATTATTTGGTACAATATTTTAATCAAAATTAATGTTTTAGCACGATGATGCAAAATCCTACTATAAATATAAAAACTTGCTTAGAGCATTTTAAAAATTTGTTAGATTTTTTCTTAGCTCTTCGATCAGATGAAGAATTCAATAATGTTCTTACTGACGCTAATACACTTGCGGATGAACTCGGTATTGAACCTAATTTCCCTGCTGTTCAGTCTGTTAGATCACGAAGAAAACCCAGACAATTTGATTATGAACACAGTGATGAACCAATTATAGATCCAAAAAATTATTATAAAGTTAACGTTTATTTTAATATATTAGATCAAACTTTATCGTCTTTAAGAGACAGATTTGAGGGAATAACAAGATATGATACTATGTTTGGATTTCTCTATAATATGTTTGATTTAACGGAAAACGAGCTATTACAATGTTGTAAAGATTTACATCTTCATCTAACTGATGATTCTAGAAAGGAATCAGATGTAGATGGAATAGAATTATTAGAAGAGATAAAATCTTTAAAATTATATCTTAAACCTACTTCAGCTGAAAAGCATCAGTTAGAGCCCCAGTCCATTCGTGAATATATTTTTGAAAATCAGCTCATAGCATCATTTCCAAATATGTCAATAGCTCTTAGAATATTACTCACGTTACCAGTTTCAGTTGCGTCTGGTGAGAGATCTTCCTCCAAACTAAAAATTATTAAAAATTATATGCGATCCACAATGTCACAAAACAGATTAAATAATCTGTCTATAATAGCAATAGAAAGCGACACGATGGATTCCATCGATTTAGAATTAGTAATTAAAGAATTTGTGGAGAAAAAAGCTAGGAAAGTTGCTTTTTTATAATTTTCTAAAATTTTGTTGTTTTTTTATTAATTTTATTCCACTATTTTTTTGTAAATTTTATTGTTAATAAAACTTTTTTAAAATTTCTGTTTTTCACTTAAATTAATTTGATTTGTTACAGTTAAACTAGGTATGTACTACATAAAATTTATATTTTACAACAAAAATTTAAATTTTGGGGCGGAAAATTTGGCTCTGCACACAGGCGGCTATTGATGCTGGCGCGGTCCTGCCGTTACGAAACTACAGCCTTCAGAATTAAATAACGCCTGATTCATTTATTTTCGAATTCTATTTTTTAATATCATACTCGTTGAACATTCCCGTTGTCTCTGAAGTTATTATATCAACAATGTTTCAGCAATTAATGATGTGGTTTTGCAGACTTAGGACGCATACTGATATTCAATAAGCTCTCCTTTAAAAGTGTCCCCAAAAATAAAAACCGCGACATTTAAATCCGGTGAACAGGACAGCTAAGCAACAAATCCAAAGATTACCATAATTCGATTTTACAAATGCTCAAAAATTGCTGCTAAAGTGAGGAGAGGCATTATCGTGCAAAAACCAGGTAGTTAGAAACAGCAACACGTACTACTGTAATTATGAATTATGAAGTTGACCTTCCTTGACGCTGCTGATAGTAACTAGGTTATTCATACAAACTGAAAAGTCTCCAACAAGGGGTCCACTCATCTTAATGGTTGTAACGAAGCAAGAGGTGTAACATGTCTATATGAACCTGTTTTTCTTATTTTGAGCCGCAAAATCTGCCCTTATGTTTCTACAATTATAGAAATTACTACGTATAAATAAAATTAAGGGATATGTCAATAATTTACTGACACCTATACTTACTTTCATACCTCGTAAAGTGTGGTTTCAGCATTTCCTTACAGTTGTTGTTATCAGCCTTGTTGTTAACATCCCCGATGCAGGAGCATCGGCTTCTCCTCTTTGAGAAGATTTAGGTACAAAGACCCCTGCGGTTGGGAACGCCGCATTGGGGAATCGCAATGAAGTCGACACAATATTTTTATAACCATTGGTTTGCATACCTCTGAGCTACTCCCGCTGCTCACTTCTCACAGTAAAAAATTAAAAATGTATGAGAGATCACGTTTTCTGTATTTCCTGTTGTCAATACAAACAATTCAATAACTACAATTTATCTACGACAGTGTGTAAAATTGCCTTTTAGTTGGCAGTTTTAAGTTTGTAAAACGACTGTTTAATAACATGTTTTGATTAGTTTACGTCGTCAATCGTAACGTATTTAAAAGATTTCATTAGGCACGTTGTGAGCAGCAACGTGTTTTAACATTTTTAAAACACGCAAATTTACGACCGGTTTCTGGCAATCCTAATTTACATTAATTTTTTTTTATATTTACCGTGTTTTCTAGATTCCATCGTAGATAAAATATTGTACGATACACATGCGTAAAGCATCTTTAGTCACTCGCGGGGCTTAAAACGCTCGCTCACTCGCGTTTTAACTCTACCCCACTCGTGCCTAAAAAGTAGCTTTACGCACTTGTATCGTAAATTACTATTATAGAGCGTGTGGTCGGCTGGTAAAACGTTTTCGTTTGTGGTCGGCAGGTAGTAGGTTCGAGCACCACACCTAGACATTGGCAACATCGAACGCTCTTCGGCCAGGCCGAAGAAGGCTTATAAAACCGCACTTCGTGCAGTAGTAACAGGGATTCAGCCTATATTAAGAGGAAGAAGAAAAAGAAGAAAATGTATAACATTAAACTTTATAACCCCGTGCCTGACAAATAGCGACAAAAAGTTACGAAAGCGGCTGCTTAAAAACCGATAACCAACTTTTATTTACAACGATCGAATGTTACATCTGCTTGAAATCAACTTGTTCGTAGTGCACCATCTAGTGTAAAAGGTTGGCAATCTGAATGGCTATCGTTTTAACATCTAAACTGAATGTTTCACCAATATAGCATTTTGCATATTCACATAAGCCAATATACTGCATTGGAACCCGCTATGGTAATTAAAATAAAGCCTCAATACGATAAATCATCACACGTAGTGATTAAATTTTAATTTTATTATTTTAATTGTTAAACGTGCAAGCTTTAACTATAGCCTAACCACAACAAATTTATGTAAATTCTTTACATTAAAACATAGGACCCTTTTTCAAACAATCCCAGGGTAACTAAAAAGATGTATTAATGCTGAACACATACAACACATTAATATCCTCACTGGTTCATAAGGGCTAATCACGAACGAACGAAGTATTGCATAATAATAAAAAAATCGCTTATCAGTTACTCAAATCAGGTAGGCTGAACAAGAAATAAACGTCTATCGCGAGCTAATTTCCCAAAATGGGGTTGAATTCACCAAAGTTGTGATCGATGCTATTGATTGTGACTTGGATTAGGTATCAAGACAATTGATCTCCTGCACATTTTCTAAAGCACTCTTATTTACAGTTTTTTGTGGTGGCTCATAGAAATGCTTTGCATTTGTTATGAACAACTGCCCTGATTGGCTTATTTATATATATATATATATATATATATATATATATATATTCGGATTAGAACGTCTTCCGACGTTGTTCGATGCCTATTTTCCATTCTTGCCGATCGTTACACTGACCATCTGTCAGGTTTTTCGCGCTCATTTGTAACGCTAGCTCCCGTTTGAATCCGATTAATTCAATATTAAATAATATTTGCTGATTTAAACGTCGCCGACCTTTAGCGTTATCAAGGGCCGCGGTGTGTTCCAGCCAGATAAGACAGCTCCGACCGTGATAACAGCGCGAACAAAGGTATGACGCGCGCCGTTTCTCCCCACCTAACAGCATTTCAAGACCTATAAAACTAGTTGCAGAGCGTATTTCTAAAGAGATTCCCCAGAGATTTTTCCAGGAGATGCCATATGTAACGCTAGCTCCCGTTTGAATCCGATTAATTCAATATTAAATAATATTTGCTGATTTAAACGTCGCCGACCTTTAGCGTTATCAAGAACCCGGCGTGTCCCAGCAAGATAAGATAGCGTAGACCGAAGTTCCGCCCGTGAAAACAGCGCACACAAAGGTATGACGCGCGCCGTTTCTCCCCACCTAACAGCATTTAAAAGCATATAAAAGGGCTTGCAGAACGCATTTCGAGAGAGATTTCCAAGAGATACCTGATACTCCTCCAGCAAACACCTAGTTCCCGATCCTGCATCCTACCCTTCCAGAGAGTCCCTCCGTTAACTCTACCAGCACCTGGGGATCCGTTCCGAAGCTGAGTTTAAGTTAGTGGTTTTGCGAGAAACGCCTGACACTCAGCAATATTTTCCCGAACCTTCCGAAGCTGAGTTCAAGTTAGTCATGTAACATCTGCCTCTCTTTCAGGGGTTGTACTATTTTATTTACCACGGGTTAGCTCATTAGATCGGAGATAGGTTCAAACGTTAGCTCAGATATACCATAAATAAGCAAAACACACTAACGGAGTATCCTGTATAACATTTATTTTATATATCTATCATACATAAGTAAACTGTTGTGTAATTAATTAAACGAGATGTAAATTGCTCAAATTAACGATAGTATAAAAACGCGGCTTCCTGGTTCAAGCGGCTGCGGATTCTACTGACAGTAGCGGCTTCCTGGATCTCGCGGGCGGGGCCTCGTGCACGATTCGTTTGGTGACGTCTTGATCGGCCGGCCCGCAACTTTGTAGCTCTTCGGGACGAGCTGCGCGCTGAATGCAACGCCGGGCAGCCTGTCAAATTTCGCCGAGCTGCAGATTCTGGCTTCTGTAAACAAATAACACATTAAAACGGCTAACGCGGGTTCTCACCCTATACGGGTAACTACAGTTCGGTGGTGAAATATATTACTGAGTGTCAGGCGTTTCTTTGCGAAACCACTAACTTGAACTCGGCTTATCAGGAGGCTTCGGGAAAATATTGCTGAGTGTCAGGCGTTTCTCGCAAAACCACTAACTTAAACTCAGCTTCGGAACGGATCCCCAGGTGCTGGTAGAGTTAACGGAGGGACTCTCTGGAAGGGTAGGATGCAGGATCGGGAACTAGGTGTTTGCTGGAGGAGTATCAGGTATCTCTTGGAAATCTCTCTCGAAATGCGTTCTGCAAGCCCTTTTATATGCTTTTAAATGCTGTTAGGTGGGGAGAAACGGCGCGCGTCATACCTTTGTGTGCGCTGTTTTCACGGGCGGAACTTCGGTCTACGCTATCTTATCTTGCTGGGACACGCCGGGTTCTTGATAACGCTAAAGGTCGGCGACGTTTAAATCAGCAAATATTATTTAATATTGAATTAATCGGATTCAAACGGGAGCTAGCGTTACATATGCCGGTCCCTTCGGAGGAAACGGGAATTCGGTGGGCACCTCCTTCAAGGGGGTTCTCAAAACAATGCAGAGATCACCTGGAGATCTCGTGATTATTGAGACCGGACACAGAAAACATTCAAACTGGGGGATAATCGGGAACTATATACGGGATGAGTAAAATTTTAATCTTCGGAAACTATATACAGGGTGAGTAAAATTTTAACCTTCGGAGACTATATACAGGGTGAGTAAAATTTTAACCTTCGGAAACTATATACAGGGTGGGTAAAATTTTACCGAGCGTTTCTTCGGAAACTATATACAGGATGAGTACAATTTTGACTCTAAATTCTGGCCTGGTCGAATACAGAGGTTGCGGTTTCAACTTATATTCTGTCGGCGGAGAAACATACATATGCGATACACATGCACTCTTCAGGACACGGCGGCGTCGCGGTTTCGACCTACAGGTCCTTCAGGATATCATACACAGTCATTCGGCATACATTCTGGGATTATGTATTCCTGGCAATGGCCTGGATGCCATTTCATGGGGTGCATTCTATTGCACCAAAAATGTGCACTCGACGGAGTGAACGCGCGCTTCTTACAGGCACTGGGGCGAAATGCTGCGTTCAAGGAGTGCACACAAACTTATGTTGCAGGCGGTTGCAAAACTGCGGTCTCAGTTTGCAATTCGGCCAACGTTCAAACTTTCAAATGTTCAAACATTCAACATTTAAATACTGGAACCGGTACAGTCGCGGTTTCGACCTTCAATTATTCCGGGATTCTCTCAGAAACATCTAGGTTCCAGGATAACCTATTCTCAGACATTCTCACACAATTACTCGGGAAATTGTAGAGGCTGCGGAGACCAGCATACAATTTCAAAAAAAAACGGTGCGCAGGATCGCTCTGGGACGCATTCTAAAATACGCTCTCTGGACGGTATTCTGGTACGGAAAACACATTCTCTCCTTCAAGCTTCGACTAATCGTCTACTATCTCCTGCCAAAATCCGGGTTCACGGGGACAAAGAGCACGCTTCAAAAGAAGAATAACATTCGGGATAGCACTAGCAAACATTCTGGCATTCTACCATTCTCACTAATTAGGGCGGCATTCAAACTCGCATCCGGCAATCATGTATATTTACATTTATTCATTTACAGGCGCACCAGGTGCTTACACGGGTACCTGCAGATATTCCGGCGGACGAGACATCAGGATTGTCTTTCAGGCGGACTGCGGACTACGGATTCTACGGGCGAGACATCGGGATTGTCTCGGACGGACTGCGGACTACGGATTTCTTCTGGAATTTCGGAAGACGGTACTACGCGGGCGGTCCGTAATATTGTCGGCAATTTAGCTAAGGCACCTCGGGGACGCAAAATCCCGTACCAGGGGACGCAAAATCCCGTACCAGCAGTGAAGCTGCTGGCCCCGGAGGGTTAGAGAAGGATTTTCTGGACTGGACGGGATCTCGGAAAGATCTTATCTGGAACGGACAGGACCTGGACGGGGATCTGGGAATTCTAGACTGGAACATCTCGGTTTCTGGGCTCTGGTAGATTCCCCTGGACGGCTAGGCTGAAACAGGTTTTGTGCATTATTTAAATTACAACAAAATTCACTGGTTCGGTATTTTTCAGCGTTTTCGGGACTCGGGCGCCATCTGGAGCTGCAGGTGTGTGTTTGCCAATCTATGTACATATATCTGAGCTCACGTCCCTGCTCGGGCGCCATGTAACATCTGCCCCTCTTTCAGGGGTTGTACTATTTTATTTACCACAGGTTAGCTCATTAGATCGGAGATAGGTTCAAACGTTAGCTCAGATATACCATAAATAAGCAAAACACACTAACGGAGTATCCTGTATAACATTTATTTTATATATCTATCATACATAAGTAAACTGTTGTGTAATTAATTAAACGAGATGTAAATTGCTCAAATTAACGATAGTATAAAAACGCGGCTTCCTGGTTCAAGCGGCTGCGGATTCTACTGACAGTAGCGGCTTCCTGGATCTCGCGGGCGGGGCCTCGTGCACGATTCGTTTGGTGACGTCTTGATCGGCCGGCCCGCAACTTTGTAGCTCTTCGGGACGAGCTGCGCGCTGAATGCAACGCCGGGCAGCCTGTCAAATTTTGCCGAGCTGCAGATTCTGGCTTCTGTAAACAAATAACACATTAAAACGGCTAACGCGGGTTCTCACCCTATACGGGTAACTACAGTTCGGTGGTGAAATATATTACTGAGTGTCAGGCGTTTCTTTGCGAAACCACTAACTTGAACTCGGCTTATCAGGAGGCTTCGGGAAAATATTGCTGAGTGTCAGGCGTTTCTCGCAAAACCACTAACTTAAACTCAGCTTCGGAACGGATCCCCAGGTGCTGGTAGAGTTAACGGAGGGACTCTCTGGAAGGGTAGGATGCAGGATCGGGAACTAGGTGTTTGCTGGAGGAGTATCAGGTATCTCTTGGAAATCTCTCTCGAAATGCGTTCTGCAAGCCCTTTTATATGCTTTTAAATGCTGTTAGGTGGGGAGAAACGGCGCGCGTCATACCTTTGTGTGCGCTGTTTTCACGGGCGGAACTTCGGTCTACGCTATCTTATGTTGCTGGGACACGCCGGGTTCTCGGTCTAGGACGTTTAGGCGCGATTTTTTAGGCGCGCCTCCTTAGGCGCGCACTTTTAGGCGCCAGCACTTTAGACGCGGACGCTATTAGGCGCCTGACGTTTAGGCGCCGCAACTTTAGGCACGGGGACAGTTAGGCGCCACATCAAAGAAATTAAAATTATTCTTGATTTTAAAATTTCTTGTTAGGTAATTCTTGCAGTCATTAACGTTGAAGAAAAATTCAAACCTTCATAAACAAAATATATTCGGCTCTTTGACGAGCCCTCTTCAGTGGTAAAATTTTTACAAATTTACATATTTAATTTACATTGTATCGATTATGAAAAATGAGTTATTTACATTTTATGTATATGGATAGTTTAACGTGATGAAATTATACACACCATATACAAAATGTAAATAACTAATTGTTCATAATCAATAAAATGTAAATTCAATATGTAAATTTGTAAAACTTTAACACTGAAAAAGGCTTGTAAAACAGCCGAATATATATTGTTTATGAAGGTTTGAATATTTCTTCAACATTAATGACTGCAAATTTTAAAATATAAATAATACAGTCGTAAAACAAAAATTTACTACATTATTCTTGATATGTGATATATTACCTAGCTGAATTAAGTTATGTAACTAAACCTCTTTCCTAAACATACATAGAAACTGGTTATTTGTGTAGGTAATTGCAAAATATGTTTTGTAGGAGTCTGAAAGTTTTGTAGGAGTAAAAAAGATCCATTTTGCACTTGTTACAACACTAGTTTTTGTGTAAAATATGAAATTTAAAAAATTACATTTTGCAAGTCCTGCACGATTAATATCATTGACTTAAATTTTCGTAAAGGAATGTGTGGTTCTTATCAAATCTACGCTCCGAAAAATTGATATTATACCGAGTGTTTCACTTAAGGTACGAATATAGGGAAATCGTATATATGTATATTCCTGCTTGCTGCTTGACTTGATAGGATTGATAGTGGTATCAATCGAAAGAGAAAAAAAAATGTGCTTAATTTGATACTATTCTACTTGAATATGTTGCTTGTTTAAGATAAAAATAGCGTAAAAACTGTAATAATTATTTTGCATTTTATTCACAAAAAAACAACCAGCCATGATCAAATTTGTTTATGCCAAAATTAATGTTATCAATTCACATATTTGCTATTTGTCAAAATTATTGCCGGTGATTATCACTGCCGTTGGTAAATTATAGCTGAAAATAACATTTATTTTGGCATAAACAAATTTGATCATGGCTGGTCTGTTTTTGTGAATAACATGCA
Organism: Agriotes lineatus; assembly: GCA_940337035.1. Lineage (NCBI taxonomy): Eukaryota > Metazoa > Arthropoda > Insecta > Coleoptera > Elateridae > Agriotes > Agriotes lineatus. The sequence goes on along the minus strand of OW679197.1, from coordinate 125,690,647 downwards.
AAATATTTATTACAGTTTTTAAGCTATTTCTATCTTAACAAGCAACAAATTCAGTAAAGTAGTATCAAATTAAGCGCATATTTTTTTCTCTTTGATCGATACCACTATCAATCCTATCAATGCAAGTCTTAATAAGCAGGAATCTGCATATATACGATTTCCTATGCTATTCCCTACGTTAGCACCTTAAGTGAAACACTCGGTATGCAGTCGAAAATTGCTAATATTGATTTATTTATTTTCTTGAAATTAAAGAGGCACAAGGCAGGTTATTTGGCACACCTATCTATTCAATTATTAGTAAGATAATGCCATAATTACTCCAGGTAAATATGGTGCAGTTTGAGTCCGCCCTGTTTTGGGAATTATTCTTATACTTTTATTTCTTAGAAAGGAAGAAACTGGTTGTCAATATTATGGCATTTTAAAGCTAACCGTAATCCGATTTCTGAAGGTCATTAGGTACAGTTAACAAATAAGCAAAGTTATTAAAGCAAATTAAATAGCCTGGCCATAATGACATATTTAGGAATTTCCAATCCAAATAAGTCTTTCTAAAACTGAGTTTTAAATCCTCCTCTATTTCAAGGTTCGTAAATATAACAAGCTTGGATATATAGACCATAGTGCCCACTCAATTTTCATTAGTTTCGTTTCGCAAGTTGTGTTGTAAACCGGTGAAGTGATCATCGTCACTTTTGTGGATTATATATTGTTTATGCCATCACCTTTTTCACTCTTTCAGAGAAGGTGTGAAAACCAATTACTTTAAAATTACGTCAACTGACCTAATTAGCGTACTCTGAACGTAAAAAAGTAACTAATCGAAAAATTATTAATTTTTAACTTTCATTTGGAGAATAAATAAATACTGCTCATATAAGACATAAAAAATATAGAGGATGTGATTTTTAGCAATTTTATTTGCTTAAAGTTTGAAATTTTGTATGCATGTTTTGAACACCCTGTATGCAACAATTTATTGAAGAAGCTACTTCTGTTCCAAAGGTTTTTAAAATTTTGTGAAAATCGCTTTTCGTCATGTGCTATTCAAAATTTAAGCAGCACGCACTTTTCAAATAACGCTCTGTAGATTTCTTTGTCAAAAATTGATATGTGAAATCTAAGCAGTGTTTTATGCAAATATCAGAGCAATCATTTAATGACAAGTTTTTAAATATCGTTGTAATCTTTAAAGATTTATATATTTTTTTGGTGGTCAGTTTCTTGCCGTTGACTATCGATATGATAATCTACTAATACAACGGCACAGCTGCCTTTACAAAAATTTAAGATAATAACATTAATCATTTAGAAATGTCAAAATATAATATTCAAAATTTCAGTTTTTACACGAAAATTGCAACACGTGCAAATTAATCTTTTAGTCGTCGAAAATGTTCCTACTTAAAGCTCACATTTTGCAAGTAGTTAACATAAATAACTAGTTTCTACGTTTGGTTATGAAAGAGGTAGTTATGTACCTATTTATAGTTAGACAATACAGTATATGTTCAAACCATGCGGAAACTTGTTTACGTGGCGCCTAACTGTCCCCGCGCCTAAAATTGCGGCGCCTAAAGTTGCGGCGCCTAAACGTCCAGGCGCCTAATAGCGCCCGCGTCTAAAGGCTTGGTGCCTAAAAGCTCGCGCCTAATAACGCGCGCCTAAAGGTGCGCGCCTAAACGTCCCTTTCCGCCGGGTTCTTGATAACGCTAAAGGTCGGCGACGTTTAAATCAGCAAATATTATTTAATATTGAATTAATCGGATTCAAACGGAGCTAGCGTTACACATTGACCTCCGTATTTCTTTCATCCAGGTTTTTTCCGCCTTTCTCTTTTCCGTCTTCCTTGAGGTGTCCATTCTAATATTTGCTTGGGTGGCCTGTGAATTCCCATTCGCTGTACGTGACCATCAGCTGCTTCCGTGGATGTCGTCTGTAATCGTACTTCTATTCCCATGCGTTGTCTAACTTCTGCATTTCTTATTCTGGCTCTACGTGAAATTCTCATTGTTCGCCTTATCGCATCCATTTCAGTTGCTACTACTTTTCGTTTGTTCCTCTCTGTCAATCTCCATGTTTCACAGCCGTAGAGTAATATGCTTTGTACCATTGCTTCATAGATGTTGATTTTTTTTGTCCTTACTCCACAATATTCCATTTAGGCACCTAATAGCTCTTCTTGCGTTTACCACTCTAGAATTAATTTCTTGGTCGTTCGATTCTTCCCAGTTAAATATTGATCTCAGATATTTATATTCTTTGCATGTCTTTACTTCTTTATTATTGTCCACTATTAGATTTGTTTCTATTGCTCCAATACATAATATTTGGTTCTTTCGGTGTTTACTGTGAGTCCCCATTTCTCGTATTCCTCCACTAATTTTCTGATCATATATTCCATATCATCTTTGTCGTTAGCTATTACTGCCTGATCATCCGCGAATTGAAGGGTATATGTATATATATACCCTTCAATTCGCGGTCGCAGTTGTCATGTAGTTCAATACCCATACCATGGCATTTCCTTTTCCATATGTGTAGTGCTTTAGCAACATATATTTTAAATAGTGTTGGGGAGACACAGCACCCTTTTCGTAGTCCTTTTGTTACTGGGAATTCTGGTGATAGACCGTTGTTTATCTTTAATTTTGATCTTGTTCCCTCGTATAGATTTGTAAGGCTTTTATGAGGGTGTGGTTTATATTGGACTCTTGCAAAACTTCCACAACTTACTTATTGGCACAGTATCGTACGCCTTCTAAAGATCAACGAATGTTATGTGCACTTCCTGATTTTTAGCAGTCTTTTTTTCAATCATTTGTTTTAGCAGAATATGTTGTCTGCGCATGATCTTCCAGCTCTAAATCCGCTTTGTTCCTCTTCTTCGTAGTTGTTATATTCGGTTCTATTAAGTTTCGTATAATTCTTCCGTATAGTCGACTCATTGTACTTGTGACCGAAATTCCGCGGTAGTTGTTGGGGTCTTTCTTAGATCCTTTCTTGTGCATTGAAGAAATGTATGCAAGTTTCCACTCATCTGGACATGGGTGGCCATTTAAACAGTGGTTAACAATTTTCGTGATCATCTGATATAGCTTTTCGGTGCCACATTTTACAAGTTTGGCTGGTATGCCTTCGGGGCCAGAAGCTCGATTATTTTTTAGCTTTGCAATTTTCCTTTTTAACGGTATTAATCGTAACAGTTATTTGTTCACCCTTTATGTTTATTTGGTCTTGTGGGGTTGTCTTATACTCTTCTCTGTTTTCTGAGAGTAAGTTGCTATAATGATTTATCCATTCCTGATGTAGCATTATTTGTACTGACACTTTTTCACGTGTATCTATTGTGTTGGCTTTAATAAATCTCCATGCCTCTGAATTTTGTTTCCCCCCTAAGTATGTGTTTATTTCATTACATTATTTTCCCTTTTTTATTGTACGTCTAACCTCATTTTCCTTATTGATGTATTTCAATCTGTCTTCTTCCGCTTTTGAGCTCAACCATTTTAGGTATAATATATTTTTTTCCTGAACTAATGTGTCAATTTCATCTGTCCACCATAAATTTTTACTTTTCCTTTTCCCAATCGTTCCTAGTGCTTCTGTAGCTGCTTTATGAACACTTTCAATTATATTGTTGTACATATTCTGAAATGGTTGTTCTGTGTCATCTATCAATTTTTCATCTAACCTCTTTGATATAGATGTCTTACGCTATCGTGCATTAGGTTGTCTAGTTTGTATTTTACATCTTTAATTGTTTCTATATTTTCTTCTTCTATCTGCTGTGGATTTTTGTTGTATGTGAATGGAAAGAATAATGTAGCTTTCACTAAATGATGATCTGAGTCACACATTGTTCCTCTGTGTACTCTTACATGGTGTCAGCCCAGTTGCGCCCGGCCCACTTGCGCCCACCGCCATTTTCGACCCATTTGCGCCCCAGAAGAATGTCAACGGTAATTAAGGTCTCATTTGCCTCCAGGCTTGCAACTCATTAGTCATCAGGACACCCGAACTTAGCCGACTGACTAGTGCGGCGGTCTTCTACCTGCAAATTAGTTATTAGAAACACAAAATTTAACAATTTCTCCTTTGGCTGTCCTAACTTCTATGCGTTTCTGTTGGTACTTTAATGTTTGTGTTTATTTGAGATTTATTTTAAAATTGTAGTAAGAGTTTTTACACTGGTATATTTATTGATTAATGATTTAGATTATTAGATTAGCGCATTTTATCAGCGTGTCAGTGACACCTAGTTTTTGAACATAATGTTATGGGAATTAAACAATATACTAAGTAACTTTTTATACTCGTATTTTATATAGTTCTCCATCCACTTTTAGAAAATAAAGGAAAGGAATTACTTAGTAGAGGATAGGCCGGATAGGTTAACAAAAGTTGTACCATTTATAACTTTTTTTAATAGTTATTGTCAACTAAGGTCTTTCTATTTTAGCTGACCTTCGCCTGTGTTTCATTTAGTATAAAAAGAATGTATGGTTTATTTGGTAGAATAAAGATAATATTATTATTAAATATACGATTATTGTTTATTGAATCTGGAAAAAATCACTAAAAGCTTTTAAGTCGCTATTATTCGTAACAGACAATACAGCGTCCCAAGAATGTGTGGTTCACTTTTTAATAAAAAAATCTAACCAAAATTTAATCTATGCTTTTTTTAGATGTTGACGCTACTGTTATTGGCCTTACAGTTTTTTAATTACTTCCAAAATCTGATCAGGTCTAAGTTAGGATCAAAACGATTTTTGGTAAAAATTTGTTGAAATCGGTAGTTACAGTAGTTTTGTGTCAATCTGCGGAACAAAATCGGAGCCAAACGAAAACATTCTACACATACACTTATACAGTGTCCGTCAAAAAGTCGGCATAATATGGAAAAAAATGTAGGTTTTTCAAAAAACTTTTTATATCAATAATTTGTACTTGTCTAAAAACCTATGTAGCCCCTATCATATATACCGAGTAATTTTTATTTATTTAGCAAATTGAGTTTTTCGAAATTGTCAAAATCCAAAAAGTGCTATTTCTCAGAAATTAAGTAAGATTTCAATAAGCTTTTTTTAGAGTGTGTTATCTTTCTGGGACACACTGTATAATAGGGTGGAACGAAAATTTGAAAGTTGCAATTTTTTGTGGGGCTAGTGCAGGGAAGTTGCCTTTATATCTAAAATGAATCTACACCAACGTCTTTTTGTAATCGAATTATTTCTTGAGATTCCATATTTTGTTTGAATATAAATTTTTTAGATGTTAATTTTTGTAAATTTGTTTTGCCATTTTTCGATTATTTTTACTACTAAACATTAAACACTAGCCAAAAGGCATTAGTAGAAGGTAATTGAACTTAAAATTTATAGTAAAAATAAACTTATTTGTAAAACTATGTTAAATAAATAAATTAGTATATACGGTAACATAGACTATATTTTATTTTTCACATATATGATAAGTTTCACATGTTAAGTTAACAATTTGTAATCTGCCTTAGTGTTAAAGGTAGGGATAATATTTCGTGACTCTAATTTTGATCGGATAAAACCATCTCTGGATTCCGAACCACAAACTGCAGCTGAAGCTTCCGTTACCAATTTAACAGCTCTTTCTACAGATTGTGTATGACAAGGACAATTTAACACCTCTATGTTACTATGATTTCCAGTAGCAATCATCTCTTCTAAATCTTGGTCAGAAATATATTTTAGTAAAGGAGGTGCTGTCACATTACAATCATGCCATGCAATCAATTCGGTATACTCTGTAGCAGTAAAATTGAACGGTGGTACCTTGAATGTTCGTATAGTTCTCTCTTCTATTTTATTTTTCCTGGCTTGAAGTATTCTGCGTAATCCCAATTCTCGGATATGTCTTCGATCGTCCTTGATCATGCATAACAATACATTTTCAGGGTGTCCAAAATAGCCATTCCTCTGAATAACAGTATCGACGATTTTTCTTTCCTTTTCTGGTAGATATCGTGAAAAGTTAATCATTCGCCATAGATGTTTTGAACCACTTGTGCAATATGGTTCTAATTTAATAGAGAACCAAACTGGAGCATACACTTTTTGCACAAATTTTACTAAAGTAATCAGTTGAATGCCGGGGCGTTCAGTTGCTACATACAACCTTAGCAATCGATTGGCGACTGTTAATCACCGTGCATGGGACATCTTTCCAGGCTTTCTTAAAGCTAAATCATTTGGACATTCTCCAGCAGCTACCGCTTGGCACATTTGATACAAATATTTTTGATCAGTGCTAAGATCGGTTGCCAATAATATTGGTAAATTGTTTTCTACAGCAGCAAAGTCGGTCACGTTCATTTCTTCACAGTGCTGTAACATTTTTCCTATTGGGCCCAAAAATCCAGAAGGTCCAGTGGTACGTCCATCGATCTCATGTAAAAGATGGCGTAGAGGCAGTTCATTAGCATGAAACATACATATTAGCCACTGTAATGGTCTGCTATACTCTTCTTCTAGCTTTCTTATAATACCTCCTTGCGTACCAGTGTTTACTGATGTCCCATCACAACCAATTGCAGTAATATTTGAAGTATCAATACTATTTTTCAGGACAAACGTTTTTATACACTTTATAATATTTGCAGCAGATCCCGATCCAGGGGAAACATGTCCTATGTATTTTGATGCAGGTTCTTCGATTATTGTAATGTGTTCCTCTGTTACCAATCGGCGATAAAACTTATTTCCTTTTTTCTGTTGCAAGACAGTCTTATCTTTTCGTCCATCAAAAAATAAACTTTGGAGAGATAATGTTCCTTTATGCGTCTGCAAATCACGCCTATGGGCAGAACGATGTCTTCTCACCTTCATTCGATCAATTACTTTTGATTTATCTGATGTAGTTATAAGTCCTACATCTTTTAAAACTGCCGATGCTATAATTGCTGCCGAACGATCTGACACTCCTGTTCTATCACACGCTGATGCTAAACTTGGCAAACAAATTCTCATTTGTGAGGAACTGGTATTCTTCGATGTCAATGGTTGGTTTGGATCCATAAATAACGGAGGAGAAAAATCTTCATTCATTTTATCTACACTACTAGTAGAACTAGTGCTGGAAGAGCTGCTACGAAAACTGAAATCACAAGTAGGCAATTCTTTCACACTTGCTTTATAATTTTGTTCTCTTGCAGTTTCCTTCGCTCTTCTTTCTATATATTTTTGTAATGCAGTAGAAGATGCAATGTCGACCGATCCTATTACATTTTGCGATCAGATCGCTGATCCTTGAGAAACATTCGCTCTTTTTCAGGAACTTTTTTTATTTTGTTACATATACACAAAGAAAAGTTGCACTTGCATGCTGCTATGTCAAATAACTTGTCGTACTCCTTTCGAAATTTGCACACATGTGCTTTGTAGGTCTCGGATGATTTTTGAGTTGCTGGGTACCGCATAAGATTTTGGTACGTTTTATAGGCATTTTTAATCAAGTCCACAATGCGTTTACGTGATAAGATTGGAATAGAAGATTTCATCCAAACCTGTTCTACCTTTGTTGCCACAATTTTCGAAACGTCAGCGATGAGCGGATCCTTATTATTACACGATTATAGTTCATTACGAATAAACAGAAAACATTTTACAATATTGCTATACGTTGGCAACACGCGATCATTAAATACGCAAATTATACCAAGTATTTCGCACTTCAAACTACTTCGCGTTGTCATGTTATTTCTGTTCCATGCACATCACAGTTATAAATATAAGCAACAAACAATGGAACTATTGACTAAACAAGAAACAGAAGCAAATTGATTATAAACGTCTGAAGGCTAACTGAAAGAAATCGTCGGGACCAGCAGCTGCAGGTGTAAATTGCCAAATATGCATAATGCACCAATTTCACACTGGTTGATAATATTACAGGGAAAATGAGTGGGGCGCAAGCATTATAGCAGTATTATGATTTATAAAACCTCTATATCTTATTATTCAATGTTAAAACACCTCTGTACAGATTGTTTTTAAATCAATTAGTTACTTTTTAACACCAACGTTTTTAATGTTTTCAACGTTACGTACCTATTATGAAATTTCAAACACACTATGGAACCTCTAGATTTTTTTAAATTTCAAAATATTTTTGCACACTTGATTTTTAGTCCTAATGACACGTTTTGCTTGGTAGCCATTTTAAATTTTCGAAAAAAAAATTTTTTTAGCCGTTTTCGTTCCACCCTACTGTATAAGTGCATGTGTAGAATGTTTTCATTTGGCTCGGATTTTGTTCCGCAGATTGTACTGTAATTACCGATTTCAACAAAATGTTCACCAACAATCGTTGGATCCTAACTTAGACCTGATCAGATTTTGGAAGTAATTAAATAACTGTAAGGCCAATAACAGTAGAGTCAACATAAAAAAAGCATAAATAAAATATTGGTTAGATTTTTTTGTGAACCACACATTCTTGGGACGCTGTATTGTCTGGTACGAATAATAGCAACTTAAAAGCTTTTAGTCATTTTTGCCAGATTCAGTAAACAATAATCGAGTATTTAATAATAATATTGTCTTTATTCTACCAAATAAACCATACATTCTTTTTATACTAAATGAAACACAGGCGAAGGTCAGCTAAAATAGAAAGACCTTAGTTGACAATAACTATTAAAAAAAGTTATTAATTGTACAACCGTTGTTAACCTATACGCCCTATCCTCTACTAAGTAACTCCTTCATTTATTTTCTAAAAGTGGATGGGGAGCTGTATAAAATACGAGTATAAAAAGTTACTTAGTATATTGTTTAATTCCCATAATATTATGTTCAAAAACTAGGTATCACTGACACGCTAATAAAATGCGCTAATCTAATCATCTGAATTATTAATCAATAAATTTGATACCAGTGTAAAAACTCTTACTAAAATTTTAAACTAAATCTCAAATAAACACAAACATTAAAGTACCAACAGAAACGCATAGAAGTTAGGGCAGCTAAGGGAAAAATTGTTAAATTTTGTGTTTTTCTAATAACTAATTTGCAGGTAGAAGACCGCCGGCGCCGCACTAGTCAGTCGGCTAAGTTCGGGTGTCCTGATGACTAATGAGTTGCAAGCCTGGAGGCAAATGAGACCTTAATTACCGTTCACATTCTTCTGGGGCGCAAATGGGTCGAAAATGGCGGTGGGCGCAAGTGGGCCGGGCGCAAGTGGGCCTATATCTCTTACATCATTTATCTTAATTTTTGCACTTTGTCTGATAATTACATAATCAATTATAGATTTTAAATTTCGAGTTGGTTGGATCCAAGTATATTTATGAATCTCCTTATGTTTGAAGAAGCCGTTTGTTATTTTGAGGTTATTGAAATCGCATACATCAATTAGACTCTTGCCATTATCATTGTCTTGATCTTCCACAAATGGACCTATGATTTTACTGTTTATGGTCTTTCCGGTTCTACTGTTGAAGTCTCCTAGCAATATAATTTCTCGTGAGTCACCTATTTCTCCAATAACTTCATTCAGCTTAGTGAAAAATTGATCCTTTTCATTAGCGGGTTCATCGTTAGATGGGGCATAAACCCCTATAACTGTCACTTTCTTTTGCAACCAGTTGAAGTTTACCCGAATTAAATTTTCATCGATGCTTTCCCAATCTGTTATATATTTCTTCAAGTTTTTCTTGATTAATATGGAGAACCCTCTTTTTGCTCGTTGGTTTTTGGGCACACCACTATAGAAATGTACAAATTCACCTATCATTTCTGATCCATTTCCCTTCTTTTTTGTTTCTGCAAGTGCGATTATTTCCATTTTTAGATTTTTCATGTTCATATTTATTTTTTAGTCCTTGTATGTTCCACGCTCCACAGTCTATAATCCGTTTTCGTAGCCGTTTTCGTTTCCCGTTTAATCCATCCATAGTTCCGAGGCTTGGTTTAGGCCTTTTAGCGGTTTTCTTCGAAAAGAAATTTTCCGGAGAATGGGTTGCTGGCCCATCGCCCCAACCCCCAACCTGGAGGACCAGGTAATTTGAGTTTAGGGTTTTATTCCCTTAGACTGACTGTTAACCAAAACTAAAGAGGTCAGTCCCCCCTGAAAGATATAAGAGCCATTAATTCCATTACTTAGAAGTTGCCCCTTGAGCTAGTTTTGGTCCGCTCTGGGTATTTTATTTCCCCAGTGCCCGCTATATCTAACGAGCGTTACCCTATCCGCCACCTGGGGAGGCGCCCAGTTGGGGATCTAGCAACCGCGCTGGCTTATTTAAACTTATTAAAATTAAACGGCTAAAACCAACAGATAATCAACTATATTCAAAGTTTCGGCATGATCCTAACCTTTCGTACACTTGTGGTTTTCATAAATTCAGCTATTGTCTGCGGACCATGAGCTTTCTCTACTAGTCGATCATGTTAAATATATCTTTCGGAGCACAACACAAACATGTATGTTATAGTGTCTAGTTTATAAGTGTTGTAATGGTAATGTAATGTAATGCTCCAAGCAGTGTACGCACATTCTCCACTAGGTACTTTTTGCATAATTACTTTTGGTCGGTTACTTAATTTAGCTGTATGGTTAGTCAGAGTCAAAGTTTGATTCATAACTCAAGTATATAAAGGATATAGGCCCACTTGCGCCCGGCCCACTTGCGCCCACCGCCATTTTCGACCCATTTGCGCCCCAGAAGAATGTGAACGGTAATTAAGGTTTCATTTGCCTCCAGGCTTGCAACTCATTAGTCATCAGGACACCCGAACTTAGCCGACTGACTAGTGCGGCGCCGGCGGTCTTCTACCTGCAAATTAGTTATTAGAAAAACACAAAATTTAACAATTTTTCCCTTAGCTGCCCTAACTTCTTGCGTTTCTGTTGGTACTTTAAGTTTGTGTTTATTTGAGATTTAGTTTAAAATTTTAGTAAGAGTTTTTACACTGGTATCAAATTTATTGATTAATAATTCAGATGATTAGATTAGCGCATTTTATTAGCGTGTCAGTGATACCTAGTTTTTGAACATAATATTATGGGAATTAAACTATATACTAAGTAACTTTTTATACTCGTATTTTATACAGCTCCCCATCCACTTTTAGAAAATAAATGAAGGAGTTACTTAGTAGAGGATAGGGCGTATAGGTTAACAACGGTTGTACAATTAATAACTTTTTTTAATAGTTATTGTCAACTAAGGTCTTTCTATTTTAGCTGACCTTCGCCTGTGTTTCATTTAGTATAAAAAGAATGTATGGTTTATTTGGTAGAATAAAGACAATATTATTATTAAATACTCGATTATTGTTTACTGAATCTGGCAAAAATGACTAAAAGCTTTTAAGTTGCTATTATTCGTACCAGACAATACAGCGTCCCAAGAATGTGTGGTTCACAAAAAAATCTAACCAATATTTTATTTATGTTGACTCTACTGTTATTGGCCTTACAGTTATTTAATTACTTCCAAAATCTGATCAGGTCTAAGTTAGGATCCAACGATTGTTGGTGAACATTTTGTTGAAATCGGTAATTACAGTACAATCTGCGGAACAAAATCCGAGCCAAATGAAAACATTCTACACATGCACTTATACAGTGTGTCCCAGAAAGATAACACACTCTAAAAAAAGCTTATTGAAATCTTACTTAATTTCTGAGAAATAGCACTTTTTGGATTTTGACAATTTCGAAAAACTCAATTTGCTAAATAAATAAAAATTACTCGGTATATATGATAGGGGCTACATAGGTTTTTAGACAAGTACAAATTATTGATATAAAAAGTTTTTTGAAAAACCTACATTTTTTTTCCATATTATGCCGACTTTTTGACGGACACTGTATAAGTGTATGTGTAGAATGTTTTCGTTTGGCTCCGATTTTGTTCCGCAGATTGACACAAAACTACTGTAACTACCGATTTCAACAAATTTTTACCAAAAATCGTTTTGATCCTAACTTAGACCTGATCAGATTTTGGAAGTAATTAAAAAACTGTAAGGCCAATAACAGTAGCGTCAACATCTAAAAAAAGCATAGATTAAATTTTGGTTAGATTTTTTTATTAAAAAGTGAACCACACATTCTTGGGACGCTGTATTGTCTGTTACGAATAATAGCGACTTAAAAGCTTTTAGTGATTTTTTCCAGATTCAATAAACAATAATCGTATATTTAATAATAATATTATCTTTATTCTACCAAATAAACCATACATTCTTTTTATACTAAATGAAACACAGGCGAAGGTCAGCTAAAATAGAAAGACCTTAGTTGACAATAACTATTAAAAAAAGTTATAAATGGTACAACTTTTGTTAACCTATCTGGCCTATCCTCTACTAAGTAATTCCTTTCCTTTATTTTCTAAAAGTGGATGGAGAACTATATAAAATACGAGTATAAAAAGTTACTTAGTATATTGTTTAATTCCCATAACATTATGTTCAAAAACTAGGTGTCACTGACACGCTGATAAAATGCGCTAATCTAATAATCTAAATCATTAATCAATAAATATACCAGTGTAAAAACTCTTACTATTATTTTAAAATAAATCTCAAATAAACACAAACATTAAAGTACCAACAGAAACGCATAGAAGTTAGGACAGCCAAAGGAGAAATTGATAAATTTTGTGTTTTCTAATAACTAATTTGCAGGTAGAAGACCGCCGCACTAGTCAGTCGGCTAAGTTCGGGTGTCCTGATGACTAATGAGTTGCAAGCCTGGAGGCAAATGAAACCTTAATTACCGTTGACATTCTTCTGGGGCGCAAATGGGTCGAAAATGGCGGTGGGCGCAAGTGGGCCGGGCGCAACTGGGCTGACACCATATAAAGAAAGCACAAATTAAATATAACGTATTTATTGCTCTGTAAATTATATGTCAAGTTTTCTCAAAATTGAAACTGCTTATGTAGTGTTGTACATACAATAAATAACAAAAAAAAACGCATTCGTGGGAGACACCACCAAATTCGTTCTGGACAGAGCTGCATCCAACGGTATTTGGTATGGGTTTGGTCCGGTGTTGTGAACGCCGCGCAGCTTAAAAATCACTTGACGCTGCGTTCTATAACTGCCGTTTAGGGAACTAAAAACAACTTCAAATGGCGGATTTGTTTACATTTTTGTTAAACAAATATTCCTAAATTTCGGCTATCAACCCTGGTTCGGGTGCTCCTCGGAAGTGAATCGAGTAGTATTGGTATTAGACTGTGTCTGGGGCTATTTTACGGCCCGCAAAGAGCCGCAATAAGCTTAATTATTACCTTGTAAAATTCCGAGCGTAGGAAAGGCCGTTCTCTGGAACTGCTTGCGAATCGCCAGATTGGAGCTTCAGGGTCGGGGCTATTATTTCCTCTAAACCTCAGAGGATGTCATGCTTAGGTGCTTCTATACAGCAAACCGTAAACATATTATGGAGAGCGGTTGCAAGGGAGGGCATGTTTAGGTGCTTTTATATAGCAAGCCACAAACATGCAATAGGTAACGGTTGCAAGGAGGTGCTTCTGTACAGCAAGTCACAAACACTAGGTTAGGTTTGGGAGTTCAATATCGGGAGCTTTTAAAGGTATTTCTTGGTAGGTCTGAGGACTCAAATGTCTTACGGTTCTCAACGATTTCTTCGAGCAGGTCTAGATCTCGGACTAGGGGTTTTGGGTAAGTCCAGATCGCTAAGAAGCTGGAGGCTCCTCCAGCTCAAGCTGGCTAGATGGAGGTTGCTAAATCGAAGTGCCCTCGGCAGGTCAAACATCCTGGGTATATATCTTTCTGGACCTCTTTACCTGTACTATTTCTGGGGAAATTGGAGAAGGATTACGAAAAATCCGAAATCAAAGAGAGCAAATACTTAAAAGTTATTGAGTTTCTTTTTCAGAACACAGATGACAGAACAGCGAACCAAACCGTTAAGATTTAAAAAAACATACCACATACCAGTACATATAGTGTAAAGCTGGTCAACTTTCATTATAATATTTATGGGCAGGCATTATTCTGAAGCCCGCAAATCATTCTATTATATTCCCAAAAGCGGAAGAACTGTTTGATATGCTACATACAGTAGCCGAGCTAAGTAATAGGGTGGGTTTTGCAATTAAAAAAAAATAATGACATTTTTTACTGTCTTAGTAGCAACAGAAATTAGTTATTTAAACTGAAATCGAAATGCTACATATCTAAAAGCGCAATAAAATTAACACGAATTTGGAAAATCCCACATCACCTTCTTTATACAGGGGCCGGCAGAAACATATTAAACATTTTAACGTGCAATACCCACTGAGGTTTTTATCCATACAAATGTGATGAATATCATTATATTAAGTAGGATCAGGAGTTTTGTTTTAATGTTTACGTAATGAGTCAAAATGCGTTTTAAAGAACGAGCTTATTGTGTTGAGTTATTTATTATTACCGAATCAATAATAACTGTGCAATGTGCGTTCAGAAGGCAATTCAACAGGCGGCAGGATGTTCCATCGTACTTGACAATAAGACGATGGGTTCAGAAGTTTAGAGAATTCGGTTCTCTTTGTAATAAAAAGCCACCGGGAGCTCCACGAAATTAACGGTATTACGCAAGATATACCAGAAAAAGTTATGCAAGACTTTATTCGACGTATTAATAAATGTTCAGGGTGAGGTACCAAGATAGGGGTAGTTGATGATAATTGTTTAAAGAAAGATCGACGGGCGCCACGACCTTTAGAAGAGTAATTAACTAACGATTGGCCAAAAGCCGAAATCCAATCCCCGCAGAATCGCGTTGTTACCCCCAGGAGGCGTTCCACGGCACCGACGTTCACACCTACCTTTGGGTGTTCTTTTCTCAGTTGTTTGACCCCTGTGCAGAGGAGTACACACAACACGACAAGAATATTAGTTCCTGTGACTTTAAATGAACACACAAATAAAGTACAAGAAGTAAATTAGAATCAGTTGGTCTATTGACTCAATATTTACACACATAAAATTTTGGACAAGTAGCATGTAATAAAATCGGGGTTAGTCAACGTTTTTACAATGATTTACTAAGGTACATGAGGACAGTACGTCCACTAAATCTGTTGGTACCTAAATCCAAGAACGGCCATTATAAAATGCCAATGTAGGCTGCTCTCGGTTTCCGGAGTCAGATGACCACAATACCTTTATGCAAGGCTTGACACACGCACTGTTTAGTTCAGATCCGGGCGGTAATTGAATTCCGAAAAACGCAGGCAGTTGGACGGTCGGTGGTTACAGCGTCCCAAAATGCATCTCACTCCTGCAACGACAGGCTAAATTTTCTGTTGTACAATCTCGAAGGATTGTACAACTAAACGTAATATGACTAAATATTTCGGGAAGCACCCGAGCCATTCAAAGCGCCTGCTTGTCGCCGTGAAAACAATAAAGAAAGCGATAACGGGCCACGTCACTGCAACCGCTGCAGAAAGTACAAAGCATATGGAAATAGATTGTGTTGGAACAAGGAATTCTTAAAATCCAATCAACTGAACTGCAACGCCTCACCTAAAATAACAAAGCGTGAATTTTATAAATAGACTTCGACGAATATCAAGGGCTCCGTAATACGTCAGCATATAAAGAATTAAATCGCAATGAATATGCACGAACTACGATACGTTAATATTTCGTCAAGCAGAAGAAAGTATCTGATAGACTAAAATAGAGTATACCACTAAATTACGAATTTAACTTACGTAAATCGTGAAAATGCTAGAATTTGGCGAATTGTTCTAACAAATATTCTTTTTCGGTATCTGGAATGAATGCAAAGCGGCAACACTACTGGCAACGTTCTACGAAGCTTCTCAAATTAGACACCTTAGCTTCTGAGCTAACTTCAACTTGCTTACTGTTTCGATCAGCTAGAAACAGGTGTTTTAGTGTACACAGACTTATTACTTTAAAGGTGCGTACATCTGCGCGTTCGGTGGGTGCAAAAATCAGTGAATTGAACTGCTTTTCCACGCGTTCCGACTGATAGTCAGGAGATCTGGCACATTGCTCCGCGGACGTGCCGAATAAATACGTAACGCGTAATTCAGACTCGCACTCGAGAGCCGCTGCAATTTATGCAGCTAGCGGCACTAACATCGGACTATTGCAGCTTTTCCTGCGCCTTCGAGATCCAGGAGTTAACTATCTGGAAATCACCTTCAGTTATTAGACACGATCTTCCGTGCGTCTGAAGCCTGGGCGTGAAAATATCTCCAAAATTGCTTTCAGCTTAATCAATACGATCTCGTGTGCGTCTCTGATTCGTTCAGGAAGTTACCTCCAGCTGGTCGACACGATCTTCCGTGTTCTGTAAAGGTACCTCTAAAGGAGAAAGTATTAACGGCAGTTTCAGTAACTCAAGCGGGTAAGGAAAGTTCCAGGTCAGGTTAATGTTCTTCGGTAGATCAACTTCTCGGTAAGAAGCTAGAAATAGAACTTTTCTTGCATGATCGCGGTTCGCTCAATGAAACAATAACTCGCTCGCCCCAGGTGCTAGTTGTTGGATGTTGTTCTTCTCGCGCTCTGCACTGGCGATTCTTCGATCATCAGGATTAAGCAAAGGTGACGGCGGTTGATGGTTGTTCCAGGCTAGAGCTAGGGTTCTGGACTCGAGTCTGAAAGGAACGGATTAATCATCTGCGTGAGACTAGACGGGCATCGCTCTCTTAAACTCGCTCGAGGGCTCTTTTCACTTCGCTTATCTAGGAAAATTTAAATAGGGAAAAGATGGGTTTTCGAGGGCTCGCGTGTTGCTGGTCCTCACCTAAACACTTGGTGAAATCGGCTCTATCTTGCGGCGGCCATCTGGATTTGTGGGGCCAGTATGTATTCATATCGCATTTTGTCGCGACAGGATGGCCTCTAGTAGTGATACTGGTTATAAACATATTCCCAAACATTTTGCAATTTCACTTGCATTAGAACAATTTGCCTATATATAGGGCGATCTTAAAATGCATGTCAGGTTACACTCTATATTAAGTGCATTTGCAAAAATAGATGGACATTGCTAAAGCACTGATTCTCTAAATAAAAAGATGTAACTCAAATGCGTTTTTAAGCCAGTTTTGTGCTTTAAAAACAGTTTACTTATAGCAATAAAATGCTTACACCTGTATGAAGTGTTATACCAAATTCGTGCAAATCGAAGCAAACGTTCTATTGCAACAAACAAAATTAGTGCTTAAAGATTTCTTTGTTGGCTTAACGAGGCGCATTTTTGGATATAAGGGAAATGGAGTTAAATCGTCTTATTTTGAGTCTAGGAATCTGTGCGTAAGCCATGTAATATCTTTTTCCAGTCCTCGGGTCATCACTGCTTCTTTATTACCCCTGCCCAGAATATCCGTTGCCATCCCCGTTTTCTTTTTCCAGGTGGTGTTCAGCGGAATACTTTTTGAGAATATCTCTGCTCGTCTATCCACATGAGATATCCAAACAGTTTCAACCCTCGTTTTTCAACTCCTTCAATAATGCACTTTTGGCCTGTCGTTCGACAGTCCGAAAACTCTTTCACTTCTCCTCAGATAGTCGACTTCGTTAAGGGTCCACACTTCTGAGCCACAGATTATTATTGTTATTATTATTATTCCATTTTCATTTCAATTTCTTGCAACAAAAAGGAGATACACTTGGTGCCATCCCTTTAGCAACCTAACACACAGCCTTAAATATTAATAAATAAAGCTTGCAACTCCACACGTTAAAATAAATATTTTAGAAATGAAAGAGAAATTTGGACTAACAGAAGAGGGAACTTTAAAACAGTTCCAACATAAACTTAAACAAAGGAAACTCGCCACTGAGACGAACAGTCCCAGTAATACTATAAATTTCTGAAGTTGCCGACAAACTTCGAAGAATAGGAAACTAATTCAGATTCAGAGCGGCATTCAAATTAACACAGACTGTGCCAGACCACGAAGAACTACGGAACAATTCAAAAATAAATATTAACGGCACGCCATTCGTGTTGGTTTATTTCTGACAATGTACAACCGTCATTAATTTAACATTTGCAAGAGTCTTCTAATTTTAAATTAATCCAGGACGCAGCCGATGTCGATCGAATCTCGAATGAATACGTTTTATCAAATATTGCGTCACTAATGTGTAAAATTAATGAAACGCTATTAAACATATACGTTGTTATAAATGACATACATCCTAATATTTTTTATACTCAACTAATTTTTCGAAAAATAAAAACCGAATTTACAATATATTTTTTTAACAGTAACAACTATTAATATAACAGCAACATTATTTATTGCATAATATTCGATTCTTTAACTTTCTTGGTCTGTGGAACCTCTTGCCTCGATGGGTTTTTAATAGGGTCTACGAGTAGAAGGACGCATACTCCAACACTGGTTGTTCGACGTGTAATCCACCGTTGACTAATAGAAATTATACTCTTAGCCAAGGTACGTTTAATAACACATTTTAAAAATGAATACCAGCCGATACTAAAAATTCGATTACCTGCATCTATGTCCCTTCGAAGAGGTTTAGAATATGAAATAGTACCTCAACAATGGCTTAAACTTTCTTTAAAATTAACAGTTCTTGATCAATTTATTTTCCATTATTCGGACACAAACCTCCGGAATCTAGACTTAAATCCAGGAAAAGTTTCATGCGCACCTCCACCATACTTGCTGAGCAACCAGAGAGGGCCAGAATCAGAAACTGGAAAACTAAAATGACTCACTTACTCGATTGGATGGAACCATCAGAAAACCTACCTCCTGGTCACAATGAAGAATGGGTTGTATGGAAATCTCTGAACAGGTTGAGAAGCGGAGTTGGAAGATCCAAAGTCAATTTAAACAAGTGGGGTTTGCTGGATGACGAGCAAACTATTTGTGAATGCGGAGAAGAACAAACCGTGCGGCACATGTATCAATGTTATAACTGCCCGGCAACATGCACCGACGAGGACTTAGTGAAAGCTAATAAAAATGCACTTGACGTGGCTCGCTTTTGGGCAAAGACTGTTTAAATGTGAGATTAGACAGATATACGTTTTTATAAAACTACCTTACACATTTACTCAATATTTTATTTTATTTTATTTTTTTACACTTGTTATTTTATGTTATGTTGTATATCTAATATTTTTTTATATTTTATATTACTTATTATATGTTAATATGATAGATGCTTCTGACACGAATAAAGAAAGAATTTATTTTCTTCAATTTTTCTGTTGATTGACAGGTTTTAAATTAATGTGAACACTTGAACAGATGTTTAAGTATCTTTCAATTTTGATAGGCGGTGTGGATGAATTTTCATCCAAAACATCAGTAATTAAAGCATCATCCATTTTCTATAAAAATTAGAGATTCTTTCATATAGTTTTCTATAGTTTACATAACCAGATCATTTACATAGGGCCCTATGTGTGTGGTAATTAAATTCCTTTTATTTCACCAAATATTCAACCAACTGGTTAATTAAAATAAATATAAAGGATTTGCTGCTTCAATAGCATACAGAGGTTTATGTTAAGCTCGAAAGCGATAAAGCGAAGCACGGCTTCATACAATAATTAAGATGAGCATACCCACTTATTCAAAACCATGAATTAACACTGATAAACCGCAGATCTCCTTACGCGAAAAATAAATAATGAAAAAATAGCCAAAAACAAAGCTACAAAAGCTTCACAATAATCTCCACAGTTGTTAATCGCACAATATAGTTTCTTACTCTTCTGAGCCTTAAAGCCTTCTGTAGTTGTTCTATCATGGAATTCCACCTGTTCTTCGTTTGCCTCATGTTGTGGCCTGAAAATTGCCATTTCTGTATTGTTATGTATTTGTGTATGTCGGTTACTTTTATTTTTGATCTTATCCATGTTTGACAGCCATAAGTGAACAATGAAAGAATGCATTCGTTAAAGACTAGGTTATAAGTGTTTTAGTACGTTTTTATTATTTTAATGTATAGTTCAGCTTTTCGAATACAGCCCAGCCCAACTTCATTCTTCTATTGATTTCAGCTTTTTGGTTTTCTTGTTTGCTTTTATGACTCGTTCAAAATATATGTTGTTACGATCAGAATGAGTCTGTATAACTTTGCAGGTTTTTGCTCAAAGTCTATTTTATTTCAGGGTCTGAGACGTATAATTTGAATTTTGCCCGCCCCCCCTCCAGCTTGCATTTTAACCCCCATGCATGGTTCCCGGAAAGCGTTGCAGTCCCACATTGAAGGCAATAAACTGTTAGATTACTTTCGACCTCGTTAATTTCTGAAGCCGGTTTTGCCCAAAAACCGGCCCTGCCTTAAAACCGATCGTGTAATTTAAAGTCATTCAAGCTGCGGCAGCGAATTGCCCGGGCTTGTTTGTATTGCATTGCTTCTCACGAGCCTATTTAGTTTTTTTGGGACCTTGCAATTCATTGTAAATCATTTATAATCTACATATCCCTCGGAACTTTGGTATCAGGTCAAGCTTATTTCTGTTCAGGGTGACGTAATCTATACTCGCACGCAGCTGAGCTGCTTTCTTTCGTAGAATTCTTAACGCCGTTAGGGACTTTTGATACTATTCGGTCTCGCGAACAAATTGTCAAAAGAAAGAAAATTTTAGTAGAGCTCTTGTTATTCTGTGCATTATATTTCTGACTTCAGACCTTAATACTGCTTTCCTTTTCAAAGGCAGCTTTGTTTCAGTTTATCGATAAGGCAACTTAAGTGCCTGGCCTTCAGTAGCACACTGCAAGCTCTTTGGAAATTAGTTTTGATTAATCTGTTGTGCCCAAGTAATAGGGCCACGTTCTGTAAAGCCCAAACTTTCTTTTCGATTAATTTAACTTCTGAATTTAAGACATTTGATACCCCTGGACTTTCCTGACTTGGCAGTTCCAAGTATGTGAGACTTCCCTTGTGCTTTGTTTTAATCGGGGTTTCCCCTGAGTTTATGATGCAGTGTTTTCTTTCGTGTTGCAACAAGGAGACGAAAGATTCAGTTTGCATTAGTAAAAGTGAGATGGACTCTTCGTTAGCGCGGGAGCAATCAGTAAGCTCCGCGATTTTAAAATTAATTAGTAGCAAGCTTCCGACTAAGACGGTTTAGAAGAACGCGACCCCCGGGCCTCGGCCGGGGGCTGCGCTATTTTTGCGAGTGCCCTGTAGCAAGTTTCGTTGCGTTTTATTAAAGTTGCGCGGATTTGCGCTTAGTAGTTTTGGAGAATCTTGTGAAGCCACTAACCGTGTTCTTGTGGATTTTTGAGTGCAGTCCGAGCCTTTGAAGTTATCATTTTGTGAGTGCTTAAAAGTTCGCGCGGCGAAGCATGCAGTGAGAAGTGAAGTTAAGTAGCCGGCGTCGTTACGATAGGCAGTGGCGTCTCATATAGTTTTGCTTCCCGGGGGATGCTTTTGGCTTTTATTTGCCGATTTGTTAAGAGACGTCATCTTGAAGCCTTCAATAACTTTTCCTGTTAGGTGTGGAAAACCATTGCTTTATGCAAATTTAAGTATCAACGCCGTGCTCGTATTAAATAGAGTGCTCGCCGCGGGAGACTCGTTTTCTGTCATTTTGCTGGCTGCCGTTCTTCTTCTACCACCTTTGATGGGTTCCTGCCCAACCGGTCTGCCCTTCTTGGGGTTTTTCGCAGCCCCTCCACCACGTCTTGCCAAGCTTCCCCGAGGACGAGTTTATAGCAGAAACTGGCGACGTGCTTACAGCTACCAGGTAGGAGCTATGTATTACACCAATTGTGTTCTTGTGCCTAATTACGACTATATTTGTTGTGTGTTTTCCGGGAGTTCGTAAATATTGTGCCCGTTCACCTAAGCTTAAGCCTATGTTTTGATTTGTTTGTTGTTAACCAGGGGCTTCACCCCTGTTACCTATTTCGTTTTGTCCGTTGTGTAACAACATATTTAGGCCATAAGGTAACTTTGCGTGGGATCCCTTTTATATTCATGTAGGGTGTGCCTTTCTCTTTTTACTAAGCTTGAATTCACCTCCGGGTGATTACTATCAATGTAAAGATTTGTGTAAACTTTAATTCTTTAAATAATAAACCCATTAAAGTCAATTTGATTATTTGTTGAGTTCTGAACCCCTTCTGGGTCATTAATTAATCCAGTGTGGCAAAGGCCGAGTGTAATTTGTAATGTAAAGCTGAAAGTACGCCTTTTTGATAAGCAAGCCCCAAGCCCTGGGCCATTCAGTGTTCTTTTGTTATTCTTTAGTGACGGTGGCCTTGAAGGTAAGTGATTTAACGACAAGGTCACCCGGCTACTCGGAGGAGGCTTGGTGAACAACAGGCGGAGGCGTTCAGCAACGTACTTGGAGGACTTCTACATAGGCTACGTGTATTGTTCTTGGTTCTAGACACGTCAGCCACCCCTAACCAGAACCAAGTGGTGCTCAGGCATTTCTCTTTCTGTTAAGCAATCCATCAGGGTAAGTGCCGCCGGTTTTTCTTTGAGCTTTCGAACCACGCCTTCCCGACTGAGTTTAGTGCGAGTAACCGGAGCAACAAAATCTGCTCCAGCACATTAAGATCTGTGTTCTTTTTAGTAAAGCCGGCGAACCCTGTAGTTTGTACCCGTTTTTGAACAATCAATACGACCTATGTCGATATGATGAAATAATACCGTAACAAAACTTGAACCTATTGCGGCCCTGAAGGCACCTGTCGAACCCTGCCTTCTATGAACTATTTGGGTTTAACCTCCGATGATCTGTGCCAGCCTACATCACAATTTAAGTGGGCTTAGAGGGGTTCGACAAAAAGGAATTTTTAAGTATCGTGTTTTGTTTTCCCTGGCGTTAAAGCTAATTGAATACCATGAACAGTGATCCGATGCTTTGAGTACCATCGTTTGTTTTACTGTAGATCGTGATTGGACTCCTTCAAGATTCAAGGTTTTATTGTGGACTTTAGTCGTCAATTACCGTTCGCTTCACGAACTGAGTAAATTAGTGCACTTAATTCTCATCTTCGAGGCCTAGTTTAGTCTCTGCTACAGTTTTAAATTGTTGTTGCTTGTAAGTAATGTAATTTATTTAGGTATATTTTAAACTGTAGAATTGGTAACTAGAGTTTATGTGTTTTAAGGTGCACCTTAATTTTGTCTATATTAATCACCGTAAGTTTAACCAATGTTTAGCAAATAATCACATGTACTTTGTACTAGCTTGCGTACTACTTTATTATGTGATTATATACTGTGATATGAGTATTTTGTCTTGTTCTTCAATACTACTATCTGGATTCGTGTGCTTTCTTTCAGGATAGTGTGCTGTTTTGAGTTTACGAATTCTCTGTGAGGCCTGGATACATTTGTCGTTAAAAGATTCGTGGACGCCCTTTTTGTCTTTTTAATTAATCTGAGTACTTAAAAAACTGCACCCGTCTCCACGTAGTCATTAGATTTTTAAGATTATGAACCGACGGATCAATTGTAGGTAACAATGTGTTCGATACTTGCTTGATCACTGTGTTCTTCAAACTGATCTGTAAAATGTTATCTGTGTTTGTAATTACTGTGGTCTCAGTTTTGTTTATGTATAGCCCGATTTCGTGTAAATTCGGATATTAATAGGATGTTATCAGCATAACTGAGATTGTTTAGATAGATGCCATTAATGTTAACACCTTTTTCTTCCCAGTCAACTTGTTTGAAAATATCTTCGAGAGCAGTGATGAATAGCCTGGGCTATATGGGACCACCTCGGCATACATCTCTATTAATAGGGATTGCTTCTGTCTTTGCTGATAACTGTATCTGTATGGTGGTTTCTCTATTTTCATTTTATATTAATTTAGCATACCGATGATCGACTTTACTATTCTGTGGTTTTCTCAAGGAGTATTTTGAGGGTAAGTAGATGGTCGCATGTGCTATATCTTTTACTAAAGCCAGCTTGTTCGATCCGTTGAATCTCGATACTTCCCTTTATATCTGTCCTCCATCTCGGATCATTTCTTTTGTAATGTTTTCTATGCGCGGCGCTTTATTGTTCTTTATGTCTTTTAGTGCGTCTTTTATTTCTTCTTGTGTGATGTCTGAGATATTTTCAGAACTTACGGTTAATATCTTTATTTTACAGTTTTCACGTATGGTATTCGTCATGTCCGACCTTGATCTGTGCAAATTTCCATATACACTTTTTTCTTTTTACACTCTTTTCTCTTTTTATTTGTTGCCGTCTTTGTCATTTACGGGCAATACTTGAGCTCTGTGGGGAGGTTGGCGAAATACTTTCACATTTTTATTTTTTATTACTTCTAATAGCTGTTGCTAATAAACTTAGATCGAAAACCATAAAAAACACAACAGAAAAAGAAAATAAAAACCAATACGAGATAGTTTATTTTCAAATAAAATCATAAAGTCCGTTAACTATTTTAAAACGTAAAACCAAATAAGTTGAACACATAGCCATTGTTACAAAGTTAACCCAATTAGAAGGAACTAAAGTCTGTAAAATTTTGCAAGCAACACGTGATTGTGTGCTAAGTACAAATTGTAATGAATCAAAATAAAACTGTAATTAGTAATCTAAAATTCGACGAAGTCCCCAATTTCTGTTTCAACTAGGAACATTGAATCGGCTTCCTACGATTACAAGTTTGCGTAAGGTGCAGTAATATATCCATGCCCTGCACCAAATTCTAGCCATAGTTGCCAGAAACTAAAGGGTCCTCTCCGAGCAATCCAACAAGAAGGCTGCAGACCGGAAAAGTAGATTTGGTTCAATGTAGTGGCAGAGATCTTTTTTCAGTGTATTAGGAGCATTCGAACGAGCGAAAGGTATTAAGAACAGATCAAATAGTACTTCCACAAGATAACTTGAAGGTAACCGGAAAGTAACTTGAAGATAACTTAAAAAATCACTTGACAGTAGTAGAAAAGGCTTAAAATAAATTCAGTAGCATGTTAAAGAACGTGCAAGGAAGATGCAATGGTTCCATACTTGAGACATGATGCGCTTAAAAGGTTAGATGCTCCTTAAATACAGCAAATTACAAAACCATCATATAAATGCTGACACCCATTACGGACAATTTTTGTGAATAAATCCGCTTCTAAAATGTGTAATAAAAGGACTCCAAAAGTGTGTCGCACGAGGAGCAATCTGGAAATTCTAAAAATTTTCAGCCGCGAGGCTTTTCTGGATTTTCCGTGTCGCAACTATTAAGGTCAGGTTTTGCAATTGTTCCACCCTTTCGCGCACCTGGTCGCATATTACGCTTCCCATTACAAGTGAAGTACATGACTTATGGAATCCCGCCCATCATGGAAATCATCCAGTACATATCTTACCATTTTGAATTAAACCTCTGTAAGTAACAAATAACAATCAGCTGCTTACCAAATACCATTTTCCTTGCGTGTTTTCTATTTTACACTGTAAAAATTAGTAAACGAAAAGTTTTGCTGATATAAATACGCCATCCGGCAATTATGCGAAAAATTCACTTTTTTTCTTGATTCGACCATTTGTACCTTAGCTATACTAATGTCTGTTCGGAAGGCCTCGTCATGCTGCCCGATACGTGTAATAAGTTATGAATTAGCTTGTTTCTTCTGATAGGGCTAGCGTTTCAGTTAAGATTTTTACTTCGCTCAATCGATTTCGTGCACTTTCATTTAATGAACCCCTTGGCTTGCACATTTTCGTATACTGTGTGTTGTCATACCACTTATGCAATTGCTTTCTTCAAAATATTTTTGTAAAAGAATTTCTTTGATGAACTCAGGTCGTTGTCCTCGATACAGGTATTGTTGGCATTTCACACTATACTACGTTTAAAACGAACAGATTCGAAAATTAAATTATTAGAACGGCTTTGATTGGGCAAAACCAGTTTTATACGTTACAAATTCAAAAATTATTCCAAATAAAATTAGGTTGTGTACAACCGGCTCACGAACAGCAATATTTCTGGGAGAAGCTTTCACTGAATCCGTTCGTTAGATTAACGTGTAACAAAAAATATTAAATCAAGTAAAAAATAGATATTAAATCAATTGTAAAGGGTTGTTCATAAAATCTTGACTGTTGTAATACTTGTGCTATTCGGGAAAGTGGCTAAAGCCTCCTTCTAGCCGATATTAGACACATATGATAATAAAACTGTTATCCCGCTTATTATACAATTACTATTATCTGTTTAACATTTCTTAATTACTCGTTTATAAGTGTATTAAAACACGAACGAAATAATCAAGCATTATAGTGCACATGATGATAGTAATAATTATCATTTTTAAGTATCTTAAGAAAACTGCAATTAGTTGTTGCTTGTACTTCAACCGTTCCAATTTAAAAATGGTATATATTATCAGCGGAACCTAATGAAAATGTGAATAGACGATGTCAAGTAATTGGCTACCCGTTATTATATGTGCATTAATTACAGTAGTAACAAGTTAGCAGCACCTTCATTTTCCTATGATTTAAAATGACGAATTAAATTTGTTTGTCACTGCATCTATCTAAAGCAAGATTATGGACGCAAAAACTGCTCCTAAAGAACATTGACCCTAAATTCTATAGTAAGGTTAGTCAGGTTTTAAGAAAACCAGAAAATACATATTGAAAATAAACCTTAAAATACAAATATCATTAATTCCTTACTTCCTATAACCTGTAACAAATCTGAAAAGTGCACGCGACTAGCTTCAGTGGGACATTGGCGCAGCTTTACTTTGAAAGCCTAGGTATTCAGATATAAAAGTCACTTTGGTAGAGGTACAACGAATATTAATATGTTAGACTGTATGAAACACACAGAACTACAAGTATAAGCATCAGTGGCAGCTGGAATTAGCCCGTTACCAAGCTATTCCTACTTGGGAAAATTTCTAAAAGTGACCTCATGGTACTAATTTTGTTCAAATTGCGTGTAGCATTCCAAACCGGGTATCCTTTAGACGAACAGTTACTAGTAACATCTATGTAAATCGCATAAATTTCCATTACAAAATGTTACACGATAAATTGCTCATTAAGACCCCATGGGATGCTCGTAGCAGTGTCCGCCCCTTGCACGTACCCCCACAGCTCAAATGCTCCGGCCAGAACTCAATCGCGTGGGAGGGTTCACAGGTTTTAGGGTGCGTCTTGGGGCGAAATGCCACGACGGGGTGTCGATATCGGGTTATTAAGACAAAGTTATGGGGCGCCACGACATTTGAAAGATGTTAAAATTGATAATTAACTGACGACCGGTCAAAAGTCGAAAACCAATCGCCGTAGCGTTGCGTTGCACTCCAAGTGGGCACTCCCACGGCACTGGCTTTTACACCTACCTTTTGGGTGTCCTTTCTCCAGTTGCTTAGGCCCTGTACAAAGGAATACATACACAACGCAACAAGAAACTCAATTCTTGTCAGTCACAAAAATGCACAAATAATTGAAATGAAAAACAATACGTAAATTAAAAATGGGTAATCTATTACCATACTAGTTACAGGCCCGAAGGCAAGTGTGCAGGTAGCAAATGCTACAAATTGGGGTTAGTAAACAATGCAACACAATAAGGGCTGAAGGCTTCTATTTACATTACTTGACGATAACTAGGGCTCGGGCGATTAGCACACGGCCCACAAATAGCATATACGATAGATTGAGAGTTCCGAAACTTCGCACGTCACTGTATAATACGCAATTCACTGTTTTATTTAATTACTAGTACAATACCTTGATTTACTGCTAGGGCTCCAAGCAACTGTGTTGTTGAAGTGCTGATGCCGGAAGATTTCGACCTGGAGATTCAACGCTCTGGCGATGCTTACAGAAGAGGATTGCGATAGCAGCTTAGATGCGGCAGGGGTTGATAAACAGATAGGGACGGTTGACCAGCTTACTCGGGGAATTGTGGCGGCAAGATCCTTCGAAGAAGTAGCAGGATGGAGCCAAATAATAACTCACAACTGCTCACCCTGTATATTGATGCTTTGTATTCGTTCCTGTTACGAATCCGCCAACCTGGGCGAAGAATGGTACACACCGGTACTTAGAACTTTAAGGAACGAAAAGCACTTATAGCTGCCACAAGTCCGAGGGTACAACGCGCCCCTGAGAACTAAAGGGGTTGTTCTTTGTTCTTAAGTTAACTTGCACATCCGTGCGATAGCGAAGCTTAAATTGGACTCTCCGGGAGGGAACGCGCTGGGCGCAGCGTAAATTCGATGATTGCGTCATGCGTAAAACTTTCCATAGTTGGGCAACTTACTCGGGTACATAAAGGATCTATTGTTCGAAGTGCTGAATTGCATCACCCAAAATGTAACGTGCAACAAAACGCGAAGCTTCCCCCGTGCACTACCTCGTCTCGCCGGCGCTGTAATCTGATATCCAAGGCCTCGCCTTTTAACTTGAGGACTGAATGCAAACTCCATCTACCAGCGATTTATTAAGTCACTTAGCAGGGTTTTGATGCTATGATCATGCGTTACAGCGTCCGCCTCAATATTGAAGCAAATGCCTTAATTAAGATACTTTATGCGACAGATGTCGGGGTCTGGCCTACATAGGTGCCAAACAGTTAGAGAATTTGGAAAAGATGCCCGATGGCTTAAATTATGCTGCAATCTGCGGGAGCAGAATGCGGAATTACACATAGGTTCTTAACGAAAATCGGGAGTCTTAACAAAAACAAAAGACGCAACTATTGTATCTACGAGAAAAAATTACTGTATACATGAGGAAATTACATCCACAGTGATACAACGACTATATTGTAATACAACAATACCAAATCTGCAAGTAGGACGTTCACCAGCTCGAAACAGCTACTCAATGTGTGACGATGACCGTAACTCCGCAGATATAACATGAGGACTGATAGAAAGTTAGCCCACGGGAAAGATAACCTGGGGGCTGCTTGAATTCAATCAGCGTTGAGAAGAAATCAAGTAAAGGCCGATAAAATCTATTTTAGAGATCCGACCGTAACTCAATTCACGATAACAAAAAACAGAACCCCAAGCGTTTCAGCATTGCATTTAATGCATTTTGGTAATCCTTATTCCATTTTCTGCATCAAGCAACTATTGACAATTAACCAAATTTTTGTAATGTTTCGACATTTTCGCATTGTTATTAGTAAATAGATAAGATCTTTTAAATAGCCAGACAAAAACAATTCGGTTAAGTTACGTCAGAAGATCTTGAAATCCATGACTATAGTAGTTACCATGGGATTCTATCAGAAAAACGTTTCGGATACACTTACAATCTATTCCCTGGTATTTCTATGGCGTAAAAAGTATACCGCTGACATTATATATAAATAATTCACTTCAATAATGTGTTGCTAACAGCAATGTTTAAGTGACACTTAAATTGGCTTATCTATTGTTTACTGTAGAACATTTATTTTATGGCGAGCGTGATTTTTAAGAAATTAAAAGAAAATAATGTAAAACTTCTGGTTATTATTTATTTTTAACATACATTATGCAGTTTTTTAATGGAGATGTATCGAAAAAATTATAGTTGTAGAACGAAAAAATATAGAAACATATTTTCAACAGGCAGCTCTCCATGGCGAACTGTTTTAATGAAGAATAAGTTTAAAAATCAGGATGCAGCATCTGTGACGTCACAACAACATCAAATCATATCTGCAGTGCTATTAAAAATGCTAATTGTTGGGGTCTGCCATTTCGATCTCTTTACAATGCCATTTGGTTTTGAACCAAGATCTACAGATGCTTATACATAACGAAAATCAGCAAAGAAATGAAGAAAATAAGGGTAATAGTGAAAGATAGCAAATATTTTCATTTTCAGATTGTTATCGCGGTAGAACAACTGTCTGTTGTTCTTATAGTCCAAGAGCCAGCAACGGGTTTGCTTACAGTATTTTTAACAAGCGTGTAACTGTTATGGAAGGTCCCTTTGAATATACTGAGAAGGAAACCCGAAGTCTGGCAAGAATGTGGTGGTGGTTTTGGCCCCCTTGCGCCCTTGAAGGATGGAAAAATAATAATAAAAAAGTATAATAACAAGTCTGGCTCTTTGCTATGTTAACGGTAATCGTATCTAATGTAAATAAAAAGATTGACAGACGCTTTCGCGGGTGGTAAGTTTACCCCAGATTCACATAAAGTGGCATAATAAACTTAACCATTTACTGTAAAATATCGAGAGATCCAAAAAAACTGATCCTCAGCGGGCTGTGGAAATTCAAACGTATGAATAATAAGTTGGTGGCACTGTAAGTCTGTCAAATTCGAGGTTACCAGGTTAGGTTTTGTGTCAGTTTTGACACATTATTTTTTTCCGCCTTTCGAGGACGCAAGGGGGCTAAAACCACCACCGCAGGCTTGCCAGACTTCGGGTTTCCTTCTCAGTATATTCAAGGGGACTATCCATAACAGTTACAGACTTGTTAAAAATACTGTAAGAAATCCGTTGCTGGCTCTTGGACTATTAGATATTTTTATACCATTATCAGTAAAAAATAGATATTTGCGATACACTATCTTTAAGGGAAGGGTTATTTTCTATCAAAAGTTGACAAAGTTTATGCGATTCCATTCAATGTTTAAAATTGATACCATTTCCGAATAAACCATAACTGCTTTTTACAATGTTATTTAGGATTTAAAATGTTCATCAAAAATACTGAATTTTTCTCAATTCTAATATTTTTCTGTTTTTAATAATAAGATAGTTAGCAATGGCAGACACACTAAACTACTATAGCTCTCAATTGCCGTGGAAATGTCAGTTCTTGCGTCTTAAAATTTGTAACTTACAAATTTGGCAATCTATATACCTATATACAGGAAATTGCTCCTTATTCCCTTTCGCCGTGTGCTCATCGTGTTTTTTTCAAAACTAAATGAAGACGCTTTAACAACGTAATGTTTCCGCAGAGCTAAACGCATTTCATTGTAGAAAGTTGAATCAAGCTCTCCGTGACTACCGTGGTGAGTAGAAATCGAGGGAGATTACTTCGAAGGGCACTAGGGGTACTTTCTCCTATATACAGGGAGTTTCATTAATAATTGGAAATATTTTAACTGTAGAATTCGGGGCTCAAAATATTAATATTTAACTAAAATCACTTAGATAAAATATGGCTCCTTACTGAGATATAAGGTGTTTTATTTAAAAATTTAAAAGTGATTTTTTTCCATTACTTTAAAACTATTTGACGTATCCGTATCATATTTGGCAGGAAGTGTAGCCACTGTAAACCATACTAAATTCTGTTAAATAAACGTTTCTGGCTACTACCAGAGGCGTACGACAGGGGAAAGTGATTGGTTGACCCTTCCCAAATTCTACGCCACTGGCGGAATTGCCATTTTAGCACACTTTTTCGATTCTCCAATACTTTCTACATAAATAACATACTCTTCCTTTGTAATGATAAAGTCATTATTTTTCGAGATATTTAAAGTTAAACATAAAGCGGAACAGTTATTTTGATTTTAATGTGTATTATGTGGGTGTTTTTTGTCAGAAGATTGCATTTATTACGCAAATGAAACTTTAATCTGTATTAACAAAAAATCGCTGGTATACTCACAAGAAATAAATAATCGTCAAGAACTATGGCAGCAAATAGTAAATTCCGCTAATTTTATTGCCAATCAACCAAACATATTTTTTAAAGTTAGAAGATCGTTTAGGAAAAGAATTGATAAACTTATTGAGGTAAACGGGGGTCACATTGAACATTTATTATAAAAGGTTTTTGATATTTTCGTGTTATTAAAATTGTTCTTTTATTTAGATTAGGTATAACGAAATGGTTCTTTTCAGAACCACAATTTGTTTTGATGTTGAATGCATCTATGTATTCGTTTCAATAAATTTCATTAAATAGCATTATGTTTTTTTGTTAATACGGATTAAAGTTTCATTTGCGTACTAAATGCAATCTTATGACAAAAAACACCGACATAATTAATACACATTAAAATCAAAATAACTGTTCAGATTTTATGTTTAACATTAAATATCTCGAAAAATAATGACTTTATCGTTACGAAGGAGGAGTATGTTATTTACATAAAAAGTATTGGAGAATCGAAAAATTGTGCTAAAATGGCTATTCCGCCAGTGGCGTAGAATTTGGGAGGGGTCAACCAACCACTTGCCCCTGTCGTACGCCTCTGGTAGTAACCACAAACGTTTATTTAACATAATTTAGCATGGTTTACAGTGTCTACATTTCCTGCCAAATATGATACGGATACGTCAAATAGTTTTAAAGTAATGGAGCAAAATCATTTTTAAATTTTTAAATAAAACACCCTATATCTCAGTAAGGAGCCTCACATTTTATCTAAGCGATTTGGGTTAAATATTAATATTTTGAGCCCAGGATTCTACAGTTAAAATATTTCCAATTATTAATGAAACACCCTGTATATGTTACATATTCTGTTAGGTGAAATTAAGCAGCTGGAGGAAAGTTAAACATTGTAGTTGGAATTCAAGTGCAAGGCGGACGGCCTCAAGTTAGGAGACCTCTGGTTTGCTCTGCAGGGAACTGTAGGTGCTGGAGACTTAAACCTCCGTTGGGGCTTTCAGGCCGGAGTGCTGGGCTCTATTTTTTTTTAGGAGCGAGACTTTTATACTTTTTAGTACCGTATGATCGGTGTGGATTTTTTAAAACTAAATTTATGTTGGTAGTGGTGAGTAAAGCTACTTAATAATATAACCTATACACTTTTGACAGATAAACTTAACTTTTACAGGATGTTTAATGCCGAGCACTAGGTGGTTATATGTATAGAAAATGCAGCAAATCGTTTTGAATAATACATATAATATATATTCCTCATATATTGTACATTCCCACGGTTGATATACTTTAGCCGTATATTGGCCACTATTTACCGCAATTACTATTGTAAAAGTATATGTGCCAAGTTGGCAATATCTCTAAGTAAGCATGTTTTGAAATTCCTTAAAACTGTGTAATTCAAAATCTTCCTTTCGGCTTTTTCTATTTCTTCTATTTTCGTACGAGGGCAAGTGGCTAACTACTCATGGAATCTCTACTATAAAGGTCATCGACTAAAGTTGCAACAGTTTATGGGAATTTCATCTAACACAAATATAAGTGGGACCTACATCTCTATAAGCAGCTGCGTCGATAGTTTCCTGTAGCGGGATGGCAAACACCAAATTAATTTTAAATTGTTTTAATTTCTGGCCAATCACGTACCTCGATTTGTAGATCCTTTCATAATTTCCCAATGTTAATTTCTCTATCTCTCATACTCTGCGATACACACTGTATACATTTATTTGTATTTATATAATTTATTGTGTTAGATTGTTAACCAAAAAATCGTTAACTACCTCATGGAATGTGGCAAAATAATTTTAATTGCATTGCTGTTACTGTGTTTTACGGATCCTTTACTTGTTATCTACTAATTTAGTTTGCTTTATTTTAATTGCTAAGTCAGTGTTATCTAGATTTACTTCTTCTTCTTCTTTCTTCTTCATTAGCGCTTCAAGTCCATTTTTGGATATACGCCTCTTCGATGATCTTCCATCGTTCTCTGTTCGATGCTACTTGCATCCAGTTTAATCCAGCCGTTAGTTTTACGTCGTCTATCCATCTCATGGGTGGTCTTCCTCTTGGTCGTTTGAACGCATATGGTCGCCACTGTAGGATTTTTCTATTCCATCTGTTTTCCTCTCCTCTTGCTATATGCCCCGCATATTTCCATTTCAAAGATGCTGCTGTTCTTGCTATGTCTATTACTTTTGTCCTCTCTCGAATATATTCGTTGGTTTTTCGGTCCCGTAAAGATAATCCCAACATGGCCCTCTCCATTGCACGCTGGGTTACTCTGAGCATATTTATATTTTTCATAGACATCACCCAGTTTTCGGCGCCATAACTCATAACTGGTAAGATGCATGAGTTAAACACTTTAGTTTTTAGATGTAGGGGAATTTTTTTGTTTCGTAATATAAAACTTAATTTTCCAAACGCTGCCCAAGATTGTCGTATCCTCCTTCTAATCTCTGATGTTTGATTATCTCGTCCTATTGTAATACTTTGACCCAGGTATGTAAATTTGTCGACTTTCTCTATGTACCTATTTTCTACCCTTATATTACCTTCTTCTTTGTACATTGCCTTCGTCTTTCCCCAATTTATTTTTAAACCGACCTTTTGTGATTCGGCATTCAATTCTTCTAACATTTGTTGTAAGTCTTCTTTGTTTTGAGCTATCAATACTACATCATCAGCATATCGCAAGTTGTTCAGGTATTTGCCGTTAATGTTAATACCTTTCTTCGACCAGTTGAGTCTTTTGAAAACATCTTCGAGAGCCAGATTAAATAATTTTGGGGATATACTGTCCTCTTGTCGTACACCTCTCTCTAGTTTTACTGGTTTCGTATCTTTGTGAAGTTTATAGGTTGCGGTTGCTTGATGTGCTATATTTTCCAATAACTTGATGTACCTATAATCAATCCTACAGTTTCTTAGAGCACGTAATACCGCCCATGTTTCGATCGAATCGAACGCCTTTTCAAAGTCCACGAATACTAAATATACTGGGAAGTTATATTCATTAGATTTTTCTATCGAGAGATAAAAAAAAAACTGTTCCTCAGCGGGCTGTGGAAATTCAATGTATGAATAATATGTTGGTGACACTGTACGTCAATGTCAAATTCGAGGTTATCAGGTTAGGTTTTCCGTCAGTTATGACACAAAATGACGCAAATCCTAACCTGCTAACCTTGAATTTGACATTGACGTACAGTGTCACCAACATAATATTCATACGTTGAATTTCCACAGCCCGCTGAGGAACAGTTTTTTTGGATCTCTCGATATAAGTATGCCCATTGTCATTAGATGGTCAGCCGTCCTATATCCTTGTCCAAAGCCTGCTTGTTCTTGAGGCTGGTAGCCGTCTAATTTATGTGTGAGTCGATTTGTTATTACTTTAGTTAGTAATTTGTAAAAATGCGATAGCAAACTTATGGGTCGATAATTATCTAATTTTCTATTATCACCCTTTTTGTGGAGTAAGCTTACTGTGGCATTGTTCCAGGTAGCAGGGATTTTACCTTGTTGTAAGCATTCATTTAGCAGCGTCGTTATGTTCTTTGTCAATTTCTCCCCTCCTTGAAGCATCATATCTGTTGTTATTTCATCTTCGCCTGGTGCTTTATTTGATTTCATAACCTTTAGCGCGTATATTACCTCTTCCTCATTTATATTGGGCAGTTCTCCTGAACCTACATTTATTATTTTTCGATTTTGGGGAATGTCATTTGCGTAGGCTGTTTTTTTTTGTTTCGTATAAGTTGGTATAATATTTTTCTACTACCCTCAATAACTGTTCTCGGTCTGTTAATAACTTCGTCTCTTTCATTTATAAGAGAGTATATCTGTTTGCGACCTAAATTGGGTCTTAAGCATTTCATATTTTTATTCTCTTCTATTACATCGTTAATCATTTCTTCGCTTTTCTTTGTCCTGTATTCTCTCATCTTTTTTTAATTAATTTGTTGACTTCGGTGTATTCGATTGATCCTCTTTTCTGTTGTTTGTTTAATTGCCTGCGTTTTTCTATTAATTTTTTAGTGTTATCATCTATTTCCGGTTTTGTTTTTGGTTTTGCCAATTGTTTTTTTACTTCTACGATGCAGTCTCTTATTGTGGTGGTTAGTTGTTTATTTATTTCGTCTATACTGTTAGATTGATTTGTATCCATGTTTATGTTTATTAGTTGTATTTTGTCATTTAATAAGTTTTGGTACTCTACCTTTTTAATTTCTAAATCGTTTCTCTTTATTATTGGACTCTTTTGACAGAACCTTCGTCTTCTTTCCAATTTTTTATCAATAACCACTTTTGTTCTGACTAATCGATGGTCGCTTCCTGCATCAAAGGAGTTTAATACAGAGACATCTTGAATTATATGTTTTTCATCTGTTAGGATGTAGTCAATTTCATTCCTGGTGGATCGATTCGGGCTTATCCATGTCCATTTTCGGTTAAATTTCTTTTTGAAGAATGAGTTCATCATGTATAAATTATGTTCGCTTAGGAAATTTAGCATTGTCAAACCTCGGTCGTTTCGAATTCCAACTCCAAAATCCCCTATTTGAGTTTCATTGTCTTCGTGTTTGGGCCAATTTTTGCGTTAAAGTCCCCAATGATTATCTTGTGTGTCGTTGGTTTATCTTCCATGGCGATCTTCACGTCGTTGTAAAATTCTTCTATTTCTTCCTCCGGATGGGTAGATGTTGAAGCATATGCTTGTACGAATTTTAGTTGTTTTCGTTTAGCTAGGCGTATATTAATATACGCTACTCTATCTGATATGGCCTTAAAAGTTTCTACTAGGTCTACTATCGTCTTGTTTACTATGAAGGCTACACCGCTGTTAATAGCTCCTTTATACATGAAATGATTTCCTGATTTAAGTGCTATCCAATCTTCCCCGATCCGTTTGATTTCGCTCAGTCCAACGATATCATATTTAATTTTTGCGAGTTCGTTTTCTAATTCATATAGCTTGTCGTCACTTGTCATGGTCCGTATATTATATGTTCCGATCCATAGCGTTGTTTTGTTTTTTGTTTTGTGGCAGCCTGATCCATCCCAGTATTTCTTAGCACCCTCCCTCCTTCTGACTTGCCGGTTGCTGCCGTAATCGGTGTCATCGGGAGCGCTGGGGACTGAGGGCCGTTCATTTACTTCTACGTGCAACTATCTCTGAGGTAATTCATCGTCATAAAATTCCCATTTGCCCTTATATCAAGACGAAGTTTTGACACATAAGCTTTAGCACTATCAGAGCTTTCAATATTACGGTGATTATACCACTCCCTCTAACATCAACCAATGAAAAACGGCAAAATGCATAGTTACACATGCATTAACTTTTGATAATGTACATAGCAACTGACAATCACATACCTTCCTGATTAATAGGTGATAATCACACTCCTTCACAAACATCACGTTACCTGCTGTCAGTACAATTGTCATAACAACCACATTAACCGTACTTTTAATATTTAAAATACACTATTCAAACGTTGTTTATTGACTCGTGATATAATCTAGCCGAATGCAACTCGTGTCTTCTTGATTATCAAATTATTTCTGTTTCCACTCGATATATTGTTTTAGGCAATCACGGTCGTCCTTCGGACTCGCGCGATTGCCAAACAATATATCTCGTGTAAACAGAAATGATTATTTGACAATCAAGAACCCACTAGTTGCATTATATATGATTATACCACTCCCTCTAACATCAACCAATGAAAAACGGCAAAATGCATAGTTACGCATGTACTAACTTTTGATAATGTACATAGCAACTGATAATCACATACCTTCCTGATTAATAGGTAATAATCACACGCTTTCACACACATCATGTTACCTGCTGTCAATACAATTGCCATAACAACCACATTAACTGTACTATTAATATTTAAAATACACTATTCAAACGTTGTTTATTGACTCGTGATATAATCTAGCCGAATGCAACTCGTGTCTTCTTGATTATCAAATCATTTCTGTTTTCACTCGATATATTGTTTTAAGCAATCACACTCGTCCTTCGGAATCGCGAGATTGCCAAACAATATATCTCGTGTAAACAGAAATGATTATTTAATAATCAAGAACCCACTAGTTGCATTATATATGATAATGTACTGCAATAGAAAATTATTCATCCATAGTATTATTTATCATTTAATCTTCCATTACATTTTACATTTGCAAACAGTACAACACATTAATTTATTTAAGTAAAAAGTTGTCCGTTCTGATACAAAAATTTAACAATGTGATTGTAAATTAATTCCATTACATCCTTTGCGGCCACGAAATCATTATGGCAAAACGTTTTGAGTTTAATTCTATAAATTGGGAATGATCTGGCTCTTGGCGGTAACGTAGAATACAAATATTCAACATTCTGAAACGAAACCAATAACATTATCAAAACTCTTCTTATTTTAATTTAAGGTACTCACCATTTTAGTAGCTAGTAAATCGTTATCTCCCCTTACAAAATAATTTGGAACTTTCATATTCTGTAACGGGTATAGTGGCGGTATTGGTTGACCATAAATAGCCATATTCTCCTCTTTATAATCAAAGTATCGAAACTCACGACTGAAGTATGTTTGAACATAATGCGTAAAGCATTTTATCGATGAATCATCAAACAATTGGCTAAATATGACAGGCTCTAATGGCTGAAAAATTTAGATTGGTATGCTTCAATTAATAATAATCTATAACTGGAAAATTTGCAAAATAGTAAATAATTTTTGCAAGTTAAAGACCTGTTTGAACCAATACAAATAGTGTAGCTTATTGGTTGTCATTTACAAAAACTTAAAACTTACTGGACTCAGTTGCCCTGGGTCGTATCCAAACAAAAGTCCAATGAGAAAATTACAAAACTTCATCTGCCACGGATATGGTAAACACGCAACCTTAAGCAGTTGGGTCAACGGTTCCTGTTCAATTACTGGACCATTTGTAACAGCATACAAAACAGCCTACAAAAGTTCAATTTTAAACTATGAATAATCCAGTTAATCATTTGGGTACATCTCTTGGCTAATCAAACAAGAACATGCAGTTCCTATACTAAAGAAATAATAAAATAGAGTAGGAAACAATAGCAATCATATGAAGATGGTAGCACGAAATCAATTTAACGATATCTTCAACAGTTTAGCTTAAATACAATCTCGACTTAAAAATTAATTTGAACAGATGTGACAATAAATGTTAAACTAAAGTTAACATATAAGAAACAGTAAGGGAAAGACGGTAAATATTACGTCCGTGTAACTAAACTATGTTAAAATATCACCTATGTATAATAGTCAAAATACTGTGTTTGCGTCATAATGAATCATAGTTTTAATTAACTTATATTCTAAGCTCAAATTGCGTAAACTGCATGCTTTTTAGCTTCCTGTTTTTGTAAATGTATACAGGGTGTCTCGCGAAGTTCTCCCGGCACTTAAGGAGCATGTTCTTGAGATCATTTCAAACAAAAAAGTTCATGTGAACATGTGTCCTATTCTCAGTATTTATTAAGCTATACACATTTCAAACTAAATTAATCTTAAATAATTTTTATTTCTATGACATCAAAAATAACCAAATAAATGACTGTAGACTAATAATTTAAAAGAACGTAGTCAGATATGTTCAAAAATTCCACCTCCTACTTCAATGCATTTAGCCGCACGCCTGTGAATACCACGCGCTTCATTCATTACCTTAGCATTGTCTTTTATTTGTGCTGCAGCGTTCAAAATTCGCTGGATTAAAGCCTCGCATGTTTCTACTTTCTCTTCGTACATCAACTCCTTCATCCAACCCCATATATTGTAATCTAGGGGATATAGATCTGGAGATCTGGCCGGCCAATTGTCTGGCCCATATCGACGAATCCAATACTGACAATAGGACACATCTTCATATCAACTTTTTTGCTTGAAATGATCTCAAGAACATGCTGCTTAAGTGCCGGGAAAACTTCGCGAGACACCCTGTATATAAAGTATGGAATAATGATTATATTGGCATTAACATTCATTTTATAAAAATACTCTTAATGAATAGTGTTTGTGATGTAGGCTACATTTTGAGCAATCATTTTTTATACGAATGGCTGGTGAAGTTAACGATTTTTTGAAATTAAACCCTGTACTTTTTTCTCACATAACTTAGTAGATCTGTTTTAAACAACATAAATTACAGATACTTCCTTTAAACAAATCGAATAAAAATACATGTACCATATTTTAATCCGATAGCGCCATCAGTCACATGCGTAAAAAAATTATTCTATTTCTTTACATGGGAGGTCTACCTAAGATACATAAGGAGGGCGTGCCGTTGACACCAATTGTCAGCGCGATCAATTTTCCTATACATACGTTAGTAAAACATTTAACCAGTACTATACAGCTTCTAACTAGTAAAACAGACTCTTTTATCACGAATTCAGCAGATTTCGCCTAAAGAACATAAATAAAGAACGATGATCTCTTAGACAGTTTCGACGTAGTATCACTCTTCACAAAAGTGCCGGTTGATGCTGTGCTAGTAATGCTCAATTTGAACTTCTCGAAATTTGCTTGAAAAACACTTACTTTAGTTGGAACAATAAAATATACAAACTAGTCGAAAAAGCAGCTATGGGTTCACCGCTATCACCTGTTATATTTACATGGAGGCATTTGAAACCAAGGCTCTCGAACAAGAGCAGCTAAAACTGACCTGCTCGTTGAGATATGTAGATGATACCTTTGTCATCTGCTCACACAGACGCCAGACATTGAATCTGTTTCTAAAACACCTGAATTCTGTACATTCCTAGATACAATTTACAATGGAAGTAGAGAAAAATGGCAGTATTCCGTTTATAGATGTCCTGGTAAAACGCAAATCAGATGGTAGTTTAGGACATGCAGTCTAAAGAAAGAAAATACACATTGACAGATATCTAAATGCTAACTCACACCATCATCCAATGCAAAAAGTAACAGTTCTCCAGACTTGGGCGACAAGAGCCGTTCGTATCTCAGATGCAGAAAATCTAGAGAGAAAAAAGACACATCTGTTTGACTCTTTACAAAAGAACGGATTTATAACTACTCTATACTAGACAAGACTATCACACAAAATGCTAAAGAAGAATCTCCATCTCTGGAAGGCTTACCATTTCTACCTCACGTTAAAGGCTCGACTGATAAGATAGGACGTGACCTGAAATGCAACATCAAAACTGTGTTCACGAGCAACGGCAATGGCTTCAGATCAGTAAAAGACAAAATTCCAAGTTTAAGAACCGATGGCATATACCGCATTCATGTTCTTGCGGCTTGAGTTACATTGGACAGACTGGTAGTTCCGTTGATCTAAGACTTCAAGAACATAAAGGCGATTGCAAACACCAACGCATCACAAAATCAGCCGTAGCTGAGCATACATTTACAAATGGGCACACCTTAGAATTTGAGCAAGCCAGAATACCTCACTACCTCCCGCGAGTGATACGTGAAGCCATATAAATAGAAAAACATCCAAGTAATATAGACAGGGAAGATGGTTTTAAGCTTAGTAAAACGTGGACCCCTGTGACACACGATTAAAAGCATTACAACCACTGTGCGTCATACGGCCACGCCCCACGGATTACGTTGCACTTGAACCACCAATCAGCGTTACGTCACTCTGCGCTCCTGGCACAGAGGACTATACATAGCTCCACACCTACCTTCAGTTTTTACTGCGACTTTCACTCTGATGCTGCAAGCTGCAAGGTCTTGCAAAACGTTAGTGAATATGGATGCACAAACAGCAACAATGCTAAATCTGCCTAAGTATGCTCGTTCTCAAGGTACTCAAACAACACGAGCCACCAAAGAGCATGGCCATCGCGCGAATTCTTGCTCGAGTTCACAAGGTACACGGCACATTAAGTCAAAGAATGCTGGGTGTTTATCCACACATATTACGCGGTCTAAGCCAACATTTTATGTTAAGAAGAATAATTCGAGTAACCGCGAAAGCCTCAAACAGTATATAAGATGGAAGTAAGGATCGCTTGAGATCGGGTTAAAAGGCAACCTATTCAAGTTGTGGAGTGAGCGACAAGTATTCAAAATTCGTTGTGCAGTGAGAGATGAGCGAAACTGGTCAGCGCGGAACAGTATGAGAGGGTTTATGATAAAATACAGATACAAACGTGTTCGAGACAATTGTTCAAACCTCGTACTTCTTAGCTAAAGTTGTTAAGTACCTGGTGACAAACCTTATAATGAGAATCCAAGGATTCGCCTATAAGAAATAATAAAATATGTTTTAATGTCTTCAAGAATTGCACTATATATCTTCACCTTCAATGTATAATAGACCACAATATTTATTATATTAGAAAAAGTTTAGAAACTGTGAAATCATGTAGATTTACTTTTTCATCTAGCGCAGGAACGTCCACCTGTGGCTTATCAAATATTTTGCATAAGTTATAGTTAACCACATTTGTTTTATGTAAAAGTAGTACCTTTGGTTACCTTATTCGTGCGAAACACTTATTAGTTACCTTGTTATATCAACATTTCTCCATAACAGATTGTTATTGGCAAATCGCTAATTAATATTCATAAATACATACCTCTACTAGACCCCACAATGGAAAGCCGTATTTCAATGGAGCTCTAATAGAGCGAAATGAACCAATTGGTGCGAAACTTATAGCCAACCTAACCTGACTAGCGGCGAGATCAGGAAATAGGGAGCTATATACGAAAAACGAAGTTGTTCCCATAGAGTACCCAATGTAAAATATTTTCTGTTGGGTCACGTTTGAGACGTAGCCCACCATAGTTGGCACATCGTAAATTCCTAGTTCGTGGAAACTGAAATTCCAGAATGCGCGCTGCGTATGGTCCAAAACAAGGTGTTTAAATGAATGTCTGGTACCTCGAAAGTTTCCCATCCATACATCATATCCTTGATCAGCTAAAACAAATCCTGCAAACGTAATATGTAGTTGTGAACAGGCAACTGAATATCTATATAATACTAAACCTAAAGAAGTGTTTCCTCTATAATAGAAAAGCCTCGAATTTAGTACGAATCCATGTTGTATAAAAATTGGAGGCCCAGTTGTGTTGCCAGTGGCATGTTTTCCGCCAGGAATTCGAAACATCGTTAAAATGTATCCATCTGGAGTTACAGCTCGATGAACTTCTAGTGGATATCCATGGCCTGTTATCATTTCTGACTAAATAAATAATCCTTGATTAGTATAGCGATTCTCAGCGCAACGATTTTAAATATTCTGTCATCTAATATAAAGTTAAAGTTAAAATATCAAAATCACAGAACCTGCTAATCTCGAAATTAAATACTGAAATTATCTGTATACAACAGGCCAATGTACATTAATAAAAGAAAGAGGTAAATGTGAGTGTAGTCAAATTGAATGAAAAATAAAAATCCAATTTGATATTATTACCAACGTTAATAGAGCTAAATAGCAACAATCTGAACGACTTGAACTCGTTTATTCAAATGTTATATTCGGAGATTTTACTATTCAACCACAGCAAAGCTGGGAGGAGCTTGGCAAACAGCTAAACGAAAGGTATCAGATATGCAGAAGATCATTTTGAACTAGAATGCAATGGATTGGTGAAATTAAATAAAAAGACATTTTAAAAGTTAAAAATAATAGTAATCAGATCAAAATAGACAAAAACAAGATATTTGACGTGTGAAAAGAATACTAATCAGATAAATTTGAACATCAAGCAATGAAGGAACGCCGATATATGAAGGACAAGCAGGGGGAGAAATAGAACAAACAGAAAGTAAGTATTAAAAGAGAGAAAATGGAAGAAGCTCCAAGCAAAATAAAAACAGGAGAAGCATAGAGAATTTGCAACAACTCATGAAGACGCACGATTTGGAAAACAACTTAACCGTAGCAATACATAAAAAATGCAAATGAATTGCGATAATCGGAGAAGTATCTGTATTTCTTCTGTATGGGTCAAAGTATATGCCAAAATACTGAAAGAAAAATTAACTGAAGTAATAGAAAATAAAATAAAAGATGGACAAGCTGATTGTAGAGGTAATAGATGACCCAGTTACAACATATATAGAGTGACGAATTTAA
This sequence comes from Agriotes lineatus, assembly GCA_940337035.1. NCBI lineage: Eukaryota > Metazoa > Arthropoda > Insecta > Coleoptera > Elateridae > Agriotes > Agriotes lineatus. Next base: position 125,646,941 of record OW679197.1, on the reverse strand, counting down.
TGGAAAAAAAATTAGAAAGGAGTAAAGAATTATTATTAACATTAGTAAATTTGGGCACAGTAGATAAAAGAAGTATTTGGAAGTATTTAGAAATAGTGGATGTACCGATAGAACTAATAAATATTACCAGAAGTACCGTGAGATCATTTAATAACGGGACAGAGAGTGCCTTGGAATTTCTATTTTAGATTCGAACTTTGGTTAACACCATTTGTCAATTTATTAACTTAACCTCAAACAAGACATAACCTTTATTAAACGTCAAAAATTACAGTAAATTTTCAAAGACAGAAATTCCAACGCACTCTCATTTTTGACGTTTAATAAAACTTATGTCTTGTTTGAGGTTAAGTTAATAAATTGACAAATGACTGTTAACAAAAGTTCGAACCTAAAACAGAAATTCCATGGCACTCTCTGTGGCGTCTTTAAATGATCTCACGGTATATCCAAAACAGTAAAAAAACTACAAACAGCAAGAAGGGGACCAAACGAGTTTAGAATGGAGAGAGGAATAAAGAAAGAGACAGTCGAAGGTTATTATTGTTTATAGTAGTAATGAATAAGATAATAAAAAACTAAAAGACAAAATGGGGGATTATATACAGTAGTTGGATACGGAAACTTAAAACTGGTAAAGGTGAGTAATTTAATATATGCTGATATTATAGTGGTAGTAGCTGATACAGATAACAATATGCAGTAAATTTATGGGGAGGTCAAATAGAAAAGATGAAAGTGAAGATAAATATCAACAAAAGAACAACAATGACAGTGAATTTAAAACAAGAGAAAGACCAAAAGAACATAGAAATCAAAATCAAAAGAGTAAAAACATACAAATATTTTGGCAGCAAAACTACTGAGGATAAAAAATAGAACCACCATTAACGAATAGAGCTAGAAAGAGAACCAATACATATTCTGCAGTAAACAGTATAAAAAGGAAATAGATAAAAATGAAATTAATTTTATATAATATGATTACATGACGATTACCAACTGTCCTATATGCTAGCGAGAGCTGAGCACTTCAAAAAGTACGAGAGGAAAATAACGGCTATAGAAATGAAACATTTTATGAAAACCGCCATTAGGACAAAATGATGAAGAATACGAAATGAGAGGATAAAAATATGGTAGAACAAGTATTAGTATTGAAAAAGATAAAAAAGAGGCTACTCAACTGATATGAACACGTAATAAGGATATATCCACAGAGAACATATAGAAAAGTATTTGATGCAGGAAGGTTGGAGAAAAGAAGAAAAGGAAGATCTAGGAAAAACTGGATGAAGCAAGTTGTAGAACTAGGAAGGGTACGCAAAAAGACATCAGATTAAATGAAAATACTAGCGAGAAACAAAAAAATAGAACACAGGCGCCCGAAAAGGCAATATGATAGGAGAAGAAGAAGTGTGTTCCATTGTCTCAAAATAATCTTTTCGCCGAGTAATAAAACACTTGAGCAAAAAAAGTTTTTTTTTTTTTAAGTAGAATCCTCAGATATATCCTAAGGGCTATAAAATATGTTTTCGTTCTAGTTTAGAATATAAGAGAGTTACAACTTTTTGAAAATTTTAAATTTGAACACTATTTTAATTTCTTCATAAAATAGGCTATTGGGAAATGAAAACGATGTTATTACAAATACTCTTTCTCCAACGGAATAATTTGCATTCATTAGACAAAATTACTTTGACAACTTAGAATCAACAGTTAACTTTAAACGTCATTATCAAGGATACCCATGCTTATGTCTTACTAGCTTAACCCGCTCGTCATGAGACAGACCTTCAGTCGTTCTTCTTCTACCACTTCTATCACTGTAAGCCTTATTCTAAGCTGGGTGGTGCTCTTACTCTTCGGGCGCCCTTTTTCAGTCTTCCCTTTGCATCACACCATTCAGTGTATCTACACTGATTATTTGGATCCGTTCCGGTATTTAAACGAATAAATAGTTGTTTTACGGTCGCACAGCATCCTGTAGCAGTAAAGTCTGTACATTTCCGTTAGATGGCGCTGAAGGAAGTAAATCTGATTACAGTGCCTTTATATAGACAGTGGCGACAATACAACTAAGCCACACCCCCGCCGCCATATTTAGGCAAATTTCTAACGGGTGTTCATTTAAATCCGTAATCAGAGTCGACTGTGATACGTGTTTTACGTTTGGCAGTACTGAAAACATTCGAGATTTGCAGGTTAAGATTTGCGTCAGTTTGTGTCAAAACTGACGCAAAACCTAACCTACTAACCTCGAATTTGACATAGACTGACAATACACTTCAGTACTGCCAAAAGTGTAACACGAATCACAGGTGATTTAGCCTAAACATGGCGACTAAAACCACGTGATCTAGGGAGCCAATCAAAAATAGGACACCCCATTGTCGCCACTGTCTATATAAAGGCACTGTAAATCTGATTAGGGACAAAGTAAGTCTGATCAGTGTTAATATAAATAAGCCCAATCGATGATGAAGTGTTCATATTTATGTACAACATGGGTAAAATATCTTAATGTTTCTAATAACACTGAAACAGACAAACGAAACACATAGTTTTGTGAATTAAGTTTTGCAGTCGATAAGATTCGAACCTGCGCTCCAAGAGGGAATCTAATTTCTAGTCAGATGCATTAACCAATTGGCCAGGAACACTACGTGACACATAGTCTTATAGTTATATTGTGAAGTGGCAAAGATTACGTAACGAAGGTAACCCGATCGTGGACGAAGTAAGTCTGTCAATGAACATTAACGCGCGCGCACGCAGCTTTGCTGGTTTTATATATACAGTGTGTCCCCGGATAGATGAAACGACTCGTGTAAAAAATCCTCGATTTAAATTTTCATTTTTTGGGGTTCATTCCTGCTTCGTTAAAGGCGAATTTCCAACATAATTTCAGTTCTGAGAAATCAAGCACGCCTTGGAAATCGAGAATTGTTTACCTTTTACAAGAGTCGTTTCATCTATCCGGGGACATACTGTATATGATGACGCGAATTGAAGATGGTCATCCGGTATGAAGGATTAAAAAAAGTAGGTAATATAAATCTAGATAGATGTAAAAATTATATCTCATACAATTCTAGTATAGTCAGATCGCTCAGGTCTCTACTTTCTAGTTAATTTTGAAATTGAACTCATTTTCGTTGCCTAACACTATCGTCTAACAAGTATTCCGTGCTAGGATGGTAAGAATTATTTCTTTAAGTAGGGATAAAATTATACCATCATAAGCAGATTTTTTTAATTATTAACAAATTACACACATACCATTATCTAGAAAAGAATGAGGATGGTAGACGGAGAATAATAAAAAAGTTTTGATTAGCTTTAACCAATACCTTAGTAAAATAAAACTAAAAGAGGGCGTTTGATTATGGTCAAGAAACTATGACTTAAGCATAAATAATGGTGTAAGACCTCAGAATGTTGTTAAATGTTGAACGACCGGTTTTTCCATATTGTTACCACGTTACCAATAATATGGCCAAATAATTTCAGGTTACGGTCATATGTTAGAGATGAAGATCGTTGTTTTGATTTTATTTTATTCAAAATGTGTACATTTGTTTTCTTTGCTGCCTAGAGTATCGTCGTCATTCTACGCCAGCACCAAATCTCAAAGGTATCTATGGGACGTACATCATCGGATCGTATCACCCAAGTCTGACACGTACGAAAATATAGGGAAAACTATAGGATTAACTATAGTTAAGTTTTTGTTAGATTTCGATCTCTCCTAAGCATTTTTTAATGGTGTCCAGTATGTAAATTTACTACTTCCCAGTTGATACAGGTTCCATCATTCTTCTGAACTAGATATTAAAATTAAGAAATTGCAGAAGTGGAAATTCAAGATCATTCTATCACTATTTGCGACCTCATCACATATGGACTTCTTCTTAACGTACCTGATCCATTTGGGGCTTTGGAAATTAAAATGGCAACTTTCACTCCATCGGCGGCTTTCCTAAAAAGTTAAGTATAACTTCAACCGAGCCATTTCCGTAGATAGTGTAACCATGAATGTCTCCTTCTGCCTGACACTCTTCTGCCTTCTATCTTGCCCTGCAATATTTACTGTTCCTCATTACATGGCCAAAATACTGAAGCTTAATTAATGATAAATGCAACTTCTTCTTTACTTCATCGTTTAAGATATGGTCGGTCAATGATATACTGAGAATACGGAGATATAACCACGTCTCGAATGCTTCTAATTTCCTAAGTAGTGAAAGTTCAACCCATATAATAGAACTGAAAACATATACCAATGCAGCATTTGGATTTATAAGGGCCGGCTCAGATCTCTGCAAACAAATATATTTTTCATCTTTACAAACGCCGATCGAAGTCTTTCTATTCAGTTGCGGATCTCTACTGATTGATGCCAGTCTGCATGCACCGCCATGCCAAAGTAAACATATCTTTCTAATGTTTCTATACGTTCTATGGGTGTTATCTAAGGTACGATAAGTAGGCCTGACGGTGGGATGTTCTTGCTGACAATCATAAGTATGTTTCGTTCTTTATTAAACACTAGTGATGATAGTATACATCCCTGGCGGACGCCATTACCGATATTAAATGTCTCAGATTGAATATATTAAACCTTTACAACAACAACACTATTCTCACATAGTTTTTTAATAGTTTTAATTAGATGTACTGGCATATGTCTTTTTAAATGTTCCATAATTCCGGCCAGTAGACATTCTCAAACGCTTTCTCGTAGTCCACAACACACATTACATAAGTATGTAGTACTCTCGGGACTTATCTATAAGCTGTCTGACATTGAGAATTTATTTTCGGGTTTCACCTCCTTTTATGAATTTTATTGCCGCTTGTACTTCTTCCAATAAGATATCTGGCACTGCTTCGTATATCTGGAGTGATGTATCTGTACCTAAATCATTTTTGTTCGTTTTTCAGGGTATTCTCTCCATACTTCAACTACTAAATACAATTCTGTAAAGGGGTTGCCATTTTTATCCTTAACTGTCCCGGTCTTCGATTTGAATTTACATTTGATGTATTTGATTTTTGCAAGCTATCTTTTGTGTTATTTTTGTCAGCATATTTTTGTGTTGCCGACACACATCTATAAAGTACGCGTTCTTATTGTTTGAATTTCGCTAGAATTTCGTGGTGCATAATAATTTAGACTCCATCATTTGCTTGAATTGGTGAATGACCTGCCCTTAATTTTTTTGGAAGAATTTACCAGTTGTTTGACATCATTTCTTGTGAATTTATATGGAGACATCGCTTATAATCGCGGTCTGCAGATGGAAGGGTTTTCGTTACTCTAATACTTCACCACTGGAATTGTTAGATCAGAATATAATTCATCTGATTTTTCGAGTTTTTATTTAGAAAATACTAGCTGTATAAACTACTTTTCTGTTGATTGAAACTTGTATTCACGATTGTAAAGATATGATCGATACGAAATTGTATTAGTCGTTACAGATTGAATAATTATATGGTCATCATTTGGTGTATATCCAATTTTTGCATTATAATTGCCAATTAGAATAAAAATTTCTTTATTTAAGATTTTATATGTTGCTGTATCTATGGTCTTGTAAAATGTCCCCATCACCCGTTTCAGATGCGAATGCACAAACCTCAATGATATACACAGCGCAAGGATATGTGGATTAGGTACTCCATTTTTAAGATATTTTTATTAACGTACACCTCCTCAGAAAAAACAAATTTTCTTATTTGTTTTATTTAAGGATAGCAACAATATCGGAAAAATAAGGTTTCATTTTATAAAAAATGCAATTCAATAGAGAAAGGCTGTTTGCTGCTTTTAAGTAGAAAATATATCAAATTGGACTGCCTAGTCGAAAAATTACCGATTATGGCTTTGTTTGCAAAATTTAGCGCTGAAGTAAAGCACGGCAGTACGTTTTTATTTTATTGTAAAAACTTAATTGCATTTGGTTAGACATTTTAATACACAAAATTTTCATTTAATGTCTTCGAAAAAGGATTGTTAAGAATTTTTGTCTTATTTCAGAACAAATGAAAATATAACTTACTATTTTTAACAGAAACATATTCGGCAGTATTTCATGAATATTAAAATAAAATAAAAGTCTGCAGTATAAACTGTGATAGATTTTTACTTACATCGTCACGATAAACATCAGGATTGCAATAACAGTGCGGATTTAGATCAAGAAACGTTGTGTAATAATCAGGAAAAGTTTCGCACACATTTGCATGATCGCAAGCAGCATTGGCGTGAGCCCAAATTAAAACGAATAGTATTAAGGGCTTCATCTGGTTAGTACGAAGTACATGAACTACTAATCGATATTGTATACGCAAGTCAATATAAATTCGACACTATCAAGCATAATCCAACAATTATGACACTTAAAAATGATAATTTTAATTACCGTTTTATTCATTCTAACGACAAAAGAAACCGACAATTAATACTAATTGATAGAACTTTCCGAATCGAAAACTGTAGAATGCATAATTAATTGAGTGATATGGGCCATAATTAAAGAGGTAATTTAAATATCGTCTTTGAATGATATCGCTTTCACAAGCAAGGTGTAAAAATTAGAACCCCTCCGACTAAAGATCTTTTCTAATTTTTACTTTTCTAGTTGATTACCAATTAGTTATTTAGAAGCGCTTGAATTTGCCGTTTAACAAAATTATATTGATTAGACCAGTGATTCCCAAAGTGGGCGATATCGCCCCTTGGGGGGCGCTGAAACGATCTAGGGGGGTGATAGTAGCCTCGGGTGCATTTGGGGGGCGGTGAATAAAAATAAGGGGGCGTTGAAAGCTTAAAGAAGGAAGAGAAGATAAGAAGATTTAGAAAAACCATTCGTACATATTTCATCTGTTGTGTAACATAGTGTAACATTATTTTCCAAATAAACACACAAAATGCAAGTTACAGGTTTATTTATTCCATGAAGACTATTTACTATTATTAAATGTTCTTATTTTTCTTCATACCATTTATTACTTTATTTATTCAGTCTGTTTATTCTCCGTTTTTTTAATTTTAATTTATCACGCCCTTTAATACACCATCCAGAAAGTAAATACTATTATAATAAAGGGCTTTTATTATTCAAAATTGCTTTTACTTAAAATACAGGTTACAAATTCAGAAAAGATTTGCTTATTTTAAAAATATCATTTTCTCTAGCAATAATTTATAGAAAATTTCTATATGGTATATTTTATTATAACATTTCATAATTGACTTTTTCAGATAATCATTTGAGTTTGGCTTTGACTTTAGTTATTCCGTTTGTCAGTTAATACCTACAAATTAAAATCTAAGCTCTGATGTTACCAAACAACTATCCCAACTAAATCAACTTATATGCTCGAACCTTTTTAATAAACTATTCGCAATTTAACAGTAACTGTATCTAATGTATCATTCACTAAACAATTCTCAAATATTTATGTTGTACTTTTAATGTATAAATCCTTCCTTGTACTTTTTGCCATTGTAATTAACAAACTTTTTAATACAACAATGATAATTATTTAACTTTTCAATAATTTGATAGTTAACACTGAAAGGAATATTATCGTTTGTCAACAATAACGTGCCATTATTGTGGAAAACAAATAGTAACCATGGCCTAGGTGATGTCGCCCAAAAAATTTAGAAATCAAGAATAACTCATTAACTCGTTGAGTTTAGAATATATGTTTATTTTGACTCTAAATGTGTTACCCAATTGCTTCCTAAAATATTTCTGGAACATTTGGGAGATCCTGTATAATATAGGGTGATAATAATAATAATAATATTTTTTTTATTACCTTTGAGTAATTATACAGTGAAGAGAAATGACAGAGGAAAAGTACTATCAAACTAAAACGGGTAAAGACAAGGCGGAATTCAGCTGGTAGTAGGAAATCCAACCCCTCTGGTCTTGCATCCAAACTCTGATTAAAATAAATGAAAGTAGATTTGAAAACTGCCTAAAATAAATTACACTAGTATCTGTAACGATCAAGTCTACAATATTGTTTAGTTTAACTTATACAACTATTAATATATTAATCCTAGTACAATCAAAGAAAGTTAACAAACACATTATTCAAATGCTTTATTAATAATAATAATAATACTTATTTATTTCAAATTATACATTTACAATACATTACTTGAAATAACGTCATAAAATGCATTAACTACTTGTAGAAAAAAATTACACTCTTTCGAAATATTCACTTACCGAGTACGGTTCTAGCATTAATAACAGTTGTATTACTTTTAGTTTAAATAAGTTTTGACTTTCCACACTTTGTATAGTGCTTAGCAGTTTATTAAAAAGTTTTATGCTCATATATGATGGATTTTTTCCGTCATACTGAGTCTATGTTTCGGATAGTAAATATTAAACGTTCTTGTATTGCAATTGTGATTGGTATTATTTTCTGCAAATGTTTGTTTATTTCTAAAAAAAAACATCAAGCATTCGAATATATAAATACTAAAACCTGTTAGTATAACTTTGGATTTGAACATTTCCCTACACGAATCTCTAAAACCCATTTTATATATTATCCTAATTAGTCGTTTTTGAATTACGAAATTGTTTTCTGTTTCAGTTTAGTTTTAGTTTTTTCTTTATTCATAATTAACTTTTTGCTTTCAAACCACTTTTTGACTCTTAAAATAATCGTTGCTTGGTTTCATCGATGAGTTCTTGAGTGTTTTCATAACCCAAAACAAAGTTTTTATCATTTGCAAATTTTGTTATTGTTAAATCATTAACGGGAATATTAACAAATACTAGCAATTGAAGAAACCCGATGGTCTACGGCAAAAATTTTAATCCATAGAGATGTGGTACTCTATACCCGAGTACATCAAGTAGAGCAAACATTGTTTCAATTTGAATTATTTATGACAGTGAAGGTCTTTCTATCAACTAAAATAATAGAGATATATGACTAATGGATTTCGCTCGGGGTACAAAGGTATATAATACCTGATACATGACATTAAAAATCGACTAGAGGGTGCATTACCGGAAATTAATAGTATAAATACGAAAAGCTGGAAAGCAGCTCAAAAAATCACATAGAACACAAAAACGAAGAGAAACAAAATATTACAATGCAATACAAAAGCAAGCGAAACATAATATAATTTATAAAAAAGCAAGAAGCGAATAAGTTAATGAAAAATAAGAAATGAGTAGAAATGCAAAGACGTCTAGATGTAGTCAGAAATCAGGTACCATAAATTCGATATCATAAGGTGTGCACTCGAAGATATAGTTGTCAAACAAAAATTGCACTCTCTAAAATTACCTTGCGGATCTAAATGTAGAGGTCTCCATTCTTTTGCGATTGTAAAAACCAGAAAAAATATTTTTTCATTATTTTTATTACTGAAAATTTATACATTTTATGCATACATGGCATTTACAAGTTTAGTTTTTAACATTTCACAATGATTTTCAAACTAGTTGGAAGCTTAGTCTTTCTGGATTCAGGTGATGTCAAATTAATCCCACAATTATTTTTAACAAATACTACAGAAATTGTTTAAATAAAGCGTACCGACAAAGTGCGGTATACATTTCAGCATCGGGATATTTTGAAAACGATTGCACATAAATGCATACTTCCCGCGTATGAAATGTGAATGAAGAAATTTTTAGTCAATGCAATGAATTATTATTGTAAAAAATACGATTCATTTTTCGCTGCGTGTTTTAGTTGATACGCGCGGTCACTAATTTGCACCGCGTAGGCCAGGACATAAATGGATGACGTCGGGAATAGTTAGGGGAAAGCTGAATTTAGGCCAATTGTTAGACCACTACAAGAGATAAATTTATCCAAAGCTTCTAGTCCCCCCTCTCTTGGTTACCCCTCAGTGCCTTTTCAAATTTCACATTCGAAGGCTTTAGAAAACTGCTTTATATCTCGGTAACCAATGCTCGTAACGGTGTATTTTTTGGCTTTATCCTATAAGAATGTGCTAGAAAAATAGGTACGTGTAAGTTTCCTAAAAAAGTTTGGAAGACAGATCATTTTGAATAAAAATGTGATAATTAAAAGCCAAAGGAACCTGTTTTTATTAATATGTGTATTAACGTCATGGTAACGTAAATTTTTGGAAAATACCATAAAATGAAATTTACGAATGCTGAGAGATCTAATGTACGTAGTATTAATATCAGCAATGATAAAATCATCTTATGTTATTTTTTTTTAAATAACGTTAACGTTGAATTAATACAAATATTAATAAAAACAGGCGTCTTTAGTTTTTAATTGTAAAATTTATTCAAACTTATCTGTGGATCTCAAACTTTTTTAGAAAAACTTTAACCAGCTTTTTTTTTCAAAACACTAGAAGTTTTTATATTAGACATTATTGGGGCAATCATGTTACTTTACTGTCCTCTTTTACCCGATAAATATTTGCATAACTATTAAAGTCACCCTGTATATTCGTAAAATAATATTTTTTGTGTAACGGTAATCAAAAAGTCTTTCATTTCCGGGCATTAGTTCTTAATTTATAAACACTACTATTATTTAAAAATAAAAAGTCAATTTTGACAATTAAGTATAAACATAAGCATTCATAGGTGAGGAACTATACCATAGCCTAATTAGTCAACTATAAACTAATTGTGATGTGTTGCTGTGGTCTAGCAGCCTTTATAATGTCTTCACGTTCTAGAGTCCCCGGAACCCAAAAAACATGTTTTTGTTCATTGGTCTGTCTGTTAGTCTGTGTGTGTGTGTGTGTGTGTGTGTGTGTGTGTGTGTGTGTGTGTCTGTCTGTCTGTCTGTCTGTCTGTCTGTTTGTTTGTCTGTCTGTCTGTCTGTCTGTATGTGTGGCTGTCTGTCTGTGTGTGAACAGAATATCTCAAAAACGAAAAGAGATATGACGTTGAAACATATTTACGTTGTGTACTATCTAGATGCGACAGCAAGCTTTTGAAGAAAATCGCATGACCGGAAGTATGGTATTTTTCAGTTTTTTTCGATTTTTAAAAAACGGCTTGAACGATTTTTGCCAAACTTTGCATTTTGATTACATTTTTAATGTGTATCGATGTGAGATAGGTGATTTTCCAGTTAAATACCTCTAAAATAGGTTGCTTTTGTTTTTTTTTCTTTTTATTAATTCCTATTTTAAATAGAAACCTGGTATACTATTACATTTTTTAAATCGGCTTAACATTTTAGAGAAAGGTTGTCTTGTCTACTAAAGCTGTATTTTGAACGGTTTCTGTCGAATTTGTAATTTTTGAAAATTATTGACAAATGCTTAAAAATTCAAAATCAAATTTTTGGCTAATTATAAGATCACTGTTAAAGGAAGTTGTGTGCGTGTATCACACCTGATTTCTTCCATGTCTTCTACCTTTGTTTTGTTTCTTATCCATATATGGGGCTTTCTATCCATACATCTTATTCCGAGCATAGATCTTTCCATTCTTATTTGGTTACTCTCTACTTTTCTAAATTGGTTTGCGTGAGAATCCATGTCTCTGAGGCATATGTTACAATGCACTGGTTAGAAACGTTTGTGTTGAGGTGTTGTGCAAAAGAACATTTAGATGATGCCCAAGCTAGTTGCATTGTTATATCTATTTCGGCTCTTTGCGAGTTTTTCAAGTTAACAAAAAGATACGCTCCAATCTACGTATATACGGAGGAAGAAGTAGAACCGTTCTACGACAAAGTAGAAACAGTTTTCAACGCAAATAAAAAATTCTGCAAACTGCTAAAAAGGGGGTTTCAGCTTCAAATTGGAAGTTCAAGAAAATAATTAAAAGTTTGTAGGAACGCATGGAATAGGAACAAGAAACCACAGAGGGCGATCTTTGGTCTTCTTTAAGAGAGAGAACAGAAAATGGACTTGGAAGAGCCCTGACAGCCACATTAATCTGTAAAGAGATTTGCTCAAAAGTTTCCTCCTAAATGGAAGTTGTGACACTAAACCTTTTAAAAAATCAAAGGTGCTATCAATGTTTTCATCTTTATCTCTAATTAACTTCGAGACTACTACAAAAAGCAATTACTTAATCAAGGCGCCAATGAGTCGTTTTAGAATTTGCTCAATTAGTGACGAGAACTCATAAACTTAAGAAACGGTGGCAAAATGCCAACTATAATAAATTATATATGCATAGTGCAAAGTGCTAGTACAGGTACACACATAAGTAAATCACACTTACTACATTGCATATTCTTTCCGCTATCGCAGATCATAAATAACTTGTAACAGCAGTCTAACGCCAAAGAACTTGGTGGCGTGAAACGTACAGTGTAAGAAACAAGTCAAAAGAGCACATAGTTGGGGTGCTTTATGTAGCTGCAATACTAAGCTTAAATTTCATTCAGTAAATGCATTGGAAAAGAGATGCCAGTATTAATAAATGAATTGAGTAAGGAAAGCAAAGGGCAAAGCTTGTTTTTCACAGGGTTGAAGTCGAAGTTCAAATTAAATATTAGGTTTGGGCAGAATGCATAGCCAAACCAAAAGAAATTAATAATCACAAAAAGGTTTGCTATGTGCAGCTCAATGAAGCGTAGATTTCAATATAGCTAAGTAGGTCAAATTGTGAACAATCTAAAAAAGTATAAGAAGCCAGAAAAATAATAATGTTACAACTAGCAAATAAGAAGGCAGACATAAAGACAGAAAATAGCAATTATGAGAAGTAGACAAGACATTATAAAGCGAGTAAAAAGCAAACAGCAAGACAGGGAGAAAAACGAGTGAAAAGCAGACAGATGGACATCGAAAGCATTTATGAAGGAAGTGAACTCTTTAAAAGGATCAGTGCAATTACGCGAGTGAACAGAGAAAAGCAAATAATAAAACGCGTAGTGGTGCAAAGAGACATTTTGACAATTAAAAATGTAGACAATATTTTAGATATAAGAAATGTTTAAATTTCATAATTTGCAAGAAAATTTAGTTTAAAATGTAATTGATTTGAACATGGCTAATTTTCGTTTGTATAGTAATAGATTAGCATTTGTTTATAGCCGACTTCATCAGATAACAATTGAATAAATTATAAGATTGGCATGAAATCCTGTGCTCCTTTTGAATACAATTTTTTATAAAATAAAATTAAATATTTTGAGCTAAAAAATGTTTCACTGTGTTAAGCAAGCGGTATAGTTCATATGAGAACGTTTGTGCGATTTCCGCAAACAAATTATTTTACCAAGAGCATCTCCGAGAAAACGTTTGCCACCCACATCAAGATTACGAAGAAGGATTCCAGGCGAAAAGAGGGTCCAGAGCCAGGGCATTCTACTGCGACGCATCAGGCAGGAGTGCAGGACACCGACCAGCAGCACAGACACCGGGGGAAATCGTTCCAGACGAAGATACGAGCTGGGGCCCCCTTTTCGAAGATTGAAGCGAACACGAAATCTTAAGGTACTGTCTAACCCTAAAAATATTAACGTGCGCATCCAGAAATTTGTGTGCAAGCGAGACAATACGGTACTGAACAAGATTCAAGCATCTTCAAGCCTCCAGCGAAAGTGCTTTTCAAATTATTAACCAAACTTCTTAAAATGAAATTTAGTATTTTGCAAACTTATTTTTTTTTCTTATCTTTTGGTAATGTGACCTATACTTTACCGTACGTAAAAAGATGCGTCCTTTCAGATTCCGTAATAAAAAATGGCCTTTCTATTTAAAAAAAAACATCGATAACGCCATACCTCATACACGGGACACCCTATATGTATGCATTTTATATCAAAAAATGCTCAAATAAAAATAAAAATCGACAGGTCCGAGAGTTTTTTACAAAAGTTATTCCTTGAACTTTTAACGAATTTATCTACTACTTTACGAAAGCACTGTATATAGATAAACTAATGATTTGCAAGAGACGCGAAACAAACGAAAAAACAATCTACGTAAAGTTACCTATGAGAAAAATAACATAAAATCGCAACATTCATCGCTCCATCTGTTCCTATAGTTCATTCAAATTCAAGATAGAGCAAAATCTGCAACCCAAATTACAAATATCAGCGGTAAGTTGATTACTAATATGATTTTATTAAAATTTAGATCAGAGAGATATGGCTTTGTTGCTGTCTTGATGAGTGTCAAAATCAAATTCGAGGTTAGCAGGTTAGGTTTTGCTTCAGTTCGTGTCAAAACTGACTCAAAACCTAACCTGCTAACCTCGAATTTGATTTTGACACTCATTAAGACGGCAACAAAGCCATATCTCTCTGATCTAAATTTTAATAAAATCAAATTAGTAATCAACTGACCGCTGATATTTGTAACTTGGGTTGCAGATTTTGCTCTATCTTGAATTTGAATGAACTATAGTTACAGAATGTGTTTTCTCTTATTGGCACAGCGAAACGATTGGAAATGGAAATTTTTCATATCTTTTACACCATGCGTAAATCGACTAATTAAATGCTTGATGATAATAAAAGACATATACCTGCAAGTTAATTGGGGTTGATAATGTTTTTCCATAGAAATAAATCCAATTTAATATCATAAATACGCAGCGATCGAAAATAATTTCCAATGACTGTTCACACTTTGAAAATCCACATTGGCTCAATCAGTAATTAATGTAAAATTGGCAATGGTAAAAATACAAAAGTACTCAAATACTGACATTCCACACGAAATTAAAATTGTCCCTTACATCTTGCAGCCTTTTAGAATGGAATAAAAAAGTAATTTATTAAAAACACTCAACTTGCCTCCAACTCCAAAGCAACAAATAGTTAAATTATCATCCGAAAACAAATAATACACTACATTAGCATTTATAACATAGACATTAAAAGTCTGCATTGCAATGCTTCAACCTGAAATCAAGAATCGCTAAAAGCAATTATGATCGTATTTCTAGAAGATAGTATATAGTGCCATAAGTATTTTAGAGCCCATTTTATTCACCATATTGGATAGTAGCTCAAGTAACTTGAATAACGTACGTTGATGATACAGCTATCATTACATAGAACTACAACCCCTAAGACTCAACACAATTACAGACGGCTGCCAATAGAGTATGCATAAGGTTTTCCAAATAGAACGTGTCAAACAACCTAAATAACTGCCAAACATTTTTCCTTATGGAGAATTAAAAACGTCCTTATGTGCTGACACATTTGGATTTCAACAGTAAAATGTCTAAGACTTTAACTTGATGCACAACGCAGTTGAAAAATTCGACTAACTTGTCTAAAACTTTTAGAACCATTAATCTTCATCTATACAATAATTTTAGACAGCATCAATCATAGCAATTTTAAAATTAAAGAAGAAAATAGTTAGCGTCCCTTAAACTTCTACACTTTAATCTGTTTCTTAGAACTTGCAACACTTACACCGCAGAAGTATAGACAATTATTGGTCTGTTTGTGTAAGTTACATACAGTATGTTTGAAGGCACTTAATAAAAAATAAAAGGGCATTGTAAGTGAAAACTAATTGTAGATTTTAACATATCCAAAATTAAATAATCTACGTCGACAAATAACTTAGGCAGAACAATGTAAATAAATCCATTTTGTGTCCCAGATTCCTCAAAACTCCGTTCCACAGCACAGACTCTGCAAAGGCGACGTCGATCCTTAACAAAATTTTCCATTGGCATTTCCCTATGCTCAATATGCCGCCGAACACAGTATATACTAAAGGAAGCATACGCAGTTCATCCGCCCACAGGGAAATTGTTTGCAATATTAGCACACAAATATGGATGGGAACTATATATGCATCGCCTTTTTAAAATAGAGAGCCGCCTTTCCAAAGGTATTGACAATGCTCTTCACCAATTTTTCATTCTTTTCATCCTTTAAGCTCTGATTTTTTATTTAAAAATAAAATGTGTGCTGGTCTATTTGCTCAGGATGATAAATCGAGAATGTTAATTAAAGTCAATAGCGCACGTAATTATAATTGTCAGCTGTTGAATTTTTGTAATTACGAAAAAAAGATCACATGAGGGGGTCCATCGGCAGGCCGTTGCAGATGGCGAAACTTAGCTTAAGCGTCCCCTAGAATACAAGTTAATATTTGTTTTTGCTTGCTTTTAATTACTTCCTGGCGGTTGCTTTACAAAAATCATAAATAAAATACACCGGTAAATTATTCAAGCTGGTATAATAAACACGGCAAGATACATTGAAAATGGAGTTTGTTCACATACGAGTCAATTTAATCAAAATCCTAAATGACGTCACTGTATACCTACAGCCTAACTTAAAATGCATAATCATAGTCCAGAGAAATTAGACATTGCTCTTCGGAAAAATTCCCGGAAAGCTGGATTTTGGTATGAGCCTTGATATTGTAGTTCTAAACAAAATGTCAAAAGTTCTCATCGATCCGAGTGCCGCTAAAAATTTTAAGGGGGGGCAAAGGTCACCAAAAACGGTATTTCGTGAATATCTCGTTAACGGTCACTTTTACAGAAAAAATATTGATTATCAAATTTGTACCTTATGAAATTTCTAACAATAAAGATATCATAACTTTTATTCGTAAAAGTAACCGTTTTGGAGATAATTCGATTTACAGAGTTGTAACGAATAGATGCACTCCTCAATGGCATGTATTTCTCATTAGAGTTGCGACTTCAAATATTCCAGAATTTCCTTGTTTCAGAGCCCATAAAAATAGAAATAAACACATATATAGTACACTGTAGTCTAGATAGAGAAGGAATGTGCTCCGAAAAGTTTCCCTCCGTTGTCATAAAACCTCAAGGGACATCTGCTTGCTATTCGTGTAGGAGCATAATAGTATATTATGTTATTAGGAGCAAAAATTATAGGTACTTTATTTGTCGTGGCTGGACTGTTTATCTGCCGAGCTTGCGAGGCAGATAATTACAGCCGAGCCACATAAAGATACTTTTGTTCCGAATAACATATAGTATTTTTTCTTCAAACGTTTATAACAAATTATTTAAGAAATTTTAAGAAACCTGGAATTATTTTAAGGTAGAGGATTGGGTAGACTGATAAATGTAGGATGCTTTGGAGAGCGTCAATATGACTACACTATAAACAACGTTGTGAACAAAATCTGAAAAAAAAAATACTTTATCTCCTCAGTCTTGCTTAAATGTAACACCCGATATAAATGACGTCGATACTTGCGACTCCACTGAAGATGTAGATCCATCACGTTTCCTGACTGAATCTATGGAAATACAGAAGACAGCAGAAGAATAAGAAGAAGAAGAAGACGATGATGAAGAGGAAAGCATACCGATTGAAATAGAGTCTGAAGATGAATATAAATAACTCCTGTTTTGAATTCAAAATTGATTAATAAACATGTTCATAATATTTTTTTTAAATAAACATTTTTCAAACAAATAAACGTGGAATATGCCTACTGGGGACACCACATAAAAAAAAACGCACCTTGTACTTTACCTCGAAGGTGGTGTGGGAAAGAGTGCACGTTTCAACGCTGTAAATCGATATCGTTATTATTAGAAATTTCATAAGCTACAAATTTGATCATTAATATTTTTTTGTAAAAGTAACCGTTAACGAGATATTCACGAAATACCGTTTTTGGTGACCTTTGCCCCCCCCCCCCTTAAATTTTTTAGCGGCACTCGGATCGATGAGGACTTTTGACATTTTGTTTAGAATCACAATATCAAGGCTCATACCAAAATCCAGCTTTCCGGGAATTTTTCCGAAGTTTTGCTTTTATTTTGTCTAATTTCTCTGGAGTATCATACCAACAAGTCCATCTTATTATTCAATAATGCTTACAACCCAAAGGAAATTATCAAGGGTAATACCACAAAAGGTAAAAATTCTCTTAACAAATTTTTGCCTTGAGTGGTATTTGGAAAGATTATTCAACAATATGGGTAGATGACTTTTACCGTGTTCGACAGCACACACTATTAATTCAATACTGGAGCTTCCAACACGATTATTATGAGTTCTTAGAACGACGCTGATTTGCAAACTTTGACTTTGACGTTTTGGTGAAATGTCAGTTAAAGGCTACTCACTAAATTGAAATCATTAAAACCAATCGGGCTCGCGTGAAAACACTGTGACATTAGGGGCCGGTTGCAGAAAGCAATGTTAAGTCTGGTGTTAGCTAACGTCGCGTCAAAGTGAACAAAATCGCATCAAATTTTGTTTACTAATGTATTAGTTACCATAAGCATTTGAGATTTGATTCGTTTTTGTTCACTTTGACGTCGCGTTAGCTAACACCAGACTTAACATTGCTTTCTGCAACCGGCCCTAGGTGTTTTCAATGACAGTCAATTTTGATTGGCTGTTTCTGACAAATTGAACAATTTTCATTGGTTCGTTCATTATAGTGTTGAATAATCAAATTAATTGTAATTGTGTGTAATAACACAATATTCTGTGATTTAGCTACGTTTAACTGCAAAAAAGTACATATCTGACCTGAATAGTATAAAACAAACATGCAGCTATTTGTACCTCACCACGGAAGCAATAACTAATCCGGATTTCGACTGCTCACGAGACAACGCCCTATTTTCGATAAGCATCCCCTGGAAGGCTGAACTAATCGCAATGTGGGACACGTCGGCACTTCTGGTATCCGACCAGTGTCGGAAATGTTCTGCCTATATGATCTTAGTGGTTCTCCCCATGGCGTGAGCAACCTTCTGTTAAGGTAGAAGCAGAAAGCAGACAGAAACAAGCTCCACCACGGTGGCTTTAAAATTTAAAGTATCATAACAATTCTTCACATTTTCCATCTATAATACTACTAGTTCCGGCCGACTATCACACCTGAATTAATATCCTTCTTCTTCTTCTTCTTCGTTGTGACTAGCATATCTCATATTTACCTAAGCCTCGTATATTCTTCAGTAATTGAAGAGAACCACCTCTGTGTCCATCTTCTGGGCTGTCGTACTTGTTTTACATATATAAGCTACTCTGTCCTTCCAAAATATGATCAAGACGTTTCTTCCACTCCCCTCTGGATTTTTACATCATGGATAACGAATCTTTCTCTTATAGATGCACTTTATCTTGCCATATACGAGGTATATCCCATCGTTTTTGGCCTTCACGGGTGCTAAAAATTGTTTGCCTGTTGTGTTGAATATTCTTCGTTATCAGCCAGTAAAACCGCATCATCCATATAACAAATGTTAACGTTTTATTTTCAATTGTATACTCTCTCGTACTGTGCATTGATTGTATAGGTTTGTTTATTGCTAAATTTAATATAAAGGGGCTCAGTCGACTTCCACTGCTAAGTATTATGGGCTCTGCTAATCCTAAAAATGTTACTAGTAAGATCGTACAACTAGAATTAAGGTAGTCAATTATGTATATTTTTTATCATACGTAAAAATACTTTTGAATGGCACAGAGATTTAAACCAGGTGAAAATGTATAGAATCCACCTATGCTTTGCAAAGTAAAGATAAATTTACGTCAACTTATTTGTTTAAATTATGCTAAATTCTTAAATTTTTTACTGATTCTTACAGATAAGATTGTTTCTAAACACAATTAACCACTAATTCATTTAGAAGATTTCAAAAAAATACACTTGATTTTCTTAATTTTACTATATAATTGTGTTGATAATATAGACTTTTCCCGAAAACGTTGCTTTGTTAATATTTTTTAAGTTATAAGGGATAAGATTGATTGGTTTTGTACAGCTTTCGATCTTGATAATGTTATTTTCTATTTTTAAAAAGCGTTTTCATTAAGCGAAATAGATAAATATAACAGAAATAGAAACATCTCAGAATGAGAAGCTACTTACTTCCATTTACATCATACCTACACATCAACTTCCACATAGAAAGGAAAATTTATTACAACTAAGAGTGAAATAATTTGGGTCAGGTAATACGTATAACAGGGACATATGTATAACTCAATGGAGTGAATCTTCGTAAGAAAATTGCTTTGAATAGTTTTAAAGACCTTTTTTCAATGTTTTTCAATGTTGTCACTTGTTTTCGTTTTAACGCTGGGGGCCTTGGCTACTAGGAGAGTCATTCATTTTTTTTCCAGTTTTCCATATTTCATTTGGTGTCTACATCTCGGTTCAGGTGTGATAACGGTGTTTCTTGAATGGTATTCATTAATTTTATTTCATTTGCATACAATCATCAACTTACTATTAGGCGGAACCTAAAATTTGAGTGCAACTTGCTCAGTTATCAGCTCATGGTGACTTGAACAGTCAGCTATAGCTACTGATCATGTTTATAACATTCTACATGAGATTTCTTCTTCTTCCTCTACTTAAGGTAGAAGCAGAAAGCAGACAGAAACAAGCTCCACCACGGCGGCTTTAAAATTTAAAGTATCATACCAATCCTTCACATTTTCCATCTGATTCCGGCTGACTATCACACCTGAATTAATATTGTATCTGTCTCCAGGGCAATTAATATCTAAATTAATTCTACCTAAACGGAGAGCATAAGACTCGATAGAAGTAGAAGTTTGCATAGGGACTTACCTTGATGGATATACAGGATGGAAGTGGCACGTCGATTGACCCGTGACTCCAGGAGCACAAAACGATAAAACGAGCGATTACACAAAACAACAAAAAACGGGATCAGTTGACCGACCGTTCACCAACTCGTTTTAGGTTTATCTCCCTGCAATGTGGGCCACCGACCCAACATTTAGGGGTGGCAGGAGAGGAGACAGTAAGCCCCATAACTCCACATTCCACCAATAGTGGGTAAACTTACCGCTAGGTAGATTTACAATCTACACTAAATTTATGTACAGCTATTTACTTGTATTAAGAATTACTAATGAAATAAACTAAACTAATATGCTTAAAAGCTAAATACCAAACATTCCGCCCACCAAAAAGGCCATGCATTTTTCTATCCGAGATCGGTGATGGTTACTGGGAGGGAAAAGGGCATAATTTAACCACCGGGCGCTGAAAGCTACCATTGGTCGTTTTAACCGTGGCTACTCGCCACTCCATCCATACCAGGTCGCACCGTTTCCACCCTGCCGATACGCCACTGCAGAGCCGGAGCGAAATTGTCTTTAATCAGAACTACTAGCCCCGGTTCCAGGTTTTTGGTGGGATTTAACCACTTCGAACGCTGTTGGAGTGTTTGTAAATACTCCGAATGCCATCGCCGCCAAAAATCCTGGTGCATGCGTTGGAGCAATTGCCATCGATCCAGACGATTGATTTTTAGATTGGTCAGATCTTCGTCTGGGACAGCGGAAAGTGGTTCGCGAGTTAAGAAATGCCCCGGTGTTAACACTGCAGGATCGTTGGGGTCTGTACTAATCGAGCACAGGGGTCGAGAATTTAAGATAGCTTCGATCTGTACGAGTACCGTGAGAAATTCCTCGTAGGTCAGAATTTGATCGCCTATCACTCTAACCAGGTGGGACTTCACTGACTTGATTCCTGCTTCTCAGACCCCTCCCATGTGAGGGACCGAAGGGGGGTTAAATGACCAGGAAATGTTTTCATACTCGACCGCGTACTTAATGAATTTAATAAGTTTTCTATTGGCACCGATAAAATTAGTTCCGCAATCACTAAAAATGGAGGAACAACGGCCCCGCCGAGCGACGAACCTGCGCAACGCTGCCAGACATGCATCGGTTGACAACTCCGAAACTAATTCTAGATGCAGGCATTTAGTAGCAAAACAGACAAATAAACATATGTAAGCCTTTTGCGGCGCAAGACCCCGACGTCTACCTAACCTGATGTGATATGGGCCACCCATATCAACTCCTACGACTGCAAACGGTTTAATTTGGGTAATCCGGGTAGCGGGAAGATTCCCCATTGGAAGTGTGACCGCGAAAACAGCGATTGCATTTCGAAACACAACGATGAATTGCGCTTTTAGCAGCTATGATCCAAACCTGTTGCCTCAATAAATAAAGTAACGTCTGAGGTCCGGGATGGAAATAATCTTCGTGGAATTGACTTTTAATCAGCTCTGTCAGCTTGTGATTTTTGGGCAATAGAAAAAGGTGTTTACTGCCATAGGAAATATTAGCATTAGCTAAACGACCGCCCACCCTGACAATTCCTTCGCAATCAAGAAATGGAGCGAGTGTTCTAATTGGCTTGGAGCATTGCTGATTTGAATTCAATCTTCGAATATCATCACGAAACGATATGTGCTGAACATGTTTAATTAATAGATTTAGGGCCCTTTGTTGTTCACCTACAGTGATGGACCCGAATCGCCGTGTAGTAGCGTTGCGGCAGTTGTGCACAAACCGCATGCAATAGGAAATGATCCTTTTTATTTTCCGTAACGATGAAAATCGAGACAACAATTGATCGCAATTAAATGGATTAAATGACTCATCGTTCACGGTGGTTGCCATCAACACAAGTTTGCGTTCTTCACGTAAAACTGATTCCAAATCCAAGGTGTTTTGATTGTTTAGGGTAGGCCATTCGTCAGAATTTTTTGAAAGCCAAGAAGGGCCGCTCCACCATAGGGGTGGTCCAGCAATTCCCGAGGAAGAAGTCCCCTGGATGCGCAATCCGCGGGATTATCAGCGGAAGGAACATGGCGCCAAGAAGATGCTGGTACGCGTTCTTGAATGTAGCTAACGCAATTGCTAACAAATGTTTTCCACCGATACGGAGACGAATGAAGCCATGATAAAACTATCGTAGAATCAGTTCACGCATAAATGGCGGCGAAGCTAACAAACGACGAACAGGACGAGCAAATAAAAGAAATAAGTTTGGCTAGCAATTGCGCCCCAATTGAGGAATTGGTCGCCGTTGTAATGGGGCAACATTGGTTTTAGCCATCATAAACCTCACTACTGATTCATTCGGACCGATTACAAATCGAAGGTACACTATCGCGGCGAAACCGGCCTCTGAACTGTCAGAAAACCCGTGCAACTCATAGTTGACATAATTCGCAGGAATTAATTGGCGATGAATTTTGATATGAGCTATGTCCACTAATTGCGACTTATATAATTCCCAACGATCAATTATTTCCGAGGGAGGCAATTCATCCCATCCTAATCCTAGCCACCATAAGTGTTGTATAAGCCGCTTCGAAAAAAACGTTAACGGCGCTAAGAAACCGATGGGATCGAAGACCCTTGCGACTTCTGATAGGATGTGCCTTTTGGAACAGGGACGATGTCAGGGAAGATAGAGGGTCGGCCTTACCTTTTGGCGAAAGTTGTATTGGTTATTTTGCCGGCTGGTAATTATCGGCCTAGTTGGGCTAGCTCCCCGCGAGGGTCGCAGGGTTCCAGCTATGCTGAAAAAAAAATAGGAGAGGGCGCCAGGTCCTCGACTCAGATCCAATCCTTATGCCGGACCGTACACAAGGTAAAGACAATTTCCAGCAGATCAAAACAAAAATAAACAAACCAACAACCAATGAATAGATCACAGCTTTATTTTAAATATTGGTGGGTACTATAGTGCGCAACAAGCAAAATCACAGCAGGCAGTATGCAAAAGTAGATGCAAGTATGATAGGCGATATGAATACATGTATATTTCTAATAGCAACAAAAAAAAAACACACAGTATGCGACATGCAGCAATAAATATTAATATATATATATATATATATATATATATATTACGAAGGTTTTCGCGGCTGATATGTATTAAAGGTAAACATTTCAGGGTGTCATACCGCTTAATAAATTTGAAGATTTCTTCAACTGGTTGAAGAACATCTTGAATGGCGTTTGGGGTTGGACGACGTTTCGACGAAATCACATTCGTCATTTTCAAGTCCTTATAGTCCTGGTTTGGCTTCTAGTTATGCGGCAACACGACGGACTGTCAACTTGATGTACAGCTGACTGAATAGGTTGTTTATCAATTACTGTGGCAACTAGCATCTACAGTGCCTTTATATAGACAGTGGCGACAATACAACTAAGCCACACCCCCGCCGCCATATTTATGCAAATTTCTAACGGGTGTTTATTTAAATCCGTGATCAGAGTCGACTGTGATACGTGTTTTACGTTTGGCAGTACTGAAAACATTCGAGATTTGCAGGTTAAAATTTGGGTCAGTTTATGTCAAAACTGACGCAAAACCGAACCTACTAACCTCGAATTTGACATAGACTGACAATACACTTCAGTACTGCCAAAAGTATAACACGAATCACAGGTGATTTAGCATAAACATGGCGGCTAAAACCACGTGATCTAGGCAGCCAATCAAAAATAGGACACCCCATTGTCGCCACTGTCTATATAAAGGCACTGTACTAGCATCGAGGGAGCTGTACTGCTAGAACGGATGGCTGGTGTTCGCAGAGAATGGCCGGCCGTTGCTTGTAGTAACGTTGGTAACCACGATGCAGGTAATCGGCTTGTGTCGTCGCGGGTGTTCATACAATTCGGACGTTTCACGATTTCGATGGCTTCTCGTATGATGCATGCGTCTTTGTGTTCGACGCTGGCAATGCTCTTGGTGTTGTCGAAATCAATCTTGTGCGAAGTATCCCATATATGATGCACTAGCGATGAAGTGTGTTCCATCTTCTTAACATAATTCTGATGTTCCTCCTTGCGTGCCTTTACTCTCCGGTTGGTGTGGCCTATGTAGCTGCTATCGCAATCCCGACACGGTATCTCGTAGACTCCTTGGTTTTACAAAGGGATGTACTCTTTAGGATTCCTTAGTATGGACTGGATTATTCTATCCGTGGTAAAGGTTGTCCTGATGTTACATTTTCTAAGGATTCTTCCGATTTTCTCTGTCGTGCCTCGGATGTAAGGCAGGTACTCCGTGCCACAAGGTCTCTCCTCTTCTGCGTCTTGCGTTTTGGTCTTCGGTGGTCGGAACGCTTTCCTAATCGCTGCTCTGCCATAACCATTTTGTTCGAATACTCGAGCAAGGGTTGCTAATTCTTGTCTTGTATTCTCCTTGTCGGCTATCCTTCTTGATCTACAAACCAGTGTTGTCAGGACTGATTGTAGTTGAGCAGGGTGGTGGTGTGAATGAGCATTTAGGTAGCGATTGGTGTGCGTGGTCTTCCTATAATATTTCTGATATTACTTTGGATGAATCTGCGATATCTGCACTTGCTAAAGGTTTCAACTACGCCATAGCTCCAAAACGTATTCCAGTGGAATCTATCATCTGCGGAGTAGAAACTGCGATTTCGAGACTGGATAAGAATACCGCCGATCTCATCCGACAAGATACCTCCCGAATCTTACGATTGGCTAAACCACCCAAATCGAATCTATCCCGTGATGAATCTTTGGCACTCAAGAATCTTCGTCAGAACAACAACATCATTATTCTTCCTGCAGACAAAGGAAATGTCACCGTTATCATGAACAACGATGACTACCACTCTAAAATGATTTCTTTACTGCAGGACAGTGCTTACAAATGTATCTCCACAGATCCAACAACGTATTTGGAGAAGACCACCAAGTCGAAGATAAAGGAGAGTAACATCGAAACTGAAGTGCAAAATCAACTTATACCTAGAGAAAAGTCGTCTAAATGTCCCAAGATATACGGTCTCCCAAAAATTCATAAGGATGGAACACCGCTTAGGCCTATCGTTAGTTCCATAGGATCACCTATCCAACGACTTGCAGCGTTCGTAGCTAAACATCTGCAGCCGCATGTGGCAGATGCGGCTTCATACGTTATGAATTCTACCCACTTCATCGAGATGCTGCAAAAGGAGAAAATTACACCGACCGATATCCTCGTGAGCTTTGATGTCGTCTCTCTGTTTACTAAAGTGCCAGTTGCCGAAGCTCTAAACGTCATTAAACAGAAGTATGATCCACCTCAACACATAATCAAACTTGCCGATCATTGTCTCCAGAATACATATTTCATCTATAATGGACAACGCTACAAGCAAGTAGAAGGAGCGCCGATGGGTTCACCTTTGTCTCCCGTCATTGCGAATCTCTTCATGGAGGACTTCGAATCGAAAGCACTGGACAGCACCATTTACAAACCGAAACTTTGGCTTCGGTATGTCGATGATGTTTTTGCCATATGGGGTCATGGTAAGAATCGACTTGCTGATTTCCTTACCCATCTCAATAGCATCCATAATAAGATCCAGTTTACGATGGAATTGGAGAAGAACAACCACCTTCCATTCCTAGACGTTCTCATCACCAAGAAGAATGGAAAATTGGGGCACACGGTTTATAGGAAGACCACGCACACCAATCGCTACCTAAATGCTCATTCACACCACCACCCTGCTCAACTACAATCAGTCCTGACAACACTGGTTTGTAGATCAAGAAGGATAGCCGACAAGGAGAATACAAGACAAGAATTAGCAACCCTTGCTCGAGTATTCGAACAAAATGGTTATGGCAGAGCAGCGATTAGGAAAGCGTTCCGACCACCGAAGACCAAAACGCAAGACGCAGAAGAGGAGAGACCTTGTGGCACGGCGTACCTGCCTTACATCCGAGGCACGACAGAGAAAATCGGAAGAATCCTTAGAAAATGTAACATCAGGACAACCTTTACCACGGATAGAATAATCCAGTCCATACTAAGGAATCCTAAAGAGTACATCCCTTTGGAAAACCAAGGAGTCTACGAGATACCGTGTCGGGATTGCGATAGCAGCTACATAGGCCACACCAACCGGAGAGTAAAGGCACGCAAGGAGGAACATCAGAATTATGTTAAGAAGATGGAACACACTTCATCGCTAGTGCATCATATATGGGATACTTCGCACAAGATTGATTTCGACAACACCAAGAGCATTGCCAGCGTCGAACACAAAGACGCATGCATCATACGAGAAGCCATCGAAATCGTGAAACGTCCGAATTGTATGAACACCCGCGACGACACAAGCCGATTACCTGCATCGTGGTTACCAACGTTACTACAAGCAACGGCCGGCCATTCTCTGCGAACACCAGCCATCCGTTCTAGCAGTACAGCTCCCTCGATGCTAGTTGCCACAGTAATTGATAAACAACCTATTCAGTCAGCTGTACATCAAGTTGACAGTCCGTCGTGTTGCCGCATAACTAGAAGCCAAACCAGGACTATAAGGACTTGAAAATGACGAATGTGATTTCGTCGAAACGTCGTCCAACCCCAAACGCCATTCAAGATGTTCTTCAACCAGTTGAAGAAATCTTCAAATTTATTAAGCGGTATGACACCCTGAAATGTTTACCTTTAATATATATATAACTGGTTGAAGAACATCTTGAATGGCGTTTGGGGTTGGACGACGTTTCGACGAAATCACATTCGTCATTTTCAAGTCCTTTTAGTCCTGGTTTGGCTTCTAGTTATGCGGCAACACGACGGACTGTCAACTTGATGTACAGCTGACTGAATTCAGTCAGCTGTACATCAAGTTGACAGTCCGTCGTGTTGCCGCATAACTAGAAGCCAAACCAGGACTAAAAGGACTTGAAAATGACGAATGTGATTTCGTCGAAACGTCGTCCAACCCCAAACGCCATTCAAGATGTTCTTCAACCAGTTGAAGAAATCTTCAAATTTATTAAGCGGTATGACACCCTGAAATGTTTACCTTTAATACATATCAGCCGCGAAAACCTTCGTAATATTATATATATATATATATATATATATATATATATCAAACAAACAGTAGCCCATGAGCAGTAATGGCTATAATCTGTGGATGGGCTAACACATTAAAACATTTCGAGCACGGCATAAATCAATCGAACTCCCTACTCAGGTGCCGATATTCCGCGAAAGCATGAAATTACGCGAGGTTTAAAAGAAGCGCAGCGAGTATTAAAATTATGCATAAAAATAAAATGGATAGACTGGAGGTAACCTGTGAGGCAGGAAATAGCAGAGCCGGGTTATGCAAGCGCACAGCTGATGCGAAACCCCGAATATCAGTTCAGAAAGATCCTAAAGTAAATATTCAAAAAATTTCTAGGGGTCAAAACTACCAGGATATATGCCCATATAAGAGCAGGGTAGTTTTCTCAGTGGAAATACATCAGGTACATACATGAACGCTAAAGCAAACGCTTGAATAAACCTTCGGCAAACTTGTACCTACGTAGAGACTCGCAAATAAATTACAATAGCGCGGAATTGACAAAGATTCTACCGGCGGCGGGCCTTGCGACACAACCGTTACTGACCCGAGATTAATTACACAAGAACTTAAACTGCAAACGTCAGGCGGCTGACAAGCAAATGGCGACGAAATAAGTGAAAGTATATCAAACAAACCGCAGGCAACGAGCAGTAAGTACAACCTTAAATCTGAAATAATTGAACGAAAGATCTAACATACAATTTTCAGGGGAGCTGGATGGGGCGCGGCGACCAACGGGGCCGCAGTCCTCGGCGGAACCACCGAAACAGGACTCTAGTAAGTGTTCTGACATTAATTTGCCAGGCTGCACATAAATGCAAATAAGGCAGCAGCGCGAAGGCTAACTAATCTGTAAATTCGTAGGTTCGGCAGAGAAGCCGTGGCTCGGGGCTATTAAGCCGCAGAGCTGCTTTCACAAACTCGGGTAAGCTCGATTAATGATTCAATAAAGATCACTAAAATGCACAAAATCGATGCTCGAAATTTGCACAAGGCCTATCATGATAACGCATCAGATCTATACAAAAGCATGCACTAATAACTAACTAAACGAAGCATTGCTATGCCAAAAATATCACACATGCCCTAGCTACTGAGGCACTACTAACAAACTATAAAGTACACCAGGCGCAAATAGCTATATGAGTTTCTTACCTGTAGTAAAACCACGTCGGAGCCTAACCTTCCTGTTGGCTTGAGGGGGCGAAGCCGGCTGAAGCAGCGAGGGTTTCGGCAGTCGTAGCGGAAGGCCGAGCGGGCCGAGAAAGCGGTGAATATGTCGCAGGTGAGTGCAATGCTACACTCTCTAGCGTAGCTCCCAGGAATTGCAGAATTCCTTGACAACTCGATAATTTCAGGAGCCCAAATCGACGGTTTGGATGGCCGCAAGGTGCAGCCGAACGGTGAATGCTAAGCTTCTTCAGGGAGGAGTTTTCCCTCTCGCAGGAAGCCTCCAAACTCTCCCAAGATCGTATCCGACAGGAAAATGGCATCCGACAGTAAATGGCTATAACGCACAACGCCCAAATAAATCTACGATTAAGGAGCCGAGACTAGAGACAGCTTACCTTGAGTAATGACTGGCAGCCATAAAAGTGCAAGGGGGCTGCTGACCTCAAACGAATCCGCAATTTGCGAATGACGTAAGTACTACCAAATTAAATACGAACGTCTTAAAGAACACATGTGCCTTGTAGATCCTCCTCAAAACGAAACGGGGCGAGGCTACACTAATTAGCCCATAAATCAAGCACACAGTCGAGGCACCAGCAGCTCACACCAAGTTTAAAATGGGAAAGAACTCAAAAATTCCACCAGTCACCAGTTATCAAAACTTTCCAAAATTGTTGGGCCAGAAGATGCGAAAAAAAAACAGCCTGAAAAGTGTGACTGCAAGAAAATATCCTTTATCTAGCAACAAATAGAATAGTGCAGAATGATTGCAATAAGGGTTGCCTAAGCTCCATATACGAATTTCTGTAGAAATGTAGCCAGAATAGATTTAATTAGTAAAATATGGGTAATTATTCGAAGAGTTGCTTACCAAACTGCTTGATAATTATAGGAGAATATTTAAAAATAAGATATAGCCAATTATACCTAGTTGAAAGCATGCAAAAATTGGCAAAAGCCAACCATAAATATTCAGGTTCAAAGATTCAGCCAGCAAGAGTTCAATACTACGGGGGACGCTCCAAAAGTATCGTAACAACGATCAATAGGTTCAACCTTAAATCTAAAACTGTCACTTGATGGCGACCATTGTAAGCCAAGGATCTTCAAAAGAGAGCAAGGTTCACCGGAATCGAAAGATACCATATTCTCTACCAGATGCGTGGGGTCTAGGTGGTTGGTTAACGCTGGAGAATTACTAGCCCATTTCCTTAATTCAAATCCGCCACAACGCAACAATTTTATCAGTTGATCCTGTAGGATTAAGGCCTTAGCCATGGAGGAACATCCAGTGGCAATATCGTCGACATAGATATCTCTTCGAATGACAGAAGATGCTTGGGGAAACCGGTGTTGCTCGTCATCAGCTAATTGAATAAGGGTTCTGATTGCAAGAAACGGCGATGAAGTAACTCCATATGCCACCCTATTCAAGATATATTCTTTAACTGGCTGATCTATGGAAGAGCGCCATAGAATACGTTGGAAATCACAGTCTGTAGTCGAGACGATTATTTGGCGAAACATGTGCTTAATGTCGCTAGTTATTACTACCTTATGAGCGCGAAAGTTTAATAACACGGAGACTATGTCTTGCTGTAACTTTGGACCAGAATACAATGTGTCATTTAGCGATAAGCCATTTGAAGCTCTCGAACTGGCATCAAAAACTACACGAAATTTTGAATTCGTCACACAATGATGTGGAATGTAATAACATTTATCGGGACGACGATCTTCCGATGCGAGGACCATATGCCCGGTATTAATGTATTCGTCCATAAAGTTGACGTATTCCGTTCTCAAAGAAGGATTGTGCATAAGGCGATTTTCGAGCAATTGCAGCCGCCTTAAGGCAATATCGCGCGAATTTGCCGAACTTTGGGATCTTGCCGGAAAATGGAGCATCGTGTGGTGTTTATTGCGACAGTTTCTACATACCGACTTAGACGGACAACAACTACTAATATAATTAGAACGCAAACAATTCAAACAAAGACGATGCGACTTGACCATTTCAAATCGCTCGTGTGGCGTTTTTGACGCAAACACAGGGCACGCATAAACGGTATGTGCCAGCTGACAAATTAGACATTTCGAAGTGTTTTCGCTACCTGAAGTTAATTTATTCTGCAAGGATGTATTTACTAAGAACGCCGATTTAGTAGACGGCTTTGCAAACAGGTGTTTGAACCCTTTGTTGGCTGAGTTATCTACACTTTCCAAGACGCGACATTGAGTTTCAATAAAATCTTCTAATTGTTTTAGCGTTGGAATATCCGATGCCTTAGACCTAATCTCCGATTCAAATAATTTTCGCATATATAAAAGTATGCTAAACCACATAAAGTCCTCTAACGAATTAGCAATGTTTAGAGCCTTAAGGGCCAAACGATTCTCTTTAACGTAGTCAAAGAGTTTTTGCAGGTCTTTCGCGGATTCTTTTGGAAAATTATTAATTGATGCCCAATAGTGATTAGCCAATCTACGCTTATCATCGTAGCGGTCGACGAGTGTATCGTATGCGATTTTATAATTATCTCCTGACAAAGGCAAAGACTTAATAAGATTTAATGGCTCATTTTGTAAACAACTCAAAAGGTATATCAGTTTTTGAATGTCAGACAAATCAGATCTAGTATGTATGGCACTTCGGAATAATTCGATAAAACCCGTCCATTGACTATACTCGCCGGAATAAATTGGGAGTTCCAGCTTCGGCAAACGGATGTTATTAGAATGATTGAAGCTACGATTCGAAGAATTGTCATTATGATTGCTAAAACTCGGGGACGTTTCATTATCAGGAAACAAAAAAAAAATAAATGGCTTCAATACTATTAAATGCATCATCAAATTGTTTCCTAATGGCCTCTTCGGATGCTAGGTCGGGATTAGCTTGAGTGGATATATTTTGAATAATTGCGCGATGCAAGGGTTGAAATTCATCATAAATCGACTTTGCCCTGTCAAGTCGCCGTTTTAATAACGGACGTAACGCGGTTTCTTCCTGAGATGAAGAAGCTAGGTCACGGATTTCCAATAATTGATTAATTAAAGTACAGCGGAGTGCCAAATTCATTTTAAGCTGATTCGCCATGATTTATTGGTATGCGGTGGCGGAAGTCTGCGACAGAGAGCTATATCCAAAATCCAAAACTTTGAGGATCGACAGCCGCCTGCAGTACCACAGCAATAAAGGCAAAAGCAATAAAACCCAACCGTTCTACGATGGTCACTTGTTGACCATATGTCCGGCGCAACCAAACTAGGAAATTCCGAGAACGAGGGACAATGGATGCAAAGATGCGGACCAAATTAGGCATAAAATCAATATGTGGGACGGCGAAACGTAACGACATACGCAATATACACGAATCAATAAAGTTAAATCAATAATAACTCGTAAATAGCTGTACCTGCGCTAGAGCTTTGAATTTGGAAAATAAACGATATCAAAATTTGGAAAATTCGACAAATTTGACGCGTTTCTTACTGCAACAAAAAACCGGATAATCTCAATTGATTAGATCCGGCTCGAAGAACCAGAAATGTATCTGTCTCCAGGGCAATTAATATCTAAATTAATTCTACCTAAACGGAGAGCATAAGACTCGATAATACCCACGCAAAGTAGAACTTTGTATAGGGACTTACCTTGATGGATATACAGGATGGAAGTGGCACGTCGATTGCCCCGTGACTCCAGGAGCACAAAACGATAAAACGAGCGAATACACAAAACAACAAAAAACGGGATCAGTTGACCGACCGTTCACCAACTCGTCTTAGGTTCATCTACCTGCAATGTGGGCCACCGACCCAACATTTGGGGGTGGCAGGAGAGGGGACAGTAAGCCCCATAACTCGACGTTCCACCAATAGTGGGTTAACTTACCGCTAGGTAGAATTACAAACTACACTAAATTTATGTACAGCTATTTACTTGTATTAAGAATTACTAATAAAATAAACTAAACTAATATGCTTAAAAGCTAAATACCAAACAAATATCATTCTTCTTCGTTGTGAAAAGCATATTTACCTAAGTCTCGTATATTCTTCAGTAATTGAAGAGAACCACCTCTGTGCCCATCTTTTGGGCTGTCGTACTGGTTTTACATATATGAGCTACTCTGTCCTTCCAAAATATGATCAAGACGTTTCTTCCACTCCCCTCTGGATTTTTATATCATGTATAACGCATCTTTCTCTTATGGATGCATTTTATCTTGCCACATACGAGGTATATCCCATCGTTTTTGGCCTTCACGGGTGCTAAAAATTGTTTGCCTGTTGTGTTGAATATTCTTCGTTATCAGCCAGTAAAACCGCATCATCCATATAACAAATGTTAACGTTTTATTTTCAATTGTATACTCTCTCGTACTGTGCATTGATTTTATAAGCTTGTTTATTGCTAAATTTGATATAAAGGGGCTCAGTCGACTTCCGTTGCTAAGTATTATGGGCTCTGCTAATCCTAAAAATGTTACTAGTAAGATCGTACAACTAGAATTAAGGTTGTCAATTATGTATATTTTTTATCATACGTAAAAACACTTTTGAATGGCACAGAGATTTAAACCAGGTAAAAATGTATAGAATCCGCCAATGTTTTGCAAAGTAAAAATAAATTTACGTCAACTTATTTGTATAAATTATGTTAAATTCTTAAATTTTTTACTGATTCTTACAGATAAGATCGTTTCTAAACACAATTCGGTTAGAATATTTAAAAAAAATATACTTTATTTTCTTAATTTTACTATGTAATTTAATTTATTGTGTTGATAATACAGACTTTTCCCGAAAACGTTGCTTTATTAATATTTTTTAAGTTATACGGGGTAAGATTGATTGGTTTTGTAGTACAGCTTTCGATCTTGATAATGTTATTTTTTATTTTTAAATAGCGTTTGCATTAAGTGAAATCGATAAATATAACAGAAATAAAACAATATCCGAATGGGAAGCTACTTACTTCAATTTACATCATACCTACACATCAACTTCCACATAGAACGGGAAATTGATTACAACTAAGAGTGAAATAATTTGGTTCAGGTAATGTGCATAACAGAGCCACATGTAGCTCAATGGGGTGAATCTTCGTAAGAGAATTGCTTTGAATAGTTTTAAAGACCTTTTTTCAATGTTTTTCAATGTTGTCACTTGTTTTTCTTTTAACGCTGGGGGCCTTGGCTACTAGGTCAGTCATTCAATTTTTTCCAGTTTTCTATATTTTATTTGGTGTTCTAGGTTCAGATGTGATAACGATGTTTTTTTAATGGTATTCATTAATTTTGTTTCATTTGCGTATAATCATCAACTTACTATTGGGCGGAGCCTAAAATTTGTGTGCAAATTGCGCAGTTATAAGCTCATGGTGACTTGAACAGTCAGCTATAGCTACTGATCATGTTTATAACATTCTACATGAGATTTCTCCTTCTTCTTCTACTGAAAATATAGCCGACTTGATTGCAATTTCGACTATTTGAAAAAATCCATGTATAAAGTTTATGGAGAATTTTCCCTATAACGAGCAAATTTTCTTGCAAAAACTGTTTCAGCCAGTCTCTTCTAGAGCACGTAACCCGAATTTTCCCATGACGTTGGGCAGATGATTTTCACCGTAAGTAGAAACAACCTTCGCTTTAATGTTTCCCATTACAACTAAAAATAATCGCCATAGGCATTATTTGTTATTGCAGTCAGCTCAATGTATCCTAGAGATCTTCTTCGATGGACTCAGCAGTATGAAAACATATAGTCTTCTATAAAGATTTTTTCTTAATGGGTTTTGTATCTAACCTGACTGCAATAATTGAATCATTGATGTTTCGAAAAGCAGATCGTATTATCGTGTCTCGGGTGCAAAAATGGCCACAATTCTTCCAATGAGTCTCACTTAGACCGCAGATCTTGATTGTCTATTTAAGTTTCAAGTTCTGTACATTTTACATCAACAAGTCTGGAACTCGAATGACGTCGATCGGGTCGGTTTTACACACATTATTCCTATTTGTAATTATAATGCCAGTACTCATGGGATGTATTTATTGCGGCGAGGTCCTGGTTTCTTCAACATTGCAGTTCTGTGACCGCTATATCGAGTAGGTACTTCAACATCTTGATCATGCTAGTTTCCTTAGCTTTCGTAATTTTCTAAAGTTAATGCTTCCAATTCCAGGTAGATTTTTAATTAACTTCTTAAGATATCGTTAAATCTACTGATCAGCTGTACCGCCCGGAGCCGTTGACTGTATTAGGGTTAGGTGTGTAACTGTCGCATTTGACCTAACAAAGCTAGCTATTTCTCTGAAGTACAGACGCTGTCCTTTGCTGATTTTAATCATTGGCACTACTGCCTGCTCAATATGGGAGCAAGAGAGTAATTCCCCTCGGTCAAACCTAGTATTCGGATCTATATAAAATCAATGTCATGCAGAAATAATAATAACAATAACCGCAAATTGATGGTTAGTATTCAAAAAATTACTTGGAATTCTGGAAATTCATAGACTATATTTATCATAAAATCGTAAATTCACATTTCTGATAGATTCGCAACATTATTAAAACAAAATCAGTTAAACTAGGGGCGAACAAATTAACATAGGACACTAGGATATAGCCTAGAAAGTCGAATCTTCCAAAGTCTCGTCTCTTAGCATTGAAGCGAATATTAATTTTGGGTGTTGGTCGGATATTTGGAAAAATTTTCGGTCCTACATATTTCGCGCAGCCACCCCACAGAACGACTTGCTGCAGCTCTGTCCACCGAGGCGTTTGCTTTTCAAGGTCGCTTGTAGACCGACGTGACGGTCTGATTTGCACTGCCTTCCCTTGTTTAAATCCGCCAGTCGTTGTTCAAGATTGTCGGCCATTCTTCTAACCTAGTCCTTCAATCATCAGAAACAATCATTAGATTTTTGCCTCCACGCTGCCAGCCAAATTCCTGCATTCCAAGCTAAGTTGGATATGTATGTTGTATGCATGTTGTGAATTATTGCCGTTCCAAATACGTTACGTTCTACTTAAGAAATTAGTTGCCTTTTACGCAGACCAAATTTTTGAGTACATCCCCGCTGGGACTGCTGCTTGTTGCGAACTACTACGGCCCTATCACCACTTGTTTGCCATAAAATTACACCACAGAAAAATATCATTACATAAACGTATTGCGTAGTGCAACATAACTGTCCAGAGCTCATATAGTTTCAGGGTGTTTTCTGACGTTCTCGACACACTAGCTGTGATCCGCGATAAATCTACTTGTGTTCTTACAATATATCCGTTCTTCAGTTTAACACGTATTCAATTATTTGTGAAGCGGAATAAAGTTACGCCAATTTTTGGAGTAAAGCGAGTTCAGCTAGCAATAAGGTAAGTGAAAACCCGCCCCTCTTCCATTGAACTGACGGAGCACTTTTGGTTTATTAATCATAAATCAGAAACCTCAGAATTGACTGTGTATGTTTTAATAAAATTATATTGCAGGTTTTATGCAAGACTGAATACATATTTCTGAAAGTGTATATTGAACATTTGAATTTCACGTATACCTAAGAAAATATTGTGTTGGGGAACACTAGATGTTAGTATTAATTTGTGATTTGTATCACTGACTTCTGAGCTACAACATAATCTAAAAATTAAAGAATTTTGAGAATTACCTGCCTCATATGATTACATACTGTACCTTTTACTGAGCTCTGATGTAGTATTGAATGTACTGGAAGAGTTTGAACACATCTGCAATTCGATTTGATAGTATTCATTACACATTTATTCATAAGTCACCAAGAAAACATATTATTGTATTACAACCAATGTAACATGTAATAACAGTTATCTATTGTATATACAAGGTGTTTTGGAAAAATAATCTCTATTGATGTGTAGACAACATATTTACTTAAATATAAAATAAAAGCTACAGAATAACGCATGTTCGCAATAACTTAATTTTTCAAGACACAGATAAGATTCAATTTTTAACGATTATGTAACGGACAAAATAAAATTTCTCCTGCAACTAACTCTGTATCGGTTTATATTTTGACCATAAATGACATTTTTCGTTAATAATGTTTTCATACAAAAACTACAATACGCTGCAAGCATTATATTTTTATTTTATTTTTAGTAATCAACGTTTCACTTTGAAGGAAAGCTTGCTCCATTAAGCAACTGTTTTGGAGAAGACTATTACAGTGATGTAAAGAAACGCTCTATATAATATTCAAAACTAAGTTATGTGAACGCATGTTAATAGATATTTTTTTCTTGTTTTAGATATGAAATATATCTCAAATAGGAAGACTTTCAAAAACACCTAGTTCAAACACACTACTTACAGTTTCTATCAAAAGAGAAACAAATACATAATATAAAGTTTATGTAACATAAACAGCAATATCCTAATAACCTAAACTACCTTACTCTATATACAATATTCACCTTTAGGCAAACAATCATTATTGTTTTCAAAGTTTAAAGAATGGCTGAAAATTATCTTGTTTGGTAACGTTAACGAAGCTTCCACATAGTCCACACCTATTATTATGCTTCAGTTTATCCGGACAACCAGTGCCAGGTTCACCAGGTTTGTAAACGGGTAAACCAATGTAGTTTCCTCCAGGGCCGTAGTTGCATACGAATAAAAATTCCCATGTTTTAATACCGCCCGGCTGAATGACAGTGTAGTATGTGCCAGCACAACCCAATCTGTGTGAGTCAGCCCACATCATTTGAGTGTAGTGCCCCACTTTAATGTCATGTCCCCTGGAATTAAAATTGTTAAATTAAAATAATATATTTTTTAATGACACATGTTTATAGTTGCCTTTGCTCATTCATTCATAATCTGCAACCCGTTTTACCTTTCGTTATCGAATACCATAACGCTCCCACGCATCCAAACATACCACACTTTCAACTAAACTTAACCTAACCTAAAGCTAACTTAACTAATAAGTGCAAATGTATCCCAGAAAAACCGCGGCTGCGGCTAGATTTGAACACATGTACCTGTTGGTAAGCTGGACCAATAACCAACTCAACCACCCAAGCGGAATTTGCGCGGTGGTCTAATTATTCAACTATGAACGGATTATTACGAACTTTGAGAATAAATGCAAATTTTATTTTCACATATAATCTCATAAGAGCATTAATTCTTTCCGGAAATTTTTTTGAGTGCGTTCCAACAACGTCGTATTAATTTGCCCGAGCGGGACGCAAGGGCAAATTAGGACGTTGTTGAATGCACGAAAAATCATTTCCGGATATGAATTAATGCTCGAATGCAGATTCGGTAAGAAAATCGTAACGATACAAGCCCTCAAAGTTAGGCTGATCTACCTACAAAAAATTTCCAAGAAATTTTTTTGTTCTCTTGGATACGGCTCGTGAACTAATTTTTCTATTGGTCATTGATGAGTGTCGTACGATTTTCTGCTGTAATTATTTAAGATCAGTAGATGTTT
Organism: Agriotes lineatus; assembly: GCA_940337035.1. Classification (NCBI taxonomy): domain Eukaryota; kingdom Metazoa; phylum Arthropoda; class Insecta; order Coleoptera; family Elateridae; genus Agriotes; species Agriotes lineatus. Next base: position 125,608,636 of record OW679197.1, on the reverse strand, counting down.
CCATGTAAAATCAATCAGAAAAATAACAAAATCTCAACATGTATCGCTTTGTCTATACTACAAAAATTGTCAACAGTAATTACATAAGTGGTGATAGTTTTTGATAATTTTAACTAGATTCACGAATCTTAATAGCAACAAAGATGAGTGCTAATCTAGTTAAAATTATTTTAAAAAATATTACCATGACTATTCAATTCACCTGTCATCTGTCGAAAAGTAACCAATGAAAATCCAGAATTCTGACGTTTCTTGACCAATCAAAAAAATATCAGTGGATATATCTTCCTAGAAGGTATTCAAGTGACTATTTTTAACAAATGCGATTTTTATTAGAAAAAGTCAACATTAGTGTTCTGTTACTATAGAAATTGCGTTTGTTGCTAGATTTACTGAAAACCAATTTGAAAAATGTAGTTTGGTTCATTAAATAGTCCCTCGAATACCATTCTTAGTCAAAGTTAAGTAGATTATTTTTGCGGTGGTATCACTACTCATGTCCATTGCGCTTGGGATTAGGACTCGTGCTATCGCACTCGTCCTAATCGTACCAAAGCGCAATGGACATTCGTGACACCACCACAAAAATAGTCGACATAACTTTGACTACTCATGGTATTATAAGTGAATGTAATTCGGAGTGGTTATTTTTTAAACAGTCCAAGTTGTAGATAGGGTTTGATGGAGCCTCCAGATGAGTATCCTGTTATTTTTAACAACTGCTGCTCACCTACTCCACTTTTAGCTAGCTGTGTTACAGCAGAAGAACGATTTGAATGGTTTGTGAAAAAATAGTCGCTGTAATCAGCTACTAGCAAATAGTCACATATAATCTCATAAGAGCATTAATTCTTTCCGGAAATTTTTTGAGTGCGTTCCAACAACGTCGTATTAATTTGCCCGAGCGGGACGTGAGGGCAAATTAGGACGTTGTTGGAATGCACGAAAAATAATTTCCAGATATGGATTAATGCTCGAATGCAGATTCGGTAAGAAAATCGTAACGACACAAACCCTAAAAAGAAGTAGTGTCTACCTACAAAAAATTTCCAAGAAATTTTTTTATTGCCTTGGTTACGGCTCGTGAACTAATTTTTCTATTGGTCATTAATGAGTGTCGTACGATTTTCAGTGTAATTAGCTGCTAGCAAATAGTTAGTGTAATTTTGATGCTATTGGTCGATTTGAATTTTTTTCTCATTACTATTGGCTGATAGGACTGTTTAAAAAATAATCGCTTTTATTAGCATAGTAACGCTATTGGAAATGGAAATTAGTGGCATATTTCAGAACGTGCATTAATAAACTAATTAAATGGTTAATTACGATAAAATAAACATGCATGAACGTTAATTACGTTTGATAATGACGAAGTGTAGGTTGTCTATGGAAATAAATCCAATGTAATACGGTAACCATTCATGCATCGAAAATAATTTATAGTGACTATCGTTTGAAAATCAATTCTATTATTAATTAATATACAGTTTATAACATTCTAGGCGCAATTAACTATGTCACTTACATAGTAGCCTTTCAAAGTTGATTAAAAAAGTAATCTATCCAAGTTACTCGACTTGCCACCAACTACAAAATATTCAAATCATCAATTTGTAATTCAAAAGTAGTCAATGCAGCACAGCACAGTAAAATGATGAGCTATAAGGTGTTAAACATATAGTACTCTACAGTCAAGATTATCTACTAAAAGCGATTGTCTTCTTATACCGGGTGTAAACGAATTTATTAGACAAGTCATAACTTCTAGAGTATTAGCTGTATCAAAATGAGATTTGGTATAGGTAAATGGTATAGGAAGAGGAGTGTTTTCGCATATTTTTCACTTTCTGGTCACTTCCGGTTTCACCGGAAATGGCTCCGATTTCGAATTTTTAAATCGAATACCCTGTATATTTTTGCATATTTGGATTTCTGAGACGATTTTGGATCAGAATGTGACATTTTAAAAAGCTTTAAGCCTACTTGATTTTTTTAGAGCCACTTTTAATATGGCATCTAGGTGGTCATGATCGGATGCAAACTAATCTAAGGACCTCAGGTGATGTCAGAAAATTACAAACGCAGAGTTTTAGTGATTAGTATGATAGCTAGGAATAAGACAAGTTGGCAAAATCACGTTTTCTTGTCTAACTATTTTTTTTCAAATTACGACTCTTTTTTGACAAGCACTTTCCGAAAAGAGGATTTTTTGGCGAATCTAACAATACTAATTTATTCGCGATTGGATTGAAAATAAGCTGATAAGTTAAATATTTCTAAGCAAAATACTGGATAATAATTTATTTACTTTTGTCAAGTGTGCCACGGATAACTTTTTAAAATGTCACATTCTGATTCAAAATTGTCTCAGAAATCCAAAAATATAAAAATATACAGAGTGTTCCATTTAAAAATTTGAAATCGAAGCCATTTCCGGTGAAACCGGAGGTGACCAGAAAGTGAAATATATTCGAAAACTCTCCTCTCCCTATACCATTTATCTACACCAAATTTCATTTTGATACACCTAATACTCTAGAAGTTATGACGTCTAATAAATTCGTTGACAGCCGGTATATGGAAGATAGAATATTTATAGTAAAAGTATGTAAATACAAAAGCCTCTTATAGAAAACCTATTTATACCGGCACTCTCATAATGGTTTTTTTGTGAAGGGTGAACCAAGTTTACGAGCACTGCGGCCTCAATGGGCCTATTGTACTATTTCCAAGACAAGTGTGTGTATATGTTTTGTGTGCAGACTTGTTATTCTACCTCATAGACCAGTCTTCATACGTTAATTATATCCCAATATCGAATGGTTGCCCGGCTTAGTACCAATCCAGCGGACTGCGGATAAAGTTCCAAAAGACTTGCTTATTGCAAGCCGGGCACCCTATCCATAGCGCCACTGAGGTGGTCTCTGACAAGAGTTACTCGTGTAACCAATGGATGTTTATGATACCGCTATCATTAACAGAACTACGACCGTGATGAATATATTTCTCAAATCCAGACGGCTACCAATAAAGTTTGGATATGATTTGCCAAATTGAACTTGTAAATCAATTAAAATAAATGAGAAATATTCTGCTAAAAGGTTTAAAAATTTGTTTAGACAACTCGATCCAGAGCGGAGCAGGAAAATATCAGATTAATTAAAAACCTCAATGCTACCTCCGGCTAGTGTAATATATCCACTTATCTACATGAAATTCAATCTCAAAGTTGGTGTATAAGTCGACCAATCTCATACAGTATATCCAATATTTAAGATAAAAACTTTGTAAAAACAGTTTTAAAAACATCAGCACACGCTCCGTAACATATAAGAGTTATGAAGTATATGTGCCAACGGTCTAAGAATATGTTAGAAAGTGTACTAACGTTTTTTGTCATATCGCTAACTATGACGGACCCACTCACTACCATTTAAGATACGAAAAAACACACCCTCACCACAGTACATTGTCTTTTCAAGCACACCTTCAGTTCCTGGGGAATTGCTGGTGACATTCAAGTTAAAAGTTATTATGGCGGTATTTATCTACCGGTAGGGTGTCTCAAGCGGTACAGTCCTTAACGGAGTCTCGAGACTACGCGTATTTCACAACGAAAGGGCAACTGGGGTGTTCTGTAAAGCCCAGAAAACTCCGAAAATAAACCATCTAGGCACGAACGCGAAGACAGCCACTCTAACCGCACTAAGAACGGTACAAGTCTGATTTTTGGGATAAATGGTCGAACTACTCAACTAGTCAAAAAGATGTATACAACGAGGATGTAATATAGTGTATAGCGGTAATAGACACCTAGAGTAAAGAACAATACTGTAATAGTATATTTTCGACGACCGGCATCGAAAGTAGATTTTTCTCACTGTCATTTGACAACAGAAAGTTGACATTTGCCGTTGAGCGTGCGTTTTCATCTTTTTGCCGCTCGCCGAGCGTTTTGGGTTTCCGCGTTAACAAAATAGGTAGCCACGTCCGAATGTTTCCTTGACAACGCCCGTCATTTGTGGAAATAATCGCGTCACATGTCATATAGACTGCGCGAGTAATGTTAACTTGATTGTCAATTAATTTTTGCGATAAAACGAAATTTGATATTTTCCTTTAATAATATGCTCAGTCGTCGAAAAAATAGTATGTATGTTTCGAGCTAAAAGTGCGCTTGCCGCTTTTGCATGATTGCTGGTTTCGACTTCGTCTCAACCAGCAATATTCATGCGCAAGCGGCAAGAATGCAAAAGCGGCAAGCGCACTTTTAGCTCGAAACATACATACTATTTTTTCGACGACTGAGCATATTATTAAAGGAAAATATCAAATTTCGTTTTATCGCAAAAATTAATTGACAATCAAGTTAACATTACTAGCGCAGTCTATATGACATGTGACGCGATTATTTCCACAAATGACGGGTGTTGTCAAGGAAACATTCGGACGTGGCTACCTATTTTGTTAACGCGGAAACCCAAAACGCTCGGCGAGCGGCAAAAAGATGAAAACGCACGCTCAGCGGCAAATGTCAACTTTCTGTTGTCAAATGACAGTGAGAAAAATCTACTTTCGATGTCAGTCGTCGAAAAAATATTTAATGAGTACCTCTACTAATTGCAGCCGTCTCCAGTGAGAGCAACCAAAACCCAGAAAACAGTTTTAGGCACGAAGAAGTCTGCCACAGCTGTAAAATTACGTTATGGGCCTGTAAGCGGCATACAAAGATTGGTGAAAAGTGAAATTTCGGGGCAATTAACGAATTGCGTCACATTGGCCAATTTGCGTCGCAGAGCGGCGAGGTTTTCTTTGTGTTATTGCAAGAATCTTGTGTCGCCAAGCACATGCCGGCTTGCTACTTTTTCAAACCCCGAAATGAAAGGAAATTGTGAGTTTTATGCAGACAATTTGGAAAACACCCCGGACCATGTAAAATTTAAATTTAAGACAAAAATTTCCGACAAAATCTTAGTTTAGTGAACCATTTTCAAGTCTGGTGTTTCACGTACTATTGCGGAATAGTATATTGTCTAACTAGTGCTGAAAGTTGGATATTTCACACGAATGCGATAGTTGAACCACGAGCCGAAGGCAAATGGCTCATTCGCAGAAGTGTGAAATATCCAATCAGCACGTGTTATACACTATACTTTTCCGACGACCACCTAAAATCAAATAAATTAATATTTGATTCTTTATAATATAAACCAAATTTACCACTTTTAACCGCAAAATGAAACAATTATTGTTTAAACATCAACTTAAATTGTCATACTATTTCTGTGACATTAGCTTACTAGATTTTTGAACCGGTTTGTTTCGCGACTTGCGCCCTGTTTTATGCCGAATTTGCCGTGACGCTCTAGCGCATTTTAGTTACTACGGGAGACCATGTCGCACTACTGTTTCAAGACGGAAAACGCACGCTCCACGTGACCTTTTCAGGTGACCTGTGCAATGTGTCACTTTTTGTAACACCAAGCCATGCCATTTTTTGGCATTTTTCGTAGTGGTCGTCGGAAATAGTATATTGTATGTTAAGAGCTGAAAGTGCATTCTTGCCGCTTGCGCATGAATATTGCTGGTTGAGACGAAGTCGAAACCAGCAATCATGCAAAAGCGGCAAGCGCACTTTTAGCTCGAAACATACATACTATTTTTTCGACGACTGAGCATATTATTAATGGAAAATATCAAATTTCGTTTTATCGCAAAAATTAATTGACAATCAAGTTAACATTACTCGCGCAGTCTATATGACATGTGACGCGATTATTTCCACAAATGACGGGCGTTGTCAAGGAAACATTCGGACGTGGCTACCTATTTTGTTCACGCGGAAACCCAAAACGCTCGGCGAGCGGCAAAAAGATGAAAACGCACGCTCAGCGGCAAATGTCAACTTTCTGTTGTCAAATGACAGTGAGAAAAATCTACTTTCGATGTCAGTCGTCGAAAAAAAATATTTCGCACGATTTGTTTGCCTTGTGTAGGTATGTATGGTTTTATCAAGTGGACTAAAGTCACTGAATTGCCAATGGTACAACTGACATTCTGCCATTAAAACTTAAAATGCCGAATCACGTTCTAAGCGAGCGAGGCCGAAAAAGGCGTTGTTATCGCAAAGCTAAAAGAAGGATGGTCACTGCAACGTGTGGCCGATGAAGTTGGTTGCGGAAGAAGAACCATTTCTTAACATAACCTGAAAAAGCTAGTAATTCGATAATAACCCCAAAATGTGAAAAATGACAAGTAGTCAGCTACACACTAAGCCACTGTGGATAAAACCAAGTAACTAGATTAAATATCGTGCAAAATATTTTTTCCGCAATAGTACATATATTGCACTCGTTAGATGTAAAGCTGTAGATTCCAGAGTTATACCCGAAAATGCTTTCCAAAATTAAGATATTTTTCCAGCTGCTGATCATGTAAGTCAGTGATACAGCCTTAGTAACAAAACTTGTAAGGAGGTGATTATATTTGTTTGCTGCTTTCCCTTGACAACGGAACTTAATATTATTATTAAGTTCCTAATATAATAAAATTAACAGCGCAAGTTCTAGACTTAAACGTTTTGTTTAAAATTGCAAGTGTTTATGTGACATGTGACACTCACAGGTAACACAACTCACGAAAATTAATCCTGGGGACAGGTGACAAACCAAACGTTTTTCCAAAAATCTAGAAAAATTTCGATAAGCAGCGGGAAAAATATAATAAGATAACTTGGAATGTATCACCTATTAACATTTTCGGCAAGCAACAAGCCGCGGCTACGCCTTGGCTTGTACTTGCCTACCTCAAATGTTAATAGGTCCTTACATTCTTTGTTATTTAAATAGCTATTGTAATGGATAACACATTATTATCTCGCCAAACCTTGAATCTTGGCCGAACACCCAGAAAATAATTGCTAACCAGTAACAACCATTTGTTCCTAAAAATGACAATCCCCAATTCTACCCCAGGCGCGTCCCAAAAAAGTTTGAACTATATGTAGAAAAATTTATGGGAAACGTTGGAAAGCTAGAAACAAGAACCAATTACTAATCACATCTATCAAAAGGTTCGTGATATGGATATTTTGGCAATCGAAGGGCTAATACCTCAAGTTAGAGCTAGTGTGTGCTATAGAAGCCACCAAGATATATCACTACTTAGTATCCTAGATAAAACAAACACACGAATTTTAGAGATCAGCACCATACATCAACCACAATGTAGATTCCGACAGGGATACAACTCACAAGATCTTATTTTTACATTACGTCATCTAAGCGAAAAAGTACTTGCAGTAATTTGGAAGTCCATTCCTTTTACCTTTGGCCTTGAAAAGGCTTTTGGTAAAGTCCCCTGGAAAGAACTTTGGCGATTGCTATGTAGGCGTAATGTAGAAGACAGTTTGATGGCAGTGATCAAAAGCTTCTACAGAAATTACAGAAATAAAGAATGCATCGCAAGCGCTGTATCAAGCGAATGTAAAACACCCATATCTTTTTATAATTTTATAGCTATTAACATATCTAGGAATGTTATGAGTATCATAACTGCCGCAGAAGTTTTGAAATCCGAGCTCGTAGAGCGAGGATTTTAAAACTTCTAAGGCAGTTATGATTCATAACATCCGTGATTTGTTCAATAGTTTATCGGTTGCTATATGGTTATGGTTGCCATGTAGGGTAATATTCTTTAACCATACAGATAAGTTATGACCTAGTTACCAGCCTACTTTTGTATATGTAAACAAAGGCTTAATATCCTGAAACCGATAAATATCATATAACACTAGAGGACCCGACATTGTCCTGCCCGAACGTTGGTTTGCCTGCTATTAGCAGGTTCAGCAAACGTTTTTCCGATTTTCGAATTTTAAATTTTTTTCATTTTAAAAAAATGGAGGGTGATGGGGGTGAAATTTTTGGGGTTATATGTTCTAATATGCGAGGAATTTAAAAAAAAAATTAAATCGTCAAAAATATTTTACAAAATTCCTAGAACCCAGCGCCTCCTACCAGGTTCAATTGTGAATCTAAACCATCCAGGGACCCACGCAAACACACACACAAAATTTCATGAAAATCGGTCCAGCCGTTTAGGAGGGGTTCAGTGACATACACACGTACAGAAGAATTATATACAGGGTGTCCGAAAAGTATGGAATATTCTATATACAGTGTGTCCAAGATAAGGAGGGCCGGTATGGGGATCTCGGTAATGGTAAGAGATACAAATTTGGTTAAATGGGAAGAAAGTTGCGCAATTAAAGGACTAACAAAATTACGCCTAGAAATCCTTGATATGATTTTTCGTTTTTGAGATATCTCAAAAAAACTGATTTTTTGGATTTTCTTTTTTATTTTTTTCTGGCGTTAATATTAAAGTTAGAGCGAAACTGATTAAACTTCTTTATAGCAACATTTAGTGGACTTAATGATTACGTTATCAATTTTTTTATCCGACGTTTCGTTTTCGAGAAACCATCATCAACTTCATTTTTTTAAATACGGTCCTGGTTTTTTGATGCCAAATTTGCAAAGCCCTTGTTACTCTAAATTCAACAATGTACCACATATTATGGTTTAATTTCGTTTCGACCTTTTTTCTGATCATCATCAGAAAATTTTTTAGATACGGACCTGCATTTCTCATAATTTTGTAAAAATAAGTTCATACAGTAAGTTAGGCCTTTTTACATGCCGTTAAAATATTAAAATGCACATCATAATGTCATAATTCTGATACATTAATTTAATAAGCAACCAATAACTATTAACAATAAACAACAAATAAATGAACAAAAGATAGGCAGAAAGAATGAGAAAACGAGCCTTGAAACAATGTAATAGGTATTTAACGTTTTGAAATAGAAGAAGAACTTAGAAGATTGGTTTTTGAAGCCTTTCAAAGTATAACGCCAGTATTGCCAAATAATGTTTTAGATTCTACAGTTAGATGTTATTTATGCATAGAGAATGATGGCAACCTTTTTGAATACCTTCTGTAAATTTAATACCTATTAAATGGTTTCGATGTTCGTTTTGTTATTCTTTCTGTCTATCTTTTGTTCATTTCTTTTTTGTTTCTTGTTAATAGTTATTGGTTGGTTATTAAAAGTAATGTATCAGAATTATGACATTATGATGTGCATTTTAATATTTTAACGGCATGTAAAAAGGCCTAACTCACTGTATGAACTTATTTTGACAAAATAATGAGAAATGCAGCTCCGTACCTAAAAAATTTTCTGATGATGATCAGAAAAAAGCTCGAAACGTAATTAAACCATAATATGTGGTACATTGTTGAATTTAGAGTAACAAGGGCTTTGCAAATTTGGCATCAAAAAACCAGGACCGTATTTAAAAAAATGAAGTTGATGATGGTTTCTCGAAGACGAAACGTCGGATAAAAAAATTGATAACGTAATCATTAAGTCCACTAAAAGTTGCTATAAAGAAGTTTAATCAGTTTCGCTCTAACTTTAATATTAACGCCAGGAAAAAATAAAAAAGAAAATCCAAAAATTCGGTTTTTTTGAGATATCTCAAAAACGAAAAATCATATCAAGGATTTCTAGGCGTAATTTTGTTAGTCCTTTAATTGCGCAACTTTCTTCCCATTTAACCAAAGTTGTATCTATTACCATTACCGAGATCCCCATACTGGCCCTCCTTATCTTGGACACACTGTATATGCACGTACTAACTTGACAGTTCTAAGACGCAATTGTTTCGACAATTAAAAGCAATCATAGGTGTCTAGATTAATGACTATTAAAATAAACTTAACATCACTCTACCATCACTTTTTCACTATTTTCTCAAAAACTAGTTCGGTAAAAGTATTAAAATTTTATATAATTGAAAAGAGAAAAAACATTTCTATCAAATGAGTTCTATATAGGGGTACCTTATCATTTAAAAAAAAATGTAGTGATAACTAAATATCTTCCTGTAATGAAGAATTAAATACTAGACAACTTTTATTTCAGAAATTTTTTGATAAAATAAATATTTACCGAGATTCCATACTGTTCGGACACCCTGTATATGTATAAAAGATGATGAAATACTAAAACAACCGAAGTTGAAACTAGAAGGCTAAAGAATGACACCAGAAATAATATCATAACTGACATTTTCAGAATTGTCGGAGATAGGCAAGACTTACAGTTTAATTTAAATATATTGCAAGAAGAAACTAGAACTAGTCGAATTTAAATATCTGGAAGTCACCATTAGCCAGGATGGTAGAATTGACCTAGAAGTAAACAACTTCATTGCATCAGTGGCAAAATTCTATTATGCAATCAATCCAATCTTGCTGCCTATCGTGCGGTGTACTAACTTAGGGCTCGGAATATTGGGCCCTTGACCAGAAGGGACAATGTACGCAATCAGACTATTCAACTAAACGTGAAACTTTTCGCAACACAGGTGAAAGAAGAACAATGGAGATAGTTGGATACTAGATGGAAATGTTCGAAGTTAGATACCCCCGATTAGCGTAGGAGGTTCGTTGCGTAAGGAAAGAAGCCAGCCCAAGGGCAGACCACGAGTGAAGCGGCAGAATAATGTCAAGAAAACGACATCCCATGAATTCTCTACCTTCCTACACCTTGCCTTAAGCTTGTCACTTGTTCTACTATGTCGTGTACCTTTGTTTGTTGTCTCTCCCATTTATTAGCTTTCTACTTATCATAGCTCTCTCCATTGCTCTTTGGCTTACCCTCAACAATATGATCGAATTTTTGTGTGGTCCCCTTTGTTTGTACCTTTGTTTTCTTGTGTTGTGCCACGATATTACATTTGAAAATATTGCCAAGTTTTATAAACGCTGCCCATCCTAGACGCCCTCAGATAAGTATATTATTCTACTGAGACTATTAAAATGCTCTCATACTCATTGGTAAATATTTCGCTTGGTAGGTTCGCAACCATTGATACACGGCTTCGGTTTATGAGTGAATAAACTAGATGGAGTCTTCCTTCCGCTTTTGCTAAAGACCCTTAAATGAGAGACTGGATAATTTGTCGCCAAATTTTGATTGGTGCCGCCATTTTATATCACATTTTTAAAGTTGATGGTTTTAATAATGACAGAGTGGTCTGTGATAATAATGAAATGTCAAACATGTCATTCTCATGCTGCTGAATAAACAAGACATATTAGCGGTTTTACAGATAATTATTAAACACAAAGACGGGTTCTTGTGTACCTGAGTGTCATAATTCTACCAGAAAAGGTATTAAAATAAGAGCATTCCCTCGAGATGCAAATAAAAGAAGATAATGGTCAGATAACATTGGGAGAACGAATTGGACCCCTAAAGATAGTAGTTAAAAAATGTGTGAAGTACCTTCATGGAATTATTTCCGTATTAGGTGATGTTAATCAAATACATTTTTAGACACATTGTGCTCCTAACGTGTGGGAAAAACCAAGAGTAGATGGTAAATTGGCGTTAAAATGTAATGAGGTTCTGACAATTTTTGGAGAGCCTGATGTACAGAATCAGGAGTCACCGGTTTAAGTAGGTAACTGGAATCTCTAAACATAAATCTGATATTAACCAACACGTACAAAAAGAAATACTACATGAAGTAGAAAATGTTTTTGATATATTTATTCATATGAAACTGGAAGTTTTTATTATTTTAGATACCTCCAGGTGATAATATTCCTAGTACTAGCACCATGATAAGTATTAGGGAACAGCATAATATAAATTCACCAAGTCCTGAATCCGAAAATTTGAAATGTTACTCAAAATTGTGAGAAAACAACATTGTATGATTGAAACAATGAAGAAAAAATTAACAGCAGCGAAGTACCTATAGGGAAAAAGAACTGTTGAAGAGACTTGGGGAACAAACCGGAAGAGACTTAAAGACATTGCTATGCGTTTTTAATGAAGATCAGATTCGTGTTTTGCGAGCATATTGTAGCAATAAATTGCCATAATTTAAAGGACAAAGTAATTAAAAGGTTTGTTCGGTTTAGATTAAAAATGTCTTGTAAGAACGGGGGTAAAAGTTTTGCATGCATATGTTAATAAAGTAATCGTTTCTAAGACGTTTGTTTTTATTTTGTTGTCTTTTTAGTAAAAAGTCTACTGTTTTGTTCTATTTCACTATTTTGTTTATCAAATACCAATCATTTTGTTACATAAAAAACCTAAAATAGACAGTAGGTCATAATTTCACATTTCGCGCTTTTATTGTGATATAAAATGGCCGCCTTGTCTCTTATTTAAGGGTCTCTAGCTTTTGCTATAGATTGACGACCAACGTGGTTGTAGAATAAGGTGTGAGTGATATGGAGACTTAAGATGATCACTATGCAGTTCAAAGCGTAAAATAGCCGTACCGAGTTAAAATCGTATGCTGTGGGAAACTTTCGTTGTCTGGATGGTAATGTAAAGGCAATTTAGGCTTGATTCAATTGTAAACCATGCGTCGCGTGGGCCATGCATTGCTAACGTATGTAACAAAAGTTTTCGAAAAATAATAAGGTCTAATATTGATAAGTTCTTACATATATTGCAGACCAATCCAATTTGATTATTTTTAATCACGTGAGTGAGTTTGACAAATCAGATCACACTTGAAGTGAAAACGACCCTAGGGTGATTTTCAATCACCATGGAAACTACCTAATTAAATTTCAGTAGTATCCTATGGCAAGTTGGTGGCACTGTAAATCTAAGTCAAATTAGAGGTTAGCAGGTTAGCTTTTCCGTCAGTCTGTGTCAAAACTGACGCAAAAGCTAACCTGATAACCTCAAATTTGACGTAGACATACAGTGCCACCAACATAATATTATTATAATCAAGTGCCAAATTAATTTGTCAGAAAATGGCTAATTTATTTAAGAACTTATCTTTCCGAATTCACCGCGGCCAGTGATAAATCCTTATAATTTTGACAAATAACATCCCTCAAGTGCGTTGCCTTTAAGAAATAACCCTCGGCTTCGCCTCGGGTTATTTCTAGGCAAGCACTTTCGGGTTGTTATTTGTCAAAATTATTGCGGGTGATTATCACTGCCCTTGGTAAATTATAGCTGAAAACCAATGTGGATTTTTTAAAACTTTTATCTAAAAGGTTAATCTTACATCTACATTAAACAAAACTAAAATTTTAAACTGCAGCTACGTAAAGGGCCTTGGTCTTCGATAATTCCCAATTTTGCATGAACATATCCCATTAGAGTCTGGACAGTACCAACATCTATCTCCCGGATCTTATTAAATATTCGTTGCCGCAATTATTGTTCTTCGTTTTGGGCTTCCCAACCATTATTGTATACCTTTCTACTCAAAAGTGCCCAAAAGTCCTCGATTGATCTTGCTTGTGGTCTTTTGCGACAAATTGATATTATTCGTTTCCAGCCATGGTCGAGTGATTCTAGCGTAATGACAAGAAGCCAGATCAGGCCAGAATACTATTTCATCATTAACATGATGAGTATTAATAAACTCAAGTAATTTCGGAAGGCATCTCTGTGTATAAATTACTGCAGCTACCGCTTCTCATTTAACACGTCCAACATACGGACGCGAAATTCCTGCTTCTGATATGGCACACCAGACTAATACTTTATCCGAAAATTTCGCTTTACATTTAAATTTCGTTTCATTAGGGCAATTTCTAATATCATCAGTATAGAAGCCATCGTTCCCTTTCATTTCGGCGTTCGACAAAGTGAAATATTTCTCGTCGTCCATAACGATCACTTTGTTTCCATTAAAATATAGACGTCTTCTAATGCTCGACAACATCTAGGAATTCTTCGCAGCTGTTGATCAGAATATTTTGGGCATTTCTTTCTTTTTCGAAATTGCAATCCATTATTCTTCAATTCCCTACTAATAGTCATATGAGAAACTCGAAATTGCGCGATAACTTTCGTGTTGAAGTCTCCACCCTGTCTTTAGCTCTTTCTACCAATCTCCTAACGGAAGCATAAGGTAAAACTCGTGGACGTCCAGCTTTGGTAAATTTACCCACGGAATACCTTCTTCGCACTCGCGAATTGTTTGATAAATAATCGAAATCGAAACATTCTGATCTCTGAACATATTCACAATATCACTTTTGGGCATCCGTCCAACCAACGCATACGTATATGTTCTTACGAATATCCAACTTGTAAGACATGTTATCAGAAGTTATTCAGTTAACGTTGTACGCTACACTAACAGCCGTATTCATAGTCGTTCGCCAGCGATTCGCCGGCGAGTCGCCGGAGTTTCGTTATGAATAGTATGTTGGCGGCACTGTACGTCTATGTCAAATTCGAGGTTGTCAGGTTAGGTTTTCCGTCAGTTTAGACAGAAATTGACACAAAATCTAACCTGCTAACCTCGAATTTGACATAGAAGTACAGTGCCGCCAACATACTATTCATAACGAAACTCCGGCGACTCGCCGGCGAATCGCTGGCGAACGACTATGAATACGGCTGATTAATAAATGTCAACTAATATACCTTGTTTTGTTCCACAGACGACTAGATATAAAACTGTTTTCGGTTCGTATTCCGTTGTTGAAATTTTTCCGAAAACTTTTGTTACGTACGTTAGTTCAGGTTTATGAAGGGCAGATATTGCTATTTTATGGGTTTAACAGCCGTATTCATAGTCGTTCGCCAGCGGCTCGCCGCGAGTCGCCGGAGTTTCGTTATGAATAGTATGTTGGCGGCACTGTACGTCTATGTCAAATTCGAGGTTAGCAGGTTAGATTTTGTGTCAATTTCTGTCAAAACTGACGGAAAACCTAACCTGATAACCTCGAATTTGACATAGACGTACAGTGCCGCCAACATACTATTCATAACGAAACTCCGGTGAGTCGCCGGCGATCCGCTGGCGAACGACTATGAATACGGGCGTAAGTGTTGCAATCGCGAATTATGAGACCTTAATCTTGATTAGCTACCGTAGCTGGTTACTGTGAGAAGTCTTAGAAGCATTTTGGCCTTCCTTAGGTGGAACCGACCCTTTGCTCCAGCGTCAAGAACTGTTTAGGTAGGAGGAATCCACAACATTTGTGTCCAAACGTGGCCCGAATTGCTGGTGTATCGAAATTGTATTTTTCATTATGACGTTAAATTGTCGGGTGCCTCTTAACAGCAATCACCGTAATTAGTTCCTAATTAAGCATTTCGAAAGGTCACTTAAGTAAGGTTTTACAATTGAGGCCCCAATGCGTTACTCTTTGAGTTTTATATGATTTTTGGCTGTATTTGAGTCACTTAGTGGTTACTCATCTCAAGTATGCGGAGATGAATTTGTTCTAGTTTATCACTTTCTAAGGTAAGCCAACCCGATCCATTCTCCAGAGTTTATCTGCTGGCATCTTTCCGTTAGAAAACGGTAAAAAATCCCGTAACACTACACTTTCTGGGTTTCGTCTCTGAATTGTTGTTCAGTGTGATGTTATATATTTTGTCTTTAGTAAAGAAGTCCTATTGCACGGGTAGCCCTGTTTAGTTCTGCGAGCATTCCTTGTATTGTGTGGAATGCGACTTATTCAACTATTTATACCTCGTTCAACTGATTTTTCAATCGTAAATAATATTAATATTAGGATCACTAGAGAGTTTTTCCAAATATTTGATGTTTTTTCCTGACTTCAGACATTCATTAAATAATGTTTCCAAACATCTAAGTATGTAATCCTTGTAGTAGTAGTAATCTTCAAGATATTTTCCCGTTTTTCATGGACGTTAGGGCACATTTGTAGGCCTTATTTTCGATAATTTTTTCTGTATAGTGTCCCGCTCTTCTTGCATTTATGTTTGTATCCGGCCTTTGTATTATACTACCGTACTGTTTCTCATAAGTTCGAATTATAACTCATAAATAGGCAAGTAAACAAAGGTCTTAATGAACGAACGAAGAAAGCTATTAGTACATAGAGAAAGAGAACGGAACCGGCTAAAGAAACTAAACAAATCAATCAGACCGCAAATCCGAAAAAAAAAACATTACAATAATATGATGATGTGATACAAAATAACCGAGGCACAAGGGTATTCAGAAGAGTCATGACAAAGAGGAAAACCCAAATAGTAACGCTCCAAACTGAAGACAACAGGATTGCATCAGACAGACAAGCTAAAATAAAACGATCCAAAACATTTACATCACCAAGGGCGAAGATTAGGCACTTTCACCAAGAAACACGATTTATTTAAAACACTAATGCTCTAGCTCATTGTTAATGCATAAATCAGATGTTGATGCAACTCACATTTTACATTATTTTTTTGTATTAAATATTGTACAATAACTCTGTTATTTTTAAAATATATACAGTGTGTCCAAGATAAGGAGGGCCAGTATGGGATCTTGGTAATTGTAAGAGATACAAATTTGATTAAATGCGAAGAAAATTGCGCAATTTATGAACTAACAAAATGACGCCTAGAAATCCTTGATATGATTTTTCGTTTTGAATTATCTCAAAAAACCGAATTTTTGGATTTTCTATTTTATTTTTTTCTGCTGTTATTATTAAAGCTAGAACGAAACTGATTAAACTTCGTTATAGCAACTTTTAGTGGACTCAATTGTTTCGATGCTCGTTTTGTGATTCTTCTGTATATCTTTTGTTCATTTATTTGTTATTTATTGTTAAAAATTGGTTGGTTAATAAATTAATGTATCAGAATTATGACATTATGATGTGCATTTCAATATTTTAGCGGCATCTAAAAACGCCTATCTTACTGAATGAACTTTTTACAAAATTAAGAGAAATGCAAGTCCGTATCTTAAAAAATTCTGATGATTAAAAAAAGCTCGAAACGTAATTAAACCATAATATGTGGTACATTGTTAAATTCAGAATAAAACAAGGACGGTATTAAAAACATGAAGTTGATGATGGTTTCTCGAAGACGAAATTTTGGACAAATTTTTGATACCGTAATCATTAAGTCCACTAAAAGTTGTTATAACGAAGTTTAATCAGTTTCCCTGTAGCTTTAATAATAACACCAGAAAAAAATAAAATAGAAAATCCAATAATTCGGTTTTTTTAGATAATATAAAAATGAAAAATCATATCAAGGATTTCTAGGCGTCATTTTGTTAGTCCTTTAATTGCGCAACTTTCTTCCCATTTAACCAAATTTTTATCTCTTATAATTACCGAGATCCCCATACTGGCCCTCCTTATCTTGGACACGCTGTATAGTTTGCATTTGTTCTTTTTACTACTCTTAGCTTAAATCGTATTTATTGTATTTATTTTTATAGTTTACATATCCATGAGAAAGAAGGAAAAAAATACCGGTGCCGTAATCAATATAGGCAATAGCGCTACTACTCTCAATAGAGATGACGTCGCTCCGTGACCATCCATGACACAACAACTCATAAAATATTGGTAAAATATACCGTATGTCTCAGAAATGACAAGGCAGCGTCTAATTAATTCCGAGAGACAAATTGTAATGTAATTTTCCGCTTGAATTTGGAAGCATAAACATCGTCGAGATCGTACTCCGAGTTCAAGTGGAACTGTTAATGATAAGCGACCCCGAGGTCGCCGTGTGCTTTTAATCGCACCATCACAACGCATTTCTTCTGCAGAAAACTTTTAGACACAAGTACTGGTGGCTCTCGAGCCGGATGCAAATTTGTTTCCACAACCAACATACGTTAATGATGCAGGTCACTGCACAGATATAAACACACAATAGCTTTATCAGCAAGAGCTTCAAAACCTTGCATCAATTCAACAAAGCAGTAATCACTTACCACTAAAAACAGCATTTTAACCCCAACTAAGTTTTTTAACACTTCAAGTTTCGAACTACTCCTCAATACTCCAAACACAACAACCGTCAATATACAAAATTTACCTTCACAAGAATGAATGCTGGAACGGGCTGGAAAATAGTCGAATGTAAAAAAATCCCAAGAGCTAACCCAGAAGCAAATAAGCGCGCAAAAAAGCAAGTAATTGCACCAAACTAGTGGCTAAATAAGCCAATTAGCAGGAAAAACTATCTGAAGAAGAAAACACAGACAATGAATCTAATAATCAACAAGAAAATAGTAGCTTATGCAGTGAGGGAGAGAAATGCGTTATTTTGCTGAGGTGCAATTTGTGACTCGAGGCGCCCGGAGTCACATAGCACTGAAGCACAATAGCAGTCTCTCCGAATTGCATATACTAGTTTTTTTCACGTTGTAGGAAGATTTTAAACTACAAACCTAGTTTTTTAAAACGTAATTTATTGACATTTTTAAATTTTACAGTTGGTGGCACTGTAGGTCTATGTCAAATTCGAGGTTATCAGGTTAGGTTTTGCATCAATTTTGACACAGACTGACGCAAAACCTAACCTGCTAACCTCGAATTTGACATAACTGCTGTTTCGGTCGTAATGAAAACTCCCTAGGAAAATTTCTCTCCTCTAGGGAGTAATTCACTATTTCTGTCACGATTTTAGTATCGTAGAAACCGTGTTTTCTCCCAAACGTGTAAAAAACCAGTAAGGCTCCTCCAATTTTTGTAAATGGAATCGAAAATATAACTCAATTGCTAAACTTATAGAATACTTTAGCTACCGACAACTACACCTTAAAAATATTAAGCAATAATCAAGTAAAAATACAAGCAACAAAAACCGAAAAGTATCCCATAATTATGGAAGCACTATTGAAAAAAGGTTCACAATGTCATACTTACCAGATGAAAGATAAGAGAAGCTTTAAAGTGTTACTAAAAGGGTTACACCCATCTACAGACATAAAGATATCAAAAATTAAATTGAAAAAGGGCTATAAGGCGCTTAGAGTCAAAAACATACAAAGAACACAACATGATAATAACAAAAATACCAAAATCCCGACGTCATCGTTTTTCATAGAATACAACAAAATGACAGTAACAAAGAAATATACAAAATTCAATTCCTACTGTACACATCTGTGCACATTGGACAAGCACATAAAAAACGTGATATTCCACAATGTATAAAATGTCAAGCCTTCGGACACTTTTGGTGTGCCGCAAACAACCTAGATACGTCAAATGCGCAGATAGCCGTCTCACAAACGATTGCACATGGAAAGAAAAAATAAAGGAGATATTGTGCTGTAACTGTGGAGAAAATCACAATGCTAGTTATAAGAGATGCAGTGTGCGTAAGCTGTACCCCACTTTGAGAGAAAATATCTTAAAGGAAAGGCAAATACATATGCAACAACCCCCCTCCCCCAACCCCTTACATGCACTTATCCAAAATATTTTGTACGAACTTTCCACAAGCAAAGATACCAATTACTCTCTTTGGAAGCGTCCTCGACACCATAACTCTGCAATCAAACTAAAAAGTGACAAATGGGTTAGATCAAACATAGAAAACAGAAGCATTTGCTAAACATCTTGAAAAAACGTTTACCCCTTTCCCGAGAATAATCACTGAAAATGGGGAAGAACAAATCCATTCTTTCCTAGATTCATCACTGCAATGAAACTCCCACTAAAAAAATTAAGCTCCAGGAAATTCAACAAATAATCGACAAAGATCTCAACCGCAAAAGAGCTCCAAGGTGGGATCAAATGACAAGGAAGGTAGGTACTCAAGCAACCCCCAGAGAACATCATTCGAGACATAACGGCACTCTTCAACGCAGCCCTAAGACTGAAGTACCTTAACCTCAAACACAAGCTTAAGAATACCATACTATACAATATATAATGTAGCACATCCAGATACAGAACGAACAGCTAAGGGTGGAGCTGCAGTCATCATAAGAGAAGCTCTAAAACACAATTTATTAAACAAAATAGAAGTACCACATCTTCAAACATCAAGCGTAGTAATAGAAGATTGGTACGGTCCAGTTACTATTTCGGCAGCCTACTGTTCTCCAAACTATCGTGCTAACAAAGCGTCATTCATAAGCTACTTCAACCAACTTGGCAACAGATTCCTAGCTGGTGGCGACTTTAACGCAACACACACTAGTTGGGGCTCCAGGCTTACAGCACCGGGAAGAGGAAGAATACTCTATGAGGTAATTCAAGAGCTGCATCTCGACCACCTCTCTACATACAAACCCACCCACTGGGCGACAGATATCACTAAAACTACCTGAATGTATAGACTTTTTTGTCACCAAGGGGTTGATACCTGAGTATTTAAACATTGAAACGAATTACGACATTGCATATAACCACACGCCGGTAATAGCCACTATACTCACGGGCCTAAAAGAAAAGGAACAATCTGTAAAACTCTGCAATAAAAAAACTGACTAGGATTTCTATAAAGAATTAATAGATAAACAAGTAAATCTTAAGGTGTCACTCAAAACACCAAAGGGACTGGAAGATGAAGTGCAAAACTTTACAACACTGATACAAGAAGCAGCTTGGGAAGCAACACCAATTCCAACAAAAAAGAATAGGAAGTGGAACTGTCCACCAGTTATTAGAGAAAAAAAAATCAAAGAAAAGAGACACCTTCGTAAACTTTGGCAAAGGCTAAGATATCCTCAAGATAAGACAAATTATAATCGAGCAGCAAGACAGCTAAAGGAGTACCTAACAGAGCTCAAAAATGACTCCTTTAAGAAGTATCTTGAAAACTTATCGCCTACAGAGGACTCTAACAACGCACTGTGGAAGGCCACAAAAAGATTAAAACGACCCCGAGAACAAATTCCACCTATTAAAAAAACCAACAGAACTTGGGCGAAGACAGGGAAAGATAAAGCTGAAGCATTTACAGATCACCTGCGGGATGTATTTCAACCGCTTCCCCCAGCAAATGAAAATAAAGACATTGAAATAAACACATTCCTAGAAGAGGCAGAACAACCAAGAGAACCCATAAAACCTATCACGCCAGAAGAAGTTAAAAATCTCATCAAAAACGATATAAATCCTAAAAAGGCGCCAGAATATGACCTGATCACGGGACAACTCGTGAAGGTGCTAACTAGCAAATACGTAGTGATGCTAACACAGCTCTTCAATGCTTCACTCAGACTGAAATACTTCCCAGTACAATGGAAAATGGCAGAAGTAATAGTAATACAAAAACCAGGTAAACCGCCACATGAGCTCATCTATTACCGCCCGATTAGCCTCTTACCAATAATGGCAAAAAGACTAAAAGACACCATCGCTGAACGTAACTTGATTCAGAATCATCAATTCGGGCTTCGAAGTCATCATTCAACTATCGAGCAAGTCCACCGAGTAGCTCACAGTAAACAAAACGTTTGAGGAAAAGAGCTATTGTACAGCAGTATTCCTTGATGTCAGCCAATCCTTCTTTGATAAGGTCTGGCATCAAGGACTGCTTTACCAGCTAAATAAAAAACTGCCAGAAGCATTATATACCATCCTTAAATCATACTTGAACGAAATATTTTTCAGAGTACGTTATGAAAATGAGGCAACAACGTTAAACTCAATATCATCAGATGTTCCACAGGGAAGCGTGCTGGGACCGATACTTTACTTGATTTTTACAACCGACTTGCCGACAAACACAAATGTTATCACAACAACATTCGCTGGTGATACTGCCATTTTAGCAGTACATCAAAATCCGATTGATGCAACAATATCACTGCAAACAACATTAACGAAATCGAGAAATGGAAAAAAATGGCGTATCATTATAAACGAGGCTAAATCAAATCATATTATATTCACGACATGTCGTGGAGAATGTCCGACAGTCACAATAAACAATCAAATAATTCCTACCACAGACACAGTTAAATACCTAGGTATGCACCTCGACAAAGGACTCACATGGCGACATCACATCTGGCAGAAACGCAAGCAACTAAACATGAAATTTCGCATACACTATTGGCTATTAGGACAATTAGCAGAAACAAACTCCTTGAGTACAACGTCATCCTCAAGCCAATTTGGACTTACGAGTTACAGTTATGAGGAACGGCATCGAAAACCAATATAGCAATTCTCGAGAGATTTCAGGCAAAGGTACTATGGACTATCATAGACACTCCCTGGTTCGTCACAAATAGTGATATTTACAATGATCTGGAAGTGCCAAAAATCAGTGAAGTGATTGTGGACTACAGCGCAAAATACATAAAACGTTTATAAGTGCATCCAAACGTCTTGGCAATTAATTTGCTATATAACAATCAGCAAACATATCGTTTAAAAAGGAGAACGCCATTAGACTTGATTCATAAATCTGAGTGATAGCATAGTTTGTATAGTATATAGTATTAGTATAGTATTAGTATAGTATTGGTATAGTATTGGTATAGTATTCGTATAGTATTAGTATAGTATTAGTATAGTATTAGTATAGTATCAGTATAGTGTTAGTATAGTATTAGTATAGTATTAGTATAGTATTAGTATAGTATTAGTATAGTATTAGTATAGTATTAGTATAGTATTAGTATAGTATTAGTATTAATAGTAATCATGCCTAGTATCGTAGTATCATATTGGAATATGTACCATAATGCGCATATAGAGAGCGTTGTTCACTGGAACACACCTCTTCATGTTAATTAAATTAATTTCATTTCATTTATGTAAATCAACGGATATGTTTATTGTTTGTAAAAAACAGATTGCATAGTAAACGTACATAAAAAAAAACTTGAACAAAAACAACTAATCCTTGAGCATCAGTTCAGCTTCAGAGAACAGCATGGAACCATCAAACAAGTGCACCGAATAGTACGTCACATAAATACCAATATTTAAGAAAGCAGCTACTGCTCAGCTGTATTTCTCGATGTGTCAAAAGCCTTCGATAAGGTCTGACACTCAGGACTATTAAACAAAATAAAAAAACAACTAACCCATAATATTTACCTTCTATTAAAATCGTACTTAGAAGATGCACAGTACTATGTTAGGCATGATGACGAACCAACAAGCCTAAAACCAATCAAATCAGGCGTCCCGCAAAAAAGCATACTGGGGCCAGTGCTGTATCTGATCTTTACTGCCGATCTCCCAGTTCTACAAGGAACAACAATAGCAACTTTCGCTGATGACACTACAGCGATTGCATCACACAGAGATCCCGCAATTGCATATAATCTGGTTCAAGAAAATATAAACGAAATCGAGAAATGGACTAAAGCTTGGAGTATCAGGGTTAATGAACAGAAATATGTAAGTAACTTTCACCACGAAAAGATCAACCTGTCCACCAATCTACCTCAACGAACAAGCTATACCCCAAGATACAAAACCTAAATATTTAGGTATAATCCTAGACAAAACACTAACATGGAGCCCCCACATTGAAATAAAAAAGAAGCAATAAACTGAGGCAGGTAACAAGGTTGATCAACAGAAATATGTAAGTAACTTTCACCACGAAAAGATCAACCTGTCCACCAATCTACCTCAACGAACAAGCTATACCCCAAGATACAAAACCTAAATATTTAGGTATAATCCTAGACAAAAGACTAACATAGAGCCCCTACATTGAAATACAAAAGAAGCAATAAACTGAGGCAGGTAACAAGGTTGATGAACAGAAATATGTAAGTAACTTTCACCACGAAAGATCAACCTGTCCACCAATCTACCTCAACGAACAAGCTATACCCCAAGATACAAAACCTAAATATTTAGGTATAATCCTAGACAAAAGACTAACATAGAGCCCCTACATTGAAATAAAAAAGAAGCAATAAACTGAGGCAGGTAACAAGGTTGATGAACAGAAATATGTAAGTAACTTTCACCACGAAAAGATCAACCTGTCCACCAATCTACCTCAACGAACAAGCTATACCCCAAAATACAAAACCTAAATATTTAGGTATAATCCTAGACAAAAGACTAACATAGAGCCCCCACATTGAAATAAAAAACAAGCAATAAACTGAGGCAGGTAACAAGGTTGATCAACAGAAATATGTAAGTAACTTTCACCACGAAAAGATCAACCTGTCCACCAATCTACCTCAACGAACAAGCTATACCCCAAGATACAAAACCTAAATATTTAGGTATAATCCTAGACAAAAGACTAACATAGAGCCCCTACATTGAAATACAAAAGAAGCAATAAACTGAGGCAGGTAACAAGGTTGATGAACAGAAATATGTAAGTAACTTTCACCACGAAAAGATCAACCTGTCCACCAATCTACCTCAACGAACAAGCTATACCCCAAGATACAAAACCTAAATATTTAGGTATAATCCTAGACAAAAGACTAACATAGAGCCCCCACATTGAAATAAAAAACAAGCAATAAACTGAGGCAGGTAACAAGGTTGATCAACAGAAATATGTAAGTAACTTTCACCACGAAAAGATCAACCTGTCCACCAATCTACCTCAACGAACAAGCTATACCCCAAGATACAAAACCTAAATATTTAGGTATAATCCTAGACAAAAGACTAACATAGAGCCCCTACATTGAAATACAAAAGAAGCAATAAACTGAGGCAGGTAACAAGGTTGATGAACAGAAATATGTAAGTAACTTTCACCACGAAAAGATCAACCTGTCCACCAATCTACCTCAACGAACAAGCTATACCCCAAGATACAAAACCTAAATATTTAGGTATAATCCTAGACAAAAGACTAACATAGAGCCCCTACATTGAAATAAAAAAGAAGCAATAAACTGAGGCAGGTAACAAGGTTGATGAACAGAAATATGTAAGTAACTTTCACCACGAAAAGATCAACCTGTCCACCAATCTACCTCAACGAACAAGCTATACCCCAAGATACAAAACTTAAATATTTAGGTATAATCCTAGACAAAAGACTAACATAGAGCCCCTACATTGAAATAAAAAAGAAGCAATAAACTGAGGCAGGTAACAAGGTTGATGAACAGAAATATGTAAGTAACTTTCACCACGAAAAGATCAACCTGTCCACCAATCTACCTCAACGAACAAGCTATACCCCAAGATACAAAACCTAAATATTTAGGTATAATCCTAGACAAAAGACTAACATAGAGCCCCTACATTGAAATACAAAAGAAGCAATAAACTGAGGCAGGTAACAAGGTTGATGAACAGAAATATGTAAGTAACTTTCACCACGAAAAGATCAACCTGTCCACCAATCTACCTCAACGAACAAGCTATACCCCAAGATACAAAACCTAAATATTTAGGTATAATCCTAGACAAAAGACTAACATAGAGCCCCCACATTGAAATAAAAAACAAGCAATAAACTGAGGCAGGTAACAAGGTTGATCAACAGAAATATGTAAGTAACTTTCACCACGAAAAGATCAACCTGTCCACCAATCTACCTCAACGAACAAGCTATACCCCAAGATACAAAACCTAAATATTTAGGTATAATCCTAGACAAAAGACTAACATAGAGCCCCTACATTGAAATACAAAAGAAGCAATAAACTGAGGCAGGTAACAAGGTTGATGAACAGAAATATGTAAGTAACTTTCACCACGAAAAGATCAACCTGTCCACCAATCTACCTCAACGAACAAGCTATACCCCAAGATACAAAACCTAAATATTTAGGTATAATCCTAGACAAAAGACTAACATAGAGCCCCTACATTGAAATAAAAAAGAAGCAATAAACTGAGGCAGGTAACAAGGTTGATGAACAGAAATATGTAAGTAACTTTCACCACGAAAAGATCAACCTGTCCACCAATCTACCTCAACGAACAAGCTATACCCCAAGATACAAAACCTAAATATTTAGGTATAATCCTAGACAAAAGACTAACATAGAGCCCTCACATTGAAATAAAAAAGAAGCAATAAACTGAGGCAGCTGCACTGGATAATCGTAGGAAAGTCACAAGTCACCTTAGAAAAGAAGTGCTCGTATACAAAGCAATATTAAAGCCAATATGGAATTACGGACTGCAACTATGGGACTCTGCTGCAAATTCTAATATTATTATATTAATTCGAAATATTGGAAAGATTTCAATCTAAAGTCCTACACCAAGTTACCAACGCCCCATGGTTTGTGACCAACGCGCCACTAAGAAGAGATCTACAACTACCCACAGTTAAATAGGTAGCCAAACAACTCAGTGAGACATATAGAGTAAAATTACTAGTACTCCCAAATCAACTGGCGCGTAGACTTCTCGACGAATCAAATGACACTCGTAGACTTTAACGCTTCAAGCCTTCTGACATACCAGACACGTTCCAGTAACGGCGATCAAGTCTTAGCTAAGATGAAATTGTAAAGGCACGAATCACTAGATGACCTGTTATTTAAGTTAGTTATCAATAGTGTCACCTCATTTGCTGAATGTCCCTTGGACAGACTTTAAATTGCCTTACGAGTAAAATAAAAAAAATCACGCAAATTTAATCAGGCTGCATGATTACCTGGTATTTTAATGTCATTTCCTATACACCCTGTAGAATAAAGTACATCTTGCGGGTATAAGTGTTTTCTGCAGCTGAAATTATAAATATGCTCTCGCTAATAAACTAATTCTGTAAACTTTGACTTAAAAATTAAATTATTGTTTGCATGATCTAGTTCCCTGTATGTATCAGTTCTACTCTTAGAACAGAAAATTTTCTGTTCTAAGGTTCTACTAAAGTGAATTTACTTCCGTTAATAATGTCTAATAGAAAATAAACTCTGCTTGCGGCGTTTACAATTTTGTGCTGAATTGTTCAACGAGCTAGACATTTTCAACACGAGCGTTAGCGAGTGTTGAAAGTGTCATCGAGTTGAACAATGGCACTTTAATAACAAGTTATTTTTTCCAACGTTGAATTTTCTCATAAATAACATTATTATTAACGTGCGTTAAAAAATGTATTTTTACTATCATCGCTAGTAATGAAGTAAAGTAAAGCAATTACTTTCATCACTGAGTTGTGCAATTGCCTACTTTCTTTTATAAATTGAGTGATGCAAATGACATACACACGCGACGTTGAAAAAAAATATTTTTAGGCATATCTCTAATAGTGCTTACCTGTCTCTAGTGTCCAACACCCATTCGCTATTGAAAATGGCAACTTCGTCATACCAGTACCTAACTAACTGAGCCATTGCTGTTGTGGTATTTATATTATCGGCAGTGCTGTTTACATATCCTAAGTTTTGTCCAACATGTTCGAATTTGCCTAAAATAATTATTTATGATCACTGAACGTTCAAAAATTCAATATTTGATTTGTCAAAAATATATTTACTTGAATTAATTTTCAAAACCGTATTTCAGTTTTTTTTTCTACTTACGGGTTCTTCGGCAATCATCATGGATGAGCGAACCTCCATTGCAAGCGTTTGCCCAACATTGAGCTATGAATTCCAATTCTCGATCGTAAGTCTGTAAAAACGTTTAAGTTGTATACATAAACTGTCGATTAATTTCAGTAAGGGCCAATAATTTTTATTTTAAATTATGTTACAACAGAAACTACAAATCTAAAGAATTAAGCATGTATAAGGAAACGAAGATTACACTGTGTGATTTGCTATGTTAACTTCCTTTATTTTTAGCAACTATTTGTGCAATATTTGCTGAGTAGTAAAGATAACCTGTTTTTCAAACACACAGCCTATAAATAGCCTACTTCAAATTTAAATTTATGTGCTACCTTCTTTATTAGCTACAATTATAAATTTACATGTGAATTATGTAATCAATATTGACAAGAATAATAAAATGATTGTAAAAAATGTAATGAAATATAGTATACGTCAAGGATGCACGTGTATGAGGACGCACACACACGTTTTTGTTCACACATTTGCTTAAAACAAATATATTGGTAACGGAAGCTATATTACTTCTCATTTTTTTCAGTTTTAGAAATAAGTGTAATTAATTTAATTATTCAAAGGAATATTTTAAGACGGGTATGAAATATTAATCATTATTCAAATTAACAGTGGTATTAATACGACTTTGAAACAATATTTTTCCAATATCATATTTACAGTATGTAAAAAATTAGAGTACGTATTTAACACCATTTTTGCGAAAAAAACAAGCTAGACAGAAAACTGAGAATAGTAAAATATTTTTTTAAATAAAAATTGCTTTACATTAACAATTTTAATTCTTTAAACACTTTTCTTGCTATTGTTATAATTTTTTGTACCTGGACAATACCTACATAAAGAATCTGAAATTTATTTTTATGCAATGAATTACATAGCATAGTTAAAGTTTATAATTCCTCAAAGAATATTTGTCATATAAAAATAAAATAACCTGAAATTTTAAATTGCGCTCATTTGTAGAATTAAGATATGTGGAGAACAATATAAACAACACCCCCTGAAAGCAAAACTAAAAATAATAATATGAAGAAAAAAATCTTAAGATATATAGGATTTGAAAAATAGCACAATAATATTAAAAATGCTAAAATGCACAATACATCATCAAGCAAAATAAAAATTCGCATTGCAGCAGGTACAGATTATAAATTTGAACACCACTTGTGATTTGGACGACAGGTTAGCCGTTATTCGTGGTTATCACAGCACTTGAAGACTTGGCTAATACCAGACCAATAACCTCGCATAAGACGAAAAAAGAAAACCTAATTTTGCTAAATGTAACTGTACCTGTAACTGTAATATTTTTTACTCGTTGGAACGGTTTCTTTTAACTGCGCGCAAGAACAACTTTAATTTTAAAAATTGAAAATAAGTATAATTAATACCGCTTATTTGAGTAACTACTCCCCCTCGACGATTTGTTAAGTTATTGCTTTAAAAATTAACAAACAATACAATTTGAACAATTCCACATACTATTTTATATTTGATATGGATTTACTTCCAAAGTATCTATACTTTTCTAATGGACTATCCATAATATTAAATTAATATTTTTGTGGATGGATAAACATATACGTCAGTCACGACCCACCTAAAAGCTTGCAACAGGATTGTAATTTTTTGTCGATTAAGAAGACGTCATTTCTGTATAAGGTTTTACAACCACTCATTCGCCTCTTGCGTAAAAGAATTTTAAGAACCAAACTAAGCCTGCGCTTTTAGTATGAAATATCCTGTTATCTGTCAAAATGTTATTTTGTCCCCATGGATAATGGTATTACGTTTGATGTGTGATTAGAATAAA
This sequence comes from Agriotes lineatus, assembly GCA_940337035.1. NCBI lineage: Eukaryota > Metazoa > Arthropoda > Insecta > Coleoptera > Elateridae > Agriotes > Agriotes lineatus. The sequence goes on along the minus strand of OW679197.1, from coordinate 125,579,530 downwards.
TGTTACATCTTCCAAACAATCGTTTATAAAATAATTATGGAACGATATATACAAAAATAATTAAATACAAATTGAATTCATTTACATGCAATTTGCTAAGATGATCTAAGACATTAGTTTTATAATTTTTTAACACTTCCAAGAAGTAAAGATTTATGATAATTGTTAAAAATCGATTTTCTAATTAAATTGAACAGAAACTCACAAGGAAATGCCAGCAGCAATCGCCCGTCAATCTCAGTGAATGATCATTTACATTCCCATAACAGGAATTTATGGATACCCAGATATTTTATGTATTTGTATTTGCTGGTTTCTCGAAGACTATTTCTGTTTTAAGTTAGATTACTTTCAAAAACAAACGATGTGCAGCTATAGAAAAATGTAAATCTGCCATTTACAAAACAATACACCCTGACCGCATTGATTATCCAGCACTACTAATTGCAATAAACATTTAGTGTAGATAATTCAATTAAAATAAAAAAATTATATTATCATTTAAATTATTTACAAATTAAAATTCTGCAACATCCAGCAAACAGATAAATTACATTAGCACCATCGGTGAACCCAGTTTGTTTCCTATATGGTAATTTTGATGTTAATGGTTTTATTTAAAACATAAATTTGTGACTTTTTTCGCCGGAACCGTCAAAAACAACTTGGAAGTCTATATGAATATGTTAATTACTTAACACCTACTAGTTATAGTAGTATTTGTTAACGTAATGTACATATGCACCACAATATCAATAAATACAAATATAACGTCAACAAAGCTTCACTGGAAAATTTCCATTTGTTTGCAATATTTTCGCTGAATTTCTACATAAATTAATATTATACTAAAACATGAAATTATCCCTACATGACCTTAAAATGTATTATTTAACTAAAGATGAAAAATGTAGAACTTTCTTTCACATGAAATCACCATTGTTCCAAGCTTTTTTACTAAGTATTTTTATTAACTTATGTAGTCCCATTATCAAAATAATCTACATTATTAGAATAAAAGAATAGTAATTTGTACAACTAGTTTTGAAAGTCATACTTTTTTCATGAAGTTACAGTTTGAATAACGAGGGCGAAGCCGAAGTTAATCAAGCAAATGAATGAAAAAAGGGACTTTCAAAGCTACAAAGTTTTATTGAATAGTGATCTCTTGTAACTCGAAATTTAAAACTTCGGAATTTAAAACTGTCAAATTGACAATTCACAATTTTAATAAAATAGTTAAAAGAAGTATAATCTTTTTCACGATTTTGCGTTAAAAAAAGACGACTTTCATGATTAGTATGCAAAAAAATAATTAATATATAAACATAAATTATAGTAGCAGCATAAATGCATTATATCAAAACGTTTTCTGATGCCGATTCATCTCACTAATTTAACAATTGTATTTTACATTCGGATATTGTTAAATTTCCAACAAACTAATATGTAGTCCACATATAATATTAAATTTTAAAACTTCCCTTCTCGGCTTTACGCTACTTCTATAAATTTTAAGAAAGCTTCCTCATCCTCATATACACCTTAATAACACTAATTTGTCGTCCGATGTCTTTAGAGAACTTCTTACAGTTGTAAATTCACTAGTTAACCAAATATATTTTTAAATATTCAGTAATTTTTACATATTGAATAATTAATTACTCATCATTGCAAGGCTTTTCTCAACTGTGCTGTGCAGAAGGATTTTCTCCAGGTGCCGAAATTATTAAATTTTAAATTATACATACCATGATTCGCATGTTCTTCGCCGAAGGTTGTTTTCCCCTGCCTTCCTTGCCCAAAGTAACCCTACAGCGTAGGGCGTTGTGCATATTTAAGATCATCTGTCTTTGCTCGTCAGTTAACCGCACTACTTTAAATTCAGGACCGCATCTCGGATCTGGACCGCATTTCTAAAAATTTTGTAATATTAATAACAATCGGGGTGCTACCTATACAGCGTTTTGCAATTAAATTCACAATTTAACTGGAGCAAATTTAGAAATTAAACTTACAAGATCACCTCTATTACAAACGGTGTGAGCGTACGTTTCATTATCTCCGAAATCACATGGTATATCACAATAGGGATTTTGTAAACAATTCACAACAACAAATGTAAACGCAATAAGCACGAAGAGATCTAACAGCGACATCATGTGTTATTAGGCAGTGATGATTCGATTCTGGCCCAAACACGAATAACACCTATCCAAAGCCAGCGAGTTGTTTTAGATGACTGTAATTTCAAGAAAAACGGTCATAAATAACTTCCATATGAACTGTTTTTATACTTTTTGCGTGACCAAGCTCGCGGCACTTCTTCCTGGATGGCATGCGATTTAAATGAAAAACGGTAAACAAGGTAAAAGGCATTGTGCGATCAGTCCCGCCACCATTCATATTCTGTACAATGCACCAGCGAAGTTTTGAGCTGAATTTTGAGCATTTGCTACAAGGTATGAAGTGTTTTTTTAATTGCACGCGACCTCGCCTTTCGCACGATTTATGTACTGTGCATTGTTAAATATTTTTTCTTGCAGATGTGTTGCGTTTACAATAATGCAGCACCTTCAATAGAAGAATATTAAATTAAAATATTTTATTCAATCAATTAAGATCCCAATTAAGCTTCACATTGTGTGAAACACAATAGAATGGCTTCTTCCTAAACACTCTGTATACAAATATTTGTATTAATTAAGATTCTAATTAAAAATTAAAACGTAGGATACTAACGCTCTTGGACATGACCTACGATTTTATCTATAAACGGATCCTGCATATTTTACTTTTTAAGCGACTGGCTATTTTCGTCATTTCTCAACTGATATAAATCTATAGAGATGGCGGAATTAATAATAGCAAAACTACATTATATTGCTTGTATACGCAGTTGCAGAAACAATAAATTATTTCATAGCTACTCAAACCATAAGTAATGTCTATAACTATCCTTTATTGTTTATAATAGTCACTTAAATAGTTTAAGCAATAAATCATTAGCGTAAATAGACATTTTGCAACATATTGAACAATTTTATTAAAGTTAAATACATAGAACATGGAGTCATCGAGGACAATAAATTAATTGTGTGTGTATATGTTGAACATGTAAAGTGATTCATATTTTTTAATGAAGTGAAAAACTGTGTGACATTTATCCCAAGTATTTAAAGTTTAATAGATACATTAATATTTTGATTTTATGAAGCGCATACTTGATTATCGTCGAACTGTGATGTCTTTTGCACTGAATTAAATAGAAAGAGTCCCAAAAAGTAGTTTTCCCATTTTTACGCTAACTACTTGCCGGGGACGGAGGTGCATCAGGAAGTGACTCATAGAATCACATTTGTGTAGACAAAATACACCATAGGCCTATACGAAGGAAGGAGAAAAAAATCTGGTGTGATACACTCACACAACTTCCTTTTACAGTGATCTTATAATTAGTCAAAAATTTAATTTTTAAGCATTTGTCAAAAATTTTCAAAAATTACGAATTCTACAAAAACGGTACAAAATAGAGCGTTAGTTAAAGAGACAAGTTTTCTCTAAAATCTTAAGCAGAATTCAAAAATGTAATAATATACCGGGTGTTCCATTTAAAATAGGAGTTAATAAAAAAAATAGAAAAAAAAAAACAAAAGAAACCCACTTTAGAAGTTTTTAACTGGAAAATCACCTATCTCACGTCAATGCACATTAAAAATGTAATAAAAATGTAAAGTTTGAAAAAAATCGTTAGAGCCGTTTTTGAAAAAATCGAAAAAAAACTGAAAAATCACAAAAGTAAACACCTACTTCCGGTTATGCGATTTTCTTCAAAAGCTTGCTGTCTCATCTACATAGTACACAAAACTTATATATGAAGTTTCAACGCCATACCTCTTTTCGTTTTTGAGATATTCTGTTCACAGACAGACACACAGACAGACACACAGACACACAGACAGACACACAGACAGACAGACACACAGACCAATGAAAAAAAAATATGTTTTTTGGGATCAGGGGACTCTAAAACGTGAAGATCTGTTGAAAACTCAATTTCGAATTTTTGGGGTGAATCCAATACTTCCTTTATCGTAAAAGGAAGTAAAAATACCGTCCCCTATCTTGTGTGCCTTGAAAAACAATATATTGCTTGTCGTAAGTCAGTTTGAAAATTTTTATCCCGATTCGTATAAATCTTTCGACTTTATAGTCAATTTAGTAGTGTGTTGTCATAGTTTCTGGAAATAGAGAAAATTGAACACTGAGCAGTAATTACCAAACCAATACAGCCCCGCTAAACTATAACTAACTTACAAAATGAAACAACTCCTTAACAACTGAATTGCTCCGACCAGCTGGCAGTCGAACAGAGGGCGGTTTGACTCGAATAAAAACAAGAATCGTGTAATAATTGTGCACTAGTTCAAAATAAGAGTATCTCGTGGATATTCTTCTTCTTCTTCTTCTTCTTCTGGTGGTGCTAGTTGTTAGCTGCAGTGGGACCTATTGGCCCATTATGCGTTCCACCTAAATTGCTGTGGGTCACGTTCGAAGAGGCCAGCTTCCAACGCGAAAAAAAGAATCCTACCCATAGGAACGTTCCTTATTACCTGAGGTTCCACACGCCAGCTCCAAAATGTTTATGTCTCAGTGCTAGAAGAGCTACACATTGACATGTAACATGAATTGAGGTTTCTTCCTCCAACTGGCACTTCCCACAGGTGGCATCACTTACTATTCTAACTGTAAATAAGTGTTTCTATGGGTGACCGTGTCCTGTTAGTAGGACAGTCACGATTCTGCACATTACCAGCAGAGTGGAGTTGTTACCAAGCGA